>CM046876.1:370642244-371842244 GCA_025667525.1 Glebionis coronaria
GAATAATTTCCCTATTCTGAATAATTGCCTATTCTGAATAATTGGCCTATTCTGAATAATTGCCTATTCTGAATAATTGTCTATTCTGAATAATTGGGAAGTTCAGAACCTGCAAACAAACACCCCGAAGAACATGGAACAAGAAAAAGATACGATCTAGATAAAAATTAAGCAAAATCAACCACAAGATTAAATCAAACTATTCAACAAACATATACTAATGATAATCAAACAATCCAAAACAACAAAACTAACAATAAAGATCAAGATAATCAAAACCCACTTTGATCAAGATAAGAACAGGAACATGAACATAAACATAAAAATCAAAGATTAAAGAAAGGTAGGATGAGATTAAACAATAAAGATAAAGATTAACAAGAATTAAAAGAACACTTACTTGAAATTAAATGGAAATTAAGGTGCAAGACAAGTATTTAAATTTGACAAGTAATTAAATGACAAGGTAATTAAAAGTGGAAGAACTAATTGTCACTATTAGCCAACAAAATGAAAATGATTAAGAACTAATCTATATATAGGGGAGGATTAAGGAATGCTTAGGAAGCTTCCTCCCCTCTTTCCTTTCTCCTTAATTGCATCATTAGGTCCTTCCTTCTTAATCTCTTTGTTAATTGCACCATTAGTCCTTAAGCCTTTAAATATTATTTAATCTTGGACTTTAATGACTTTTGGCTTGGGATTTCTTTGAACTCGTCTTAATTCTTCAATAAATTAGACTTGAGTTTTTCGGCTTTTGATAAACTTCCGTCTTTGGACTTTTTCTTCGATAAATCTTCAGAATTGGTCTTGGACTTCCGTTCTTTTTGCACTCTTGACTTCTCGACTTCATCTTTCGTCTTTTTCTTCGATAAAAGCCCGTGAATGCCCGTGTTTTCTCCACTTTTCACAATTTCGTTCTAAATCACAACAAAAACACAAACCACGCATAATTCCGACATAAAAGACATAAAATACACGTTTTGGCTCGGTTATTATTGTAATTAAGTGGTAAAAAGGATGGGTGTTTACACACCTATCAACTCACTTATTTTTGGGAAGAAATTTGGATTTACGTCTTGAAGTAGCATCGACTACGTCTAAACCGGAGGATTCTACGTTACGTGCTTACGTTTACATACACCGTCTTTGGTGACACTCCGACATTTTAGAAAATAAATTTGTCCGTGAATATTATTTTGAGATTTTAAATTTGTGTTGGTTCATAAACTCACAAATTTACGAGAAGAGATTAGGACTTACGATTATAATTTAACGTCCTTTACGACTAAACCAGAAACCTTAGGATTACGTATTTACGTTTTTGAACTCCGTTTTTAATGAGACAATTTTTATTAGATTCGTTTTGTGTCGTTGATTCATAATTTATAAAAAAGTTTTTCGTAAAACGACCCGAGGACACGCAAATCGAGGAAACTAGAATCGAGGAATACCCGTAAATTAGTGGGATGAGACAAAACAAGTTTTGCCCCACCCCACTAATATGGAACACTTAGCCACTAATACCCTTAGGTGTCAAAAATCTTCACAAGAAAGCTACTACACTTGTCATGTAAAGCTTAACTTGTAAGCTACACATAACAAAACAACCACCTCAAACCATTTCCTCCTAAACACATACATGCAAACCACTCTCATCCTCCCTTTTTCTCTCTCAAAAATTCGTCCCATATCACCCTAAAACACCTATTTTGATCAACTTCAACCAAAAAATCTCATGTTATTTCTACATATGATGATGTCTTTTTGAAGATATGAAGATTGGAGGTGATCTTAACTTATGAAAAGGAGTTTTCATTAGGTTAAAGGGCTGATTTCATGGAGGTGTTCATCCATCCAAAGGATCCAAGAAGTTTCCTTGCTAAAGTTGAAGATTTGATAACAAGAACCAAGTCTTGTTCATCAAAAACCTCATCTTTTCATCACTAATGGTGGTATAGAGATTGTTCTTCCTATCCTCTTGTTATTTTGATTATGTAATCTTGTAATTTCTTTATTTATGTATATGTATATGATGATGAATGATGATTAAAAATATTATGTGGGGATTTGGTGTTGATAGATTTGATAAATATGGTTAAAAAGATGGAAAACCACATGTTAAATGGTTAAAATCTTGCTAAAATATGAAGGCTGTATAAAAATAGTAAGTAACCAAAAGCTAAACTGATAAAATGGCATAGTGTGATCAATTTACAGTAAGTATTAGGTGTTATACACATGTGAGAGTTGGCCATGTAATGGAATCATCAAAATGAGTGAGATATGATCAAAACAAAATTTGTATACCAATCTGAATAGTCTGTTTTGTAGGGACTGTTAAGGATACTTAGACATAGATTGAGCAGTAGCTATAACTAACTTATTTGTAGCACATAATATGAAGTTTATTTCATCCAAAAATGAGCTTCTATCTCCTTATAGAACTCAAGATATGATAAAAATGGTGAAAGTGAAACTAAAAATCAGATTTTGTGAAATTAAAGTATAATAGTATTATATAAGCACTCAACTAAAAATAGTATAAAATGTGAATTAAAAACCACTAACTTATATAATACATTTATATAAATATGTATAAGGATAAACAAATGGACATTTTATAAAAATTGTAGTTTGATAAGTTTTATAAGTTATAAAACTATAAACATGATTTTTACGACTTTTTCGGCTATTACCGTAAAATTAACGTTTTTTTAAATAAAACTTAGACGGTTGGACCCGTCTAATGTAAACTTTTATAAACTCATATACTGATTTATAAACATATATAACAAGTAAAAACCGATAAAACCCGAACTATAGAACATACGGACATTAACGGGCTAAGTTAACGTTATTGGACTAATAATACTACAAAATGGGCTAAAACACTTATAAACTTATTTATTGGGCTTAACCCATTTGGGCCCAACATGTAAAGTATAAATACTGATAATACAAGTATAAAATGGATTAATACAAGTTAAAGAACTTACAATAAGTTTATTGGACTTAAAATATGTAAATAGGTAAAACTAGTAAACTAGTATAAAAGTTATCGACACATAACACTAAAATGAGTAAATGAGAATATGTAAACCCACTTGATCATCATATATATATAATCATCATATGTATACATAATTGTTATTTTTATAAAGTCATTTGACAAGAGTCTAAGAAAAAGTATTATTTGTCTAGGTTTCCGTGATTGAAGCACGTACCGTACATCCGAATTGCCGATAACCCGCTTTCCCCACATCAACATGAGTTCATAGCCTCACACTCTTTTAAATCTTTTTATTAAATATTTTATAAATCCGTGAGGGAGATAACATGTTAGTTTTACAAAAATAGGACACCATTTGTCCCGATTGTTTGTTTATTGATTTGGACCTGAATGATTGTATGACCCGATGAATGATTAAATGACCCGATAGATGAAATAAAATGGATTATTAAAGTTAGGTTATGTCACTAAAAGTCCCATTAGCATGAATTGTGAACTACCGGGATTTGGTAGAAGCTTATGCATATAATAGTACTATTTGGGGACGATCACCCCAGTTCGCGCCTTGACGGTTGATCCCCGTCGTGCCACATTGATTGGTAAGCGAATTTATGTATGAGAAGATTTCCATAGCGTGACCTTTGTGAAGACACGCTAATTTAGATGGGCAAATGAGTTTCGGGCTAGCTACCCGTTGTTTGTTGTAGTAAGGTAACAATGTCATGCGGCTTATAATAATCCGATTAACGAAATACTGCTATACGCACCGAATTTCGATGTATTGCCTGACTAGCAATACGGGGTCATACTATTGATATTATGTTCGTGTTTTGGTTTTTCATAACCATATTCATATAACGATTTCTACAACGTTATAAAACGTATTATATGATGTTTTTACGACATTGGCTCGTATAAGGATTTTAACGGCAAATGCCTATATTATAATTTTCGATAAGGATTTGTATAAAAATGACTTTGGCTATTTTATGGCCTATTACAAAGATTTGTACAAAATGATTTTCGGTAATAATTATATATACCGATGATATATTGATGATTTTATTAAACTCTATGAATTCACTCGGCGTTATCGCTGACCTTTTCTTTTAACATGTTTTATCTCAGGTACTTGAAGGTAATTCTCGGGAAGACAACAATAATTCATGGCCCGCACCTAAATAACAATTTCCATTCAAATCTTTTGTAAAATTATATGAAATGATTATGACTTGGGACCTATGTAAAGTTGATATTTATGAATGGAAATACTTTATTATTAAACGACGCGATTTTTATGCGTTGTCTATGATGTGAGTAATGTGCTATCACGTAACACCAACGAGTCTTCCGTTGTCCTTTATTTGGACACCATAGAAGTCACCAGCTGGTGGTGGAACCACAGTATAGTCTTTCATCCCAATCCTAGTCATGTCCTTAGGATCCCTTTGTTTATTAACACATTCTCCTAGGGTTTGTGTGGCCTTATCAAATCTCTGAATTTTAAGGCCAACATTATCCTTATTCTTAATGGCCTCATCTAACTTAGCATGTAACTCACCATTAGCCCTTTCCATGATGATCCTAATATCATTGCTATCATTTAACTCATGTTTTAAGATGTTTATTTTGTCTTTTAAGTCAAATTCCATTTTCTTGTATTCAGAAACTGTCTTCTCAGTTTGAGTGAGAGCTAATTGATAATTAGACAGTTTGCATCTCTTAGTACTCACATCATCTAATAATCTTAGCACCTCTTTGTTAAGTTTCTCAGTATTTAACATACAACCCTTACTACAAAAAGCATCATCGTATACCTCATTATCTGATGAAGAGGAGGAGTGTGCAATGAGAGCATATTGAACATGCTCTTCTTCTTCTATTTCAGCAACCAAAGCTTTATCCTCTTCCCCATCCTTAGCCAAATAGCTCCAATCCCATCCCATACCATCAATCTCTTGTACTGCAACCATGGCCTTAGGATCTTGAGCCTTAACAATTTGGCTTGAGGGTTTGCCAGCATCAGATCTTCTAGGAGATCTGCATTCCCTCATGAAGTGTCCCATACGATGACAATTGTAGCATTCAACCTTGGATTTATCAAATCCAGCAGTGTCCTTTGCATTAAAGGTCATTTTCCTCTTAAACCTTCTATTCCACATGTTTGCTCTTATACTAGCAAGAGCCATGTTCCACTTAATATCCATCTCTTCCAAGTGCTCATCACTTATTTGCTCAAGGTCCTCATATGTAATCACTGAACCATTGGGCAAAGAAGCAATATAAGCACATACAGTATCCAGATCCAAACCAGCAGGTTTAACTCTTGGTGAGTCACTTTTGTATGTGTCAGCGTCTGAATATGAGACGTTGACAAGACATGTTCCAGCTTTGACACATGATGATCCAGTATCTGGATGCATGTAAGTATAACACCCCCAACAAATGCTATGCGCAGCGGAACTACAACATTTGGGTGCTACGTAGTTATCATCACACATAAGCTATATTAAACGACTCAAAGAGACGTAAAAGTTTATACATAAGTTTAAACATTATTAAAATCATACAAGTCTACAGTTTTCCAAATCTCAAGATAATACTAAACAGAGTTTGCATTAGGTCCCCACTGAATCTCAACCCAAAAGTACATTTTCGTTCACATGACATAATATAAAATATTTAAGTGCTAAAAGGGAAGAAAACAAAGTAGACCGCCAAGCCACAACAACTTCCATCCTCGCATGCTCCGCTGCTATCAATCTTGGTTACCTGAAACACATGCTTAAAACTGTCAACACAAAGGTTGAGCGAATCTATAGGTTTATCAAACCATAAGTTGAACATAAGTATTAAAAACCAATCATGATCATTCAATAGCATTGTCGTGCAAACAATCTATTATTCAAGGATAAGACAATTGTGTTTAAGCTCATGACACTAATCCTTTAACTCAATCACCCGCGTAATAATTACCGGCGTGATTCAGATGAAACCAGTTCCCCTAATAAAGGCATTAGTTGCAATTATACCTTATCTCTTATCACAAATTATCCGTCCGCAGGGGGTATCAACGTACTAGCCCTCGTCTCGAATAGGGTAGTCAAGCCCATAGCCCTATCACTTTGTATAAGCGCCTATTTCCCCCTTCGCAAGGGCAAGACAATAGTTAATAGTTCATGAAATTAGGACCTTTTGCAACTAGGTACTCAACACAATTTCAAGGCAACATTCGGGTCCAACAATCATTCATGACTTATGTTCATTTTCATTTAAATAGCATGTATCCCCCCTCGCGGGTAAAAACATTTAAAATAAGTAAAGAGCGAGGCTATAGACTCACCTTGCGTAGTAGTAGTGGTTCTAGCGAAGACGTAACGAGAAATGTCACCGACGACGTGGATGCCCGAGAAAATCAAACACTTGACCTAAAAATCAAGGTACGTAAACCAAATCAATACTCCGCGTACATTATTGTACTAAACACACGCAAATGCAAACACACTCAATGCTTATGAAAACTCACGCCAAAGTCAAACAAGTAGTTGTTACTAGACTTATATCATTTATCAATGTTATTAAAGTTACTATTCATTTTACGATTTCGCCGATACTTACCAAAAGTATGGGCTGTTTTCCTAAACTTATACCCTTTTATAAAATTTGGAAAAATTCTCAAAAATACCTTAAGACCTGTAGAAAACCCATTTTTAATCACATTAAAAGTTTTTGCTTTTACGACCCGTTACTCAACACATTACTAAACCTACGTTTTTCGGACTAATTCTTCACATTGGCCAAGTTGGACTCGTTTGACCCATTTGAAATATACAATTGACCCATTTGACTCCTAAGTACAAAAATAACTCACAAATGCAGGTTTGAGACCAAAAATTAACTTTAAATCATTTACCAAACTCTATCTATGGTCCCCGGGATTTGACCTAAAACCAAACACAAATTCGAATTCTGTTGATTCTCATCTCCCGGTACACGAACTTTCAAAATATTATAACTTTTGACTCGTTTGGAGTCGTAAGCTCTACTTTATACCGAAACGAAGCTAAAACAATGCTCTACAACTACATCCTATGTTTATGACCTGTTTGAAAAGTTAAACCCACGAAAATAAGCCCTAACATTCTGGTCTAAAATCACCCTTCCAAAATAATTCCAAAACTTGTTTCCAATCCATTCTATCATTACCTAAGCCTATACCCATTACATATAGTCATTCCCAAACACTCTAATCAGTATAGAACACTATGAACATCAAATCCAAATCAAAACCTAAAGCCTAATTCAAGCATGCAATATGTTTAAACCATTCAAACACACCCAAAACATCAACCTAGACACAAACCCATGACACATTTCATCAAACACCTTGAATCCACCAAACCCCCCATAATTTCGTGGCTTTTGGGGGCTGTAGAACACCAACAACATAAAACCCATCTTGTTTTATGGATTAATTAACATTATCAATACACCAATTAAACAAATTAATGATTTAATTACATCAAAACACATTTTTTAAAAACCGTTGATTCTTGAAAAATTAATGTTAATGCATGTTGTTAAAAACTATATCAAAACACTTACAATGATTAATTAGAAGGTGGTCTAAGGTTGGATTTAAACAAATCAAAAAAATAATGGTGGTGGTGGTGGTGCTTATGGTGGCCGACGGCCTAGGAGAGAAAAGGGAGAAGAAGAAGAAATTTTGAAATGAAAAATGGGGTTTGTTTCTCTCTCTCTTCCTTTTTGTAAAAATTAGGGGGGCTAGAGTTGACAACTTAACTATCTTTTGGCCTCATGAATAAACGACACACTTTAGTAGCGGAAAATGACTAGTAGTCGGGTTTAAAAATTTACGGGAGTCGGGGGTCGTCCCGAACACTCGAAAATACTTTTAAATGGTTCAAACGCACACAAAACGAATATTCACATGGTTCCGACTTGACTTAACACGTAATAAAAATAGAAACATCGAAAACTCAAACATCGATCAATCGATAATAAAATGTAAGTTTTGGGCATCCGTCGGTATCGTAGTCGTCATCGGTTCTTCTTAAATCGTCAAACGTTAAAATTACGACTTTAAACGTTGGTTTCAACTTAAACCGTCCAATATATAGCAAACGAAATTTCTTAAAAATTTCAAAAATATCCGTAAAATATGATTAAATAAATAATGTTGGGCTCGGGATATCACATCCACAAGTGAGTCGCAACTTAAGAGAGATGCTCATACTGAATAACTCTTGAGACAATAACTTAGCATCATACGACACTTTCACGAGTGTTACATCCTTCCCTCCTTAAGGGAGCGACGTCCCAGCGCTCTCCGGTTCTTATACTCGCAATTCGTACTACTAGAAAGATGATTGTACTTCCTACTAAAGGGATCTTCACGTTCCAATGTGGACTTCAGTTCACGTCTCGGGTTCTATCACACCTTCACCATGAGTATTATACCTTGCTTCTACCTCTTAACATCACGATCCATGATCTCCACTTCCTACGGCTATCGACACGTCTCTTCTCACAGCTTCTCGCGGTTAGCAAGTGATTCTTAATCTACACCATCTCTTCCGTAGCCTCTCGAATCATTTCAAGTCCATTCAACTGACTTTTTCCTACTTCAGTCCGTCCAACTGGCGATCTACATTTTCATCAACATAATTCTTCAAATGCTGCAGCTACAATGCTAACATGGTAAAATTCGTTGTACAAAGATACTACCAACGACAAATGTTGATCTCAACAATTACCAAAATCAATCACATATGCTCGGAGCGTGTCCTCCAACGTTCGAATCGTCCTTTCACTTGGTTCATCATCTCATAAAAACAACTACTCACAAAATAAAATCGCACGGGTCACACATAACCCCATCGAAAACGTTCAGAATATGCAAGACGAAGTAATTATTACTAGTCGTACAAAATCACCTTATCACAATATCACGTACATACAACCCTAGTTCGTCAAAAACGAATTCATCGATACGCTAATCATTCGACGTATACATAACTCTCTCGAAAACATCACAAACCAATCAAACACAAAATCCATTATGAAACACATACAATCACATTACGACATGTTTGCAACATAGCCAAACTATGCCAAATCAATCAGTTCAATCAAGTTAACTCATGCTTGCTAATCAGCCAAGCCATGATAAAATAAGAAATGTTGACATATTCCTCGGATGAGTCCAGTCAAAAGAAAATTGCATGTTAAAGAAGGTTCACGAGCTTGCCAGCTATGGATGCATATCCAAAAAGAAATAAAATACACACATATGTCATCGCAGGGTGCTCACCCATGGATCCATACCCAAAAGAGATTACAGAACACCATCTCACTTCCGTCCCAACCGTGGTCAAAATCTCAATAAGCATCATCGTTCATAACAAAAAAAAAATATATTACATGGCACGTGTTCTTCATGATCGGACTTCATTGGACAATGTCGTCTCAAGTTCTCACAACTTACGATCACTCGACTAGATTACTTACCACATAAATACATAAAAGGCAATGGTTTACCACACAAACATCAACTATGGCTATCTATCGTTTAACCATCGATGATCAAAGAAAATCGTGTCAAGCAAAGAGGATTCCTTACTTTGAATAAACGAAGACGACAATTGGAATGGCCTTCCAATTACCGATGCACAGTTGGTAAAATTCAACAATTTATCATGTGTCGGTGTCATATCAAAAGAACAAGAAAAGAAGAAAATAAAGTACGATACATTCGATGTCGGAGAAGTCTTCGTCATTTCCCTTAGAGTTATTCAAACTCGGTTTTCCTCTACTTCGGAAGTCTTCTATTTTTTTTTTAAACTCTCCTCAGTGTCGATACGAGCCCCTTAGGTATTTAATCAACACCCTCGTGATTCCGATGAAATTCGCACGTTACATTCAACACATAAAACATTTTCCAAAATTACTCGGTCAAGGTGACTTACTAAGTCAACACAAAATGAAAGAAAAGATTTCAAGGAAACACAAGAAAATTCAAAAAAAAAAAATTCTTTAGGAATCAAAGAGAATACGATTGCTTTCATAAGGATCCACCATTTTTAAAAACGTTCTCATCCAAACATTTATCAAAACACTACTGGTTTTAAAGATGACCAATTAATTGACACTACATTGCCCTTCCTAAACTATGCATAATTAGCTAGATCATGCATACTGAAGGATCAAGCAACAACAACCAATAAAACAGGACTCTTCCCGAATTATGCATAGTTAGCTAAGCTGTGCATAATTGAGGATCGAGTGACGACACAACATTATTATTACATACCAAATATGACTACGAAAGTTTTCGACCTAATCTTCAAAATAATTAAACCATTTGAAATGGAATTTGAAATGGGAAAATATTGTTACCATCGTTTTAAGAAACACATCAAACATTTTTCGTCTACTTTGGAAACATACATTACTTTGCCTATTTATGAGAAAAATGAATAAATAATTAAATAAATAAATCGACACCATTTACATTTGGTTAAACGAAACATTTCACACTCATACATATTTTCAAAATAGACTACTCACCACTCAATGGTAAGGTGGTTCATGATTAAAGATCATTGCAAGCACAACAAGTAATAAAATCAAAAATCAATGAGATCGAACTAGGTAAACAAGCAACATAATTGCCAACTGAAATTAACTATATTAGAAATGAAAATACTTCAAAAATATGACAAATGTCTTGGGATAACAACAGCGATCTACGAATACATAGAGTAAAAAAAATTGAATATCAGCACAAGCGTCAAAAATAAAACAACAATCATAATTCCCATCGTCTCGAGTTGCACACACATTCCACCAAGGGTATACGGGGAGAGGAGAAGAATCACCTGGTCGAATAGAAATAATTTCACCAAGAGGATCGAGTTCTTTCACCTCTAAAATTCGGTAAAGCGGCTTCGCCTCCTCGCTTTGTTCAATATAAATAAATAACCTCTTTAATGAAGATTTATAGCATCAATCAAGTAAATAAAGGATTTTAGGTTCCATTAACCGAAAGAAGAAAAGTCACGGCGTCCATGAAGAGGACAAGAATACACCGGGTGACATACCCGTATTATCAAGTAATAGCGAAGTAGTACTTTAAAAATAAATAACGGTTTCATACCATAGACAATATTAAAATAAACAATTACATGACTACTCAAGTTCAGATATAGACTCGCAAAGTCGAAGAAGAGATGTCGTACGATCGAACCATCGTGACTCAAAACATTATACATACATCTTTATAAAATATTATACAAGTAGGCGTGTGTTGGGTAATCCATTTGCATATTCAAATCAATGTTACTTCGTATATTGTAAAACGATCATTTGCATATTTTTAGTTTGGGTTACACCATTAAGGAATTTATACCCTTCATTTCTCAATCTTTACAAAGTTTTTATTTCTGGAAAAATTACAATCTCTAGGTAATTATTAACATTAGTAGATGCGGTGACTCGGTTATTATAACTAATAAAATCATTAGGTTTGAAAATCTCAATACTTGTGTCAAAATCCCATTAATATTCATATCTTAAGTACCAAAAACGTATACAGTAAGAATTTTCAATGTTTCACGTTATTATTATTACGGCTTACCTTATCACATACATACACGTATCCAACACGACTCAAACTAGTCCAATTGACTCTTAAAATTAACCTCGACTTTTTATTATACACATGTCTTCCTTAAAACTGATTTATTAAATAGTATTCGCGTAATTCGACCCAGATGCTAAAGAGGTTTCACGTAGTATTATTTCGGATAAATTACTGATTTTAGTCGACACTTGAATCTCGATAATAATAATAATAATAATAAATAATTAAGATGCTTATTTCAATAATTCTAAAATATAGAAAATTTGAATTTTAAATCTTTAGCCAATTATCAAACGATTTTAAAATTAACACATCTCGCAGCGGAATAAAATAACGTTCCATCAATATTTAATAATTTGTTTCAAGCATTATAATTTCTTACTTAAAGTGTATATTCCGATTTTACCCATTTTATTCACTACAACAAGTAACGTGTTTTAGTTTACACCAATTCATACGTAAACATAACCTTATGTTTAAAAATAAAACCAATTTTACAAAGTTTTTAGCTCCAAAACACATGACCAATTTTTCTACTCATGTTTTATATTACAAAATACGCCAAAAGTTTGCCATAAAGACCCAAAAATTTAATTCATATCAAGCCCAAAGCTGCATATACTCGATAGTCATATCGTTAATTTTATTATAACACCTTTTTCAAATTATATTAAGAAAATTCTTAACAAATCCATCACTAGCTTCTAGTATCAAATTATTAATATATAAAAACAAGAATTTTTACGAGTAATATAAATTACTTATTATGATATACCAACCAAGGTTGAAGGAAAAATAATTTCACTTTGTCCATTTCTTCTCTGCACTTATTTTTACTTGTTACAAGACACATCATAAGTCATTTTTATCCAAAAGTTTCATCCGCCAAGTATTAAATATGTAAAACACTTTATTTTTAAATCATTCGATCAACAAAGTTTAATGCTTACTTAACTCACACAAATGCCGGACCTCGTCATATATGCTATCAAATTCAAAATAATGAAACAACAAAAACAAAATGAAATAAACGAAGCGAGAATACGTATGCCAACTAAGTGTTGATATCGGCCTCGGATGAGTCTCGAAATTGTACTCCACAAAATTAACACAAAAGCCAACCAAATTCCGAGTTATTACGAATGATTACAACGCTAGTCTATTTTAAAACACATCTTTAAATTCAAGTAGGATGATAAGAACGATTGAATGGCGATACGCCTCAACCACGTTTCATAACATACACATGTGATTCGTCGCTACGATGTACGCATCGTTGATTATACTTCGTCTATATTATAGTTACGCCAACTAACATATCAAACCCATAAGGAATAAAAGAAATAAAGTAATACGTATGTAAATTACGTTTCAAAAGAAAATGTCCAAAATGACACATCACGGTGCGATAACGACAATCGAGATCAATCTAGTCAGTATACAATATGTTACGAAGCGTTATTTACGTATCTAGAGTATCAAACGAGGTTCATAATCGGTTATCCAAACAATAAATTAATTATCAAGATTGATAATTTGCGGTGAGGCCGAATTCTCAACAAAACCGCATTATAACATGTACGATAATCACTCAAGGACCATTGCTTCACGTGCAATGCCTTTAAATACCATAGTATGTACGATAACCCGTATGTCAATTACATGCAACATATAAGATAATCTTTACAAGAATTTGCAAATTACGATGATAAGTACTTCAACGTACACAACAATATATCTCAATATATATCAAAGGATTTACTTACTAAATACTAGAGAATTCATGTCAGTTTGAGGGATACATCTAAAATATAAAGCAATGCTAAAGAAATCTTACCGGAGCCATGCAGGATAGTTGTGTGCTTGGACAATTTCTTACGACACCAAAAGTTATAGTTTAGGATTTTTTTTTAAAATGACCTAGTTCTCTATAACTCATGGCTCTGATACCAATCTATAACACCCCCAACAAATGCTATGCGCAGCGGAACTACAACATTTGGGTGCTACGTAGTTATCATCACACATAAGCTATATTAAACGACTCAAAGAGACGTAAAAGTTTATACATAAGTTTAAACATTATTAAAATCATACAAGTCTACAGTTTTCCAAATCCCAAGATAATACTAAACAGAGTTTGCGTTAGGTCCCCACTGAATCTCAACCCAAAAGTACATTTTCGTTCACATGACATAATATAAAATATTTAAGTGCTAAAAGGGAAGAAAACAAAGTAGACCGCCAAGCCACAACAACTTCCATCCTCGCATGCTCCGCTGCTATAAATCTTGGTTACCTGAAACACATGCTTAAAACTGTCAACACAAAGGTTGAGCGAATCTATAGGTTTATCAAACCATAAGTTTAACATAAGTATTAAAAACCAATCATGATCATTCAATAGCATTGTCGCGCAAACAATCTATTATTCAAGGATAAGACAATTGTGTTTAAGCTCATGACACTAATCCGTTAACTAAATCACCCGCGTAATAATTACCGACGTGATTCAGATGAAACCAGTGCCCCTACTAAAGGCATTAGTTGCAATTATACCTTATCTCTTATCACAAATTATCCGTCCGCAGGGGGTATCAACGTACTAGCCCTCGTCTCGGATAGGTAGTCAACCCCATAGTACTATCACTTTGTATAAGCGGCTATTTCCCCCTTCGCAAGGGCAAGAAAATAGTTAATAGTTCATGAAATTAGGGCCTTTTGCAACTAGGTACTCAACACAATTTCAAGGCAACATTAGGGTCCAACAATCATTCATGACTTATGTTCATTTTCATTTAAATAGCATGTATCCCCCCTCGTGGGTAAAAACATTTGAAATAAGTAAAGAGCTAGGCTATAGACTCACCTTGCGTAGTAGTAGTGGTTCTAGCGAAGACGTAACGAGAAATGTCACCGACGACGTGGATGCCCGGGAAAATCAAACACTTGAGCTAAAAATCAAGGTACGTAAACCAAATCAATACTCCGCGTACATTATTGTACTAAACACACGCAAGTGCAAACACACTCAATGCTTATGAAAACTCACGCCAAAGTCAAACAAGTAGTTGTTACTAGACTTATATCATTTATCAATGTTATTAAAGTTACTATTCATTTTACGATTTCGCCGATACTTACCAAAAGTATGAGCTGTTTTCCTAAACTTTTACCCTATTATAAAATTTGGGAAAATTCTCAAAAATACCTTAAGACCTGTAGAAAACCCATTTTTAATCCCATTAAAAGTTTTCGCTTTTACGACCCGTTACTCAACACATTACTAAACCTACGTTTTTCGGACTGATTCTTCACATTGGCCAAGTTGGACTCGTTTGACCCATTTGAAATATACCATTGACCCATTTGACTCCTAAGTCCAAAAATAGACTCACAAATGCAGGTTTGAGACCAAAAATTAACTTTAAATCATTTACCAAACTCTATCTATGGTCCCCGGGATTTGACCCAAAACCAAACACAAATTCGGATTGTGTTGATTCTCATCTCCCGGTACACGAACTTTCAAAATATCATAACTTTTGACTCGTTTGGAGTCGTAAGCTCTACTTTATACCGAAACGAAGCTAAAACAAAGCTCTACAACTACATCCTATGTTTATGACATGTTTGAAAAGTTAAACCCACGAAAATAAGCCCTAAACATTCTGGTCTAAAATCACCCTTCCAAAATCATTCCAAAACTTGTTTCCAATCCATTCTATCATTACCTAAGCCTATACCCATTACTTATTATCATTCTCAAACACTCTAATCAGTATAGAACACTATGAACATCAAATCCAAATCAAAACCTAAAGCCTAATTCAAGCATGCAATATGTTTAAACCATTCAAACACACCCAAAACATCAACCTAGACACAAACCCATGACACATTTCATCAAACACCTTGAATCCACCAAACCCCCCATAATTTCGTGGCTTTTGGGGGCTGTAGAACACCAACAACATAAAACCCATCTTGTTTTATGGATTAATTAACATTATCAATACACCAATTAAACAAATTAATGATTTAATTACATCAAAACACATTTTTTAAAAACCGTTGATTCTTGAAAAATTAATGTTAATGCATGTTGTTAAAAACTATATCAAAACACTTACAATGATTAATTAGAAGGTGGTCTAAGGTTGGATTTAAACAAATCAAAAAAATAATGGTGGTGGTGGTGGTGCTTATGGTGGCCGACGGCCTAGGAGAGAAAAGGGAGAAGAAGAAGAAATTTTGAAATGAAAAATGGGGTTTGTTTCTCTCTCTCTTCCTTTTTATAAAAATTAGGGGGGCTAGAGTTGACAACTTAACTATCTTTTGGCCTCATGAATAAACGACACACTTTAGTAGCGGGAAATGACTAGTAGTCGGGTTTAAAAATTTACGGGAGTCGGGGGTCGTCCCGAACACTCGAAAATACTTTTAAATGGTTCAAACGCACACAAAACGAATATTCACATGGTTCCGACTTGACTTAACACGTAATAAAAATAGAAACATCGAAAACTCAAACATCGATCAATCGATAATAAAATGTAAGTTTTGGGCATCCGTCGGTATCGTAGTCGTCATCGGTTCTTCTTAAATCGTAAAACGTTAAAATTACGACTTTAAACGTTGGTTTCAACTTAAACCGTCAAATATATAGCAAACGAAATTTCTTAAAAATTTCAAAAATATCCGTAAAATATGATTAAATAAATAACGTTGGGCTCGGGATATCACATCCACAAGTGAGTCGCAACTTAAGAGAGATGCTCATACTGAACAACTCTTGAGACAATAACTTAGCATCATACGACACTTTCACGAGTGTTACAGTAAGAGTCCTTCTGATTAAATTGACCTTCACTATGTGAGAAGAAGGCCATATTACTGTTGGTAGACTTACTTCCATGCTCTAAAAGAGTTTCATTCTCCAACAGCCTTAGTTTGTTGTAGATATCATCAAAAGTAGAACTTTTGTGAGTGTTATTGGCAAGTATAGATCTTGCCTCAATCTTCCATGCATCACCAAGGCTCTTAAGAAAAGTGGCATTAATATCAACATCACCAAGTTGTGTCCCCATAAAGGACAACTTGCTTGTAATGTCAAGCAGTCTGCTTCTCACACTGCTGAGCTTCTCATTGGGTTGAGCTTTGAAAACAGCATACTCATGCATGAGTTGCTTCTTCTTCTCTTCCTTAGTATCATCATTACCACCATATGCAACTTCAAGAGCTGCCCAAAGGTCCTTAGCAGATTCATAACCTCTGTATTTATGTTGGTTCTCTTGTCCCAAAGAGAGTTTCAGAATATTTAGGGTTTTCATATCAACCCTTTTCTTTGCTATGTCTTCAGCAGACACAGCTCTACCATCATCGGGCTTTTCTTTCTTATCTGCTTCTGAACATCCAGCAACAGCTGCTCTTCCAGCAATGGTATCAACAATCTTTTGAGCTTTATTGAATGTGTTTCCATATTCAATAATTTCCCAGAGAGTGTAGTCATAGATCCCTAGATATTGCTTAAAGTAGAATTTCCACAATTCAAAGTTGGTTGCATCAAGCATGGGAATCTTGATGTTTGGTAAAGGTAAAGAGGAGGAGGTTACTTCTGGATTTGACATGATGTTTTTAGGGTTTTGAGAAAATTAGGGTTTTGGTGATTTTAGGGTTCTTGTGTTCTTTAAGATCAAAAGTTCCTCGGCAAGCTCTGATACCACTTGTTGATCCCAAACTTAGATCGATTTAGCTTTATGTATACGAGATTAGATCAAGTAATACACTTAGAGAAACCTTTGTATATATATATGATAATCTAAGTGTTATAAGGAATTAACACTTAAACAAGAACACACAAGATGTAAACAAACTTTCACTTTGATTAATGATAACAAACTTTCTTACAACGACAGTGTTTAACGTATGAAAACTTATATTTGAACAATAACCTAAAGGTCTTCTTTTATAGATATAAGAAGCCTTGTACAAGAGTCTACGTATCAACTATTCTAGGTAAAGATAAACATAGAAACTACATTGTTGTTCCTATCTTTACTAGAAGTAATCTAGAACATAATAAACGCGTAAACTAAATATTCCCATCAGTGCTTGTCTTCAATGTATCAATGCTTGACTTCTTCTTGTCAACGCTTGATCTGTCAGCGCTTGTTTTCTTCCTATCAACGCTTGTTTTACTCTTGTCAACGCTCAAGTAGACTGGCTATATTTTATTCCCAACAAAAGCCATAATGTTAGCCCTATATTTTATATAGTCGAACAAGAATGTAATAGGTCATCTTAGTCGTAAATGGTCTTGTATTGTAATAGGTTAGTCGGGAAAACCGGGCTTGGACTTTAAGCTAATATTGTATAAGTTAGCGGCGTAAGCCCAAGACAAAGCCAAGCCCAACCCAAGTCACTTAAACCCACGACCCATATGCCAAGGGTATATAAACCCTCTTCCATGTGTGGAAGAGGGTGTTGGTTCATTTTACTTTCTCTCTCTAGTAAACATTAACCTTCCAAAATCTCTCTAGTTTCTCTCTCGACTTTTCTTCTCTTTCTCTCTTTAAATATCTCTTCTAAATCTTGTGATATGGATTGATAGAGGATTAACATTTGGTATCAAGAGCCTATAGTGGATAGGTGATTGAAGATTCGTGTGTTGTGTTCTTGATTTTTCGTGGCTATTTTGATCTATATCTCACGTCCCAATTTTTTTTTGTGTTTTTATAGTCTATTCTTGATACAAATCATCTACATACTACTAGTAGTGATTTGGTATTGTTTCTTTGGTTAAAAACGCAAAAATTTTGGGTGTTTGGATCACTTTTTAGCTCAAAATCTCGAATTGGTTGTGTTTTGTCCGAGATAGGTGAATATTCCGATCGCAATAACATTGGGGTTTTACATTGCGATACATCATTCAGACAGGTATTCCGATCACAATAACCTTAGGGTTTTACTTTGCGATCATACATTGCGATAGTCCCTTATTCCGACCGAGGATTGCGATCGTACATTGCGATCGTGGATTGCGACGGAATTTAAGGCATATTGCGACGTTACTCTGTCAAAATTTTGACCACATTGCGATAGGTATTGCGATCAAACATTCCGACAGGTAACATTCCGATAGGTATTGCGATCCAAACATTCTGACAGGTAACATTCCGATAGGAATTGCGATCCAAACATTCTGATAGGTAATATTCCGATGGATATTGCGATGAGTATTCCGATGGGTGACATTGCGATGGGAGACATTGTGAGGGGTATTCTGATGGGTGATATTGCGATGGACATTGCGATCTGTTTGGCTAAATTTTGTTCGAGTATTTTTTAGACTTAGCCACCATCTAGACTAGTCTCTGATCATAGTTTACACGAAGATAAAAAAAAAGAAAAAAAAAAGTTTTTTGTCGGGAAAACTCTAGAAAATTTTATTTTTTCCTATACCATTTTTAGGCCATTTAAGCTTCAATTTCAAATTTTGGCGAAGCGAAAAATTTTTCGACCAAAAATTCGAATTTTTAGGCCAATTTTATGTTTTATTTTTGTCAAAAATTTTCACTTTTCAAAATTTTTCCCTACTAGTTTTTGGCTATTTCTAGCTCGATTTCAAAATTGGGTGATTCAAAATTTTTTCGGCTTACCGTTTTGTCGGACTGAGGAATTTATTGTCGGACATAGAAAAAATTGGAATTTTCGGAATTTCAACCACAATCAAATCACAACACATCCACTAAGATCCGTAATCCATACACATCATCTCTTCTTCGAGACATCCGTTCAATGGACATATTCGTGGATTCAACAACAACAACAACGTCCATGGCTGAGATGAATAAACAGAAGATGCAAAATCCAAAGGTTCAGACAAATATTGAGACTTCAATCAGTAAACCCACTAACAAGGATTCTACAACCAAAACCATTCATGCAATCAAATACAAGATGTCGAAAGCAAAAGAAAGATGCATCGAACACTCTAAGTTGCTTCAGTCACACCTTCAGGTTCTTTCAAGAGAAGACCTAAAAGGCACTCGTATTGAAATTGGATTCAAACGGGTATTCGTTCTACTATTTGGTCAAGATGTGGAGACATTCATCAAAACGATGCTATTTAATATGGACCATCTTCAACTTGAACTTAACGAAGATGATCTTCACGAGACTCTATCAATGGACATCCTTTTATCTCTCAACATTCAGTTCCAGCAATTCATTGACTCAAGTGGCTTATCCAACAACGATCGAGAGTTCGCAAATACATACTTTACCAAATATACTCTCGTAGATCCTCAAACGTTTAAAGAGACACCTCTTCAACATTTGAGTAATCTAAAGAAGTCAATCGCTGAAAGAATACGCCATCAAAGGCAATTTGAACGAAGGGTGAATCAAAGACTGACAGACAGCAACGTCGATAAAGATCAAGCATTGGATGCTTCTTCGGTTGATACAGAAAGCAGCAGGTCAGAATCAGAAACTCATCATACCAGCACAAGCTTAGGGAAAGATACAAAAGTCGTTGTTACAACTATCAGACCCACATGTAACAATGAGCCAATGGCTGAGGTACCATTAAATACTGATTCTAAGACTCACGAGCTCGAAACTCTCTTAGCTCAAAACGACAAAAGATTTTGAGGATGACAAACTCGAATTTTCAAAGAAAAATGACAAATTTGAAGCTTATTTTGAAAAACTTGAAAAAGCAAATGTTGTTCTTGAACAAAAATTGGATCGTAAGATTCAAGATTTCAACGCGGAAAAAGAACATTTTGTGAAACAAATAAATTTGTTAGAATCAAAGTTGGCTTCTCAAAATCCAAGTCCTCCGCCTGCTTCATTAAGTGAAATATCTGTGCAACCTATCGACACTGTAGAAAGTAATGACACGAATGCTGATAACGACATATTTGATAATATGAACATTAAGTTAGAACAACGTGTCGCTCAATTACTTCTACAAAATGAGCAATTAAAAGCTCAAATTCAGGAAAAGGTTTTTTCACTGACTGCAGTAAAGAATGAATTAAGGAAGTTAAAAGGAAATAGTGTGGATACTAACTTAGCAAAACAATCAGTCTTGGAGAAACCTCCTTCTCAACCTGTCAGAAACCGCTCAGTTGCTAGACAACTGAATGCGTTTAAATCTGAATGACTCAAAACGTCGAATCTGAGGTTTGCATCCCAAGTTGACGTGCGTAGCAATTTTCCTAAACCAGTCACTCCACAATCTAGACCCTCCTAATAAAATCCGCTTCTGCAAAGCCCGATCACATGAATGCTTCAACCAACTCTAGAAATAGCTTCAAGAACATGCTTAGGCGTAGTTCAAATGACATGGGTAACAAAATCTATCTAGAGGATGCTAAAAACAAGACACAAGAAAGAGATATGACCAAACCACAACCTAGGAGCTTTGTTCACACATCTAGGAATTCTAGACCCTTCTATGATGTGCACAATTCTGCCAACCCTAGGAACTCTAGAGCCTTCTCAGATTCTAAGCACTTTGTTTGCAAGAAATGTAACAAATGCGTGTTTAATGCCATTCATGATGATTGTATAACGAAAGTCCTGAACAAGGTGAACCAAAAAGCTAGAGTACCTCAAAGACAGAACCCCAAAAGAAATAGTTTTTCTCCAAATAAGTCTTCCGCTGTTCATGAGAAAACTATGTCTCCTAGACCTTGTCTTAGGTGGATACCAACGGGTAGAACCTTTAAAACAATTGGTCTTAGGTGGGTTCCTACTGGAAAGATATTTCCCTCTAGCTCGACAAAGGTTCAAGGTGAACCCCCACATGTCTCTCACAATGATATCACTAACCCAAATGCAAGCATACAAACTTCTGATGCAAGTGCAGGTATCAACGTCACGGTTCAACTGGAACACAAAGGTACTATATTTGTAACCCGTTCAACAAAAGACACTCTCATAGTTTAGTTGCTGAAGAAGCAGATATCAGAGAAATATGTGTCTCAGGGGTTTCACAAGTAAGCTTCATAATGGCTTATAGTCAAATTACAAACTGTAACCCACACTCACAAGACAGGAATGTTCATCCCGATGATGACTTATCCTCATAACGAGAAATTAAATTTTCTCGGTCACGAGCTTCTATTAAAACTATTCAAAGGTTTTATGCTCGTGTACCATGACTTGCAGTCAAATTACGAGCTGCAACTCGTACTTCACAAGACATGAAAGTTTATCCCGAGTATGACTTATCCTCAAAACAATAAATTCGATTTTCTCGGACACAAGCTTACCATAAAACTATTCAAAAGTTTTAAGCTCGTGTAAATGACTTCTGAGCACATCACAGCTTAGGACTCGGACCTCGAACAAGGAAAGTTTATCACGAACGATAACTTATCCTTCTTTCTCGGTCATGAGCTTCCTATAAAAACATTCAAAGTTTTTAACTTCATGAAAAACGACTTCTAAGTAAATGTCAGCTTAGAACTCGTACTTCCACTTATGGAAAGTTTATCACGGATGATAACTTATCCTTCACAACGGGAAATTAACTTTTCTCGGTCATGAGCTAGTCACAGAACATTCAAAGTTTTGAGCTCATGTAAATCGGAATTTATTTTAAAACCGTTGAACATAATTTTTCAATAATTTCTCAAAAGGTTTTTCTAAATCTTTCAAAATTGTGTGTTCAACACTCCCTTCCTCATAATAGGTTTTTATATCTCAAAATGTCATATGTTATTTTGATCAATTTTCGAGGAGGAGCGTTTTAAAATCAAGCCTTTTAATGTTGTTGGGCACATCGCTATAATTGTCATATTTTATGTATCCAACACATTCCGAAAATGATATTAAATCTGTCATATATATTATCGGTAAAGGCATCTCAACTCCGTACCTCAACATATTTTATGGTGTCGTTTTTCCAAAATATTGTCAAATTTTGTTTCATGTCACACATATATTATTGAGGGGGGGAAACCCGACCACAAAAGTTCCATGATTCATGCGTGCACACATGTTTCTCTCCCAATCGGTTTCTAGAAAATGTCATATTTTAATCAATTGGTATCTCTAATATTATGTTTTTATATTAGAGATAGGGGGAGAAATTGTG
The DNA here is from genome assembly GCA_025667525.1 of Glebionis coronaria. Taxonomy (NCBI): domain Eukaryota; kingdom Viridiplantae; phylum Streptophyta; class Magnoliopsida; order Asterales; family Asteraceae; genus Glebionis; species Glebionis coronaria. The sequence goes on from CM046876.1 coordinate 370,665,039, forward strand.
ATTAAAATGTAATATATCGCAACTTGTGATCTTAAAGACTCAAGTGCAACTCTTTCCTTCACATGCTAAACTATTTCGTATATCGATGCATGTGTGTAGGGGGAGCTTTTTTAAAATATAAAACTTTCAAAGTGTTAAAAGTTTTGATTTTTATCAAGCACTTTGAATGGTTTTCAATGGTTTTATGGTTACGATCTTTACCCAAAACAACCTACTATCCACGACGGAACGATGGAGTCAAAAGGTGGTTTAGGATAGGAAACTAAGTCCTATGATCCAACCAGAAACGGAGGGATCTACCCAAGGACATTTCATAGCTAGAAATAGTTGTCCTTAGGAAAGATGGAGTGGAATGAAGCTGAATGCGGACCAATTACTTAAGTTAGCACTAGAACAATCACAACAAGGTGCTAATGATGACGTATTGGTAAGAATTGAAGGAGTTGAATATTCAATGCAACTTAGGTAGAAACCGGGTTAACACATCTTTTAAAGACAAGTGTCATGGACCCAGTGATGCGATGCACAACCCTTCCCCAGCCATTCGAGTTTCTCTCAAAAGAAACTTGTCTCATTGTCACGGAGATCAACACGTATCTATTGACTTTCTCACTCCGAGTCAGTTAATATTGAAAAGGTGGCAGTCTGCTCCAGCCTCCGATTACCAAAATGCACTTATTAAGTCTAGAGCCAAACGAGATCTATCTATCATCTCATTAGGACACAATCGAGTCCTACGCATTATCCTTGTGATATTGCCAGAAGATCTGAGTGATACGATTCACAATGAAGATGGAAAACCTGCTTGAGCCAGCATCAAACAAGCTCATGGTAGGTAACTTGTGAGATATAACACGAATCAAAATTGTGAGAACTGGAATGCAACTAAGTTTGGATTCTTAATTGATTCAAACTTGATTCCAGGTTTCTTCGCAAAATCCAAGTGATCTTGCCAGAACATTCAGAGTGACACTCTTTAGTGTTCACAGTGACGAATGGAAATCCTTCTAGTGTCAACATCAAACAGCACTTCGGTAGGTGACTCGCAAGATTCTCTATGAATCAAGCTTGTGAAAAAATGGAAAGCAACAATGGTGCGATTCTTTTAGAATCAAACTTGTTCCAGGAAATATGAATTGACGACTCTAATCAGACGGATAATTTATCCTTATGATTCACTCTTTATGTTCGCAGTCTGCTTTGAGACGATCGAGTAAAGAGAACTGGCTACTACCGCCGGGAAACCCTGTCAAGGAGGTTCTTAATCGAATCTACCTGATCACAGGTACAGTATCTAACACCGTCTAAACGGTCTTCACCGACCGGAGGTAAAACGCTACCGATTTAGGATGAAATGTTCAAAGCCATTTTATCTGTGTCTATATATGTTGATGCATATCAAGAAGGTGGCGTAGCTATGTAACCGATGTCGATTCAGAAGTCACAAGAGCACAAGATGGTGATATTCAAGATACTTAAGAATGTAAGAATGTAATAGGTCATCTTGTCACAAGAGCTCAAGATGAACACTATCAAGAATAGATTGAAGATCCCAAGCACTCAAAGTGACAAAGGCTCAGATAAAGATCACAAAAGCATGAAGGAACAAAGCCGTTACAAAAAAGATCAAGACCAAGATACAAGACCAAAGCAGGAAGATCTCCTCTACAAGAATGTATTCACTCAATCATCTTATGATTTTTTAAGCTTTTTAAGATGACTGATACATTGGGGGAGATTGTTAGCCCTATATTTTATATAGTCGAACAAGAATGTAATAGGTCATCTTAGTCGTAAATGGTCTTGTATTGTCATAGCTTAGTCGGGAAAACCGGGTTTAGACTTTAAGCTAATATTGTATAAGTTAGGGGCGTAAGCCCAAGACAAAGCCAAGCCCGACCCAAGTCACTTAAACCCACGGCCCATATGCCAAGGGTATATAAACCCTCTTCCATGTGTGGAAGAGGGTGTTTGTTCATTTTACTTTCTCTCTCTAGTAAACATTAACCTTCCAAAATCTCTCTAGTTTCTCTCTCTATTTTTCTTCTCTTTCTCTCTCTAAATATCTCTTCTAAATCTTGTGTTCTGGATTGATAGAGGATTAACACATACTCCGTGAGTTGTGTTCTTATCCAAAGGACATGAGCACTACACACAGATAAAGACACATATTCTGCTTCCACGGTGGACAACGCCGTGCAATCTTGTTTTCTTGAAGACCATCTGACTAGCTTTTCGCCTAAGAATTGTGCTCCACCAGAAGTGCTCTTGAATGTATAATGACACCCTGCATGGTCGACATCTGAAAAACCAGTCAGATTAAAACTAGAATCCTTCGTATACCAGAGACCCATGTGAATGGTTCCCCGGAGACAACGAAAGATCCTTTTAACCTCCTTGAGGTGCTTCTCGGTTGGCTTAGCCTGATACCGAGCACATAAACAAGTAGCATGCACAAGTTCCGGTTTACTTGAAGTTAAGTACATAAGGGACCCGATCATACTTCGGTATTTTGTAGCATCTACAAATGTCCCTTTATTATCCATATCAAGCTTGTGTTTAGTGTCCATTGGAGTACCAATAGGATCACAGTTTTCCATTCCAGATTTCGTTAGAATCTCGAGCACATATTTGGACTGATTTATGAAAATACCACGGGGGGATTGGTGATCTTGGAGACCAAGAAAGAACGTTATTTCCCCCATCATGGACATTTCAAATCGGCTTTTCATAAGGTCGGCAAATAATATGGAATAATTTGGGTTTGTAGAACCAAAAATTATATCATCTACATAGACCTGAGCCACCAAGATGTCATTGCAGTAGTGCTTGATAAACAACATTGGATCTATGGTTACTTTGCTGAAGTGATTTTGGAAAAGAAATGATGATAATTCATCGTACCATGCCCTCGGTGCTTGTTTCAAAACATAAATTGCCTTTTTCAACTTGTAGACATGGCTTGGATGTTCGGTGTTGATGAAACCTTCCGGTTGACATACGTACACATCTTGTTTTAACGGCCCATGCAAGAAAGCCGTCTTCACGTCCATTTGATACACAGTGAACGATTTGTGAGCAACGTATTCCAAGAAAATCCTAATAGCTTCCATTCGAGCAACCGGGGCGAAGGATTCTGCAAATCAATTCCCTCCTTCTGTTTATAACATCTCAGAACTAACCTAGTCTTGTTCCTGATGACCATTTTCTCTTCATCAATCTTGTTTTTGAATAACCATTTCAGGGTAAGGGGATAGATATTGTCCGGGCGTGGTACTAACTCCCATACATCAAGCCGGATGAATTGATTGAGATCTTCTTGCATAGACTCAATCCATGATGCGTTGGTCATTGCTTCTTTAACACTTGCTGGTTCCATTGTGTTGACTGATAGTGCATAGATACACATATCACCATCGGTACGCAGCTGATTTCGTGTTGAGACTGGTCGTGAGAGATTGCCAATCACTTGAACCAAAGGATGATTTGTAGTCCATTTGTGTTCATGTGGAAGTGAATGAGAAACTTGATGCGAGTTTGACGGATCCACATATGGCGTTGAAGGCTGAGTAGTACTTGTGCAAGCCGCAAATAGATTAACAAACTCATGTTCGTTGATCATCGCATTGTTTGCATTTTCAGCTACTATTTCATTTTTAAAATGAACATGATTAGGAATTTGCTAAGAATGTTTTTGAGTTGCGTCAGCAGTCGAAGAAGTGGGTGGAATATTTGGAGGCAATATGGTTGAGGTTGACATAGATGGTGCATAATTAGACGCCGTTGGTGTAGATGCAATCGGAGGTTCTTGAACTACCGTAGCAGGTGCAGCCGGGGCATTTTGAGGAACACCAAATGATGAAGGACCCTCCATATATTCATCATAGATTGGCCCAAATAAAACTTCCAAGTCACGTTCCGGGGGTTGTAACGATGAGATTGCTGACGGTGCAAATTGAAGCGCGAGTCCTGAACTTACGTGTCTAGAAGTCTGACCTTGAGGCTCGGGATGTGAACTTCTATGTTGAGAGGCCATACCCGAGAGTTCATCAAAGGTAACATTCATAGTCTCTATTACCTTTCTTGTCCTTCGATTATAAACCATGTAAGCACAAGCAGTTGAAGAATAACCAATGAAAAAGCCAATATCACCTTTAGGTTTAAGTTTACCGATATCTTCACGATCATTCTTCGGATAACACAGAGCCCCGAATACATGTATAAACGATATATCCGGTTTTCGTCCATTAATGATCTCATAAGGTGTTTTGTTGAATCGAGTGTGAATAATGGAGCGGTTTTGAGTATAACATGCAATTGCAATGGAATCAGCCCAAAGGAATAACGGTGCACTGGATGAGAGAAGCATCGTCCGAGCAGCTTCAAATAGCGTACGATTCCTCCGTTCCACAACTCCATCCTGCTCTAGGGTTCTTACAGCCGAAGTTTGATGAGAGATCCCAACTTCGTCAAAGTAAGCTTTCAGTATTTGATTGGTGAATTTTGTGCCGTTATCCGTTCTCACAATAATGACAGGGGCTTGTAGGAGTACTGATGTTTTCTTCAAGAAGTTAATAATTACATCAGGGGCTTCATCTTTTGATGAAAGAAAATGAACCCATGTGTAACCAGAATAATCATCCACAATTACTAGAACATACCGCTTTCCATTAATGCTTTTGATTCTCATTGAGCCACACAAATCCATATGTAAGAGATGTAACCTATTCGTTGAGTTGGGAACAAGTTTGGGTTTGTGAGGCTTCTTCTTACTTTTACCTTACTCACAGGAAGGACAAAGATGGTCTTTTGTATATTTAAACTTTGGAAGACCGGTAACGAGATCATCATTTGCTAGATGGGTGATGGCATCGAAATTGAGATGAGATAACCTTTGATGCCATAACCATGACTTTGTTGATGTGGCACGGGCCATGAGACAAATTGGAGAAGCACCAGACATTTGAAAAAGATCAATGGTGTAAAGGTTGGTGGTACGATTTCCTTTCAACAAATCAATTCCTTTAAGATCTCTTACAAAACATGTATGACTTCTGAAAGCAACTTCCAAGTCTGAATCACAAAATTGCCCAACCGAGAATAAATTTTGTCCCAAGCCATTAACAAAAGAGACTCTGGTGATGATTATATTTCCCCAATGAAGATCACCATAGCCTAGAATTGCAGCAACGTGATTATTTCCAAATCGAACAGTTCCCATGAATCGCCATACAAAGTTCTTAAAAGGCTTCGATTCACAATCATATGTTTGGAACAGCCCGAGTCCACGCACCAGAGACAAATTTCAACAGCCTACCAATGATAAGAGAAGAAAAATTTTTGGCAACCGATGAAATAGGTTCCTGTAGGGTTAGATGATAATTAAACCATATCACATACCGACGTTTCACTGTCAGTATGAGATCAACAAGTGTCGATAATTTTGCCACTACAGTCAAAATTTCTACCAGTAGGCAACCATTTAGAGGTGAATCTAGGGCTACTAGGCTTAGCAAGACTTTCTGTGGACCCTACGTGTGTACTTTTTGGAACATACACCTTAGCCTTAGGAGTGCGTTGTTGCTCACTGACTGACAACTTGTCAATTCGAGTGTAACCACCATAATTCAAACCATTCATAGTCAAACCACAAGCATCATGACTAAAAGTAAATAAACATTTATTACATTTAGCACAAATAACTTCAGATTTTTCATTCCGAATAGCAAGCGTAAAGTCACTACATTTAGATGAATTAAGTTTCTGATTATGATTAAAAAACGATAAATTCCTAGGGCGTTCTTCTACTTCCACATTATTGATCTTGGGGCGACTACTTCTAGAGGCAAAAGGGACCCTATCATTCCTTGTATTGCTCGTAGGCTGTGGCATTCTGCTCTTAGTGTAGTTGTTTATTCCTGTAGAAGAAGACACGCGTCTAGTAGAATTATCACTTTTTAAATCAATGACTTGTGGTTGAGTTATAGTGATCGATTTTGTCCTAACGCTTTCTTTATGTTGTTTGCTAGGCACAGAGGGAGAACTAACACGAAACATTCCTGGGGCAATCACAACAGTTTTCGTTCCAGCAACCTTGGGAAAAGGTGTCACAGCAATACGAGTGGGTCCCGAGGTTGTTGGTGTCAGAATCGTACTAGGCTCAGAAGTCGTGTCTTTTAATAAGGCTTTTAACTTACATTTCTCACAGATTTTATCAATAAGTTTCTGATAGACAGACTTACTTTGTTCAACAACCCGCTTATATCAAACAACGACAGATTCTAAATCTGTAATTTTAGCCTTAAGCTTCTGAACATTTCCATCACTGACATTATCTAACCCTGAAGAGGCCAAATTATTTTCCTTAGCCCCTCCTAACTGAGCCTGCAACTGTGCGATAGTTTGTTGCATTTCATTGTAGGCTTTATCATACGAAATTTTTTCATATTTGCATTCATCACATTTTTTGACAAACTTATTCCATAGATCGGTAAATTCTTTGTCCTTTTTAATGACAACAGATTCCATTTTCTCTTTCATACGTTCAAGCTCAGTTTGGAGGGTTTCTTGATTCGACACAGAGGTATCTAACGCAATGGGGCTACCATCAACATTATCACGTGCATTAGAGAGACGTTCAAGATCGTTTTCCAAAACTTTGATTTTATCAAGAGATTCATCAGCCTCCTTCGTCAAAGATTTAAAGTCTTCAACAAAGTTGGATAATTCTTTTAGAAAACGTTTTCCAAATTGCTTATCCGAGCTTCAACTTGATTAATAATCGGATTAATATCGTTTTGAAGAATTTTCGGGACCTCAATCTGAATAGGTGATGTAAAATTTCCACCAGTGATTTTAGAATTAACAACACGTTTAAGGATGACAAAGTCATCTTTAAGCTCGTTTAAAAATCGGCGCGTGATACTCGGTTTAGGAGGGTTATCAGACAATTCCTCACTTGGGAGCAAAAGCATTTCAGTACTCGTTTTAGACCGAACAAAAACAGTTGGAGGATTAACTTTTGGATAATAAACGGGTGTCACTTCTTTATCAAGCTTTTTCATTCTTAAACGAGTCTCTACTGCAAGTTCAGTAGTTTCCTCAGAATCATGCACATTAGGAGGATCATGCTCATCATACAAGAGCACACTACCATTATATAAAGTTTCATTAGTGTCCTGAACTTGCTTAAGATATCCGGGATTAGGAGGAAGAGGACAACCTAAATCCAATTTGTATCGAGTGTAATTTATCTCATTCACTTTTGGTGCGAGCATATTTATCGTCTGCATAGTTTGGCCACGTTTTACTAAAAGGTTGTCTAATTCTCTAATCCTATCCTGAGCTTTGCAGAAATCCTCAAGAAGCCCTTCTTCTCGAATTTTGAAATCATGTTTCAACTTTTTCGTTCTTTTAAATCCAAAATAGTAGATTTTTCAATTGAAAGCTGTTTATTAAGAGAGGTGATTTCATCATTCAATTCGCTTATCTTTTTAGCACTACTTAAATGTAAGGCATTTAATTTCTTAGTTGTGCATTTTTCTTGATAAACCGATGTAGCATGAGCTTGTTCAAGTTCTTTAATTTTAGTCTGATGAATTTCAAAACTTTTCTCCCGTTCCTTATATCCCGCAAGCTCAGTGGTCAGTTTGGCATTAGTTTCCCTAAACTTATTATTAACCACCGTAGCATGGTCAACATCCTTAGCAAGCTTATCAAATAAAGATTTATAGTAAGCATGTGCCACATCAGGAAGGGTTGTAGGCTGGGCAACTTGATCCACACTAAGGTCCACACTGGGCTCATTTGAACTAATATTACTATTATTCGTTTGATCCCCGTGTGTCTCAATGTAGGGCTCAAGCATCTCAGTATACTCCTCCTCCTGATTAGACGTACTATATATATCATTATCATCGAAACGTGGATGTACATCAGAGGGACCATCTGAATCATAAACGGGAGCTCTGTCAACATGCATTTCTGAGGTAGATGTTTGTTGTAAGTTAGCCATCAGGATGTAGTTGGCATACACATCTTCTTCCTCGTCATATTCTGCAGCAGAAGCCATAAGATCAAATTCCTCAGCTTGAAGTGGGATCCCTGCCTATTCCTTTTATGCTATGAGAAGCTGAGTCTGAAGATAAGCAGCATCCCTCTTCTTTTTGGCTGTGCAATCTCGAGCATAATGACCAAATCCCCTACAGTTGTAGCACTGAACCTGACGATTGTTGTTTCCATTTCCCGTACCAGTATTCTAATCCCTTGCAGCCACAATGTTTCCCATTTGATTACCAACTGCTGGCACAACAATTAACCCATTCTGATTACCCGCATTCGGAACATTCAGATTCTGACCACAGATTTTTCCATACTGATTTCCTTCATTCCCAATAGTCTGCCCAGTATTCTGACCATATTGTGTCCCTGTGTTCCTAGCAACAATCAATTGGCGATCTTGATTCACATTCATGAAAGGTTGAGCAATCTGCCTATTTCTAATGTTCGAGGAGATTCTCTGATTGTTGTTGGTGGGGATAATGGTAAATTTGAATGCTTTAGCGAGAAGTGCAAGACTAGTATTAATCGCATGAGTAGGATCGGTGATGTCATCAAAATAGGCAATGGGTTGTTGTAAGTAATTCACAGCAGTAGGAGGTTGATATTCATAAGAGGTGAGTTGTTGTTGTTGTTATGGCATGAAGTTACTTGTTGAGGGTTGATGGTAAGGTACCATGGGATATGACATCGATGATGGAGAGTTTGCCATAAAAGCTAATGTATCTTGAGTGTAGTCCACGACATGAAGATCCTTGGTTTGATTGACAAGAGTGACATATCGTGACCATTCAGAAGGAAGATTATCAAGAAATTTGATGTTGGCAGCAATTTAAGCAGGTTCATGTTTGTTTCTTCTAAGGTGATTCATGAGGGTTGAAAACCGATGATAGTAAGGTTCAATTTGTTCCCCTTCAGTAGACGTAAATTTCTCCCATTCACGAAGCAACTTAGTTTCCTTTTCTTGTAAACCAATTTCACTCCCCTTCATCATTTTCTGAATCCTCGGCCACATCTCGTGTGCGGTTTCACAACTATCAACAACAACATAAACATCTTCAAGGAGTCCCATGAGAATGACTTGAATTGCTTGATCATCAGCGTCAAGTTGTTTTGATTCAGCTTTAGTTAATTCGTCATCCGTTTGCTCATGACTAGAGTCAGCCACTGGGTTAGCATTCGTAGGGTCCCCAGGCACAAGAATTGTTCTTCTAACATACGGCCTTTTTGAATCGAGTTGACAATCAACATTCCCAAAGATTTACATTTTGCATAACGAAGGAGACGACTAGCCCATGTAGTGTAATTCTCCTTGGTTAGCATGGGTGGACGATTCTCAGTATCCGCAGCATAAATGTCTTGTTGAGACGTCATCGTAGAAGTCGTGTGAAAAACAGGATCTCAATTCGTAGAAAGCGTGTTTGTTGTTGAAATTCCAAAACTTCCGATTTTTTATTATTTTTTTTCCAGTCTGACAATAAATTCCTCAGTCCGACAAAACGGTAAGCTGAAAAAAATTTGTATCGCCAAATTTTGAAATTTCAGTTAGAGATAGCCAAAAACTAGTAGGGAATACTTGTCGGAATATCCATGGGAATACATGTCGGAATGTGCTATCGGAATGTGCTATCGGAATACCTGTCGGAATGTTTGTCGGAATGTTCTATCGGAATACCTATCGGAATGTACTATCGGAATACCTATCGGAATGAAGAAACCCTTTTCCGATGGAATTCAGTCAGAATATAAAACCCTTTTCCGATGAAACCTGTCGGAATAGTACCAAATTCCCACTTTTCTCGGACAAAACCCAACCAAATCGAGATTTTAAGATAAAAAATGATCAAAACACCCAAAAATTTTGTGTTTTTTGCCAAAGAAAATATACCAAATCTCTACCACAACTACTTAGAAGATATATGAATCACGAAACATAAGAAAAACAAGGACAACACCCAAGAGCTATCCACGAATCCTTGGCGAATGATACCACTTGTAGTACGAAACACACGACTTATAGAACAAGAAATAGAGATGATGAAAAACAAGATTAAACCAAAAAGAAAGATTAGATTAGATGAAGAATAAAGAGAAAACAAAAAGGTTGTGAATTCCTAGTAAGGGAAAGACATAAGTTTCTCTCTCTACAAACTATGAAATGGAAAACACACACACACACACACACAAATGAGGTGTTTAGTACCTTTTATACTATAAGTGTAAGAGTAGAAGGCCTTCCTCATTTGCGTGTTCGGGACTAATTCGCGTTACATACTAAACATTATACTAGAACTCTCAACACCATTATGTAGCATTTTCCACGAGCTTCGCAACGGTATATTATATGACCATCACTTTAAATACGGCTAACATTACATTTCTACAGTTTATATCCGATCTTAAGGTTTGTCAGCATCATTCAAAACGTAAGCTGGAGCGGCAGCATTCCTGTCTTGTCAATTTCCTTTCATTGGATAATTCCCATCCTTATGTCCTTTCTCACCACATTGAAAACATATCATAACTCCAGGGGTACTAATTCCAGTAACTAATCCTCTTGTCCTACACTTAGCAGATTTATGACCAGGTTGTCCTAACTCTAGTTGTAAATGTGTAAAATCACCTACATGGTATAAAGTACAACAACACACTTAGAGTTTATCTTGTTATTTCCAAACACAGTAGCAGCATGTATCCCATTATTCCTTTCATAGTTGAAATACTGGTTTTGATTCTATCTCTGGTTATTGTTATTACTATAATCCCCACGATTCTAACCTTGATCTGGTTGGACTGAGCAGATTCCCACTTTCTCTTATTGTTTTCAACAATGCTATCTTTCCTATCTTGCACTTTCACGTCCATTAAATCATGCGCCATCTGAACAACTTCATCGAAAGATTTAGGTTTTAAAGAAATAGTCTCATCCTTGATATTACTAGGCAATCCTTTAATGTACTTCTTCCTTGTCTTATAGTCATTCACAAAAGCATCAGAACATAACAAACACAGCTCAGAACATTTCCTATTATAAGCAGCAATATCATCATTGCTTAACACTAAGTGCCTCAATTCGTATTCCAACTGTCCCAATTCCTCCTCAGGGCAAAACCTATCAGTCATTAGTCCTTTAATCACGGTCCATGTCCTACCATTAGTCACAACAAATCCTAAAGTAGTCACTTGGTTAATCGACCATCCTAATACAAATTTCACCTTATTAGTTTCTGAACACCTAATAATCTCAAAAGTACTCTCTTTCTTATCAATCCACCTGTACAATTCTAATGCACCACTAATACCACAAAACTGCGTAGAACCACACTTATAAAAACTAACATAAGTACATTCTCTTGAACTTGCAGAACAGCAGCAACACTCCCATCTGGATCAGCAGCATCATCATTATTCTTAGTAGCATCAACTTAAGCACCATTATCTCCAGCACAACTAACTCCAGTATCTTGATTCCTTGCAGCACGATCAGCTTCAAGTGCTCTAGCAATAGCTCGCTCAATCAAAGTATTCACAGTAGTAGTTGTTAGCCTTGGTGACATATTTCAAGAAACTTAGTCACGTGATTCACCACTAATGACAGAAATATGATTCCACTACTCCTTCTTCCATCATCACAGAAGAAAGAAACATGATAAGTATACATATCAAGATTAAAGAATGATTTCTTTATCAGGACATCTCATGGATACTACATGCATGAACAACACAAACTACAATGGTTCATCAACCAAAACTCAAAAGAGTTAATAAAGATACATCATAGATCATGAGGGTAATTTAGATTGAGTTGAGGATTCAACAGGATAGTGGTAGTGTCTGTCACTACAATAATCTACCGAACAAACTTAAAAGATAATAAGTTCCATCACAATGCTACGACACAGGGTTTAAATAAGTTCGATCACAAAAAGAAAATAAGATACAAAGAAATCCATTACGCGATTAATTCCTTAGACACCAGTTCCTCATCCTCCTTAACATTGCTGTCAGCTTCATCACACTCGTCTATTTCCCATTTCGCACATCAAAATCGAATCCCTAACATGATGGCAGCTCACTCTAATAATTCAAGTACTCACTCATACTTTCAAACCTTACCTACTTATCTTTAAACCTTTCAATTCAAGCACACAAATTCATCACAATTGAACTAAGACTAGCAATCTCATCCATCTTCCAAGTCCTAACAAACTCAAATCTCCACACACCAAATACAACCTTTAAAACAACTTTTCTTTCACATCAACCTTCTAATCACACGAGTTTCAACCACATATCTATTATAAATCAACTAATCAAACTTCCTCATACCCGATATAAGTCGCAAGAAATCAGTTGTAAAATAGTTCAACATTTGGTCTACTGTCCTAGACCATCGACAGTATATAAGGTCATTATTCAAAATTATATACATATGCATTACATAAAGAAAATTACGGTAGCAAGTACTCAACGTACTTTCAACAACATCAATACATCATCAATACATAATCATATATCATCATAGTATTTACTTAATAAATACTCTAAATGTCATTTCAGTTTTAAGGGATACATCTAACTATAAAACAATACAAAACAAATAATCTTACCGGAGCCTTGCTGAGAAGCTGCGTGCTTTTGTAAAATATTTTTGACACCAAAGTTATAGTTTAGGACATTTTTCAAAATCAACCTAATTCGCTATAACTAAAAGCTCTGATTACCAGTCTTTAATACCGCCAAATTACATTGCGCAGTGGAAATACACATTTGGGTGCTAAACTCAAACATCATTACACAAAAGACTTTAAACGATCTCAAAATCGTACATTTGAAATATAAAAGGATTTATATTAACCATTGTCTAAAACCTTCGATCCCAAGTAAAACAATTTTAGAAATATCAGAGTAACATTTAGATCCCCCAAAGATTCCATCAATTAACAAACAATTTACCAAAGTACATGACCGTACATTATTATTTTTATGACAAAAGAGAAAGAAATTTGTTTTAGACCAAACACCACAAAAGCAACCCGCAATCCTTCTCCAGCAAGCTCCGCAACTCATCAACTTCAATCACCTGAAATACACGCTTAAAATCATCAACACAACGGTTGAGCGAGTCTATAGGTTTTCTAAATCATCATTTGAACACAAGAGAAAAATCAATCAAGATTATTTAATAGAATTGTTGTACATACAATCTATTAATCAGGCATTCTAGCATATAGCATTAGCTATATAATTTTATTAAGCTCATGACATCGACCCCTTAACTTAGTCACCCACGCCTAAAGCCGGAATGACTATATGAATTCTAGTGCCCTTACTAGGGTATCAATTGCAAGTATACCACATTCTCATTCTCGTAAATTATCCTTCCCAGAGGTTACTCAGCGTAAAACACTGGTCTCAGATAGGGTCGTCAGCCCAATAGTACTATCATTAGAATAAGCGGCTATTCTCAACTCACAACATTAAGTCAGAAGATAGTTAACGACTCATGAATTTAGGGACTTTTGCAAGGTACTTATACAATTCAAGGCAACAACTGGCAACAATCGGGTCCAAACAATCAATCATGACTTGTCTTTATTTTATTTTCCAATAGCATGTATCCCCATTGCGGGTTTTAAAATCATTCAAAACAAGTACAAAAGCGAGGCTACATACTCACCTTGAGTAAACACGAAAACCGCAACCTATCAAATAAGGCGCGTTCATTAATAATAGACTCGAATATAACCTATACATAATAACATCAAACTCAAAATCATAATATCACGACAAACCGGAAAGAAAACAATACAAGTAACACTATTACTTCCTTCTATATGTTTACTCTATTAGTTTATTATTTCAATAAAAATCTATCGGTACACGCTAAATGTACGAGATCATTTACCCCACTTAAATACGTCAAATACTTATGATACTACTCAGAGATATCACGTACTATATATTGAAAGACCTGTTAAAAGCCCATCAAAAGATTTTACTTTTAAAGTTCCCTGCCCGACACATCTTTGAACTACAAAAACCGGACAGTTTGACGTCACCGACTCATACAACCATTTTGACCATTCTAAACAATCCCGTTTACAAATCCGACACTTGGGTTTGAAAATAGACTCACAACCCTATGTTTAGAACATAACATCAGGTCTTCACCATTTTTACAACTCATTCTATAGTCCCCGAGATTCGATCAAAATATCGACAACAACTTCGGTTTGCGTCGATACTCGTCTCCCGGTACACGAATAATCAAACCATCATAACTTCTCGCTCGTTTGGAGCTAGAAGCTCTACTTTATATCAAATCGAAGATAAAAGAATTCTCTACAACCCTATCTTATGAGTTTAACCATTTTCAAATAGTAAGTTATCCAAAAATTACCTTTTACCCACTGATGTAAAACACCTTTCTAAAAATCATACTAGATCAATTTTTCAACCCATTTTACTCAACCTCTTATGTCTAATATCATCCTAATATCATTCTTATCCATCTATCAAACCTATAAAAACCTTGAATAATCATTTAAAATTACCCACTCAAAATTTTAAACATGCAATACTTAAAAACCATTTATAATAATACTAACAATAAATATATATCAAGAGAATGAATCAAACAACCTTGGATCATATTAAAATATCAAAAGTTGTTGCATGTGTGTAAAAATCACAAAAAAATGATCACCATGAGATCATGGGATATTGTTTAGTTTTTGAAGATTCAAAGTAGAAAAATTGAAGATCATGGTTTTATGTGTGAAGGGGGTGGCGGAAATAGATAGAGAGAGAGAAAGAGATGATAGATTTTTTTTTGTATGTGTTTTTGTGTGAGTGATGGTGGGTATGAAGCTTATATATGGTGGGTGGAGGGACCTTTCTTGCCAATTTGTGATAGTTTTGGTCCAAGATGCAAATAAATAGTTTAAAAGGTAGAAAATGTAAGTTGTCAATTTTGAAAATATTTACAAGGCTCGGGTTTCGTAAAAATACTTTTCAAAAGTTAAAACGCACTCAAAATATGATAATAATATGATCCTGGTACGACTTAATACGAAATTAAAATAAAAACGTCAAAAATATAGACATTGAATCAACAAAATAAATAAAACATAAAAACTCGGGCATCAGTCGATATCGTAATCACTAATAATCCTCGCGATGAGTAAAAAGGTAAATATAATACTTACAACGTCGGTTTTAAATAAAACCATCAACTGTCATATCATTCAAGTTCATCAAAAATTTCAACATTTATGCGTAAAATAATATTAAATAATGACCTCGGGTTCGGGTTGTCACAGATAGATGCAAAGCTAAGTTTGAGTCGAGGTGACAAAATGTGTCATCTATATGATATTATCCACACCACAACTCTTTTTTATCCCCTTTAATGTAATTGGCACTTGATATTATGTGAATGATCATTGTACAAGTTTATCTCAGCATGACCATTGTAGTTCATGATTTTAAATGACTTATGTATATTTATGCCTTTAAGTATGTTGGTTTGTAAAATGCTCACTTCATATTATGCCTTTAGGCTGCTGCAACATTCCCTTTGTAACGACCCACTTTGACAAGGAGGTTGTTATGCAATAATCATGGCGTGTCATCAAAGCATAATAAAGGCATAACGTCATAAAGACATAAAATACCAACAGGAAAGCCTGAATAAAACATCGACTCTCGACATAAGCTCAACACGAATGAAAATAAAGGATGTCTAAGGACAAAACATGTGTCAAACAAGCATAAGTATATAAAATGCATAAGTGAAAGGAGTCTATGAGTAGCTCTCATCCTAAGCACATACTCTCAATTCCCAAATCCCGTCTTTAGGTACCTGCCGTATGCGACATGAAAAGAAAATACGACAGAGCAATACGCTCAGTGAACGAATATAAAGATATGATAAGAATAAATATAACATGAATAAAGAATATGAAAGCAGCGGAAATAACGTCCATGTCCTGAGGAAAACAAGGGAGATAAGCTATGAAGAATATAGGGTAACTAAAATGTCGTGATTTGTACAAGTAATATTGATAACTACCCACGAGCTCATTTAGGTCATAACATGTCATGCATAATAATATCATAAACGTGTGCATGATAAGTAGAGGGGCTGCCTCACATGCGATAGAGGGGTGACCTCTAATAATAGTAACTAGGGTGGAGGGATCATCTCCAATGTGATGGGGTGTAGAGCACACACCAAACCAATCACCCTTTACGTGTAAACATGTAAACTAGGATGCACACATACACCCTGTAATAATAATAATGGCCAACTGATAAATATAACATGTAACATGAAAGGAAGCCGCGAGAAATCATTCTCGTCGCGGACGAGTCATAACATATGTGCCTCATATGTCATGGTCATGGTACCTCCATGACTAGGTGGTAAATCATATATATCATGGTCACACATGTAAATAGCTCGGGAAATATGTAGGTCATGAAATAAAACCAATAAGACCATGGCATTCATGAAAAGATTTATAACATAAAAATAGGGAGAACATGTGGCATAGCAATCGGGAAATCCTAATCATGAATAGAATGAATGTCCTTACTGAATGGACGAAATATCCGTAACTTGTGTCCAGTATGTGACAATCCGTCAATTTATGGTTCATATTTTATTCTCAAGTATTATTTAAAAACATTAGTTTTAATGTTATATTATAAACTCACTTATTTTTGGGAAGTAATTTGGATTTACGTCTTGAAGTAGCATCGACTACGTCTAAACCGGAGGATTCAACGTTACGTGCTTACGTTTACATACACCATTTTTGGTGACAGTCCGACATTTCAGAAAATAAATTTGTCCGTGAATATTATTTTGAGATTTTAAATTTGTGTTGGTTCATAAACTCACAAATTCACGAGAAGAGATTAGGACTTACGATTTTATTTTAACGTCCTCTACGACTAAACCAGAAACCTTAGGATTACGTATTTACGTTTTCGAACTCCGTTTTTGATGAGACAATTTTTATTAGATTCGTTTTGTGCCGTTGATTCATAATTTATAAAAACGTTTTTCGTAAAACGACCCGAGGGCACGCAAATCGAGGAAACTAGAATCGAGGAGTACCCGTAAATTAGCGGGATGGGACAAAATAAATTATCCCACCCCACTAACTATGGGACGGCCCAAACATAGACACCACATCAAAGATGTGGCATCACTTAGCACTTAGCTTACATGTGTAAGGTTAGCCTTACACTTAAGCTACTACACATCAAAACCACTAGCAATAACCAAAACCATTTCTCATTCATGCAACAACACACCAAAACTCTCTCTCTAGCTCCATTTGTGCCGTCCCACTTCAGCATCCAACACCACCATTTGATCTTGGTTCAACCACAAATCCTATGTTATATACATATATGATGATGCCCTTTTGAAGCCCTATTGATTGGTGCAAGTTATAACATCCAAAGAGGAGTTGCTATGGAGTCTTAGGGCTGATTTTCCACAAGGAGTTCTTGAAGAATGATGGTCTTGAAGATGGTCTTGGTTTGTCACAAGTCTCTCCATCAAAATCCATGTCTTGATCACAACCTACATCATCATGGTGGTTTCCGTGATTGAAGCACGTACCGTACATCCAAATCACCGATAATCGCCTTCCCACATCAACGTGAGTTCATAGCCTCGCACTCTTTTAAATGTTTTTATGAAATGTTTTATAAACCCGCGAGGGAGATAACATGTTAGTTTTTTTGAATTAGGACACCATTTGTCCCGATTGTTTGTTTATTGATTTGGACCCGAATGATTGTATGACCTGATGAATGATTAAAGGACCCGATAGATGAAATGAAATGGATTATTAAAGTTAGGTTATGTCACTTAAAGTCCCATTAGCATGAATTGTGAACTACCGGGATTTGGTAGACGCTTATGCATATGATAGTACTATTGGGGACGATCACCCCAGTTCGCGCCTTTACGGTTGATCCCCGTCGTGCCACATTGATTGGTAAGTGAATTTATGTATGAGAAGATTTCCATAGCGTGACCTTTGTGACGACACGCTAATTTAGATGGGCAAATTGAGTTTCGGGCTAGCTACCCGTTGTTTGGTTTAGTAAGGTAACAATGTCATGCGGCTTATAATAATCCAATTAACGAAATACTGCTATACGCACCGAATTACGATATATTGCCTGACTAGCAATATGGGGTCTTACTATTGATATTATGTTCGTGTTTTGGTTTTTCATAACCATATTCATATAACGGTTTCTATTTTTATACAACGTTATAAAACGTATTGTATGATGTTTTTACGACATTGGCTCGGATAATGATTTTGAAGGCAAATGCCTATATTATGATTTTCGATAAGGATTCGTATAAAATGACTTTGGCTATTTTATGGCCCATTACAAAGATTTGTATTGAATGATTTTCGGTAATAATTTTATACCGATGTTATACTGATGGATTTCATTAAACTCTATGAATTCACTCGGCGTTATCCCTGACCTTTTCTTTTAACATGTTTTGTCTCAGGTACTTGAAGGTAATTCTCGGGAAGACGACAAGAATTCATGGCCCGCACTTAAACAATAATTTCCATTCAAACGCTTTGTAAAACTTTGTATGAAATAATATGACTTGGGACCTATGTAAATTTGATATTTATGAATGGAAATGCTTTATTATTAAACGACACGATTTTTATGCGTTGTCTATGATGTGAGTAATGTGCTATCCCGTAACACCAACTAGTCTTCCGCTGTATTGAGTTGTATAAATTTGGGGTTGTTACACAGTAAGCATTGAGAGATGGATAACTAGAAAGAACTAATCCAACTTCCCGTGATCTACATGATAAAGGAAGTGTATGAGTTGCTTGTTCATGATATGATTTACTTGTTCATGGTATAAATTACTTGTTCATGTCTTATCGAGTCTTTCCTTCTTTAGTAGTTTTCTGATATTAGTAGCTTCTCTTATTGTTATATGTTCATGCTGACCTGATTTGTGTATTTCATGATTCGTGTGTTATTATACTTGGTATTTCCGTAATTAGTAACTTTCCATAAATAGCAGTTTTTCGTATATAGTAACTTTCCAAAATAGCAGGTTTCCATATATAGTAACTTTTCAAAAATAGTAGGTTTCTATATATAGTAACTTTCTAAAAATAGTAGGTTTCCATATATAGTAATTTTCCAAAAATAGTAAGTTTCCATAAATAGTAAGTTTCCATAAATGGTAAGTTTCCATAAATAGTAAGTTTCCATAAATAGTAAGTTTCCATAAATAGTAAGTTAGCTCGTTTTAATATACTTAGGTAAATTAAATTGTTAATCGAATAAGCTGATTTTAATAAGCCGATATCTTAATAAGCCGATTTCTTAATAAGCCAATTTTATTATGTCATGATTTAATAAGCCAAAATTAATTAAGTTTAACTTAATAAGCATATTTTAATAAGTCATGATTTTAATAAGTCAATATTAATTTAGCTTACTCTTAAAATCCAATTTTAATAAGCAATAAATAATCAACCCCATTTTAATTAACTCTAAAATAAGCCGATAATTACACAGATCGATTTAAATAAGTCGTGATTAATTAGCCAAACACCCTCTCATGGAACCCCTCGGCTTGCCGAGCAAAACACTACTAAGCCACACCCCCATTTGGGGCTCTCGGCTGCCGAACAACATCACCACCGAGACACCCTTATGAGGGTTCTCAATTTCTGATTCCAAAACCAAACACCCACTGAGAGCTTTTGTTCTCGGCTGCCAAGGAAAACAAAACCCCACCGAGAGCCTATAGCTCTTGGCTGCCAAACAACAAAACCACCGAGAGTCTATAACTCTCGGTTACCCAACATTAATCCCCACCGAAGCCTTTAGGCTAGCGGCTGCCAGTAAATAACCCCTACCGCAGCCTTATGGCTTGCGGCTGCCAAGACAAAATCACCATCGCAGCCTTATGGCTTGCGGCTGCCAAGCCAAAAATCACCACCAAGCACCCTTGTGGTCTCGGTTTGGTCCGAACAGCAACACCACGGGCCAATTGCTCACCAAACCCATGATTTGTTCTTCTTATATTAACCAAAACTTATATTCATTTCATTGCCAATTAATTCAATAGATG
Source organism: Glebionis coronaria (assembly GCA_025667525.1). Lineage (NCBI taxonomy): Eukaryota > Viridiplantae > Streptophyta > Magnoliopsida > Asterales > Asteraceae > Glebionis > Glebionis coronaria. The sequence continues at coordinate 370,685,263 of CM046876.1, forward strand.
ATTTCTTAAAAAACATATAAAAGATTAAGGTTTGAAAATTACCGAATGAGATAGACTATGGAAATGATAAACACGAACACAAATGTAAGAATCACGATCCTAAAATCAAAACCCTTTTCCCTTTCTCTTCTTTGGTGACCGGCGGCTACTAGAACACCAAATAGGGTTTTGATAATTTTCTTAACTTGTTACAAATGAAACAAATGTAAAGGGTTTTGTTATTTAATTTGTTATTGGGCCGGGCCTTGGGCCTAGATTAGTCTTGTAAGGTTTAAGCTTACCATAAAGACCGTGTCATTTAATTTCGTGGCATACTTGTGTTCCCGTATGTGTCGTAAGTTCATGATTTTTAGTTTCGTGTTCATCTTGTCATGTCGTAATTAACATACGTATTTACTTGTCATGAATTATCTAAATATTAAAAGTTTTAATTTGGTGGTATTTTCATGCGGGTTTTACAACTCTTCCCCTCTAAAAGAATAATTCTTCCTCGAATTAGAAACATGCTGTGACTGAAAAGAACATACCCGGTTCATGGGAGAAAATGAGGATAAGAAGTCTGGATCGACTACTCGGTTTCCCAAGTGGCTTCCCGCTCGGGATGGTTCATCCAAAGGATCTTGACGAAAGGAATAGTCTTTTTCCGCATGACCCTATCTTGACGATCTAGAATAGCTTCTGGTTCCTCAACGTAAGATAGATCCTCACGAATCTGATCGAGTGGATAAGTGACAACGTACAAATTATGATAATTGTAACCTCTAAGTAATGATACATGAAACACGTTGTGAACGTGTGATAGCTGAGAAGGTAACGCTAGACGATACGACACCTCACCAACGCGGTCGAGAATCTCAAACAGTCCGATGAAACGAGGACTAAACTTACCCTTAATACTAAAACGTCGAATTCCACGTGCGGGTGATACTTTCACGAAAACACGATCACCAAGCTGAAATTCTAATGATCTACGATGCTTGTCAGCATAACTTTTCTGACGAGTACGAGCTTCCTTGAGTTTTTCCTTGGCAATGGGGACCTTCTCATTGTTCACCTTAATCAACTTTGGACCCTCAAGGATACGCTCACCAACTTGATCCCAACAAATCGGAGCACGGCATTTCCTGCCGTACAATTTCTTGAAAGGAGCATACTTAATACTTGCATGCCAACTATTGTTGTAGGCAAACTCAACAAAGCATATATAATCGTCCCAATTTCCAGTCCACTCTAACGTACAAGAGCGTAGCATGTCTTCCAATATCTGAATCGTACGTTTAGTCTGATCGTCGGTCTGAGGATGGAAAGTTATGCTAAACTTGAGCCTGGTTCCCTAAGGTTTCTGCAAACTGTTCCAGAAACGAGACGTGAAACGTGGATTTCTATCTGATATGATGTTTGATGGAGTACCGTGTAATCGTACGATCTCCTAATGAAATATCAATGCCAACTTGCTAACTAAGTAATCCTTGTGGATAGGAAGAAAATTTGCAGATTTCGCCAAACGATCAACAACAACCCAGATAGCATCCTGCCTCCTCTGAGTCTATGGTAATCCGGTAATAAAGTCCATGGATATCTTGTCCCACTTCCATCAGGAATTTCTAATGGCTGTATTAAACCACTAGCACGTTGGTGTTCTATCTTAACCTGATGCCCAGTCAGACACTTAGATACGAAAGTAGCTACATATTGTTTCATACCGCTCCACCAAAAATGTTGTAAAACCCGCAAAAAAGACATGAGGCATTAAATACACAAAAATTCGGATTAATTAAAACTTTATAATTTATTTAATACAAGACACGTATCATGAATATTTAATGTATAAATATAAGTATTGGTTATATTATTTATTTATTTAATGACAAGAGTTTATGTATAATAATATTACATGACAAGACTTAACACGAAATTAAAACACGAACTTATGTCATGAATATTAATACACGAGAATTTTAAAACACGAAAACAAAATATATAAACTAAGGGTGTTTATTTGGCCGACCTCATAAGAAAAGAACGAGAAAGGACCAAGCCCGGCCCATTAACCATTTACCTAGAACCAAAACCATCCCAGAGAATTCATTATACAAGATTTACAAAAGAAAATAAAAAGCCTAGTCTTCCTTAGGGGTGTCGCCGGTTTTGCAAGAGAAAAGGGAAGGGAAAAACCAAGTTTGATCTTTGATTGTGGTCGGGATTATTGTTTGTGTTTGCTTCTTTAATCGTATCACATTCGGTATCCCTATATCCTTAATCTTTTCTTTTATTATTTTTCCTTGATCATGAATTAATATAATTAATTTATGAACACATGAGTTGAATGAATAAAACATGAATAAAACAAGTTGGTTCGGGGTTTTGAGTCGTTTGATAAAGAAAACCGAGAGCCACAACTCTCGGTGGGGGTTTTGTTCGGCCAGCCAAGCCCAAAAGGGGTCTCGGTGGCTGTTTGTTTGGGTCAGCCGCAACACCAAAAAACACCACAGTGGGGTGTTTGGTTCAAACAGTGGCAAACCGAGACCTATAATGTCTCGGTGGGAAATGTGATCAGGCAGTGGGAACAGGCCAACAGTCAGTGGCTGTTTTGGTCGGCCGGTGGAAGAAAACCACAGTCCGGTGGCTGTGGTGGTGATGTTGGTGTTGCCGAGACATGGGAGTCTCGGTGGGGCCTTGGTTCGGGCTCGGGTACACGAAACACACACAAGGGTGTGTTTGGTTATAAATTTTGGTTAATTAAGTTGAACTTAGGATATAATTGTTTTATTAATTATTCATAAAATTAAAATGGTACATTTGATTAAATTAATGTTGAACTTATAATAATTAATTTATTTAATTATTCATGATATTAAACATGGCATCCATTTAATTTAATTAATTAAAGAGTTAGCTTATTTTAATTAATTACATGTTAACCATGGTTTAACTAAATTAATATCTTACTTTAATTTAATTATACAATTATCAAGTTATGGTAAAGGTTTATTAATATAAAATCATGTTATATTATTAATTAATAATCACTTATAATCATGTATTATATTATTAATTATTAATTATTATGTTAGACTAAAGTATTTATTTATTAATAATCTTTACTATTGTAACATTTAATTAGTCATGACTTATAAAATATGTTCATTAAGCTTTAGCTTATATCATATGCTTATTAAACAAGCTTATTAGTATTTATGGAAACATGCTATTATGGAAGCATACTATTTATAGAAACATACTAATTATGGAAAATTTCTATTTATGGAAATTTACTAATTATGGAAACTTTCTATTTTTAGAAACTTACTATTTTTGGAAAGTTGCTATATATGGAAACCTGCTATTTTTGGAAAGTTACTATATATAGAAACCTGCTATTTTTGGAAAGTTACTCATTAGGAAACATCAAGTATAATAACATATGAAACATGAAATACGTTAATCAAGAACACATGAAACACTAAGAAATACATGATATAACATGAAACTGTTAAACATGTCAAGAACAAGTAAAACAAGTCAAGAACAAGTAAAGTAAACTAAGAACCAGTCAGTTATACATGAACATACAACTCATTCACGTCCTTTATTATGTAGCACTCGTGAAGTCGGAGTAGTTACTTTCCGCCTTTCATCTTTCGTCATTACTCTACATAAGGTACAGATATTTTCTCCTTCAGTAAGGACATTCTCTTTCTATGCATGATTAGGATTCCCCATTTGCTGCCTAGTAGTTTACATGTTATTAAACTTTTCATTAATTACCATGATATCATTTAAATTTGCCTGAGCTATATACATGCATGACCATGTTCACCTAGTTATGGAGGTACCATAACCATGACATTTGAGGCACCGATGTCATGACTCTTCCACGAAGAGAGTGATTTCTCGCGGCTTCCCTTTCAGTTATTTGGCCATTATTATTATATCCATGTGGGGCGTATGGGTACATCCTAATACATGTTTTGCAGGTTTACAAGGTGACTGTGGTATTTGCTCTACATTCGTCACATTGGAGTTGATCCCTTCACCCAGACTTATATAATTAGAGGTCACCCCTCTAATTGCATAACGAGTTCACCCTTCTATGTATTCATGCACGTTGATATCTTTCATGAAATATATGAGCTCTTGGCATTTAAATTACATTTTTATGTATAAACATAAGACTTTTCAAATGTTCCAGGTATTTCAGGACTTACACATATTCTGCTGCATTTCATACTTTACTTATCTTTCAGTCATTCTTATTATGTGATTATATCCGTTCACTGAGCATACTGCTCATCCGTATTTTCTTTCCATGTCCCATACGGTAGCTACTAAAGGACAGACTTAGGCATTCAAGAGTACGCGCATAGGATGGAGGCTCCTTTTGACTTCATTTCCTTTATGCATTTATATACTTTTGCTTTGTTGGGTAATGTTTGGTCCTTTTTCTACATTCTTTACTTTATGCATGTGTGAGCTTATGCTGGAGACCGATATTTGATTCTAGTTTTGCTTTATGGTCATTTATGTTTTAAGACATTTACCTTGCATGCTTTGATGACACGTCATAATTATCATGTAACGGTCTACTTATCAAAGTGGGGTGTTACACATGTTGTTTGAGATCATGATACATCTTGGTAGAACCCGAATGAATAGAAAATGGAGAATTATGAGCCTCGGTCAACAAGGCCTCTCTTAGTGTAGGATCCTCAGGAACACATAATCTAGTACCCTTCCATACAATGCCGTCATCATCAATGCGAAACTTGGTCTGCTGATCAATGTTCTAAACAATTTCCCATATCTCGCCGTCATCCTTCTAAGCTGCCTTAATATGAGAAATTAAGTTAGATTCAACTCTCAGACTAGCCCAGAAACCATTTTCCCCACGTACAAATAGATCGATCTCTAAACGCTCAAGATCGCAAATAATCTCCTCCTCTACCTTGATACCAGTTATCATGCCTGATTTTCTGCTCAAAGCATCAGCCACTACATTGGCTTTACCTGGATGGTACTGAATGTTGGTGTCATAATCCTTCAGCAACTCTAACCAATGTTTTTGTCTCATGTCCAACTCTCGCTGCGTGAAAATATACTTGAGGCTCTTATGGTCGGTGAAGATGTCATATGACTCACCATAGAGATAGTGCCTCCAAATCTTGAGTGCTAAGACTACGACTGCTAACTCTAAATCATGAGTGGGGTAATTCACTTCATAGGGTTTTAGCTGTCATGAGGCACATGCAATTACCTTCCCATGCTGCCTGAGTACACAACCAGGACTGTTCCCAGAAGCATCACTAGAACTCTGAAATCTACCTATACCATATGGGAGAGTAAGGATAGGTGGGGAAACCAAGCACTGTTTATGCTCTTCGAAACTCTTCTCTCGCTCATCGTTCCAAACAAATTTCTCACCCTTACGCATAATCTTAGTCAAAAGTAAGACTAACCATGAGAAACCTTCAACAAATCTACGGTAATAACCAACTAACCCTAGAAAACTACGTATTTCAGTCATAGATGTTGGTCTTGGCCATTTGGTGATACCCTCAACCTTTGCTAGATCCATGGTAATCCCTTCTGCTGAAACAATGTGGCCCAGAAATGCCACTTAACTCAACTAGAATTCACACTTGGAAAATTTGGCATACAATTTCTCCTGTCGTAGAATATGTTAAACAGTTCGAAGATGATCCTCATGTTCCTCTCTAGACTTAGAGAAGATTAGAATGTCATAAATGAACACAATGACGAACTTGTCTAAGAATTCATGAATAAATCGATTCATCAAGTCCATAAATACAGCTAGAGCATTCGTGAGACCAAACGGCATAACCATGAATTCATAATGACCATAAAGTGTGCGAAAAGCAGTCTTGCAAATTTTCTGCTCTTTCACTCGCAACTGATGGTATCCGGATTAGAAATCAATCTTGGAAAAGTGCTTGGCACACTGTATTTGATCGAATAAGTCATCAATACGTGGAATGGGATAACGATTACGGATAGTGATCTTGTTCAATTTACGGTAGTCGATACATAATCTCATGCTACCGTCCTTCTTCTTGACAAACAGAACCTGTGCATCCCATGGTGATACACTTGGGCGAATGAAACCTCGTTCCAACAACTCTTGCAATTGATCCTTCAGCTCCTTTAACTCAATAGGAGCCATGTGATAAGGAGCGTTAGAGACAGGTTCAGCTCTCGAAACAAGCTCAATGCCAAACTCAACCTCGCGGATAGGAGGTATTCCTGGAAGTTCTTTTTGAAGTACATTCGCAAACTCGGAAACAATCGGTTGATCATGAATATAAGAACATTAGAAGTCGTGTCATGAATGGTAGCTAGAAAACCTTCGCAGCCATGAGCTAATAAGGTACGTGCTTGTAAAGCAGAAATGATGTGCACATATTTTCCTAGTAGGAAACCATGATGAATGAATTCAAGAGCATGAATATCACCGAATATAACTGGATATGAATGGCAGTCAATCGTAGCACGATGTGCTGCTAACTAGTCCTTACCCAGAATCATATCAAACTCGCACATGTCCAAGGGAAGTGCGTTAACAGAACGGATCTTTTCATCAAACTGTAGAGGAAGATCTCTATATACATGGGTAATACGAACAGAGTCTTTCATGGGCATGGATATACATAATACATGATCAAGTAATACAGGTGCCATATCAATACATGAAGCAAACGTGGTAGATATCACTGAATGTGTCGTGCCCGTATCAAACAGAACGCATACTGCATGTCCAAACATGAATAATATGCTAGTGATGTTACCTGAAGTCTTTGTGGCCTGATCCCGTGTAGTTGCAAAGATACAACCGAATGCATCAGGCTTCTTGTGAGCATGTCTAGATGTACCCGCAGTGGTGTCCTTCTTGCAATCTCGCTGAAGGTGACCAGCCTGTTCATACTTGAAGCAAGTACCAGCAGCTTGACGACACTCTCCTGGGTGTCTACGTCCACACGTGGCACAAACAGGACGGGTATGCCCCTCGAGGTTACCCTGGACTGCTGAGAACCTGGTTTAAAAGACATACGTGAGACATATGTCTTGACATGTGTCTTTGACTTGTGTCTTTAGAGGGTATATGTAAGACATGTATCTTGACATGTGTATTGACATGTGTATTGACATGTGTCCTCGTGAGACATGTGTCTTGAGATGTGAAAACTAATAAAGTTGAAAATTTTAGGTTATAATACCAAAATTGGCGGATGGGTTGGACTGCTGACCCTTGTATTTTTTGTCGGGTCCATTATCGGAGTTCCTATTGTTATTGTCAGATTAGTTAGTGTTATTACGGTAGCTGTCACTATGACAACCACGGTTTTGAGGTTCATCACTTAGTTTTATTTTGTGCATATTTCGTGAAATTACGTGTCTTTATGTGTTTATACGTTATGTTGTGGGAATAGAGTGTGGTTTGGACATTGTTTTTAGGTACGGGGTACCTTGTGAGTGAAACGATGTGTGATGTTTTCATGTTCATGAGCTCACATAGTAGTGACTATGAAATAGGATGGTGTTATTTAGTGGTTTTACGTATACGTATATGCATTATAGAAAATCGTATTTTTACGATTTAAGGTTTAGCATTTAGAGGTCGCAAATTAGGTAATTAGTCACGAGAGTATTTTTCGGGATGGTTTTAAGTCATTTAGGACTTAGTTAATTAGTTTATTTCATATTCAAGTGTTTTTATAAAACTATATATTTTACGTCTTTTACGGTATACGCGTAAATTTGACTAGTTTTACGGTTTTGTGGTTTTGGAGGCTTTAGGAGCTGAAATAAATTAAGGAAAATCAAGGTAATATTATTAATACAATTATTAATAATAAAAAAACAAAATTAAAGGGGTATCGGTCGGTTATATGACGCAAAAAAAGAAAAGAAAAAGAGAAAAAGTAGGGCAATTATATATGGCAACTTTACTTGGGTTAGGATTGGTATTATAACTATATAAGGTGTTAACTAAGTTAAAAAAACATAATCCCTGGAGAAATCAAAGATTCGACGTTTTTTTGGGTTTTTAGGGTTGTTCATATTTTTTTTTGTTTTCCATTATTCTTAAGGTAAAAACCTTCAATCCCTTTTTAATTTAATTGTTTTCAATTCATTCTTAATCATTATATGATGGATTTTGGTTAGGGTTTATTATAAAATCTGTTAATTAATGATAAAACAATGATTAGATTAATTAGGGATTGTAATTAATTAATTGTTGGTAATTAATTAGGTTAGTTTAATTAAATTTGTAATTAAAAACTAGGAAGAAATTTAAACTTGTTGTTTTGATCATATCTAGAGTTCTAGGAACATTCATTAATCGAAACAAGTATCCCTGAGAATTTATTTGAGTTGGCTTTGGAATGCAAGAAACAAGGAATAAATTGGAGGTCAGGAAGTGGGTCAAAAACAGGTTACAACAGTCGGAGGTCAAAACAGTTTTGAAATCAGTCGGGTATTTAATGTTTTAAGGTAGTTAGGGTACTTAGGAGTACAATTAGACTTTAAAACGAACATGAGAGTTATCATATATGTTATATAAGATATCTAAAAGAGGGCTAACCAATTGGGATAGTGGAATACCCTCTGATCATAACAAACATTTCATATGTTCAAAATCGTTAAAATCTGAGGCGAAAGTATAAGTTGTATATCAGGGACTTAAGATTAGCTTTGTTGTTGGGGCAAGGGCTAAGATATTAGCTAACACATATAATTTTATGGGGTTTTCATTGCAATGAATGTGGTTTAGGTTTGGTGGACGTTTGGCTCATAATACGGAGTGTGAGAAACGTGACTGTTTTGGGTTAAATGTTAACGGGATGAGTTATGAACTAAACTAAATTAAGGGCTTTATAGAGGGGTGTAATGGGATGATTATGGTATATAAATGAGGTTAATTTGTAAGAGAAGGATAGATATCCATCATAGATTGATGAGCCATTTTGGTATGTGGTTCATGTCTTGATTGTATATGTTTGTGTGTTTAGATTTTGCTAGAGCGCAAATACTTGGAGAAGCTTATTCAGGTGAGTTTCATAGTCCCATGTGTTTATGAGTATAATTGTTTTGACTTCCAGATGGGATGGAAGAGACACTGTATGGTTTTGTATATAGTGTTGTGAATGTTTTTATAGTTTGTGATGGACTTGTGTGTACACTTATGTGATTAACTGTTATGTGATTCTTGATTGTGTTTATGATTTAGATCGGGGGACATGTACCGTCTCAGTTATTGTGGTTTGACTTGGTACCAACGGTGTTGACAAGGCGGGGCCTTAGGATTTGGTTCATATGTGTATGGGCGCCTATGGAACCATGGTGTTTGGTAACGCTGGGAGCCTTGGAATTGTTGTGAATGGTTAATCTTGAATGTTAGTTGTTAATGCATAATTGTAGCACATTGTTCATATGTTCTTTTATTGATGGTTGTTATTCACATCTTATAACTGATCTAGCGTTGGAGTCTAAACCTATGACTCTCACCAACTTTATTGTTGACGTGTTTTAGTGTCTCTTTCAGGTGAGAATGTGGTTAAGCGTGAGAATAGGAGTGGCTAGCTTTGGAGGCTTAGGATTACATTTGGAGGAACCCCTTTTCCTCTTAGCCTTTATTTTATGTTTGAATAAGTGATACATTATGGACACCTATATGTTGATGTGTGTATTTGTATGTCTTTGGTAAGGGGTAGACCTGTTACCTACTTACCTAGACGCCTACATTATTTGTGATATTGTCTTGACATTGTGTCACCCATTTATGATATTTCCATTTCATTTAGTTATCTCTATAGACACGCTATTTTTGTGATCATATCCATACGTCGCACCCTATATTCCACCATGGTGGGGTGTGACAGAATGGTATCAAGAGCTAATGGTTATAGAGAATTAGGTTGCCTAGTATAGTAGCCTAGTCTATAGCCTAAGGGTCCCTGCATATAGGCGTCATAGGATTATGTGTGCATTTCTATATTAATTGAAGTTTTCTAGATGTTATTGGTTTTAATTGGGATGTTTGTTGACTTTTGACTAGTATGGATTGAACTGTAGTCGTCCATACTTAGTCACTTGTTTTCTTTGAAATTTAGCTAGTATGGATTGAACCATAGTCGTCCATACTTAACTGTGTGTTATGTTCTTTTCGAGTTTTGACTAGTGCGGGTTGAACCATAGTCGTCTAAGCTGGTCATTGTTGCTTATGTTGTACATTATAGTACATAATTTGGTGAATGGTAGTTTCTGTCTTTTGTGTTATTTCACATATTGTTAAGTTATTTTATGTACCTGATGTATAGTATTTTTCTTTTGATGTTTAAGTCATGTTACGTAAAAATAGTATTTTATGTACCTGATGTATAGTATTTTATGTACCTGATGTATAGTACATAATCATGTGGTGATTCGAGTTACTAGGAGTAGGTGGATAGGAAGGATTTTAAGTTGTTTCCACTCTTATGGGCAACATGACTTATAACTGATTATGATGTTGTTTTGGAGTTTGTCTATGTTGTTTTAGCTAGATTATGGATTTATGTATTCCAAGAGTTTGACTATGTTATTTTAATATATGTATTTTGGACCTTATCGGTTATGTGGTTATGAGCTTATGTGAGTAGATGCATTTACGTGTTATATGTTGTATTGATTCTTATGAGTGTCATCATAGGAGGGAGTGCATTGGGGAAAGTGTAATTGTATAAGTATGGTGGCCAATATAGTTATACAAGTACCACAACTTCAATGGGTTCCTAAGTATGATTCCATGAAAGAGAGTTAGTACATGCTTGTATATGATGAGATGTGGATTTTGGGTATATGTATAATATATGGGTTTATGTAACGATTGCCACAATATGGCTATTTTTTAGTGTGTTATATGTTTTGGGTTATAGTCATGTTGTATGATTATGGGGTCACACGATATGGACTGGTTATAGTGATGGGTTTTATGCCTTGTTGTAAGATGGTGATTACTCGTATGGAAAAACGAGTATATGACGCGATTGATTGATCTGACATGTATGGTAACGAGTATGTTTTGGGTGATTTAATAGGTATATATATGCGAATGTATATATACTAGTATGTGTTAAGTTATGATATATGGTCGTTCAGTAGTTATTATAACTTGAAAGTACCTTGTGTGTGCTCGTGTTTTATGGTGCTAGAGTTTAATGGAGTTCCAACGACATTTTGAGTCTTTTGATGTGTGTCTACATTCGGGTACGTATTTTAATTAATGAAAACTACTAAAATTTCTTGCAAATAAGTCTGGCTAATTATAGGAAAACGATTTTGAAAATAATTTGTAAGTGTATGTTATGTTATTGTGATTTACAGTTTTTTTAAGTTTGTGGTAGTAAGTTATAAACAAAATTGTCTTGAAAATAATTGGGTTAGTTTTCAAGGTAACATGTGATAATACATTTTAAAGGCTGAAGCAATTTTACAATAATTTTCTTAAGTGGAGTTAAAATTTTAGAAGTATTTAACTAGATAGAAAGAGTAAAAAGAGAGATTTTATTATAATAATGATAATAATAACACCACACCTTGTAAACGTGTAATAGTTTAGTTATAACCAGCCTAAATGGATTATATAAAATAATAATAATAACAATATAGAATAAAATGAAAGAAAAAAAGCACTATATTTTATAAACATGTATTGGTTTCATAATAACAAGCGAAAGAAGTTTAATATCAGTAAACAAGATAATGGTTAGAATAAGATTGTAGTATACTAACTAGTTGATATCTTTGATAAAATAATGAAGATAAAAGATGAGTTTGTGGTTTAAAATGAGTATGGTTGATTTTAATAGTACTGAATTTGGTTCTTATGAGAAGTAACTAATTGGGACGAAAGTTTAAAATTTTCTAAGGTATCGAAATTTGGTAATACTAATCGTGACGAGTCTAATTTTTCAATGTTGGCACACTCCATTGATCTTTCGGATTACATTGTTTTGTTTTCAGTTGTTTTGGATAGGGTTCATTTTACCCTATATTTTATTTTTGGACACGATTGTTTGGAATTCTTTTGGTGCACGTCATGGTTGATTTAGTTATGCGGTTGTGGAAATATTAGGATGAGAGGATAGAGTTGGGTAGTATTACTTATGGTTAGATATTAGAATGGAGAGATGTATTTTGGTTTAAAGGTTGTGTTGAAGGAATGATTAAGATTTGTGGAGTTTTGAAACTTAGATTGATTACGGGAATAAGGTTGTAAGTAAAGTTGGTTGACTGGTCGTGGGAACGAGATGTCATGCTATGAGAAGTTGGTTGAAGTACCATTAGGAGATTGATGAAAGTACTAGCGGATGTAAGGGTAGAGTAGAAAGTTTCTACTAATGGAAAGATTGGGAAAATAACATGCAAGGGAATTGGTATAGTTATGGAGGAAAGGTAGTAGTAGACACGTGAAGGAAAACATGGATGTGAAAGAATGATTGGTAGGAAGCTGATTAATGGTGAAGTACAACAAGTTAGGAAAATTGCCAATAAGGGGTTGAAGTACCTTTAGAAATATTGTGGTAGATGAGTTGAAGTTAGAAGCTACTACGTAGTGTGAAGTTCCTAGGTAACATCATGGAGACGAGAAGGAGTGCGTGAAGAGCTACATCGTGAAGCAAGGAGCTGAAAGGACTATGTGCCGGCTACAAGAAGGATGCAAGAGAATTCGAAGGAGTCACAGAAGTTGCAAGGACTAGAAAGGTGACAAGCACTACGATGGGAATCTCCGTATGGTTCGTGGCGAAGAAGGACAGATCGAGTACCAGAGTGGAGTTACAAAGAGCTGAACCAATGGAGTGACTACATAACATGGGAGATTAAGAAATCATGGAAGTAACAAGGGGAGTCGAGTGGCTACACAAAGAGTGTTGCAATCAATATCGAGGGATGAGCAGTGAAGCTGAGCTGATTAAGTTCGTGGAGAAGTGATTAGAGGGTCAGTCTAGTGACGGTGTTTATGAAGGATCTTTGGAAGACATAGTTATGCATTATCTAATGCACTAACGATTTCCATAGATTAGATGAATTGAGTTTGAAATTTTGGTTGGACATGATAGTGAAGGAATTAAGGAGAACCTTTGAAGGATAGAACCAAGCATCCCTAGAAGTTAAAGATTGAAGTACCACATGATAGGTGCAATGTCAAGAAGAGAGTTATGAGACCTATGTAAGAATTTATAATATGGCTTGGTTTAGATAAGGAAAACTAATATGGGTTTTGGATGAGAGTGTGATCCGAGTGGAATCACAAGAAACTCTAATCTATCCCTATTAGGAGGGAGTAGGAGTATTGGTCGTAAGGAAAACAAGTGAAGCTACTTAGGTAATTTCAGCGTGTAGACGACTTGATATATGGGAAGCATCACATCGTGATGTATGGCATGATTTAAGGAAGAACAAAGAAGTGTGGATAGATGTGAATCATGAATGAAATAGGTCGAGATAGAAACGGAAGGTAAAACTTTGGTATAGCCTAATGACTAGACTAAAGCACAAAGCATGCTAATATTGTTGTAGTGTGGAAAAGGGAATGACACTGACCTATACTGTTTGAATGGAAGGCTTAGTATCGATAATCGTATGGATGAGGAGTTATAGATGGGAGGTGTCATAGGAGACGAAGGGCTTGGTCTAACTGAGACGAGACGAGGAGCACTATGACATTAAAGGTAAGAAATTGTGTAGATATAAAGGAAGGAATGTAGCTAATTGTCTTAGAAAGAGTTAAATATGTTCAAGGGTAAGTTGAGTATAAAGGATCACTAAAAATATTTCATTGAGGAAAGTGAGAAAAGAAGTGTATGGGTGCTACTAATGAGCTATCTAAATTTAATGGAAGTAGTTGTAGCATGGGTTTGGATGGAAGTTGACAGAACTAACTAATGAATATGTGAAAGACCGTCATAGGCCACTTTTGTATGGAAATTGGAATTTTTAAGTGGTTTGGGGTACGGACAAAAAGGATTGGATAAACATGATTGGATATGAGTATATTCGGCTAATTGGAGATAGATGGACAAAGTGAGAAATTGCTACAAGTATAGGAGTCGTGTTAAGAGCTTGGGTGACTAATTTAGAGGGAGGTGGAAAACTCGTTAGCGATGTTTGAGTTTTCATATAACGATAGTTATCATACTAGAAGTCGATGAATGCCATTTGAAGCACTATATGGAAAGATAGGGTAAGTTGTCCTTAGGGTGGACTAAAATTGGTGAAAGAGACTACTAATGTAGTAATGGTGTTTGTGGAAAGGATGAGAGCAACAAGATATGCAATGTTGAAAAGGAGGAAACCACTAGAGTTTAGTGACAAAGTTATGTAGGAAGTTTCACTCATAGTAACGGGTGGTATGTTTTGGTAAAAAGGGAAAAGTTGATGTCGAGTTTTGTAGGTCCATTTATGATCTTTGTAAAGATCGGACCAGTAGCTTGTGGTTATAGATTTATCTGGGGAATTAAGTGGTGTACATGATATATTTCATGCATTAAGATTTGGGAAATCTGGTTTGAGAATGCATATTTGCATATATGGTTATTCGGGATTTATGATAATAAGAGTCTTTGATTTTTCAAAGAGCCATTTGTAAGATTTATGGACTGTGAGGTCACGAGTTTGAGAATGAAGAAAAATATTTTTGGTTAATATATCTAGTAAATTAAGTCATGAACTAAAGTTCACGTGGAAGTGAGAGGAGTCTTTTTAGAACAGGTATCCTTATGTGATTTGTTGATTGATGTGACTGATCCTAAGGAGTAAATCTCGGGACAAGATTTATATTAGGAGGGAGTGATGTGACAACCACGGTTTTAAGGTTCGTCACTTAGTTTTATTTTGTGCATATTTCGTGAAATTACGTGTCTTTATGTGTTTATGTGTTATGTGGTGGGAATAGAGTGTGGTTTGGACATTGTTTTCAGGTATGCGGTACCTTGTGAGTCAAACGATGTGTGATATTTTCATGTTCATGAGCTCACATAGTAGTGACTATGAAATAAGATGGTGTTATTTAGTGGTTTTACGTATACGTATATGTATTATAGAAAATCGTATTTTTACGATTTAAGGTTTAGCATTTATAGGTCTCGGATGAGGTAATTAGTCACGAGAGTATTTTTTGGGATGGTTTTAAGTCATTTAGGAATTAGTTAATTAGTTTATTTCGTATTTCAAGAGTTTTTATAAAACTGTATATTTTACGTCTTTTACGGTATACGCGTAAATTTGACCAGTTTTATGGTTTTGGGGTTTTGGAGGCTTTAGGAGCTGAAATAAATTAAGGAAAATTGAGGTAATATTATTAATACAATTATTAATAATAATAAAAACGAAATTAAAGGGGTATAGGTCGGTTATACGACGCAAAAAAAGAAAAGAAAAAGAGAAAAAGTAGGGCAATTATATATGGCAACTTTACTTGGGTTAGGATTGGTATTATAACTATATAAGGTGTTAACTAAGTTAAAAAAACATAATCCCTGGAGAAATCAAAGAGTCGACGTTTTTTTTGGTTTTTTTGGGTTGTTCATTTTTTTTATCTTCCATTATTCTTAAGGTAAAAACCTTCAATTCTTTTTCAATTTAGTTGTTTTAAATTCATTCTTAATCATTATATGATGGATTTAGGTTAGGGTTTATTATAAAATATGTTAATTAATGATAAAACAATGATTAGATTAATTAGGGCTTGTAATTAATTAATTGTTGGGTAATTAATTAGGTTAGTTTAATTAAATTCGTAATTAAAAATTCGGCAGAATTTTAGGCTTATTGTTTTGATTATATCTAGAGTTCTATGAACATTCATTAATCAAACCGAGTATTCCTGAAAATTTATTTGAGTTGGCTTTTAAAATCAAGAAACAAGGATTAAATTGGAGGTAGGGAAGTTGGTCAAAAACAGGTTACAACAGTCAGAGGTCAAAATAGTTTTGAAATCAATCGGATTTAATTTAATGGTTTAAGGTGGTTAGGGTACTAAGGAGTACAATTGGAATTTAAAACGAACCTGAGAGTTATTTTATACGTTATATAAGATATCTGAAAGAGGACTAATCAATTGGGATAGTGAAAGACCCTCTGATCATATCAAACATTTCATATATTCAAAATCGATAAAATCTGGATAGGCGAAAGTATAAGTTGTATATCGGGGACTTAAGACTAGCTTTGATCTTGGGGCAAGGGCTGAGATTTTAGCTAACACATATAAGTTTACGGGGTTTTCATTGCAAGGAATATGGTTCAGGTTTGGTGGCCGTTTGGCTCATAATACGAAGTGTGAAAAACGGGACTGTTTTGGATTAAATGATAACGGGACGAGTTATGAACTAAACTAAGTTAAGGGCTTTATAGAGGGGTGTAATGGGATTCTTATGAAATATAAATGAGTTTAAGTTATAGAAGAAGGTTAGATATCCATCATAGATTAATGAGCCATTTTTGTATGTGGTTCATGTCTTGATTGTATATGTTTGTGTATTTAGATTTTACTAGATCGCGGATACTTGGAGAAGCTTATTCAGGTGAGTTTCATAGTCCCATATTTTTATGAGTATACTTTTTTTTACTTCCAGATGGGATGGAAGCGACACTATATGGTTTTGTAAATAATGATGTGAATTTTTATATGGTTTGTGATGGACTTGTGTGTACACTTATGTGATTAACTGCTATGTGATTCTTGATTGTGTTTATGATTTGGATCGGGGGACACGTACCGTCTCAGATATTGTGGTTTGACTTGGTACCAGGGGGATGTTGACAAGGCGGTGCCTTGGGATTTGGTTCATAGGTGTATGGGCACCTATGGAAACATGGTGTTTGGTAAGGCTAGGAGTTTTGGAATTGTGGTGAATTGTTAATCTTGAATGTTAGTTGTTAATGCATAATTGTAGCATATTGTCCATATGTTCTTTTATTGATGGTTGTTATTCACAGCTTATAACTGATTTGGCGTTGGAGTCTAAACCTATGACTCTCACCAACTTTATTGTTGACGTATTTTAGTGTCTCTATTAGGTGAGAATGTGGCTAAGCCTGAGAATAGGAGTGGCTAGCTTTTGAGGCTTAAGATTGTATTTGGAGGAACCCCTTTTTCCTCTTAACCTTTATTTTATGTTTGAATAAGTGTTACATTATTGACACCTATATGTTGATGTGTGTATTTGTATGTCTTTGTTAAGGGGTAGACATATTACCTACTTACCTAGACGCCTGCATTGTTTGTGATATTGTCTTGACATTGTGTCATCCATTTATGATATTTCCATTTCATTTAGTTTTCTCTATTGGCACGCTATTGTTGTGATGATATCCATACGTCGCGCCCCATATTCCGCCATGGTGGGGTGTGACAGTCACTACCGCCTCGCTTGTCAGCTCCATGACGGTCATTATTCTGACCGTGATTCTTGTAACCACTCTATTGAGTGGCCGGCGGTTACCGGTCTCTACTCTTATGCCTGAAAGATATAGTTGAATGGTGCATGATATGTAAATGAGAAAGTAAAGACATGAAATGAGATGGTAACATCTAATGGATGAAGTATACTTCTTGTCTGGTCGCTCCGATCCATCATACTCATCTTTGTCCTATAGAATCTCCAAGTTGCGAGAAACATCAGTAACTTGAGTAACATCGGTTAATAGAATACACATAAGATGATCGAGAGTCGACGTGCGAAAGATAATGATTAAACGGTTAGTATATCAAAACACAGAAAAGAATAACATGATAGCCTAGCTTATCCAGCATAGACATAATTCTAATTGCATAAAGAAGCATGAAAGCATAATCAACCGAGATCCAACAATGACTAGTGTGGACGACTATGGTTCAACCCGCACTAGCCAAAATTTTCAAAAGACATAAACATGTGACTAAGTATGGACGACTATGGTTCAACCCATACCAGTCTAAAATTTGAAAGGCAGAAGCATGTGACTAAGTATGGACGACTATGGTTTAAGCCATACTAGTCAAAATTCAAGAGAAAACATCATGAGTAAGAACCAACAATATTCAGAAAATATCAATACATGGAAGAGAACAAACGTCGGTTTCAGAAGATCCTAGTAACTATCTAATCCCCACTAGTCAAGTTTTAGAGCTTACAAGTCGAAGCCTTGGCTCTTATACCATAATTGTAACGACCCACTTTGACAAGGAGGCCATTATGTCATAATCATGGCGTGTCATTAAAGCATAATAAAGGCATAACGTCATAAAGACATAAAATACCAATAGGAAAGCCGGAATCAAACATCGGCTTCCAACATAAGCTCAGTATAAATGAAAATAAAGGAAGTATAAGGACAAAACATGTGTCCAACAAGAATAAGTATATAAAATGCTTAAGGAGAAGGAGTTTGTGAGTAGCTCTCATCCTAAGCACATACTCTCAATGCCCAAATCCCGTCTTTAGGTACCAGCCGTATGAGACATGAAAAGAAAATACGGCTGAGCAATACGCCCAGTGAACATATATAAAGACATGATAAGAATAAATTTAACATGAATAAAGAATATGTAAGCAGCATAAATAACATCTATGTCCTGAGGAAAACCTGGGAGATAAGCTATAAAGAATATAGGGTAACTGAAATGTCATGATTTGTACAAGTAATACTGATAAATTCCCATGAGCTCATTTAGGTCATAACATGTCATGCATAATAATATCAAAAACGTGTACATGATAAGTAGAGGGGTTGCCTCACATGCAATAGAGGGGTGACCTCTAATAATAGTAACCTGGGTGGAGGGATCATCTCCAATGTGACGGGGTGTAGAGCACACACCAAACCAATCACCCTGTACGTGTAAACATGTAACCTAGGACGCACCCATACGCCCCGTAATAATAATAATGGCCAACTGATAAATATAACATGTAACATGAAGGGACGCGGCGAGAAATCACTCTCGTCGCGAAAGAGTCATTACATAGGTGCCTCATATCTCATGGTCATGGTACCTCCATGACTAGGTGGTAAATCATGTATATAATGATCATGCATGTAAATAGCTCAAGCAATATGTAGGTCATGAAATAAAACTAATGGTAACATGTCAGTCATGAAAAGATTTATAACATGAAAATAGGGAGAACATGTGGCATAGCAATCGGGAAATCTTAATCATGAAAAGAAAGACTGTCTTTACTGAAAGGACGGAATGTCTGTACCTTTTGTCAAGTAAGCAGTGAGAGATGGATAACTGGAAAGAACTACTCCAACTTCATGTGATCTAAATGTTAAAGGATGTGTATGAGTTGCTTGTGCATGATATGAGTTACTTGTTCATGAAATAAAATACTTGTTCATGTCTTATCGTGTCTTTCCTTCTTTAGTAGTTTTCTGATATTAGTAGTTTCTCTTATTGTTATATGTTCATGCTTTCCTGATTTGTGTATTTCATGATTCTATTATACTTGGTATTTCCATAATTAGTAACTTTCCATAAATAGCATGTTTCCGTAAATAATAACTTTCCAAAAATAGCAGTTTTCCATATATAGTAACTTTCCAAAAACAACAGGTTTCTATATATAGTAACTTTACGAAAATAGAAGGTTTCCATAAATAGTAACTTTCCAAAAATAGTAAGTTTCCATAAATAGTAAGTTTCCATAAATGGTAAGTTTCTATAAATAGTAAGTTAGCTCGTTTTTATATACATAGGTAATTTAACTTGTTAATCGAATAAGCTGATTTTAATAAGCCGATATCATAATAAGCTAATTTCTTAATAAGCCGATTTTATTAAATCAATGATTTAATAAGCCAAAATTAATTAAGCTTAACTTAATAAGCATATTTTAATAACTCATGATTTTAATAAGTCGATATTAATTTAACTTATTCTTAATAATCCAATTTTAATAAGCCATAAATAATTAAGCCCATTTTAATTAACTCTAAAATAAGCTGATAATTACATAGATCAATTTAAATAAGTCGTGATTAATTAGCCAAACACCCTCTCGTGTAACCCCTCGGCTTCCCGAGCAAAACACTACCGAGCCACCCCCCCCTTGGGGCTCTCAGCTGCCGAACAACATCACCACCAAGACACCCTTATGAGGGTTCTCAGTTTCCGAGTCTAAAACCAAACACACATCGAGACCTTTTGTTCTCATCTACCAAGTAAAACAAAACCCCACTGAGAGCCTATAGCTCTCGGTTGTCAAGCAACAAACACCACCGAGAGTCTATAGCTCTTGGCTGCTGATATGAGAAAAATCTCATATCAATAATATCACAAATTGTTGGGTTAATATTTACTGACCCTGAAGCAACTCTAGGATTTTAATATAAAATCCCCCTAAGTGTTTCATGCTCAGCAGTAAGGCCAGTTTGCTGAAGGATGACCAGAGGAACAAAGTTCCTACTGAAGACTTTATAGCTGAAGAAAGTTTAGCACTCCCCTTCCAGTGAACTTAGAAGACAAAGGAGTCTTCGCTTCAAATACTAGGCGGTCTAGTTGCTGAAGAACAAGGACTGAAGAAGGGCTTTCAGTTCAGTTTGGCTTGACAATACCAAACTGAATGATGTCGATCTCCTCTAGGATACTGAAGACTCTTTAGTATTCTGATAGTTTACATTAGGCGGGAAAAGATAACTTTAAGTCAAAATAGGTTGCTTGTATACTTAGATATAAGTACAACCTTTATCTTTTCTAGAATAGCTTAAGATGTACTTTGTACTGTTTATCCAGCATGGGCATCAACCACCCACTGGATAAACCCATGCATTGGTACATGCAAAATGCAAACCCTAGTTACACTTCCTATATAAGGCGTGTACATTGGGAGAGAAAGGGTTAACCAATACAAGAGCTTAAACTCTGGAAAACCTTTCTCTCTCGATACCAACTAAACCATATAGCCAAGATGCATATGAACGTTTAGATTGGAGCTTAGACTTTAACTTTAGTTAGACGTTTAAGTAGAGGAGATCAAACCCCATTGTCATTCAACCACTTTGTTATTCCGTAAATAAAGTGGGTCATAAATTGATTTGATTCTAATAAAAGTCTATACGTTGAAAAGTATATTGGTATTGTTGTTTTGATCTTTCATAGCTCTTATCTATTGTTAAAACAACCCAATTTAGTCGAAGTAAGAGTTATTACTTAAGTTAATAAGTAATAACAAATTACAAGGACCAACAAGTGGTATCAGAGCGGTTTGATAAGTTAAACACTTATTTATTAAACTGCTCATTTAAAAGTTTTCAAATCAAGATCCAAAATGGCTCAAGTTATACCACAAACCCTAGAATATAGGGGTGGCCAACTCAATGCTGCTCCTGTACTAGAGGTAGCCAACTTTACAAATTGGAAGAAGAGGTTTCTTTTCCACATGGTTGGAATTGAACCACAATTCCTTGGAATCATTGAAAATGGTCCTTTTGTTCCCATGGTTGGGGACAATAAAAAACCTGAAGTACAATGGACTACTGATGAGAGAAAAGCTGCTAACCTAGATCAGCGTCTCAAAAGTCTCATCATGTCTGTACTCCCAGATGACCAAATGATTATGTTGTAAATTTTAAAATAGCCAAAGCAACATGGGAGGACCTTATTCATTACCATGAGGGACCCTCGGATGTAAAAGAAACCAGAATCATGGATTTAAAGCTTCAATACAATACCTTCAAGCACAAAGAATGGGAAACCCTCACACAGACATTCACCAGATACAAAGCAATGATGAATGAACTTGTGAATGATGGTGTTGAGCTTTCAAAACTTGAAATAAACACAGTTTTTGTTAATGCATTGCCAAAGAAGTGGCTCAGTTTCTACCAAAGCTTGAGAAATGTTAATCACATTAAAGATTGTGATCTAGCCTCTCTTTTTGGGAAACTGAAATATGAATAAAACCTAGTTAATAGGATTTATAAAGGTTCAAGCAAGAGTAAAGCATTAACCATTGCTACACCCTTGTCCACAGCCTTCTTTAGTGAAGCTGTCATTCAAGACTACCAAGATAGTCCTGATGATGAGGAAGATACTAGATCTTGTGAGGAATATCTGAATGACCTCAAAGAGGAATTTCATAAAAGAGAACTTCTGGCCAAGTCTAGAACGTTCTTTAAGAAAGGAGGAAATTTCTCCAGCTCCACAAAAGCTTTAGTTGACAATGATTGCTACAAATATGGAAGACTGGTCACTATGCTAGGTATTGTTATTCAAAAACATCTGTCCCTTCATATTCCTCGCCAGCTCAATCAAGGCCAACTGGTCAATCATTATTTCAACCAAAACAAATTGCTTCTACTCCATTTCAGTAAAGCAGGGTTAAACTCAGACCAACAAAAGACTTTGAAGCCAAATACAGAGAAATCAAGGCAAGATTGTCCTTAATGAGTATTGAAAGCTCCTCATCTAGGACTCCCAAGCAAGACAAGAACAAAGGGCTTGTTGCTGAAACCTATGAATAGGAAGAAGAAGATGTTTCTTCAGATGATGATGAAATGGTGAATGTGAAAGTGCTGATGGCACTTGCTGATGATGAAGGGGCCAATTCAAATGTAGTGACCAAAGAAAGTGCCAGAAATGGTGAATGGGTCAATGTCATAATTAAAAAGGTACAAAATCTTCTTGAAATAGAAGATAAAGATGACATTAAATTTATCTTTGATTACTTGTGCATTGATCTAAAATTTGTTGAAGAGTAAAGAAACAATTTGCTTGAAAAATTTCACAAACTTGTTCTACAACTTGAAGATTTTGAAAGTAAGCAAATAGAGCTAAAAGAAGCTAAACTTGATATTCTTATTTTTCAACAATTGAACAAAGAAATTTTAGAGGAAAATAACTCTCTTAGAGTGGAACTAAAAGAAGCAAAAGACATTGTTAAATATTGGCTTAGAAAATCTGATAGGTTAAATCAATGCATAAGCGAACCAATACCTGCTCAAAAGAGGAAAATGCTTGGTGTTGAAGGATCCTCCAGCACCAAACCTATCGTCTTTGTCAAAGCCGCAAACGAGGATGGTAGCTCGATCCCTGACATTGAAAGGTTAGGTGAAGAGAATTTACCCAATTATGACACTGGACGAATCCTTCTTTCTGAGTATCAAGCAAGTGTTGACACTTCAGCACCAATTGAGTCCTCAGTTACTGAGGATGACTCAGATGATGATATAGAGAATGAAGTAAGTACCCCACTTCCTCCTTTGGAGAAGCTGGCTGGTGCTGAACCCTCTACTGGACCAAATACTATCCAGTCTATCATCAAGTCACACACCACACACAAAGGTAGTTCTTCTAAGCATGTCAAAATTGACACTTCAAAGAACTCTTCAGCTCCTGCTGAAGGTTCATATATGGGAACTACCTCTTCAGTTTCAAGAAATAAACTAAAGAATGCTAGATCTGAGGAAGATGAGAGAATGTCTCTTGTCATGCAAGAGATCAATGATCTTAAATTGTAACTCAGGCCGCAGCAAACACCAACACGATTCAGAGATGAACCTTCAGACTCTCCTCATCTTAAGTACAAGACACAATTTAAAAGGGCTTGTGATTTATGTGGTCTAAATAACCATCTCACTGAAACTTGACTAAAAGTGATTTATTGTACCAAATGTGAAAGGACTGACCATCACACTTGTGAACACACTCACTATATGTTGGCCAAAACAAGTGTTGATGCTCACAAATCTGAAGCATCTCATTCCAGGAGAAATATGCCTTTCCCACCATGCATTCATTGTGGTATGGGCAATCATCACTCAGATGACTACCACTATTACCCTGTTTGTAATATTTGTGGAAGTTATGACCATGACACTCATGGACATAATCGAATCATCTCACTCAGAAGATGTATTAAACCAAGAAACCTAAACTCTATTACCAAATGTTGTGAGACTTATGGAAGCGATGTCCACACTACATCTGATCACAACCATATAGAGTGGTTCAGAAGAGGTGAAGCCCTCCAGGCTAAGAAAGCAAAAGCTGTTCAGACCTCTTCTTCTTCTGAGCAATCACACATACCCTCAACAAGAGGACCCTTCAGATCTAGAACACCTTCTAGATCTAAAACCCCCACCCAACAAAGGTGGGTTTCAAAACAAAACTGACCATTTCCTTAACTTGTGTAGTGTGATCTCAGAAAGCGTATTTGGTACCTAGATAGTGGCTGCTCAAGGCACATGACTGACACCAAAAGTTATCTGCACAAGTATAAGGAGGAACAAGGTCCTAAAGTTGTTTTTGGTGATAACTCATTAGTTACTACTGAAGGATTTGTTTCAGTAAAATGCAATGGTATAGTTTTCTCAACGGTAGCATATGTAAATGGATTGAAGCACATGTTGGAAATACGTTTTACGTATTAAGAAGGATCGGTCACTCCAACAATAGTCCATGTAAAAGCTCGTTGTTTAGTTACTTGTCTTTATTTAACAAACAAACCAAATCCTAGCCTACAACATGTGTAGGCCGGCCCAAATGTAAGCCCAAGCCCATGACAAGGGCTTGGGTATATAAACCCTCTCCTTAGATGGAGAGGGTTTGTGGTTCTTCATTTCTACACATAGTAAACATTTGTTTCTCTCTCTAGAAATGTGTGAATTCCACCATCTATCTATCTCTTTCTCTCTCTAAAAACATAAGCAAGATTTACATTCCTACAAATGGTATCAAGAGCCATGAGATGAGTGTATTGTTTATGTGTTTGTGTTCATAAAATTCGTGTGTTTTGATCCATAAATCCCACGTCCAAAATTTTTTTGGTGTTTTTTGTGGTTTGATCTTCACCAATATCATCTACATATACGTGTTAGTGATTTGGGTTACTTGGATCGCTCAAAAACGCAAAAAATTTTAGTGTTTGGATTCATTTTTGGCATCAAAATTCGTATTTCTTATAGTACAATTCGTATCCCTTGTTCTTCGTAATTTTCGGAATATCTGGTATAATTTCGCAATTATTTGTTACATTGCGAAATCTTGCATTCTTGCATATTGCAAAATCTTGGATTATTTGAAAGTTGCGGAATCTTGCGTTTTGGTGATTGCGAAATCTTCAATCTTGAGGATTGCGAATTTGTCACTTAATTGCGGAATTACCATTGCGGAATTGTGCTAAGTTGCGAAATCTTGGTAATTGTGAATTCTAGTGAATTGCGAAATCATTCAAGGGTTGCGGATTTTGTGCCATTGCGAATTGTTGGATTGATTGCGGATTTGAATGCAAAAGAATTGCGAAATTATCTCCTTATTGCGAAATCTTCAAGCATTGCGGAATTATCTGTGTATTGCGAATTCTTGCAATTGGGTATTGCGAATTCCAATGTTTTGAGTGATTGCGAAATCTATCAATTTTAGTTTTGCAAATTTGAATCAAATCCACAAAGGGATTGAGAAATCATTGAACCTTATTGAGGAATCTTCACATTGCGAATTCTTTGGAAGTTTTCAAGATTTTTTTCAAGATTTTCGAAAAACGTGATTTTGAAAATTTTGCAGTGGAATTTTTGGTTTCTCAAGAAGACAATTTTAGGGGATTTTAACACAGTTTCTCGACTTCAACACACGACAACAAGCACATTTACTTTCTCTCATTGTTCGATCATCGTTTGTAAATCTTAACTTATCAAAATGGAGTACACATCTCTTACGGATAAGTCCATCCTCTCGGGTACGAATAATCGTCCACCAATGTTGGAGAAGTCTATGTACGAGGATTGGACTTCCCGAATGTAACTTTAAATGTTGAACAATGAGAATGGACATCTCATTTGGGCATCAGTGCTCAATGGACCATTATATTATGGTACACTGACGGAATGTACGGCTACTCGTCCTCGCACAACGGGTGAGTTGACTGGAGATATGAAGATTCAAGACAAATGTGATAAGTATGCTACAAACATCATTCTCCAAGCCCTTCCTCTAGATGTCTACAAACTCGTAAGCAAACATAAAGTTGCCAAAGAGTTATGGGATAGAATTCGTGTTCTAATGCAAGGCACCTCGTTAACTAAACAAGAACGAGAGTGCAAGCTTTATGATACTTTTGATATGTTTGCCTATGTGCTAGGGGAGACTCTCAATGACTACTATTTGAGATTTATCCTATTGTTGAATGAGCTAAATATATATGGCATGGCAATTCCTACGTTTCAATTGAACACCAAGTATTTGAACACTCTTCCTTCAGAATGGAAAAAGTATGTGACGGATGTTAAATTGGCTAAGGACTTGCATAACACCAATGTGGATCAACTTCAAGCTTTTCTTCAACAACACGAATGCCATATGATCGAGGCTCGGTTGTCTAAACCTCAAGTTCATGATCCACTTGCCATGTATGCTTCTCAACAAAACATGGCTTATACTTATACTTATCAACAACCATTATACTTGCGGCAACCACCACCACACACCTATCAGCAACTACAACAACCATCTTATCAACCACCAATGATGCCACAGCAAGCATTTCAACAAAGTGTTCATCAACAATCTTTTCTACAGCAACCAACATATCAAACATCACCATCACAAGCCAACACTTCTCCAGTGGGCTATACTCCCCAGCAAGGATATTTTCCAATAGAAGCACAACCAGCACAAGCTTTCTACTCTCATGAACTTCCACCAATCCAAGCACCGGTCTTTACTCCAAATGATACGCCAGCTGATGTTCTAAACCATCTCACTGCCTACTTGTCAAAACTTGTTGCAACTAGAGGATTTCCACCAACAAACAATCAACTCCGCACCTCTTCAAATCCTCGACAACAAGCTACTGTTCAATATGGTCAAGTAACAGTGCAACCTATTCAGGGAATGCAAAATTCATATGGACCTCCTACAAGTACTGTGAATGCTCAAGCTGTGAATTCTCAAGCTAATGGAAATGGAAGCCCCATTGGTCCTCAAAAGGTTATGACTTGCTACAATTGCCGAGGACAAGGTCATATGGATAGGCAATGCACCCAGCCGAAGAGGCAAAGGGATGATGCATGGTTTCGTGAGAAGATGTATTTGGTTGATGCTCAGTCTAAGGGGAAGATTTTGGATTCAGAGGAGTTAGCATTTCTTGCAGACCCAGGGGCAGCAGATACTGAAGGCATTGTAGTCGTTTCTAATTCTAATGCAGCTTATCAAGCATATGATCTTGACGCATATGATTCGGATTGTGATGACATTCACTCTGCCCAAGCTGCTCTCGTTGCTAATCTCTCTCACTACGGTTCTGATGTCGTCAGTGAGGTACCAACCAAATCTAATAATATTGATGATAACCAACATCAAGTTGGGCATGAAAATGACAATCTCGAACAGCATTCGGGGACTAGTAACTCAAATGATGTGGTACCCAATCCTACACATTTGAGTGAACCTCAACCAAATGCTATGACGGGTATGGAATCTTATGCTCAACATGATTTGGTCATGGTGCCTAAACATATTATTGATCAAATGCATATGGCCCTCAGACAATCCGTAGATACGAATTCCACCCTAACTGTTGAGCTTGCGTTGCATAAAGAAAAGGTCAAAACTTTTGAAATGGTCCCTCAAGCAGAGAAAATAACATGTTCTGAATTTGACCAATTTCGTTTTGAAAAGATTGAACACTTGAAAGAAATAGAATCATTAAAAGCTAATCTTTCCAATGAATTAAAAGCAAAAGAGTCGGTTGTCAATGATTTTCAGAAAATTAAAATGGATTTCGAAACTCTCGAGTCTAAAAAGGTTGAATCAGAAATTAATGCTACCAAACTTCTTAAATTCAAGGAACAACAGCTTTTAAAACAATACGCTTCCACAGAAAAGGTTCATCTTTTAACTAAATCGTTTAAAGAAATCGAACTTAAGCGTCTTCAAGATTTACCACCTAATCCCAGTTATGCAAAACAAGCTCAGGAATATATTCCGTGTCTTTATGATATGACCCTAATTGGCAAATCGAAAGAAGCACCTTTTGTTCGTAGTTCTGAGGAGACACAGTCACTTGCGGATGAAACTCAATCTAAAATGCTTTCAAAATTCCATACGATTGATTATGATAAGTATAACAAAGATCAATTGTCTAAAAAGACCCGCATTCGCTTACAAAAGGAATTAGCTGAATTGACAGTTCTTGTGCCCCAAAGTTTGTCAAATAAAAACCCTCCTAGTACGTCTCCTACACTTGTCAAAACGGATTTAACAAAGTTAATTCCACCGGTAAGTAAGGCGTCCGTTAACTTAAATGCCGTAAACCAACACTTAGCCGATTTTGACAAGGTCATTTTGGAACGTACGACGGCTTCGGCCATAACGGAAGGTGAATGGAATTTTGAGCACACTAGAGCTGCGTTTCAAGACGAAATTGTTCCGTTTGCAAAGAATGTTAAAGCTTGTCTTAATACTCTTGATCAAGATTTTCTTTTGGAAATAGAAGAAGTTAGACGTGTTTTCAATGAAATGGATGATGCTTATGAAAACAGTTTACTTGAAACAGAACGGGTTTCACGCCAAAATGATCAGCTTCTAAAGCAAGTGATGTTTCATGATATAGTTTCCGTCTGTGTGAATAAAAGTGTTGATGATGATTCTATTGTGCATAATGTTGAATCTGTGGATAATGTGGTAGATAGTACTTGTCACGAATCTGACGCTGAATTTTTAAAGCTTCAAGATTCATATTCTTCGCTTTCAAAACGTTTTGATGAGATTCAAACACATTGTATTTCGCTTGAATGCAAGCAACAATTTATTCAAGAAATATTTGAAACGTCATTCAAAGGTGTTAATATTGATGATGCAAACTTTGAAAAGAATTTTCGATTGAACTTACAATCAAAACAGCGTCAGCCAAGTGACAAAGTTGCTAAATCTTTGCCGATAGAAATAGAGAAATCTAAGGAGCCTAACTGTGTTAACATACTTGAGGCCGCTGAGAATTTTAAACTTGATCTAGATAATCGAGTTTCCAAGATTTTGTCCAAAGTTGATAACTTAAAACAGAAACATACACGACTCTTCGATTCAGTAAAGCCCGCATGTGTTAATACCACTACACAGAATCAATCGTTGATTGAACAATTGAATCGAAAGTCGGTGGAAATATCTGATTTGAGGGAAAAAATTTGTGATAAAATCTGGTATTGGCTGAGTTAAAGGAAACAATTCGTACTCTAAAAGGTAAGAATGTTGTGGATAACGCAGCCACTATCTCAGCATCGTCCTCTAGTGCAATCAAAAGGAACCTTATAGCTGTCACACCATTTAATAAGGGCCCTAGGACTAAACCATCTCACACTTTGGTCACTAAAGATAAGGCGGAATCAAAACCAGCTTCTAATATTCTCGTGTTACCTTCTATAGGAGTAAGCACCACTACTATGGCTCAAAGATCTAAGCTTAAAAGAAACAAGAAGAATGATAGGATCTTTCCCCCATCTAGTAGTCAACAGAAGAAGAAAGTAGAAGCCCATCCTAGGAATGTTATTTCTGTTTTGAATAAAAAGAATCATGTAGCTAAACCTAAAGGCTCTGCGGTTGTGCAGCGTTCTAAGCCTACTGTGAATTCTAATTTGAAATGATGGAATTGCAATGAATGTATGTTTTCTAGTCGTCATGATTCTTGCCTTATTGACCATGTGAATGAGATGCATGCCCGGAAAAATGGATTAGAATGGAAACCGACTGGGAAAGTGTTAACCCAAGTTGGTTGGTTATGGCGCCCCACTGGTAGAACTTTCACTATAGTAGGAAATATGTGCCCTTTAACTAGGATCACTCCCACTGAAGCGAAGAAAGCGTGCCCTTTAACTAGGAGTACCAAGGCTACCAAAACACAAGCGTGTCCTTTAACTAGGAACACTGACACTACTGTAGGAACCAAGTGCCCTTTAAATAGGTCTACTCCCACTGTAGTGCCCACAAATAATCTAAAACCTAAGAAAGTTGGAACAGCAAAACCTGTTAGTGCTAAAACGCACATTAGAAAACGCAAGAAATCTAAAGGTCTCATAAATGCTAGCAATTCTGATAATCTTATATCTCCATCTGCTAATACTCCGGAACCAATATTTTCCAATGCATTGTCTACTGTTGTTATTGAAAACAGGTGGTCCAAATTGTTCTCTGGTATTTGGACTCTGGTTGCTCCAAGCATATGACCGGAGATCGCTCTCAGCTCAGAAATTTCGTCAACAAGTTTCTTGGTACGATTAGATTTGGAAATGATCATATTGCAAAGATAATGGGTTACGGTGAATATCATATTGGGAATGTTATAATTTCAAGAGTGTATTATGTGGAAGGTCTCGGTCACAACTTATTTTCTGTGGGACAATTTTGTGATTCAAACCTAGAAGTTGCTTTTCGAGAGCATACCTGCTTCATACGTAATTTGGAAGGGGTTGATTTATTGAAAGGTACTCGAGGGAATAATTTGTATACTTTGTCTCTACAAGACATGATGGCCGCTTATCCCGTATGTCTTCTCTCCAAAGCATCAAAGACTAAGTCATGGTTATGGCATCGACGGTTATCTCATCTTAACTTTGACGCTATTAATCATTTGGCAAAAAACGAACTTGTTCATGGTCTTCCTAAACTTTCATTTCACAAGGATCATTTGTGTTCCGCGTGTACAATGGGGAAAAGCACTAAGAAATCTTACAAACCCAAGACGGAAGACACCAACCAAGAGAAACTTTATCTGTTGCATATGGATCTTTGTGGGCCAATGCGTGTTGAAAGTCTTAGTGGTAAAAGGTACATCCTCGTTATTGTTGATGATTACTCTCGGTTTACATGGGTGAAATTTCTTACAACAAAAAATGAGGCACCGAAATTCATCATCGGATTTCTCAAGATGATACAAGTGCGTCTCAACACTACTGTCCGACGCATTCGTACAGATAATGGAACCGAATTTGTGAATCAAATCTTGCGTGATTATTATGAAGAAGTTGTCATATCTCATGAAACATCCGTTGCACGCACTCCACAACAAAACAGTGTTGTGGAAAGTCGAAATCGCACTCTTATGGAAGATGCTCGAACGATGTTAATCTACGCAAAGGCTCCATTGTTTTTATGGGCAGAAGCAATATCTACAGCAGTGTACACCCAAAACCAGTCACTAATTCGTAAACGCCATGGCAAAACACCTTATGAGCTTCTCCATGAAAAAGTACCAGATTTATCATATCTTCATGTATTTGGTTCTCTATGCTATCCAAATAATGATGGTGACAATTTGGGAAAACTTCAACCAAAGGCTGATATTGGTATTTTCATTGGTTACGCACCCGCAAAGAAGGCATACCGAATCTACAATCGTAAGTCTCGTAAGATCCTCGAAACAATGAATGTTGATTTTGATGAGCTGACAGCCATGGCTTCTGAGCAAAGCCGCTCTGAACCCACACTTCATGAAATGGGACCCAGTAACATTAGTTCTGGTCTTGTCCCAAACAACCCTACTTCATCATCATTTACACCACCTTCTAGGACTGAATGGGATACGTTGTTTCAACCGTTCTTTGATGAATTCTTTACTCCTCCAAGTATTGTTGCTCCAGAACCTGAGGTAATAGCTCTGGTAACCGAAGTTGTCGCTCCAGCAACCGTTGCACAATCAGATACGTCTGCACCTACAATCGGACTAGATATATCATCAACAAGTAATTCTCAACCAACACCTGTTTCAACTACCCATGTCATGCCTATTGATGATGAAGAGGATGATGATGATCACAATTTGGAATTCGCTCAAATGCGTGAACTTCCATTCTTTGGTGTACCAATTCCCGACCCTAATCAAGCCGGGTCGTCCACCTCAGAGGAAGCTCCTAGTACGGTTTACTCCAATCCACGGATTCGTGAACATGACAGCAAGTGGACATAGGATCATCCTATAGATTCTATTATTGGTGACCCTAATCGTCCGGTATCCACACGAAGTCAGCTACAAGAAAATGCAATGTTTTGTCACTTTGATGCTTTTCTCACTGAAGTTGAACCTAATACATGGCAACAAGCTTTTACTCAATCCCGTTGGATAGAAACTATGCAAGAATAACTTAATGAATTCATACGTCTTGAAGTTTGGGAACTTGTCCCATGCCCGGATCAAGTGCAGTTACTCACTTTGAAATGGGTTTACAAGGTGAAACTCGACGAGTTAGGCGGAATATTAAAGAACAAAGCTAGACTAGTAGCTCGTGGATACAAGCAATTATTGGGCATCGACTTTATGGAATCCTTTGCGCCTATTGCCCGTTTAGAATCTATTAGACTATTCCTCGCTTATGCAGCCCATATGAATATGATCATCTATCAGATGGATGTGAAGACGGCATTTCTTAATGGTGAATCCTAAATATCCTAATCACGTGTACAAGCTTAAGAAGGCTCTCTATGGGTTGAAGCAAGCTCCTCGCGCATGGTATGATGTATTGTCACAATTCCTCATTACGCAAGGCTTCGCGAAAGGCAAGGTGGATCCCACGTTGTTCATTCAGAAACGAGGTAAAGATATGATTATGGTACAAATATATGTTGATGATATTATATTTGCAGCCTCGACCCAAACCTTATCGGATGAGTTTGGGACACTCATGTCTTCCAAGTTTAAGATGTCAATGATGGGCAAGGTATCATTCTTCTTAGGTCTTCAGATATCTCAGAGTCCTAGAGGCATCTTTATTAATCAATCCAAGTATGCCCTTGAATCGCTTAAGAAATATAAGATGGAATCTTGCGACCCCGTGGATACTCCAATGGTGGAACGAACTAAGCTTGATGCAGATCCACATGGAGTTGCCGTTGATCCGACACTTTATCGTGGAATGATCGGTACTCTTCTGCATATTACAGCCAGTCGACCTGATCTTCAGTTTGCTATATGTATGTGTGCTCGGTATCAAAATCGACCTACTGAGTTACACTTATCCACTGTGAAACGGATATTTCGATATCTTAAAGGAACCATTAATCGGGGACTTTGGTATTCGAAGGACTCTTCGATTGCACTCATGGCATATGCAGATGCGGATCACGCGGGTTGTCAAGATACAAGGCGTAGCACGAGTGGAACTTTGCAACTCCTAGGAGATCGACTAATCAGTTGGGCATCGAAAAGAC
This sequence comes from Glebionis coronaria, assembly GCA_025667525.1. Classification (NCBI taxonomy): domain Eukaryota; kingdom Viridiplantae; phylum Streptophyta; class Magnoliopsida; order Asterales; family Asteraceae; genus Glebionis; species Glebionis coronaria. Next base: position 370,718,441 of record CM046876.1, read on the forward strand.
AGAAAAGGGTTAGAATTTCAAGTACGGAAGCAGAATACATAGCTATGTCCGGTTGCTATGCTCAAATTCTTTGGATGAGATCGCAATTAACCGACTATGGTCTAGGTTTCAACAAAATTCCGATGTACTGTGACAACAAGAGTGCAATTGCCTTATGCTACAACAACGTTTAATTCTCCCGGTCGAAGCACATTGACATTCGCTACCACTTCATCAACGAGCAAGTGGAAAATGGAGTAATCGAGCTTTACTTTGTCCGTTCTGAGTATCAACTGGCGGATATTTTCACGAAGGCCTTAGATCGTGCCCGAATTGAATTTTTGGCCGACAAGCTAGGAATGAGAACCTTCTCGCCTGAGACTCTAAAGGAATTGGCAGATGAAACGAAAGAATAGTGATGGTAAACTATTCTCCGTATCCTTGGTGATCATCTGTATATATTGTTTATATTTTTATCCACAAAAGCAAAATATAAAAATAAAAAACCATATAAAAACCATAAAAATTGAAAATTCATAAAAATCCAAAAATATTTTTACTTTATTTTAAAAGGCATGTCTTTTGGTACGATAATATTTACGACCTTAGAAATGTTGATTAATATTGACACGGCGCCATAAATAAAGTTCGTATAAAAGTTCTAAATATTTCATAAAACATGCCTAAATGGCTTGTAGTTATTTCGGACTGCAACCCGGTTTTCATATTAAAGTCAAGTATTTCTAATGAAAGCTTTGGCTCACAACGGGAATTAATTTTCTCGGGCAAGGTTTACTTTAAAACCTTGTAAGGGATCAAGTTTACTTTCTAACTTGGTCTAACACAAATCTATGTACGCTTCAGTGCATTTATTTGTTAAAACAAGAGAAGTCTTGTTTTTATGAAGTTATCATCTCTACAACCATAGCAATCTACAATTGGTATCTACATACTCGACGATGCGACTACTCAACCGACGACTACAACTCTTTCAATAGAACACCGGTCAACAATTGAGGGGGAGAAATTGTCAAGCATTCAGAATCCTCGATGCCGAACGTGCTTAGTTCACAAGTTGGTGTCAAGACAACAATACCAATCGTACATGTGGTGTCAAGAGATGACTTCAGACTTGACGAGCCGACCAACATATGCTGAAAGAACCATTTGATCTTATCATATGATGTTCTCATCAATCAGGTCCAACCTTGTCAATTTCTTTAATATGGTGAATATGCGATCATGTTACAAGTTGGTATCATATCTCATATATTTGGTATCATGAAGATAAAACGGACTTGCATTTTTCTTCCCAAAACCTTTGTTAAAACTTCATTAAATCAATTGATATTAAAAACATCGATTGGGTTAATATTTTTAATATGGGGGAGAAAATGTGATTTAATATGGGAAATTATCAAAAATGGTTTGACCTAACGTGATGGCTCATCCCGACATATGCGAGATGTTTTCGAATATCGTGGCATATGTTAAGGGGGAGCAAAACGGTTTTGCATATCAAAATGGATTTTCATGGTGACATATACTTACCCAAAACCCGTTTATTTCACGACGATGAAGATTGTGGTGACATAAGGATGGTAGGATAGGTTAAGTCCTATGATTCTTCTAGAACCGGAGGAATCTTCCCAAGGACATTCCATAGCTAGAAATAGTAGTCCTTAGGAAAGTTGGAGAAAGATTGTGAACGTAGCTGAATACCGACCACGTACTTAAGTTAGCGCTGGAACAATCACAACAAGGTTCTAGTTATGAAGTATTGGTAAGCATTGAAGGGGTTGAAGAATGAAAAAGAATTGTAAAGATAAAAGGTGTAAAGAAAGAAGCCCTCCTTACAACTTTAGGCAGAAACCAGGTCAACACATATGCTATTGAGATCATTTGAATGATTCTCGATATTGAAGACAGACATCATGGACCCAGTGATGTAATGCACAACCCATCCCAGCTAACTCAGATATCTCTCAAAAGGTATTTGTTTTAATCACACGGAGACAACACATTATCTATTGATTTATTCAATCATAATAAATTGGTATCGAAATGGTGGCACTCCTCTCCAGCCTCCAATAACTAAAATCCAAAATGCACGATCGAGTCTAGAGCCATTTGAGATCATCAAATATCTCATTAGGACACAATTTCATAATTCCTTGCTTCTTCACACACTATGAAAAGTAAGAAAGATCTTAAGAGTCCTACGCAAAATTTTCATGATCTTGCCTGAACATCCGAGTAATACGAAAGTATTTACAATGAAGATGGAAATCCTTCTTGAGCGAATATCAAAAAGCTCATGGTAGGTGACTTGTGCGATTCTTTATGAATTAAGCTTGTGATAACTGGAAAGCAACAGTGGTTTAATTCTTAACTGAATTTAAACACGTTCCAGGCCTCTACGCAATATCTTAGTGATCTTGCCAGAACACTTAGAGTGATACCTTAGTGTGCACAGTGATGAGTGGAAATCCTTCTAGTGTTAACCTCAAACAACACTTGGTAGGTAACTTGCAAGATTCAATATGAATCAAGCTCGTGACAACTCGAAAGCAACGATGGTGCGATTCTTTAATGAATCAAACTTGTTCCAGGAATCAGAATTGACGGCTTCATTCATGCGGATAATTTTATCCAAATGATTCACTCTTTACGTTCGCAGTCAGCTTTGGACGATCAAGTAAAGAGAACGGGTTTACCTGCGAAATCTTGTCAAGGAGATTTTTAATTAAGTATACCTGCCACAAGTACGATATTTTATATCGTCCAACAGTCTTCACCGACCGGAGGTAAAATGCTACCGAATTAGAATGAAATGTTCAAAGCCATTTCGTTCGTGTATACTTATGTTGCGGCATTTGAAGACGGTGGTGTTGCGGGATCCAAGAAGAAGTCGTCCCCGCATGCTTATACTTTATGCACTTAATATCTCATCTATTTCAAGAAAGCCTAAAAGTTAAGTCTTCCGCTGTATCGAACTCTGAAGCTTTCAAGAATTACTAAGGTATAAGTATGTGGGACGTGAGGTCACGAAGAGGCGAAGATCACAAGCGATGGATGCACAAGATCAAGGCAAGAGATTAATGCTCAAGATTGATATCAATGATCACATCAGCATGTTCACCTGATAAGAAAAAGAAAAGAAAGATGAAGACTACGAGCTCAAGACAAGCATAGTATGCTAGGTTTATCTTATTATTGTAACTTGGGTAATGCCCTTGTTTGGAGTGACCTCCCTTAGGGGGAGATTGTTGGAAATACGTTTTACGTATTAAGAAGGATCGGTCACGCCAACAATAGTCCATGTAAAAGCTCGTAGTTTAGTTACTTATCTTTATTTAACAAACAAACCAAAGCCTAGCCTACAACATGTGTAGGCCGGCCCAAATGTAATCCCAAGCCCATGACAAGGGCTTGGGTGTATAAACCCTCTCCTTAGATGGAAAGGGTGTGTGGTTCTTCATTTTTACACAGAGAAAACATTTGTTTCTCTCTCTAGAATTGTGTGAATTCCACCATCTCTCTATCTCTTTCTCTCTCTAAAAACATAAGCAAGATTTACATTTCTACAGCACAACCTCATCAGCATAAGTCAACTTTGTGATGCAAAGTATCTTGTGCTGTTTGATGAAAAAAAGGTACAATCTTCAACTCCAATCATGAAATTGTGATGATTTCTCCAAGAGTCAAAGATGTTTATGTCATAAACATGAACTCTACTCAAGAGACATGCTTCTTTGCTAAAGCCTCCAATATTACCAATTGGATTTAGCATAAGAGGATCTCACATCTCAATTTCAAAACAATAACTCTGCTGGCAAAACAAAATCTTGTTATTGGTCTTCCTTCACTTGTCTACTCCAAGGACAAACCATGATCAGCATGTGAAAAAGGGAAGCACCATAGAGCCAGTTTCAAAGCAAAGAAACTTTCTCGATCAAAGAAAGTCTTCATTTCATTCACATGGACTTATTTGGCCCAGTATCACCTAGGGGCATTTGTCATGAAAAATATACACTTGTCATTGTTGATGAGTACTCTAGGTACACCTGGGTATATTTTCCGACAAAGAAAAGCCATGCACCAGATGCCATAATGTCATTTATCAAAAAAGCTAAAAATCAAAATGACACTCATGTCAAACAACTCAGAACTGATAATGGCACTGAATTCAGAAATCACTCACTGATCAAATTTTGTGATGACAAAGGAATTTCCCAAAATTTCTCATCTCCTTACACACCTGAACAAAACGGTGTGGCTGAAAGAAGGAACCGAACTTTGATTGAAGCAGCAAGGACAATGCTTGCTGGATCTGCTCTCTCTAAGCATTTTTGGACTGATGTTGTAGCCACTACTTGCTACACTTAAAATAGATCCATCATTGTGAAGAGACACATTGTGACAATCCGTCAATTTATGATTGATATTTTATTCGCAATATTTATTTAAAAATATTAATTTTAATGTTATAATATGAACTCACTTAGTTATGGGAAGTAATTTGGATTTACGTCTTGAAGTAGCATCGACTACGTCTAAACCGGAGGATTCTACGTTGCGTGCTTACGTTTACATACACCGTTTTGGTGACAGTCCGACATTTCAGAAAATAAATTTGTCCGTGAATATTATTTTGAGATTTTAAATTTGTGTTGGTTCATAAACTCACAAATTTACGAGAAGAGATTAGGACTTACGATTTTATTTTAACGTCCTTTACGACTAAACCGGAAACCTTAGGATTACGTATTTACGTTTTCGAACTCCGCTTTTGATGAGACAATTTTTATTAGATTCGTTTTGTGACGTTGATTCATAATTTATAAAAACGTTTTTCGTAAAACGACCCGAGGGAACGTAAATCGAGGAAACTAGAATCGAGGAATACCCGTAAATTAGTGGGATGAGACAAGTAATACACTTGCCCCACCCCACTCAAAGGGATGGCTAAACAATGGACACCCCACCTTATGAGGTGTCAAACTTGTAGTAAACAAGTTACACTTGTTAAGCTAACTTAACCAAGTTAGCTACACACCAACAAAAACCACTAGCACTAAACCATTTCCTTTCATTTTTCACATGCAAACCACCATTTTTATCTTCCTCTCTCTAAAATTCGTCCAAGAACCACCCATAAACTCCCCCATTTGATCAATTTTAACCACAAACATTTGTTATAATTAACATATATTAATCTCCATTCAAAAAGATGAAGATTGGTGAAAGTTTTAACATCCAAGGAGAAGTTTTGTTCGTGTCTTGGGGCTGATTTTCCATGAGAAGCTTATGAAGATTTGGTGATCTTAAAGTGGTGTTGGTTTATCACAAGTCTTGCCATCAAATCCAAGCCTTGTTCATAAAAACTCATCTTTTCATCACTAATGGTGGTATAGAGATTGTTTCTTCCTATCCTCTTTTTATTTTGATTATGTAATCATGTATTTTCTTTCCTATTGTATATGTATATGATGAATATATGATGATAAAAGTATTGTGTGGGGATTTGGTGTTGATAAATATGATTAAAAAGATGAAAAACTATAAGAAACAAGGATAAAATCTTGCTTAAATTGATGGCTGTATAAAGCAGTAAAGAACCATGTGATGAACTGATAAAATGGCTTAAATAGATTAATATACAGTAATTAATATGTCTTGTACATATGTTAGAGTTGGCCATGCAATGGAATCATTATAATGAGTGAGATATGATCAAAACAAGTTTAGAGTACAAATCTGAGTTCACTGTTTTGGACGATTTTTAGAAATTACTTAGAGGCGGATTCAACAGTAGCTATAGAAGAGTTAAATGGAGCACATAGCATTTAGTTTATGTCATAAAAATTTGAGCTTCTGTCTCCATATAGAACTCTAGATATGCCTGTTTTGGTGAACATGAAACTAAAAATCAGATTTTTAAAGAATTAATGTTTAATAGTATTATATAAGCACTCAACTAAAAATAGTATAAAATGTGAATTAAAACTCACTAACTTATATAATACATTTATATAAATATGAATAAGGATAAATAAATTAACATTTTATAAAAATGGTAGTTTGATAAGTTTTATAAGTTATAAAACTATAAACATGATTTTTTACGACTTTTTCGGCTATTACCGTAAAATTGACCTTTTTGTTAAATAAAACTTAGACGGTTGATCCCGTCTAATGTAAACTTTTATAAACTCATATACTGATATATAAACATATATAACAAGTAAAAAACTGATAAAACCCGAACTATATAACATACGGACATTAACGGACTAAGTTAACGTTATTGGACTAATAATACAACAAAATGGACTAAAACACTTATAAACTTATTATTGGGCTTAACCCATTTAGGCCCAACTTGTAAAGTGTAGATACTGATAATATAAGTATAACATGGATTGATACAAGTTAAAGAACTTATAATAAGTTTATTGGACTTAAAACGCGTAAATAGGTAAAACTAGTAAACTAGTAAAAAGATACCAATACGTAAACACTAAAACGAGTTAATGAGAATATGTAAACCCACTTGATCATCATATATAAATAATATCATATGTATACATAATTGTTATTTTTATAAAGTCATTGGACATGAGTCTAAGACGAGTATTATTTGTCTAGGTTTCCGTGATTGAAGCACGTACCGTACGTCCGAATTGCCGATAACCCGCCTTCCCACATCAACGTGAGTTCATAGCTTCGCACTCTTTTAAATGTTTTTATGAAATGTTTTATAAACCCGCGAGGGAGATAACATGTTAGTTTTTATAAAATAGGACACCATTTGTCCCGATTGTTTGTTTATTGATTTTGGACCCGAATGAATGAATGACCCGATTGTATGACCTGATAAATGATTAAAGGACCCGATAGATGAAATTAAATGGATTATTAAAGTTAGGTAATGTCACTAAAAGTCCCATTAGCATGAATTGTGAACTACCGGGTTTTGGTAGACGCTTGTGCATATAATAGTACTATTTGGGGACGATCACCCCAGTTCGCGTCTTGACGGTTGATCCCCGTCGTGCCACATTGATTGGTAAGCGAATTTATGTATGAGAAGATTTCAATAGCGTGACCTTTGTGACGACACGCTACTTTAGATGGGCAAATTGACTATCGGGTTAGCTACCCGTTGTTGGTTTAGTAAGGTAACAATGTCATGCGGCTTATAAGAATCCAAACTAACGAACTACTACTAGAGGCTCAGAATTACGACGTATTGCCTGACTAGCAATACAGGGTCATACTGTTGATATTATGTTCGTGTTTTGGTTTTATATAACCATATTCATATAACGGTTTTTATTTAATCTATACAACGTTATAAAACGTATTGTATGATGTTTTTATGACATTGGCTCGTATAATGATTTATAAGGCAAATGCCTATATTATGATTTTCGATAAGGATTTGTATAAAAATGACTTTGGCTATTTTATGGCCTATTACAATGATTTGTACGAAATGATTTTTTGTAATAATTTTATACCAAAGTTATATTGATGGAATTTATTAAACTCTATGAATTCACTCGGCGTTATCGCTGACCTTTTCTTTTAACATGTTTTATCTCAGGTACTTGAAGGTAATTCTTGGGAAGACAACAAGAATTCATGGCCCGCACTTAAATATTAATTTCCATTCAAATGCTTTGTAAAACCTGTATAAAATACAATGACTTGGGACCTATGAAATTTTGATATTTATGAATGGAAATGCTTTTATTATTAAACGACGCGATTTTTAAGCGTTGTCTATGATGTGAGTAATGTGCTATCCCGTAACACCAACTAGTCTTCCGCTGTATTGAGTTGTATAAATTTGGGGGTGTTACAGTTTGGTACCAGAGCTCTCGTTATAGAGAACGAAAGATTTTTAAAACCAAGGTTTTGAACAAAACATTTCAAAATCTTTTAACTATAAACATTTTTCTAAAAATGTCTAAAAAAAATCTTTTGACTATAACGGTGCCGAAGAATTCCCGAGTTACCGACAAGGCCAGACTAAGTAGTGTTATTTTAATATATATATAACTTGGATTATATATATACATATATGATGTAATTTTATTACATGATTGTTGATGATTATTTTGATATTTATACGAGGTATTTATACGACGTAGATTGTCACAAGGAAACCTAAATCCCCTAGTAAATTAATCGAAGCTATTCTTGTAGGAATTCTAGCTATCCCAGATCTAAACCAAGTTGTGGATATTTATGATCCCAACAAAATGGTTGATATTCGTAGAAATATTGATATTAGTTGATTGTGATATTAAAGAAGAATTGGCGAGATTAAATATGATATCGATGTCATGACGATCTTTCCTTATAGAGTGGAGTTTGACAAAACGTTACCACCCGGAAAGGTGTCATCTGATTCGCTGTCACCCAATTCTTAAATTTGAAATCGAAAGGGTGAATGTTGCACTTGAGGTTGTAATTGGAACCATTACCCAAAAGCCTCAGGCCACTAGTACCTTTCCGAGAAATCTGATTTAATGTGTGAGTCATCTCATGCTAGTGACTCATTTGATAATTGTTGTTGTAAGAGCTATAGGATTGTAATTAAGTGTTGATCATATTGAGCTTTTATTGCCTTTACAAGGCCGAAGAATAAGATTGAAAGTATTAGAAAATGAGGTAGGATGTCGAATTGAGTTTAAGTTGATTGAAATTTGAATGAAGTAAAATTTAACCCGTATGGAATATGAAATTGTTAATAGGAATTCGTTAAGTTCTTTGATTGAATTATGAGGTTTTAAATGATTGTAGGTTCGTGTTTAGGGTTGTTCCTAGGCCATTGTCCACTAACGAGGATGTCCAGTGTCTAAGAAATAAATTGAAGAAATCTTCTTCTAAATTGGGACCAATGGATCTTCCGGGACATATGGAACACCTAATGACTCATGTAGATTAGTATTCATTATGGTATCTTCTAAAAATAATCCCTAACTTAACTGAGACATCAGTTGGTAGGATGAGTTCTTGGAATTGTATGACATAGTGACACGTAATGTGTTACGGTACAATTTTGACTTGTTTGTGATTAACGAAAAAACTACCTTTGATTGCTAAATCCTACATGTATCGATGTTATCTATCTTTTATTGCTTCATCCTAATGTTCGCATTAGTGATGCAACCATTGAACAAGTACTCATCTTGAATTGAGTTACGTTGTGGATTATTCTTTTGAGAGCCATTGAGATCATGAACCTCATGATTATTTGGCTAAAGCTCATTTCCTCTTTATATTGTAGTTAGTTCTTGGCGAACAACTTTTCATCACTCTTTGTAGATCACTCATTGTTTTTATAAGATAAAACAGTATCCTTTGAGAAAATTGAATTTTCATCATCATATGGATTATTTAAAGTGAGACTTATAAATAATCATTATCGAAATGAAGTTGTTTATAAAACACCTTGGAAAACTTAATTGTTTTCATAATAAAGAAAATCTTTGTAAATTTATTTTTGATTCTTATTTAAGAATTAAGCATGAAAATGTTTTTATTATAAACATGATGATAAAATTTTGACGAACTGAGTATTGCATCGTTAATCTTGAAATTGTATATAGTTGCGCGCCTACATACAATTTGGAATGGACCATGCAAGGCTGATTAGTAGTCACCATAAAACTAATGAATAAACACTACATTTTCTTTGAAGATTGTGAAAGATTAAATTTTATGAGATATGCAAGAAGTGAAAAATAAGGACATAGTGTTAGGGACACCTACATATGTGCCTGTAGCATCTATTCTTCTGAGTCGAATTTACTCATCTGTGGAAATTGTCTTATTTGACAATTGACAATTCTTTCTTGTCCAATTCTCCCGTAGTGAGATTCTTAGGAAAAGTATCTGATTATCGTGTGTTGATACCCGACTGGATGTATCGACGTTCCTATCATTTCTTTTGATTTGATTTCATTTGAATGACCTGGGTAACGATCCGAGGAGCTTTCGAATGCGTACTCAAATTATTAAAACATGGGATATATTCATATTGTTAGCCTTAAAATGTGTGCGACTAACGGAATTACATTAGTTTCATAGCCGGGACTTGCAGGGACTAATATTGTCATATGTAAAGTCTAAGTCCCGGGCTATATAAACCCCTCCATACTTCCATGGAGGGGTGAGGCTTATCATTCTTTCTTGTCTTTCTCTCACTAGAATAAACATACATTTATTCTTACTTGTTTCTCTCTCTAAAATGGCTAAACACCTCTATCACCCTCCCCGACCTCCGGATCTTTTACCCGTGATCTTTTAGAGAAAGGGGGAGAAAATGTGATTAAAATGTAATATATCGCAACATGTGATCTTAAAGACTCAAGTGCAACTCTTTCCTTCACATGCCAAACTATTTCGTATATCGATGCATGTGTGTAGGGGGAGCTTTTCGGAAATGTAAAACTTTCAAGTGTTAAAAGTTTTGTTTTTTATCAAGCACTTTGAATGGTTTTCAATGGTTTTATGGTTACGATCTTTACCCAAAACAACCTACTATCCACGACGGAACGATGGAGTCAAAAGGTGGTTTAGGATAGGAAACTAAGTCCTATGATCCAACCAGAACCGGAGGGATCTACCCAAGGACATTCCATAGCTAGAAATAGTTGTCCTTAAGAAAGATGGAGTGGAATGAAGCTGAATGCGGACCAAGTACTTAAGTTAGCACTGGAACAATCACAACAAGGTGCTAATGATGACATATTGGTAAGCATTGAAGGAGTTGAATATTCTATGCAACTTAGGCAGAAACCGGGTCAATACATCTATTGAAGACAAGTCATCATGGACCCAGTGATGCAATGCACAACCCTTCCCAGCCATTCGAGTTTCTCTCAAAAGAAACTTGTCTCATTGTCACGGAGATCAACACGTATCTATTGACTTTCTCACTCCGAGTCAGTTAATATTGAAAAGGTGGCAGTCTGCTCCAGCCTCCGATTACCAAAATGCACTTATTGAGTCTAGAGCCAAACGAGATCAATTTATCATCTCATTAGGACACAATCGAGTCCTACGCATTATCCTTGTGATATTGCCAGAACATCTGAGTGATACGATTCACAATGAAGATGGAAATCCTGCTTGAGCCAGCATTAAACAAGCTCATGGTAGGTAACTTGTGCGATTCTACACGAATCAAACTTGTGAGAACTGGAAAGCAACTAAGTTTCGATTCTTAATTGATTCAAACTTGATTCCAGGTTTCTTCGCAAAATCCATGTGATCTTGCCAGAACATTCAGAGTGACACTTATTAGTGTTCACAGTGACGAATGGAAATCCTTCCAGTGTCAACATCAAACAGCACTGCGGTAGGTAACTCGCAAGATTCTCTATGAATCAAGCTTGTGACAAACTGGAAAGCAACAATGGTGCGATTCTTTTAGAATCAAACTTGTTCCAGGAAATCTGAATTGACGACTCTAATCAGACGGATAATTTATCCTTATGATTCACTCTTTACGTTCGCAGTCTGCTTTGAGACGGTCGAGTAAAGAGAACTGGCTACTACCGTCGGGAAACCCTGTCAAGGAGGTTCTTAATCGAATCTACCTGATCACAGGTACGGTATTTAATACCATTTAACGGTCTTCACCGACCGGAGGTAAAACGCTACCGAGTTAGGGTGAAATGTTCAAAGCCATTTCATCCGTGTCTATATATGTTGCTGTATATCAAGAAGGTGGCGTAGCTGTGTAACCGGATGTCGATTCAGAAGTCACAAGAGCACAAGATGGCGATAATCAAGATACCTAAGAATGTAATAATGTAATAGGTCATCTTAGTCACAAGGAGCACAAATGAAGATCTCAAGCACTCAAAGTCTAATCACAAAGGCTCAAGATAAAGATCACGAAAGCATGAAGGAACAAAGCTGTTACAAACAAGATCAAGACCAAGATACAAGACCAAAGCAAGAAGATCTCCTCTACAAGAATGTATTCACTCAACCATCTTATGCTTTTTAAGCATTTTTAAGATGACCGATACATTGGGGGAGATTGTTAGCCCTATATTTCATATAGTAGAACAAGAATGTAATAGGTCATCTTAGTCGTTAAAAGGTCTTGTATTGTAATAGGTTAGTCGGGAAAACCGGGCTTGAGTTTAAGCTAATATTGTATAAGTTAGGGGCGTAAGCCCAAAAGAAAGCCAAGCCCGGCCCAAGATGAAGCCCACAAAGGCCTTAGAGCCGTGGGGTATATAACCCTCTTTCACATGTGAAAGAGGGTGTTGGTTCATTTCATTAAACACATAGTTTTAGTGTAAACCTTCCACTTCTCTCTCTACTCTCTCTCTCTACTTTTCTCCTCTTTCTCTCTCTAAGAATCTTGTGTTATGGATTAAATGGGAACAACATTTGGTATCAGAGCCTATAGTGGATAGGTGATTGAAGATTCGTGTGGTTTGTTCTTGAATTTTCGTGGCCTTTTTGATCCATATCTCACGTCCCATATCTTTTTTTTGTGTTTTTATGGTCTTTTCTTGATACAAATCATCTACATACTAGTAGTAGTGATTTAGGTATCTTGGTTTTGGCTAAAACACAAATTTTTTGGATCAAAAGTTGCGAAATTTCTTGTTTTTCTTCATTCCGAAATTCTAGCAAAACTTCCATCGGAAAGTACAATTTGTACTTGGGCTTCCATCGCAATAACCTTACCATCGGAAAGGGTTTGGTTCTACATTGCGATCGTTGGATTTTATTACTTATTCCGATCTGGCATTCCGATCGTACTTTGCGATCTGAATTCCGACGGGTATAAGGAAGTACTTTTTGTCGTTACTCTGCTTGAATTTTGCCAGCCACTTTGCGATCTGAACATTGCGATCTGAGTATTCCGATAGACTTTGCGATCTGAGCATTCCGATAGACTTTGCGATCTGAGTATTCCGACAGGCTTTGCGATCTGAGCATTGCGATCTGAGCATTGCGATAGAGCATTCCGATCTGAAAGTGCATTGCGATAAGACATTCTGATCTGAACATTGCGATAGAACATTCCGATCTGAACATTCCGATGGACATTTCGATGGATATTTTGTTTGAGTAATTTTTAGACTTAGCCACTATCTAGACTAGTTTCGGAACGTAGTTTACACGAGTTAAAATTTTTAGGTCAGGTAAAATCAAATTTTTTCCCTACTAGTTTTTGGCTATTTCTAACTCAAATTCAAAATTTGGCGATACAAAATTTTTCGGCTTACCGTTTTGTCAGACTGAGGAATTTAATTGTCGGACTGAGAAATTTTTTTTTTGAATTTTCGGAATTTCAATTTTAACCACACATCATCACAACAAATCCACTAAGATCTGTAATTCATCCACAAGTATTCACCATGTCTAACAACAACATCAACATTGCAACTGCTAATCAAATTCGTTTGGAACAAGGTGGCAACGGTAACCCACCTGTGCTCACTGCCGGTTGCTACGTTCAATGGAGATCTCGTTTTCTTAGATTTCTCGATGGAAAAGAAAACCGAACTGCTCTTCGTCACTGCCTTGAGAACCCACCTCCAGTTTTTGAATTCAAACCAATTACAACACAGGCAGAGGATGGTACTTCATCAACTATACGAGCTATGGAGGATTTTGACACATGTTCTGCTGAGAAAAAGAAACTCCTCCAAGCTGAAGCTGATGCTGTAAATTTCATACTCACTGGAATTGATAATGATATCTATTCCACAGTTGATGCATGTCCTAATGCTATGGAAATGTGGAATGCAATTCATCGATTGAAGCAAGGTGAGTCAATCAATGTTCAAGATCTCGAGACTAATCTACTTTGGGAGTTTGGAAAATTCACATCTGAAGATGGTGAATCCATTGACTCATATTACTCGTGATTCTACAAAATGATGAATGAGCTTGTCAGAAATCAGTGCACCATCTCCAATCATCATGCCAATGTTCAGTTTCTACTTCAACTCAAACCGGAATGGCAGAGGTTTGTGACTTTGGTCAAACAAAGGGAGGATATCAAGACTATATCTTACCACAAACTTTATGATATCTTGAAACAACATCAGAATGAAGTGAATGAACTAAAGGCTGAAAAGGCAGAACGGTCTGCTAATTCTATTGCTTTTGTGGCTGCTACTTCAACAAAACCCGTTCCCCGTCAACAACCACCTACTCATTCCTCGAAGTCATCAAGCTCATCCACCAAACCTCTAGCTGCTGCTAAACACAAAGCAAAAGCAATTGTCCCCACTCCACCTCCAAAGTATGACACCGAGTCAGATGGAGACAGTGATGATGAACAAACTTCAAGGGACAAGAAGATTGAAGAACTCATGTCTTTACTCACCACAACTTATAAGAAGATCTACAAACCTACCAACAACAACCTCAGATCATCATCCAATGCTAGATATAAGGAAGTTGATCATGCACCTAGGTATGATCGTGATGCTAGGTATGATAATCAGAGGACGTTGAATCAAGTTGGGGCTAGAGATACTGTAGGCACTCCGGTTGTGCAGAAGACTGGGATTCAATGCTTCAACTGTAAGGGATTTGGGCACATGGCTAGGGAATGCAAGAAGCCAAAACGGGTTAAGGACTCAGGGTATCACAAGGAAAAGATGTTGCTGTGCAAGAAAGAAGAAGCAGGAATTCCACTCACAGCAGATGAAGTTGACTGGCGTGATGACACTGATGATGAAGCCGATGATCAAGAGTTAGAGGCACATTATGTGTACATGGCAAAGATTCAAGAAGTGATCCCAGAGACTGATGATACTTCTGGACCCATCTATGATTCTGAGCCACTTGAAAAGGTACCATCACATGATAACTATAATGTGTTTGCTAATGAACGACGGCATCCTGAGCAACCCGAAAGCATTAATGACACATATGTAATGGACACGGAGGATAGCAATATCTCTACGGATTCACAGCATATGTGTAATGATGACGGAAAAGCTGTTCAGGATACTGACTCAGATGAGGACCGTGATTTGCTTGCGTCTATTATTGACTCTTTAAAACGTGAAATTGATGAAAACAAAGAAGCTAATAAACGGTTGAAGCAAGCAAACACATCCTTAGCCGATGAGATAGACAAGCTTAAAGAGTGTGATTATGTAAAAGAAGCTGATCGACGGGTTGCAATAGCTAATGGTTTGGTATATGAACGTAAGGTGCTCAACGAACAATATTGTTCTGAAGTAGCACACGAAATTCATATGTCAAAACAGAAGATATCGGAACTTGAAGAACAACTGCTGCTACATAAACTCCAAATTACTGAATTAGAGTCGGTTAACAAAGAACAAACTGAGCTTTATAAAACTCGTGAAGAAAAGGATATTGAAAAAATTCTTGCTTTGGAAAAGAGAGTCGACACGTTAAACAACATTGTTTACAAAACAGGTCAGTCTATTCAAACTATGAATATGCTCAATAGAAATATGAAAACGAGTTTTGTCAAGCCTGAATATCTCAAGAAAGCTCAAAGTACCAAGCCTGCTCTTTATGATATCGGTTGTTATGTTGATAATCTTGCTCTTATGCTTTCCCCTGACTGCGACGAAATCATTCGTCAACAAGAAGAAAGTCGATCAAACTTAAGTGATTTAATAAACCTTTCTGATTCTAACAATCATATTAAGTTTGTCCCTCAAAAAGAACTTTCAAGAGAACAAAAGATGTATAATAGTGTTCCACCACCAAGTGATGAACCACAAAAGAAAGTTTCTTTAAAAAGGAGTTTCAAAAAGCAATCAATTTTGTTAGAAAAGCGAATTTTGGATGAAAAACGTAAATGGGATGAGAAAAGCAAAAGTGTTCAGCAATTTGAGTTTATAAAACAAGGGGTTTTAAATTTGTACAAAGGTGTCGTCGACTATGAAAAAGTTTCTAGGGATACCATTTGGAATATTAAACCTAACCCACAAGTAGAAGTCGTCATCCAACAATGCATTGTTCCAACCATTGATGATCTTTCAAAAAATGTGGAAATGTTTTATAATGCTCTCACTGAGGAAATGTTAACTGATTTAAGCTATGTCAAATCTCTTGAAGATGAAGTTGATTTTCTTCAAATTAAATTAAAGACACAAGAACACCAACTTTCTAACGAAATTGATCGACTTTCCAAGGAATATTTTTATGCTGACCATATGAATGCTATACTTGGTGTGTATACCGATCTGGATCAATATTGTCATGTAGCATGTCTAGTGTCAGAATCGGACGCGAAATGTCGCAATCTTGAAGTAGAGCTTTCGAAACAAATTCAGTCATATAACAAACTTTCGAAAAGTTTTTCTCAACTTGAGAAACACTCCATTTCTCTTGAACTTGCTTTACAAAAAGGTGAAAAATCTCATAATCATAAAAAGTGTCAAGAATTGTCAGCTTCTTCGTTTCGTCTACTAAATGAAAAAGATTTCGAAATAAATGATTTGAAAGCTCAGCTAAAAGAAAGGGACATTGCCATTAGTGAGTTACAGAAACTCATTGAGAAAATGAAAGGAAAGTCTGTTTTCGGTAAACCATCTGCCGTTCGTCAACCGAATGCGGTTAAATGCCCTAAAACATCTATTTTGGGACAACCCCCACAGACTTTGCCTAAGATAGGAAATGATAAGAGCACTAATGTGATAGCACCTGGAATGTATAAGATGAACACTAGGTCCACTCAAACTGGAACAACGCAGTTACCTCAGAACACTAGGAAAACTAATCAACGTGTGTCTTCTTCTACAGGAGTAAATCCCACTACTAGTGTTAGCGGACCACAGCTTAAGAGCACTAGAGTTGAAGATAGAGTCATGCCTAACAATAGTCAAGGGAAGAAGAATGAAGTAGAAGATCACCGTAGGAATTTTAAGTTTTCTAAAAATAAAACGTCTGTAACTGCATGTAATGACAGTTTAAATGCTAAGACCTCGAATGTTAAATTTGTTTGTGTTGAATGTGGCAAATGTGTTCGTACTTTCAATCATGATGCTTGTGCTCTTAATTATAATGGCGTGAATACTAGAACTAGGAAGCCTATTCGTATGCCCACTAGTACTAGTAAACCCACAAGAACTTTGAACCAATCCACTGAGCAACCACTTAAGAAACTAAGTGCGTTAGAATCCACTACTCTACGTAAACAAAGCAGGTTAAAGAAGCTTTATGAGAACATGATTAGGACATGTACACGGGGGTATTCAAGATTTACACCACCCGGATACAAATGGGTACCTAAGACAACCCCCATTCTAATTGGGTCTATGAATGTTAGCTTGCCTTTAGAATCTAGGTCCACTACTATTTTGGAACCCGTTTCTATCAAGGGCTCCCATTTGTCAAATGCTACATTGTCTTCTAATTCTTCTGCAGCTCGTCGAACTCATCCTATTCATAATGGACTCCGGGTGCACAAAGCACATGACGGGCAATCTCAAGCTTCTCATTAACTTCGTGGAGAAGTTTCTGGGTACGGTACGGTTTGGAAATGATCAATTTGCACCGATACTCGGATATGGAGACTTGGTTCAAGGGAATATCACTATAAAACGGGTTTATTACGTCGAGGGACTGAATCACAATTTATTCTCGGTTGGTCAATTTTGTGATGCGGATTTGGAAGTGGCTTTTCGGAAATCTACTTGCTATGTTAGAGACTACGATGGGAATGACCTTCTTACAGGTTCTCGTGGTTCTGATCTCTACACAGTAACTCTTCAAGACACATCTTCAACAAATCCAATTTGCTTAATGGCTAAAGCTTCATCATCTCAAGCATGGTTATGGCATCAACGATTGTCACATCTCAATTTTGACACCATCAACTTGCTTTCTAAGAATGATATTGTGACCGGTCTTCCTAAGTTGAAATTCGTCAAAGACCATCTTTGTTCTTCTTTTGAGTTGGGGAAAGCAAAACGGAAGTCTTTCAAAACAAAGACTACCCCTAGCTCAAAAGGACGATTGGAACTTCTACACATGGATTTATGTGGTCCCATGCGTGTAGAGAGTATTAACGGGAAAAAGTATATTCTAGTGATTGTTGATGATTACTCTAGATACACATGGACTTTCTTCTTAAGGTCCAAAGATGAAACACCAGAGGTTCTCAAAAACTTTCTCAAGATGATACAACGCAACCTTCAAGCTCAAGTCTTAACCGTAAGAACGGATAGGGGTACTGAATTTTTGAACAAGAACTTGCAATCTTACTTTCAAGAAGAAGGCATCGAACATCAAACGTCTATTGCTCGAACTCCTGAACAAAACGGCGTTGTCGAAAGACGGAACCGTACTTTGGTTGAGGCTGCTCGAACAATGCTTTCTGCTTCAAAATTACCGCTATTCTTCTGGGCTGAAGCAATTGCAACTGCCTGTTATACTCAGAATCGTTCTCTCGTTATCCCTAGACATGAAAAGACACCTTACCACATCATCAATGGCAGGAAACCTACTGTAAAATTCTTTCACGTATTTTGATCTTTATGCTACATCCTTAAAGACGGTGAGAATCTCGACAAGATGAAAGAAAAAGGTGATGCATGTATTTTTGTGGGGTATGCTACATTGTCGAAAGGATATCGGGTCTATAACAAGAGAACAAAGATCATTATCGAAACAATTCATGTGAACTTTGACGAATTGCCACAAATGGTACTTGATCACAACAGCTCAAGTCCCGCACCTCAATGTCCAGCAATGGCACCTACACACAACAGTGTACGTCCCGTGCAAGAATGTCAAGAAAACACTCCTACAGCAGACTCGACGGATACGACACAAATGAATGAGTTGGTTGATTTATATGATCCAATGTTTGATGAATATTACTATGGAAACAATCAAGTTGTGTCAAAGCCTTCCGCTGTCAATACTGCTGATGCACCATCACAAAGTCAACAAGACACAACTGCATCTACTTCAGCAACCGTTGCTCAAGAGACAATTCCAGTGGATACTCAACAAACTCAAGAAACTGTCATACAACCAACATCACCAACCGTCAATGCTGAAGGAGAAAACAACAATCAAGCAGTCGATGCACAACCTGACGATGAAGAATTTATCAATCCGTTCGGTACACCGATACACGAAGTCGGAGAGTCTTCTAGTCAACATGTTGATCCATCCAACATGCATACATTCTACCAACCATATCCATCCACTCACCATTGGACACGTGATCATCCATTGGTGCAAGTCATTGGAAATCCTTCACAACCGGTTCGAACACGCAGACAACTCGAAACAGATGGCGATGTGTGTATGTATGCACTCACCGTGAGTTCAACTGTACCTACAAACATCAAACAAGCCATGACTGATCATGCGTGGATTGAATCAATGCAAGACGAAATTCATCAGTTTGAACGCCTAAATGTTTGGGAACTTGTTGACCGACCCTATGGAATGTCAATTTTAGATTTCAAATGGATCTGGAAAAACAAACTGGATGAAGAACAAACCATCATCAAAAACAAATCTCGTCTTGTGGTTAAGGGATACCGTCAACAAGAAGGCATAGACTACGATGAATCAT
This sequence comes from Glebionis coronaria, assembly GCA_025667525.1. Lineage (NCBI taxonomy): Eukaryota > Viridiplantae > Streptophyta > Magnoliopsida > Asterales > Asteraceae > Glebionis > Glebionis coronaria. Next base: position 370,738,005 of record CM046876.1, read on the forward strand.
TCGCTCCAGTCGCTCGTTTGGAAGCAGTCAGGATATTCCTTGCTTATGCCGCACATAAGGGCTTCACGGTTTTTCAGATGGACGTCAAAACAGCTTTTCTCAACGGTCATTTGAAGGAAGAAGTGTATGTGAATCAGCCGGAAGGATTCGTCGATCCTCATCATCCTGACAAAATCTATCGTCTCAAGAAGGCTGTATATGGACTTAAACAAGCTCCAAGGGCATGGTACGAAGAACTTTCAAACTTCTTGGTGTCCAAAGGATTCTCCAAAGGTTCTATTGATCCTACTATTTTTACTAATAAATATGGGGATGACATAATGCTGGTGCAAGTTTATGTTGATGACATTATTTTTGGTTCTACGAACCCAAAACTTTCAAAACGTTTTGAAAAATTAATGCACAGCAGATTTGAAATGTCAATGATGGGGGAGCTAAAATTCTTTTTAGGCCTCCAGATTCATCAATCCCCACGTGGTATCTTCATTAACCAAGCTAAGTATGCTCAAGAGATACTTAAAAAGCATGGTATGACCTCATGTGCTCGCGTTGGTACACCATTGTCGACCACATCCCTAGACGCTGACTTGTACTCATATCCCGTAGATCAAACGCGATATCGCAGTATGATCGGGTCACTTATGTACCTTACAGCCAGCAGGCCTGATATTCATCATGCCACATGCTATTGTGCACGATATCAAGCCCGACCTACTCAAAAGCACCTCAAAGAGGTTAAACGGATCTTTCGGTACCTTAAGAATACCATTCACATGGGACTCTGGTATCCGAGGGAAACCGGTTTTCATCTAACGGCTTTTTCAGATTCTGATCACGCAGGTTGTCTTGATAGTCGTAAAAGCACTTCTGGTAGCATACAAGAAGACAAGCTTGTCAGTTGGTCGTCAAAGAAGCAGGATTGCACTTCGCTCTCATCAGCTGAAGCAGAATATGTGGCTCTATCCGCGTGTTGTGCTCAAGTCCTCTGGATGAGAACTCAACTCACGGATTATGGCTTCCACTTTGATAAAATACCTATGTATTGTGACTCAAAGTCGGCCATAGCCATATCTTGCAATCCGGTTCAGCACTCCCGCACCAAGCACATCGATGTCAGATATCACTTCATCAAGGAACAAGTGGAACGCGGCATCGTAGAATTATACTTTGTCAGAACTGAGTACCAGCTGGCAGACTTGTTTACAAAAGCTCTATCGAAAGATAGGTTTGCGTATCTCGTTGGCCGTCTTGGTATGAAGTATATGACTCCAGAAGACTTGGAGGTTTTGGCAAATGAAGCTGCTTGATATTCTCTCACAATGACTTCTGAGCGCATCACAGCTTAGGACTCGGACCTCAAATAAGGAAAGTTTATCACGAACGATAACTTATCCTTCTCAACGAGAAATTAATATTTCTCGGTCATGAGCTTCCGATAAAAACATTCAAAGTTTTTAAGTTCATGAAAAACGACTTCTAAGTAAATGTCAGCTTAGAACTCGTACCTCCACTTAAGGAAAGCTTATCACGGATGATAACTTATCCTTCACAACGGGAAATTAATTTTTCTCGGTCATGAGCTTGTCACAAAACAATCAAAGTTTTGAGCTCATGAAAAACGGACCCGAAAGGGGAGTGTACGTTTCAGTGCGCTTTCCCTAATCAATAGAAGAGAAGTCTTCTATCCTGATTATTTTAAAACCGTTGAACACAATTTTTCAAGAATTTCTCAAAAGGTTTTTCTAAATCTTTCAAAATTGTGTGTTCAACACTCCTTTCCTCATAAGTGGTTTTTATATCTCAAAATTGTCATATGTTATTTTGATCAATTTTTGAGGGGGAGCGTTTTAAAATCAAGCCTTTTAATGTTGTTGTGTACATCTTTAAAATTGTCATATTTTATGTATCCAACACATTCCGAAAATGATATGAAATTGTCAAATGTAATATATTATATCGGAAAAGGCATCTCAACTCCGTACCTCAACATATTTTGTGGTGTCGTTTTTCTAAAATTTTGTCAAATTTTGTCTCAAGACACACATATATTGTTGAGGGGGAGCGTCCCGACTAAAAATGTTCCATGATTCATGCGTGCACACATGTTTCTCTTCCAATCGGTTTTCAGAAATTGTCATATTTTAATCAATTAATATCTCTAATATGATGTTTTTATATTAGAGATAGGGGGAGAAAATGTGATTAAAATGTAATATATCACAACATGTGATCTTAAAGACTCAAGTGCAACTCTTTCCTTCACATGCCAAACTATTTCGTATATCGATGCATGTGTGTAGGGGGAGCTTTTCGGAAATGTAAAACTTTCAAGTGTTAAAAGTTTTGTTTTTTATCAAGCACTTTGAATGGTTTTCAATGGTTTTATGGTTACGATCTTTACCCAAAACAACCTACTATCCACGACGGAACGATGGAGTCAAAAGGTGGTTTAGGATAGGAAACTAAGTCCTATGATCCAACCAGAACCGGAGGGATCTACCCAAGGACATTCCATAGCTAGAAATAGTTGTCCTTAAGAAAGATGGAGTGGAATGAAGCTGAATGCGGACCAAGTACTTAAGTTAGCACTGGAACAATCACAACAAGGTGCTAATGATGACGTATTGGTAAGCATTGAAGGAGTTGAATATTCTATGCAACTTAGGCAGAAACCGGGTCAATACATCTATTGAAGACAAGTCATCATGGACCCAGTGATGCAATGCACAACCCTTCCCAGCCATTCGAGTTTCTCTCAAAAGAAACTTGTCTCATTGTCACGGAGATCAACACGTATCTATTGACTTTCTCACTCCGAGTCAGTTAATATTAAAAAGGTGGCAGTCTGCTCCAGCCTCCGATTACCAAAATGCACTTATTGAGTCTAGAGCCAAACGAGATCAATTTATCATCTCATTAGGACACAATCGAGTCCTACGCATTATCCTTGTGATATTGCCAGAACATCTGAGTGATACGATTCACAATGAAGATGGAAATCCTGCTTGAGCCAGCATTAAACAAGCTCATGGTAGGTAACTTGTGCGATTCTACACGAATCAAACTTGTGAGAACTGGAAAGCAACTAAGTTTCGATTCTTAATTGATTCAAACTTGATTCCAGGTTTCTTCGCAAAATCCATGTGATCTTGCCAGAACATTCAGAGTGACACTTATTAGTGTTCACAGTGACGAATGGAAATCCTTCCAGTGTCAACATCAAACAGCACTGCGGTAGGTAACTCGCAAGATTCTCTATGAATCAAGCTTGTGACAAACTGGAAAGCAACAATGGTGCGATTCTTTTAGAATCAAACTTGTTCCAGGAAATCTGAATTGACGACTCTAATCAGACGGATAATCAAACTTGTTCCGGCCCAAGATGAAGCCCACAAAGGCCTTAGAGCCGTGGGGTATATAACCCTCTTTCACATGTGAAAGAGGGTGTTGGTTCATTTCATTAAACACATAGTTTTAGTGTAAACCTTCCACTTCTCTCTCTACTCTCTCTCTCTACTTTTCTCCTCTTTCTCTCTCTAAGAATCTTGTGTTATGGATTAAATTGGGAACAACATTTGGTATCAGAGCCTATAGTGGATAGGTGATTGAAGATTCGTGTGGTTTGTTCTTGAATTTTCGTGGCCTTTTTGATCCATATCTCACGTCCCATATCTTTTTTTTTGTGTTTTTATGGTCTTTTCTTGATACAAATCATCTACATACTAGTAGTAGTGATTTAGGTATCTTGGTTTTGGCTAAAACACAAATTTTTTGGATCAAAAGTTGCGAAATTTCTTGTTTTTCTTCATTCCGAAATTCTAGCAAAACTTCCATCGGAAAGTACAATTTGTACTTGGGCTTCCATCGCAATAACCTTACCATCGGAAAGGGTTTGGTTCTACATTGCGATCGTTGGATTTTATTACTTATTCCGATCTGGCATTCCGATCGTACTTTGCGATCTGAATTCCGACGGGTATAAGGAAGTACTTTTTGTCGTTACTCTGCTTGAATTTTGCCAGCCACTTTGCGATCTGAACATTGCGATCTGAGTATTCCGATAGACTTTGCGATCTGAGCATTCCGATAGACTTTGCGATCTGAGTATTCCGACAGGCTTTGCGATCTGAGCATTGCGATCTGAGCATTGCGATAGAGCATTCCGATCTGAAAGTGCATTGCGATAAGACATTCCGATCTGAACATTGCGATAGAACATTCCGATCTGAACATTCCGATGGACATTTCGATGGATATTTTGTTTGAGTAATTTTTAGACTTAGCCACTATCTAGACTAGTTTCGGAACGTAGTTTACACGAGTTAAAATTTTTAGGTCAGGTAAAATCAAATTTTTTCCCTACTAGTTTTTGGCTATTTCTAACTCAAATTCAAAATTTGGCGATACAAAATTTTTCGGCTTACCGTTTTGTCAGACTGAGGAATTTAATTGTCGGACTGAGAAATTTTTTTTTTGAATTTTCGGAATTTCAATTTTAACCACACATCATCACAACAAATCCACTAAGATCTGTAATTCATCCACAAGTATTCACCATGTCTAACAACAACATCAACATTGCAACTGCTAATCAAATTCGTTTGGAACAAGGTGGCAACGGTAACCCACCTGTGCTCACTGCCGGTTGCTACGTTCAATGGAGATCTCGTTTTCTTAGATTTCTCGATGGAAAAGAAAACCGAACTGCTCTTCGTCACTGCCTTGAGAACCCACCTCCAGTTTTTGAATTCAAACCAATTACAACACAGGCAGAGGATGGTACTTCATCAACTATACGAGCTATGGAGGATTTTGACACATGTTCTGCTGAGAAAAAGAAACTCCTCCAAGCTGAAGCTGATGCTGTAAATTTCATACTCACTGGAATTGATAATGATATCTATTCCACAGTTGATGCATGTCCTAATGCTATGGAAATGTGGAATGCAATTCATCGATTGAAGCAAGGTGAGTCAATCAATGTTCAAGATCTCGAGACTAATCTACTTTGGGAGTTTGGAAAATTCACATCTGAAGATGGTGAATCCATTGACTCATATTACTCGAGATTCTACAAAATGATGAATGAGCTTGTCAGAAATCAGTGCACCATCTCCAATCATCATGCCAATGTTCAGTTTCTACTTCAACTCAAACCGGAATGGCAGAGGTTTGTGACTTTGGTCAAACAAAGGGAGGATATCAAGACTATATCTTACCACAAACTTTATGATATCTTGAAACAACATCAGAATGAAGTGAATGAACTAAGGGCTGAAAAGGCAGAACGGTCTGCTAATTCTATTGCTTTTGTGGCTGCTACTTCAACAAAACCCGTTCCCCGTCAACAACCACCTACTCATTCCTCGAAGTCATCAAGCTCATCCACCAAACCTCTAGCTGCTGCTAAACACAAAGCAAAAGCAATTGTCCCCACTCCACCTCCAAAGTATGACACCGAGTCAGATGGAGACAGTGATGATGAACAAACTTCAAGGGACAAGAAGATTGAAGAACTCATGTCTTTACTCACCACAACTTATAAGAAGATCTACAAACCTACCAACAACAACCTCAGATCATCATCCAATGCTAGATATAAGGAAGTTGATCATGCACCTAGGTATGATCGTGATGCTAGGTATGATAATCAGAGGACGTTGAATCAAGTTGGGGCTAGAGATACTGTAGGCACTCCGGTTGTGCAGAAGACTGGGATTCAATGCTTCAACTGTAAGGGATTTGGGCACATGGCTAGGGAATGCAAGAAGCCAAAACGGGTTAAGGACTCAGGGTATCACAAGGAAAAGATGTTGCTGTGCAAGAAAGAAGAAGCAGGAATTCCACTCACAGCAGATGAAGTTGACTGGCGTGATGACACTGATGATGAAGCCGATGATCAAGAGTTAGAGGCACATTATGTGTACATGGCAAAGATTCAAGAAGTGATCCCAGAGACTGATGATACTTCTGGACCCATCTATGATTCTGAGCCACTTGAAAAGGTACCATCACATGATAACTATAATGTGTTTGCTAATGAACGACGGCATCCTGAGCAACCCGAAAGCATTAATGACACATATGTAATGGACACGGAGGATAGCAATATCTCTACGGATTCACAGCCATATGTGTAATGATGACGGAAAAGCTGTTCAGGATACTGACTCAGATGAGGACCGTGATTTGCTTGCGTCTATTATTGACTCTTTAAAACGTGAAATTGATGAAAACAAAGAAGCTAATAAACGGTTGAAGCAAGCAAACACATCCTTAGCCGATGAGATAGACAGGCTTAAAGAGTGTGATTATGTAAAAGAAGCTGATCGACGGGTTGCAATAGCTAATGGTTTGGTATATGAACGTAAGGTGCTCAACGAACAATATTGTTCTGAAGTAGCACACGAAATTCATATGTCAAAACAGAAGATATCGGAACTTGAAGAACAACTGCTGCTACATAAACTCCAAATTACTGAATTAGAGTCGGTTAACAAAGAACAAACTGAGCTTTATAAAACTCGTGAAGAAAAGGATATTGAAAAAATTCTTGCTTTGGAAAAGAGAGTCGACACGTTAAACAACATTGTTTACAAAACAGGTCAGTCTATTCAAACTATGAATATGCTCAATAGAAATATGAAAACGAGTTTTGTCAAGCCTGAATATCTCAAGAAAGCTCAAAGTACCAAGCCTGCTCTTTATGATATCGGTTGTTATGTTGATAATCTTGCTCTTATGCTTTCCCCTGACTGCGACGAAATCATTCGTCAACAAGAAGAAAGTCGATCAAACTTAAGTGATTTAATAAACCTTTCTGATTCTAACAATCATATTAAGTTTGTCCCTCAAAAAGAACTTTCAAAAGAACAAAAGATGTATAATAGTGTTCCACCACCAAGTGATGAACCACAAAAGAAAGTTTCTTTAAAAAGGAGTTTCAAAAAGCAATCAATTTTGTTAGAAAAGCGAATTTTGGATGAAAAACGTAAATGGGATGAGAAAAGCAAAAGTGTTCAGCAATTTGAGTTTATAAAACAAGGGGTTTTAAATTTGTACAAAGGTGTCGTCGACTATGAAAAAGTTTCTAGGGATACCATTTGGAATATTAAACCTAACCCACAAGTAGAAGTCGTCATCCAACAATGCATTGTTCCAACCATTGATGATCTTTCAAAAAATGTGGAAATGTTTTATAATGCTCTCACTGAGGAAATGTTAACTGATTTAAGCTATGTCAAATCTCTTGAAGATGAAGTTGATTTTCTTCAAATTAAATTAAAGACACAAGAACACCAACTTTCTAACGAAATTGATCGACTTTCCAAGGAATATTTTTATGCTGACCATATGAATGCTATACTTGGTGTGTATACCGATCTGGATCAATATTGTCATGTAGCATGTCTAGTGTCAGAATCGGACGCGAAATGTCGCAATCTTGAAGTAGAGCTTTCGAAACAAATTCAGTCATATAACAAACTTTCGAAAAGTTTTTCTCAACTTGAGAAACACTCCATTTCTCTTGAACTTGCTTTACAAAAAGGTGAAAAATCTCATAATCATAAAAAGTGTCAAGAATTGTCAGCTTCTTTGTTTCGTCTACTAAATGAAAAAGATTTCGAAATAAATGATTTGAAAGCTCAGCTAAAAGAAAGGGACATTGCCATTAGTGAGTTACAGAAACTCATTGAGAAAATGAAAGGAAAGTCTGTTTTGGGTAAACCATCTGCCGTTCGTCAACCGAATGCGGTTAAATGCCCTAAAACATCTATTTTGGGACAACCCCCACAGACTTTGCCTAAGATAGGAAATGATAAGAGCACTAATGTGATAGCACCTGGAATGTATAAGATGAACACTAGGTCCACTCAAACTGGAACAACGCAGTTACCTCAGAACACTAGGAAAACTAATCAACGTGTGTCTTCTTCTACAGGAGTAAATCCCACTACTAGTGTTAGCGGACCACAGCTTAAGAGCACTAGAGTTGAAGATAGAGTCATGCCTAACAATAGTCAAGGGAAGAAGAATGAAGTAGAAGATCACCGTAGGAATTTTAAGTTTTCTAAAAATAAAACGTCTGTAACTGCATGTAATGACAGTTTAAATGCTAAGACCTCGAATGTTAAATTTGTTTGTGTTGAATGTGGCAAATGTGTTCGTACTTTCAATCATGATGCTTGTGCTCTTAATTATAATGGCGTGAATACTAGAACTAGGAAGCCTATTCGTATGCCCACTAGTACTAGTAAACCCACAAGAACTTTGAACCAATCCACTGAGCAACCACTTAAGAAACTAAGTGCGTTAGAATCCACTACTCTACGTAAACAAAGCAGGTTAAAGAAGCTTTATGAGAACATGATTAGGACATGTACACGGGGGTATTCAAGATTTACACCACCCGGATACAAATGGGTACCTAAGACAACCCCCATTCTAATTGGGTCTATGAATGTTAGCTTGCCTTTAGAATCTAGGTCCACTACTATTTTGGAACCCGTTTCTATCAAGGGCTCCCATTTGTCAAATGCTACATTGTCTTCTAATTCTTCTGCAGCTCGTCGAACTCATCCTATTCATAATGGACTCCGGGTGCACAAAGCACATGACGGGTAATCTCAAGCTTCTCATTAACTTCGTGGAGAAGTTTCTGGGTACGGTACGGTTTGGAAATGATCAATTTGCACCGATACTCGGATATGGAGACTTGGTTCAAGGGAATATCACTATAAAACGGGTTTATTACGTCGAGGGACTGAATCACAATTTATTCTCGGTTGGTCAATTTTGTGATGCGGATTTGGAATTGGCTTTTCGGAAATCTACTTGCTATGTTAGAGACTACGATGGGAATGACCTTCTTACAGGTTCTCGTGGTTCTGATCTCTACACAGTAACTCTTCAAGACACATCTTCAACAAATCCAATTTGCTTAATGGCTAAAGCTTCATCATCTCAAGCATGGTTATGGCATCAACGATTGTCACATCTCAATTTTGACACCATCAACTTGCTTTCTAAGAATGATATTGTGACCGGTCTTCCTAAGTTGAAATTCGTCAAAGACCATCTTTGTTCTTCTTGTGAGTTGGGGAAAGCAAAACGGAAGTCTTTCAAAACAAAGACTACCCCTAGCTCAAAAGGACGATTGGAACTTCTACACATGGATTTATGTGGTCCCATGCGTGTAGAGAGTATTAACGGGAAAAAGTATATTCTAGTGATTGTTGATGATTACTCTAGATACACATGGACTTTCTTCTTAAGGTCCAAAGATGAAACACCAGAGGTTCTCAAAAACTTTCTCAAGATGATACAACGCAACCTTCAAGCTCAAGTCTTAACCGTAAGAACGGATAGGGGTACTGAATTTTTGAACAAGAACTTGCAATCTTACTTTCAAGAAGAAGGCATCGAACATCAAACGTCTATTGCTCGAACTCCTGAACAAAACGGCGTTGTCGAAAGACGGAACCGTACTTTGGTTGAGGCTGCTCGAACAATGCTTTCTGCTTCAAAATTACCGCTATTCTTCTGGGCTGAAGCAATTGCAACTGCCTGTTATACTCAGAATCGTTCTCTCGTTATCCCTAGACATGAAAAGACACCTTACCACATCATCAATGGCAGGAAACCTACTGTAAAATTCTTTCACGTATTTGGATCTTTATGCTACATCCTTAAAGACGGTGAGAATCTCGACAAGATGAAAGAAAAAGGTGATGCATGTATTTTTGTGGGGTATGCTACATTGTCGAAAGGATATCGGGTCTATAACAAGAGAACAAAGATCATTATCGAAACAATTCATGTGAACTTTGACGAATTGCCACAAATGGTACTTGATCACAACAGCTCAAGTCCCGCACCTCAATGTCCAGCAATGGCACCTACACACAACAGTGTACGTCCCGTGCAAGAATGTCAAGAAAACACTCCTACAGCAGACTCGACGGATAAGACACAAATGAATGAGTTGGTTGATTTATATGATCCAATGTTTGATGAATATTACTATGGAAACAATCAAGTTGTGTCAAAGCCTTCCGCTGTCAATACTGCTGATGCACCATCACAAAGTCAACAAGACACAACTGCATCTACTTCAGCAACCGTTGCTCAAGAGACAATTCCAGTGGATACTCAACAAACTCAAGAAACTGTCATACAACCAACATCACCAACCGTCAATGCTGAAGGAGAAAACAACAATCAAGCAGTCGATGCACAACCTGACGATGAAGAATTTATCAATCCGTTCGGTACACCGATACACGAAGTCGGAGAGTCTTCTAGTCAACATGTTGATCCATCCAACATGCATACATTCTACCAACCATATCCATCCACTCACCATTGGACACGTGATCATCCATTGGTGCAAGTCATTGGAAATCCTTCACAACCGGTTCGAACACGCAGACAACTCGAAACAGATGGCGATGTGTGTATGTATGCACTCACCGTGAGTTCAACTGTACCTACAAACATCAAACAAGCCATGACTGATCATGCGTGGATTGAATCAATGCAAGACGAAATTCATCAGTTTGAACGCCTAAATGTTTGGGAACTTGTTGACCGACCCTATGGAATGTCAATTTTAGATTTCAAATGGATCTGGAAAAACAAACTGGATGAAGAACAAACCATCATCAAAAACAAATCTCGTCTTGTGGTTAAGGGATACCGTCAACAAGAAGGCATAGACTACGATGAATCATTCGCTCCAGTCGCTCGTTTGGAAGCAGTCAGGATATTCCTTGCTTATGCCGCACATAAGGGCTTCACGGTTTTTCAGATGGACGTCAAAACAGCTTTTCTCAACGGTCATTTGAAGGAAGAAGTGTATGTGAATCAGCCGGAAGGATTCGTCGATCCTCATCATCCTGACAAAGTCTATCGTCTCAAGAAGGCTGTATATGGACTTAAACAAGCTCCAAGGGCATGGTACGAAGAACTTTCAAACTTCTTGGTGTCCAAAGGATTCTCCAAAGGTTCTATTGATCCTACTCTTTTTACTAATAAATATGGGGATGACATAATGCTGGTGTAAGTTTATGTTGATGACATTATTTTTGGTTCTACGAACCCAAAACTTTCAAAACGTTTTGAAAAATTAATGCACAGCAGATTTGAAATGTCAATGATGGGGGAGCTAAAATTCTTTTTAGGCCTCCAGATTCATCAATCCCCACGTGGTATCTTCATTAACCAAGCTAAGTATGCTCAAGAGATACTTAAAAAGCATGGTATGACCTCATGTGCTCGCGTTGGTACACCATTGTCGACCACATCCTTAGACGCTGACTTGTACTCATATCCCGTAGATCAAACGCGATATCGCAGTATGATCGGGTCACTTATGTACCTTACAGCCAGCAGGCCTGATATTCATCATGCCACATGCTATTGTGCACGATATCAAGCCCGACCTACTCAAAAGCACCTCAAAGAGGTTAAACGGATCTTTCGGTACCTTAAGAATACCATTCACATGGGACTCTGGTATCCGAGGGAAACCGGTTTTCATCTAACGGCTTTTTCAGATTCTGATCACGCAGGTTGTCTTGATAGTCGTAAAAGCACTTCTGGTAGCATACAATTTCTAGGGGAAGACAAGCTTGTCAGTTGGTCGTCAAAGAAGCAGGATTGCACTTCGCTCTCATCAGCTGAAGCAGAATATGTGGCTCTATCCGCGTGTTGTGCTCAAGTCCTCTGGATGAGAACTCAACTCACGGATTATGGCTTCCACTTTGATAAAATACCTATGTATTGTGACTCAAAGTCGGCCATAGCCATATCTTGCAATCCGGTTCAGCACTCCCGCACCAAGCACATCGATGTCAGATATCACTTCATCAAGGAACAAGTGGAACGCGGCATCGTAGAATTATACTTTGTCAGAACTGAGTACCAGCTGGCAGACTTGTTTACAAAAGCTCTATCGAAAGATAGGTTTGCGTATCTCGTTGGCCGTCTTGGTATGAAGTATATGACTCCAGAAGACTTGGAGGTTTTGGCAAATGAAGCTGCTTGATATTCTCTCACAATGACTTCTGAGCGCATCACAGCTTAGGACTCGGACCTCAAATAAGGAAAGTTTATCACGAACGATAACTTATCCTTCTCAACGAGAAATTAATATTTCTCGGTCATGAGCTTCCGATAAAAACATTCAAAGTTTTTAAGTTCATGAAAAACGACTTCTAAGTAAATGTCAGCTTAGAACTCGTACCTCCACTTAAGGAAAGCTTATCACGGATGATAACTTATCCTTCACAACGGGAAATTAATTTTTCTCGGTCATGAGCTTGTCACAAAACAATCAAAGTTTTGAGCTCATGAAAAACGGACCCGAAAGGGGAGTGTACGTTTCAGTGCGCTTTCCCTAATCAATAGAAGAGAAGTCTTCTATCCTGATTATTTTAAAACCGTTGAACACAATTTTTCAAGAATTTCTCAAAAGGTTTTTCTAAATCTTTCAAAATTGTGTGTTCAACACTCCTTTCCTCATAAGTGGTTTTTATATCTCAAAATTGTCATATGTTATTTTGATCAATTTTTGAGGGGGAGCGTTTTAAAATCAAGCCTTTTAATGTTGTTGTGTACATCTTTAAAATTGTCATATTTTATGTATCCAACACATTCCGAAAATGATATGAAATTGTCAAATGTAATATATTATATCGGAAAAGGCATCTCAACTCCGTACCTCAACATATTTTGTGGTGTCGTTTTTCTAAAATTTTGTCAAATTTTGTCTCAAGACACACATATATTGTTGAGGGGGAGCGTCCCGACTAAAAATGTTCCATGATTCATGCGTGCACACATGTTTCTCTTCCAATCGGTTTTCAGAAATTGTCATATTTTAATCAATTAATATCTCTAATATGATGTTTTTATATTAGAGATAGGGGGAGAAAATGTGATTAAAATGTAATATATCGCAACATGTGATCTTAAAGACTCAAGTGCAACTCTTTCCTTCACATGCCAAACTATTTCGTATATCGATGCATGTGTGTAGGGGGAGCTTTTCGGAAATGTAAAACTTTCAAGTGTTAAAAGTTTTGTTTTTTATCAAGCACTTTGAATGGTTTTCAATGGTTTTATGGTTACGATCTTTACCCAAAACAACCTACTATCCACGACGGAACGATGGAGTCAAAAGGTGGTTTAGGATAGGAAACTAAGTCCTATGATCCAACCAGAACCGGAGGGATCTACCCAAGGACATTCCATAGCTAGAAATAGTTGTCCTTAAGAAAGATGGAGTGGAATGAAGCTGAATGCGGACCAAGTACTTAAGTTAGCACTGGAACAATCACAACAAGGTGCTAATGATGACGTATTGGTAAGCATTGAAGGAGTTGAATATTCTATGCAACTTAGGCAGAAACCGGGTCAATACATCTATTGAAGACAAGTCATCATGGACCCAGTGATGCAATGCACAACCCTTCCCAGCCATTCGAGTTTCTCTCAAAAGAAACTTGTCTCATTGTCACGGAGATCAACACGTATCTATTGACTTTCTCACTCCGAGTCAGTTAATATTGAAAAGGTGGCAGTCTGCTCCAGCCTCCGATTACCAAAATGCACTTATTGAGTCTAGAGCCAAACGAGATCAATTTATCATCTCATTAGGACACAATCGAGTCCTACGCATTATCCTTGTGATATTGCCAGAACATCTGAGTGATACGATTCACAATGAAGATGGAAATCCTGCTTGAGCCAGCATTAAACAAGCTCATGGTAGGTAACTTGTGCGATTCTACACGAATCAAACTTGTGAGAACTGGAAAGCAACTAAGTTTCGATTCTTAATTGATTCAAACTTGATTCCAGGTTTCTTCGCAAAATCCATGTGATCTTGCCAGAACATTCAGAGTGACACTTATTAGTGTTCACAGTGACGAATGGAAATCCTTCCAGTGTCAACATCAAACAGCACTGCGGTAGGTAACTCGCAAGATTCTCTATGAATCAAGCTTGTGACAAACTGGAAAGCAACAATGGTGCGATTCTTTTAGAATCAAACTTGTTCCAGGAAATCTGAATTGACGACTCTAATCAGACGGATAATTTATCCTTATGATTCACTCTTTACGTTCGCAGTCTGCTTTGAGACGGTCGAGTAAAGAGAACTGGCTACTACCGCCGGGAAACCCTGTCAAGGAGGTTCTTAATCGAATATACCTGATCACAGGTACGGTATTTAATACCGTTTAACGGTCTTCACCGACCGGAGGTAAAACGCTACCGAGTTAGGGTGAAATGTTCAAAGCCATTTCATCCGTGTCTATATATGTTGCTGTATATCAAGAAGGTGGCGTAGCTGTGTAACCGGATGTCGATTCAGAAGTCACAAGAGCACAAGATGGCGATAATCAAGATACCTAAGAATGTAATAATGTAATAGGTCATCTTAGTCACAAGGAGCACAAATGAAGATCTCAAGCACTCAAAGTCTAATGACAAAGGCTCAAGATAAAGATCACGAAAGCATGAAGGAACAAAGCTGTTACAAACAAGATCAAGACCAAGATACAAGACCAAAGCAAGAAGATCTCCTCTACAAGAATGTATTCACTCAACCATCTTATGCTTTTTAAGCATTTTTAAGATGACCGATACATTGGGGGAGATTGTTAGCCCTATATTTCATATAGTAGAACAAGAATGTAATAGGTCATCTTAGTCGTTAAAAGGTCTTGTATTGTAATAGGTTAGTCGGGAAAACCGGGCTTGAGTTTAAGCTAATATTGTATAAGTTAGGGGCGTAAGCCCAAAAGAAAGCCAAGCCCGGCCCAAGATGAAGCCCACAAAGGCCTTAGAGCCGTGGGGTATATAACCCTCTTTCACATGTGAAAGAGGGTGTTGGTTCATTTCATTAAACACATAGTTTTAGTGTAAACCTTCCACTTCTCTCTCTACTCTCTCTCTCTACTTTTCTCCTCTTTCTCTCTCTAAGAATCTTGTGTTATGGATTAAATTGGGAACAACACATATTCAATAAATGTTTTCGTTTGTATCTGATTTGAAATTCTCACGCGTAGATTATGCGTTGACCTTACTCTTTAGATGTTAGTTGTGTCTCCATATACCCTCGAACTTGTGAAGGATTAGGAGTTATTATTAGTCTTTTGAGAAGTTCACATCTTATCGACGATAATGAAACTGGGAAGTTAATAGTGCCAGTAGAATGGATTGATTGATTATGACATGACGACATTGTCTTAATTGATGGGAACTCGAGTAGAATTCCCCTAAATGATAAGATGTTGATTATCAAAAGTGATCAAAATAATTCTTGATGGATGACCATATCCTGCATTTAGACTTGAAATTATACCATGAATGGTTGTGAATTAGTCATAGATATTATAATCTAGAAAGAACCTAATATGAATTTATTAAAAGATGTTTCTGTTATCTGAAAATTTTAGAAGGTATTTGTTGGTAAATTACCTAGAATATTGCCATTAAGGCAAGTTGAAATTTTTATTGATTATATTCCCGGTGCTGCACCTGTGGCTTGTGCACTGTACGTCAGCACCATCTGAATTAAAGGAATTACCGTACGACTGAGAGAGTTGTCGGAGAAAGCTTTTATTCTACCAAGCTTGTCATCATGAAGAGCTATGGTGTTATTATTTCTTATCTTTATAGATTACTGTGAAGTGAGTAAATTGACAATCGAAAACGATATCCATAACTCGAAATGGAAGATTTGTTCGATCATTTATGAGGTTCTTGCGTATGTTTTAAAGATCTGATCCATGGCATGATTATCATCAACTTCGCATCTGCGAAAAAGATTATGTATTCCAATCACTACATCCGGTACTTGTAATGAACATTATGAGTTTCACGTGATGTCGTTTGGATTGACTACTACACATGTAGCATTCATAAATTTGATGAATCACGTGTGTAGGCTGTAATGTGATAAATCCATGCTTGTGATCATTAAGGACCATTTGTTTGTTTATAAGAATAAGAATGACTTAATAATTATTTATAGATCGCCCTGAATTGGCTGAACCATAAAAACCTGTACCTTGAATAATTAACATGTGATTTAAGACTTAATCCTTTACATTATTTGACCGTGTGATTAATAAGATAACGGAATCTATATTGACTCTTCAAAAATTAGAAGTCATTTAGGACTTTGGGTTTTACCAAAAAGAAAGTGCAAATATGTTTTGATAAATGTGATCAAAATAATTTTTAAGGAATCATTCCCTTATAACCAAAACATTTAACGAAACTCCTGTTTAGGGGTAAATGTTTTTGCATACCTTAAAACAACCTAAGAAGGATTGAGGAAACACATTTAAACCATGACTTGAAATTTGAAACGAAAATTTTTGCTTTTCAATTAAGAAATTTTTTACCAAAGAATGAACGAAGGTTTTTCGAACATTTACGGATCTTATTAATTATTTTAATTATTTTTGATAAATCAACAAAAATCGTGTTAATTAAATTAAAAATTATTTTGAACATTTTCATATTACTGGACGGACTAAGAAATTTAAAATCTTTACGTTTACGTTTCATAAAATTGAATATTTATTATTTAATTAGATGTGATAATTATCGACGCTTTTAAAACGTCGGTTGAGCAAAACTGATAAAAATGATAGTTGAGACGAAACTAAAAACTCAGAAAATGTGAAGAAATAATTTTTGAATAAATATGGACATGATAATTATATCATCAGGAGAGGTGAATTTAGATATCGACGCATTATGTAAAAAGTATAAAGAACCAATTAGGATATGTTCCTTAATAATGATGGTGGAAAATAAATTGCCGAACAATATAAAAATAGTTGATACTTGTAAGAAGGATAATATAGATAATAAAAGTGGTTCGCGGCTAAATGTGAACCATTAAAATTGAAAAGCCGGTAGCGTTAAATGTTTTAAAGGCCACTTGTGGTTGCCTAAATATGGGGATTGTGAGATGTAGTTTTGTTGGAATCTTGTAAGTATAAGTATTCTATTTATGTCATTTCTGACTAAAAGTATCTTTATCTGGAGAAGTTGTACTAATGGCAAATTATGAAGGCAGACATCGCCTCATACATTAGTAAGCGTCTAGCTATGCAAAGGTCATCAT
Source organism: Glebionis coronaria (assembly GCA_025667525.1). NCBI lineage: Eukaryota > Viridiplantae > Streptophyta > Magnoliopsida > Asterales > Asteraceae > Glebionis > Glebionis coronaria. The sequence continues at coordinate 370,755,157 of CM046876.1, forward strand.
CTGAATTTGATTCGATTTGGGTCATCGTCGACAGACTGACCAAATCTGCTAATATCATTCCTGTTAATGATAGATTCTTGATGAAGAAATTGACTCTTTTATATTTAAAGGAGTTGTGTAAACGTGGTGTGCCTGTATCGATCATCTCTATCAAGATCCTCGCTTCGCATCGAATTTCTAGAGATTTGCTCAGAAATCATTGAGAACGAACCTTGATGAGAGTACTACGTACCGCCCTAATCGAAGGGACGAGGTAAAGTAACGATACAAAGTAATATAAGTTCTGTTTTATGTTTGAATGATTGACCTTTGGTAATAAACCGTATAATCGTTTTCCTTTAGAAAGATTATCATTGATAATCATCGTATTAGGATTGAGATCGAATCTTGTTAGGATATAAATATTAGAGCATCTGTAAGTAGGAGTTGAGATGAAGACACCCGACATACACCCACTGTGAGTTGGACATGTCTTTTAGGTTTAAGGTTTCCTATGATGGCGAACCTAACCTTCCAAAAATACCCGACCCGTAAGATCTGAAATGATTGTTGAAATTAGGATCTGATTATTGACTGCCGGTAGTGGGCACGAGGTTGTGTGAATATGAAATGTAGATTTTGAAGTGCCAGATGAGTAGCGAAGTTATGCCAAAATTTTTAACTTTGGAAAAATGAATTCATGATCTGACAAATCATGGGATACAAGTCCCCGTTGTATGGGACCATTGAGATGATGTAAAAGTTGGGATTGAAAGGCATATAAGCTGGATCTACCCTAGGACTTCAAGAACTGCGTGAATTATGTTTCGTAAATCGAACTTGATGGAATACCTATCAAGTGAAAATCTGATTGTTCTTAGTAAAGTTTAGATCGGCGAAAAGTTGCATTCATCAAAAACCCGTGAATATCATGGATAGAGGAAGTAAGTCAACATTAAGCCTGATCTTATTCCCGTAGTTATGTTTGATGAAACTCGCGTATTGTAATGAATTACACTTGTGAGAAAAGACCGAATGTAGAGGAAATACCCACATGGCTTTAACTCTATAAGAAGCGAGTAGTAAGGTAAGATGATCTTTGAGGACAAAGATCCTGTTTAGGGGTAAATGCTGTGACAATCTGTCAATTTATGATTGATATTTTATTCTCAATATTTATTTGAAAATATTAATTTTAATGTTATAATATGAACTCACTTAATTATGGGAAGAAATTTGGATTTACGTCTTCAAGTAGCATCGACTACGTCTAAACCGGAGGATTCTACGTTGCGTGCTTACGTTTACATACACCGTTTTGGTGACAGTCCGACATTTCATAAAATAAATTTGTCCGTGAATATTATTTTGAGATTTTAAATTTGTGTTGGTTCATAAACTCACAAATTTACGAGAAGAGATTAGGACTTACGATTTTATTTTAACGTCCTTTACGACTAAACCGGAAACCTTAGGATTACGTATTTACGTTTTCGAACTCCGTTTTTTATGAGACAATTTTTATTAAATTCGTTTTGTGACGTTGATTCATAATTTATAAAAACGTTTTTCGTAAAACGACCCGAGGGCACGTAAATCGAGGAAACTAGAATCGAGGAATACCCGTAAATTAGTGGGATGAGACAAGTAATACACTTGCCCCACCCCACTCAAAGGGATGGCTAAACAATGGACACCCCACCTTATGAGGTGTCAAACTTGTAGTAAACAAGTTACACTTGTTAAGCTAACTTAACCAAGTTAGCTACACACCAACAAAAACCACTAGCACTAAACCATTTCCTTTCATTTTTCACATGCAAACCACCATTTTTCTCTTCCTCTCTCTAAAATTCGTCCAAGAACCACCCATAAACTCCCCCATTTGATCAATTTTAACCACAAACATTTGTTATAATTAACATATGTTAATCTCCATTCAAAAAGATGAAGATTGGTGCAAGTTTTAACATCCAAGGAGAAGTTTTGTTGGTGTATTGGGGCTGATTTTCCATGAGAAACTTATGAAGATTTGGTGATCTTAAAGTGGTGTTGGTTTATCACAAGTCTTGCCATCAAATCCAAGCCTTGTTCATCAAAACTCATCTTTTCATCACTAATGGTGGTATAGAGATTGTTTCTTCCTATCCTCTTTTTATTTTGATTATGTAATCATGTATTTTCTTTCCTATTGTATATGTATATGATGAATATATGATGATAAAAGTATTGTGTGGGGATTTAGTGTTGATTAATATGATTAAAAAGATGAAAAATTATAAGAAACAAGGATAAAATCTTGCTTAAATTGATGGCTGTATAAAACAGTAAAGAACCATGTGATGAACTGATAAAATGGCTTGAATAGATTAATATACAGTAATTAATATGTCTTGTACACATGTGAGAGTTGGCCATGCAATGGAATCATTATAATGAGTGAGATATGATCAAAACAAGTTTAGAGTACAAATCTGAGTTCACTGTTTTGGACGATTTTTAGAAAATACTTAGAGGTGGATTCAACAGTAGCTATACAAGAGTTAAATGGAGCACATATCATTTAGTTTATGTCATAAAAATTTGAGCTTCTATATCCATATAGAACTCTAGATATGGCTGTTTTGGTGAACATGAAACTAAAAATCAGATTTTTAAAGAATTAATGTTTAATAGTATTATATAAGCACTCAACTAAAAATAGTATAAAATGTGAATTAAAACCCACTAACTTATATAATACATTTATATAAATATGTATAAGGATAAATAAATGAACATTTTATAAAAATGGTAGTTTGATAAGTTTTATAAGTTATAAAACTATAAACATGATTTTTTACGACTTTTTCGGCTATTACCGTAAAATTGACGTTTTTGTTCAATAAAACTTAGACGGTTGGACCCGTCTAATGTAAACTTTTATAAACTCATATACTGATATATAAACATATATAACAAGTAAAAAAACGATAAAACTCGAACTATATAACATACGGACATTAACGGACTAAGTTAACGTTATTGGACTAATAATACAACAAAATGGACTAAAACACTTATAAACTTATTATTGGGCTTAACCCACTTAGGCCCAACTTGTAAAGTGTAGATACTGATAATATAAGTATAACATGGATTGATACAAGTTAAAGAACTTATAATAAGTTTATTGGACTTAAAACGCGTAAATAGGTAAAACTAGTAAACTAGTAAAAAGATACCAATACGTAAACACTAAAACGAGTTAATGAGAATATGTAAACCCACATGATCATCATATATAAATAATCATCATATGTATATATAATTGTTATTTTTATAAAGTCATTGGACATGAGTCTAAGACGAGTATTATTTGTCTAGGTTTCCGTGATTGAAGCACGTACCATACGTCCGAATTGCCGATAACCCGCCTTCCCACATCAACGTGAGTTCATAGCCTCGCACTCTTTTAAATGTTTTTATGAAATATTTTATAAACCCGCGAGGGAGATAAAATGTTAGTTTTTATAAAATAGGACACCATTTGTCTCGATTGTTTGTTTATTGATTTTGGACCCGAATGCATGAATGACCCGATTGTATGACCCGATAAATGATTAAAGGACCCGATAGATGAAATTAAATGGATAATTAAAGTTAGGTTATGTCAATAAAAGTCCTATTAGCATGAATTGTGAACTACCGGGTTTTGGTAGACGCTTGTGCATATAATAGTACTATTTGGGGACGATCACCCCAGTTCGCGCCTTGACGGTTGATCCCCGTCGTGCCACATTGATTGGTAAGCGAATTTATGTATGAGAAGATTTCAATAGCGTGACCTTTGTGACGACACGGTACTTTAGATGGGAAAATTGAGTATCGGGTTAGCTACCCGTTGTTGGTTTAGTAAGGTAACAATGTCATGCGGCTTATAATAATCCAAACTAACGAACTACTACTAGACGCTCAGAATTACGACGTATTGCCTGACTAGCAATACAGGGTCATACTATTGATATTATGTTCGTGTTTTGGTTTTATATAACCATATTCATATAACGGTTTTTATTTAATCTATACAACGTTATAAAACGTATTGTATGATGTTTTTATGACATTGGCTCGTATAATGATTTTTAAGGCAAATGCCTATATTATGATTTTCGATAAGGATTTGTATAAAAATGACTTTGGCTATTTTATGGCCTATTACAATGATTTGTACGAAATGATTTTTTGTAATAATTTTATATCAAAATTATATTGATGGAATTTATTAAGCTCTATGAATTCACTCGGCGTTATCGCTGACCTTTTCTTTTAACATGTTTTATCTCAGGTACTTGAAGGTAATTCTCGGAAAGACAACAAGAATTCATGGCCCGCACTTAATTATTAATTTCCATTCAAATGCTTTGTAAAACCTGTATAAAATACAATGACTTGGGACCTATGAAATTTTGATATTTATGAATGGAAATGCTTTTATTATTAAACGACGCGATTTTTAAGCGTTGTCTATGATGTGAGTAATGTGCTATCCCGTAACACCAACTAGTCTTCCGCTGTATTGAGTTGTATAAATTTGGGGGTGTTACACACATGAAGACTCCCTATGAAGTCTTCAGGGAAGAATTCCAAACATTACATTCTTACATGTGTTTGGGTGTCCAGTATTCATTCACAATCACAAAGATCACCTTGGAAAGTTTGATGAAAAATCTGATGATGGTTACTTTCTTGGATACTCCCTAGTATCTAAAGCATACAGAGTCTTCAACACAAGAAGACAATGTATTGAAGAAACCTATCACATCACATTCAATGAAAGTTCTGAAGCTCTCACTTTTACAAATCCATCAGATGATGAACTTCATATACATGAATCTCAAAATTATACATCTGATGAATTTAATCACTATGAGCCTTCTCAAAAATATCAAACAAGCAACTCAGTCCCTCAAATTGATCCATTTGAAGATATGACAAGTCCTACAAAAATAAATCCTTCAGTATCACATACTGATGGCTGTCAATCAAATAATGATCAATATCAAAATGATCAAAATGATCAGCAAGGAAACACAAATGACCAAAATGGTTAGTCTCAAAACAATCAACATGTTGACACACATGATCAAAATGATCAATCATATGCAGCTGGTGAAGAACAATCTGAGCCCCTTGCTCAAAGCTATCAGATCATCTCTAGGGAATTAGGTCTTGGATATGATGCTTCTGACCAAGAAGGAAGCCCTCCAATGATTGAACCCTTGTCCATTAAATATCCTTCAGTAGACACTAGAGATATTCCAAGCCCAAGTCCATATCATGGACTTCCAAGCTCTAGCTCTAATCATGATACCAGTACCTATTCTCCAGCCCCAAAAAAATATTGGACTTAAAATAGTCACATACAACTGGTGAACATGATAGGTAATCCTGGTGAAGGTAGAGTCAATAGATCTTTGGCAAAGAAACTGAGAGCAACTTGATCTGGAGAATGCCTCTACGCAAATTTTCTCTCAGAAATTGAACCTACAAAGGTTTCTGAAGCACTCACACACCCTGTATGGGTGGATGCCATGCAAGAGGAACTCAATCAATGTAACACCCCCAATTTCACAAGGCATCGGAATATCAACATTGGGCGTTACTTCATAGCACATCACACACAGTCATAGAAAACGACCTCAAAAGAGACGTTTTATAAAATAAACCATTCGATAATTTTATTAAATCAGAGTTAACTAAAAAAGAGGTCCTACCAATTTATACAAACCTTAAGAAATAACAAAGATTTGTCAAATGTATCGAATGGAAATTGTTTGTTTTGCCTTTGCTTTATCCTACGCGGCTCCATGCTCCAGCTGCTCTTAAATCTACACACCTGAGAATACATGCTAACATGTCAACACAACGGTTGAGTGAATTCATAGGTTTTTAATAAACAATAATGGGTTTTTAAATAAACCATAAAGCTTTTGAACACAAGAATCTCATCCACTGTCGATAGTGCAACACATGCAATACCCAAAGTCCACGCTATTCTACTAAGCCATGACACCGAAGCCTTAAGTATAATAATGCCCTAGTCAGGTATTTTGCCGAATACCCCCTTACTTCTAATACAACACACCTGGCTGAGCCTCCAACCCACAGGTGCGACCTACCCAGGTGGGGGCCATCCCCGATGGATCCATCCGTCTGTACCAGCGCCTACCCATCAAGGGTAGTTAACGGTTCATGGGTTTATAGGGACTTTCCAAATTTTGGCAATACAGCACTTAGCAAATAGCGGTTCACAATCAATACAATCAACGCTTGTGTTCATCTTTCAAAAGCATTTAATCAAGCATCTTGTATTCATTTACAACAACTTGTATTCGTTCAAAGCATATAGTCAAACTTCACATGTTTATTCATAAACATGTATCCTCTCAAAACTATATATATAGACAACGTACATTTTATACCAAGAGCATGTATTCCCCCTCGCGGGTTTATAAACACATATAAAGCAGTAAAAGCGAGGCTATGAACTCACCTGATATATCCGTTACACGTTTATCGAGGACAAAACACCCAATAGTCGACACACGACTTCACGAGATATCAATCGCTCATTGATCAAGAATGAGATGCCCATCAGTCGACATATGACCGAACGAGACCTATAATGAAGAGACGCGTCTTAGCCTCGAGTCTATACGTAAGCCATACATATATGTAAATAGTTCACTTTAGTAAGTTTGGACATTGTATAAGTTTTGTAAAACTTTTCGTAAGACTTTTAAAGCCCATAAGTGGCCCATTACAAGTTATTATGACTTTAGTCCATTTAGATCTCAGTATTAAACTCGAAACATGTTATAAATCTCAGGCCCAATAATGGCCTAATAGCCATTATAAGTGTATGTTGGGCTCTTATGGCCCAAAACCAGTTTATAAGCTTTATGTGTTCTAAAACGCCTCCAAACGTTATCGACTTAATATCTCACATTGGTCGGGTCTTGGGATCTCTAAATATCAGTATAAAACTGAGTCTAAAACTCTACACAAGTGGGTCATACCACTTTGGGTTTTATAAAAATCGTCACGTTAAACGTTAATTTAATATAGTCCAATTTTTTTACAGTTTCTCGACATGCCTCGTAGATTAGATCATTTATCCTAAACCATAAATAATATAGATGAGTTATTTTTACCAAAGTCATTATTAACTTATGTGGTTTACTTATTGTAATTTCAATTGCCCCTAATTTATATTTATCATAAATCATTTACCCATTTTATCACTTAAAAGAGTTGGCTGTCATTCGCAGCCAACTTTGTTTCTACCGTTTCGGCCGCCATTTCTAAACCGTAATGAATTGATAAACTATCCAACTGATTCTAGTTCCTCATATTTTTATCTACAATCTATAGTCTTTCCTTTTTCAATGGTTCTGAGTTCTTATTAGAGTTTTCAGTCGGTTTATACAGCATGTTCAGATTTGGTACTTTTTACCGTTTCGACAATATCTAACTCATCGGGTATCGTCACGGGACGAGCGACCCGGCCAAATCACCACAAAACAACAATCTATAATGATATGTCAAGTAAAAGTAGTCCAAACCTATTAAAGTTGCTGAAACCACACGTTTTATTAAGAGATCTAATTCTAAGAATCACAACTATGATTCAAGGCTTGCTATAGCTAGATTTTATGATTTAATACTTATATCCAATGTCCAAATTCACAATATAAGTGTTACATCATAAAAATAAAATAGAAAATACATCTTTTACAAAACTAATATGAAAGAAAGATGAAAGAAAGCATACAATAGTATTGCAAGAATCAACCAAGATATAGCTCTTACTTCCAAGATAAACTCATATCAAATGAATATCAAGAAATCCAAATTCTAATCTTGTGAATCCTTTGATGAAATCAACAAAAAAAAAATACCAAAAGGCTGATGAGTTTTGGTGCTAGATAGTGTCGGTAATATTGGAGAAAGATAAGAGGATGAGATAATATATTTTTGTTATCTAACACATGTATTTAGCTTTCTCAACTTATGACACGTATTATAGATACGTAAGAGTGGATTGGAATGTGAAATGTAGAATTGTGGGGTGAGGTTTAATATAAATCTCGTTCCACAATTTGTTAAAGCGGGTATTATTGAAGCCCGATATTTTTAAAAGAAACGCGATTTGAAAGTTATGCGTTAAGCACGAAAAATAAACGCTCAATATAAATTAAAAACGTCGACATTCGGAGAACGTTGATATTTTGATAAATAAATGAGGGCTTATTATTTAATAAACGCTAACGCGTCCCATAAACGAATGACGCCTAAAGGCTTAACGTAAATTATGAAAAATGCTCGTAAAGCGATAAATTAAAATGCCGACAATAGAAAATATTTCTATGTCATAACCAGAATATTTACGATAGATGACTTTGTCAATAAATAATAATTGACACGTATTCGTTATGTTAAAGCCCAAACCTTGTCATTTAGTCAATAACTCAATATCATTCGTAGAACTAACATGACAAATAAAAGTCGAGTAATAAATATTGATCCAAATCCTAGAAATAAGATTAGATCTCAGTCTAAATGTTTATTTTAAATATCGGGTTACTACAGTAGCTACCCCTTTAGGAAGCGACGCCCCGGCGCTTAATTCGTCTCAATAGTCTTCGGTTTAATGACGAAGAAATAAGAAATAGACATGTCATCGTTGAGGTTTCCAATGAAGGTTGAATGAACAAAATTCAAAGCAACGAGTATATGTAACGGGTATAAGTACACGGCTTGAATGTAGCTGGAATCCTTATATGGAAAGATGAATACATAACTCGAAGAAAAATCAATTGAAAATGAAAAGATTAATAAATCGTCAATTTTTGGAAGTGCTTCAACGTACATTACTACTAGATTATGAAACTTGCGGCGGTCGATATAAGTTAGAAAAATTCCACATGAAAAGTGAAGAGTCAAAAGAATTGGGCATTTGAGAAATTTTCCAATGGGACAATCAATTTAAAACAATCGGTGATCACGTCGACCAAATTAAAACACATATCGTCCACGGGTCTGATAAAAACAATTACGTCGTAAATGAAAATCGCATGAATCACACATAAGTCCATCGAAACGTTACAAAATAATCAAGACAAGGTAATTAGTACTAGTAATACAAAATCACCTAATTGCATTGATCTCGAACATGCAAACTTATTTCGTTAAAAGCGAATTCATCGACACGAAAATCGTTCGGAGTATACATTACTCGATCGAAGGAACTATAATCCAAATCAAATACAAAAGCCCATCATTAGGCACATATAATCACATTACGACATGCTTACAAAATAGCCAAGCCACGCCAAATCAAATAAGTTCAATCAAGTTAAATCATGTTTGCTAAGTAGCCAAGCCATGATAAATAAGAATATTTGATAAGATTTTCAGATAAGTCCAGTAAAAGGAAAGTTTGCAAGTTAAAGGATCTTCACGATCTTGATTGCATAGATGCATATCAAACAATATTTTCGTCATCAGAGGTTCCTCACACACGGATCCATACCTAAATGACCTTGCAGGGTGTTCACAAATGGATCCATACCCAAAAGATATTACAGGGTGCTCACAAACGGATCCCTACCCAAAATATTTTCTCGTTATGTTTGAAAACTTCTTCGATGAACCATCCATAATAACAGGAAAGAATCTCAAGATCTTTTCAATCACGATGAGTTGTGTTGATAACTTAATCCTCAGTCAATCCACAAGTACACAACTAATCTCGATTAAACAAGTCATCTGTTCTCGGGACAGGTAATGGTTCTTAACAATTAGCTTATAAAGCTCGCGATAGTTAAGACACATTAGAAATGGTCCATAGAAACAAATTATAACACGAGAGAAGACTTACAGGGTTACTCATACATAGACGATAATCAATAATAACCATAATGACGACGAAACGAACGATTCGTACCAACGAAACATGAGTCGAAGAAATACATTCGTATACAAAAATAATCACAAACTAAGTCAAGCACTCTTGAGCCCACTTGTTTATAATTTCTTGTTTTCATCGAAAGGCGTCCCAATCCATGTAAACAAGAATTTATAAATTTATGGTTCGGGAATTTATAACTTTCTTGTTCAAATAAAAAGGCGTCCCAGTTTATTTCAACAAGATGATTATAAATCATCCTACTCAGTAATACCGTCACAAAACACGATAACATAATAAAATTAAATGCCAAGAAAAGTACATGGTGTCAAACTTACTCCATGATTTCTGTATTCAAACGTCCCATTCCATCTGAATAAAGAAACCATAAACAATCTAAGGTCCAGTGGTTTAAAACTTTCTTATTCAAATGTCCCAATCCATTTCAATAAGATAACCTTAAACGACACATAGTTGGACGATTTAAATTCTCTATATTTAAATGTCCCATTCCATTTAAATACAAGGTATTAAATTGCTCAACTAATGACTACTATGAGCATATCTGTGTTGTACCCAAATTATATATAGTTTATTTGGGTATATATATTATTTAGGTCCAACATTGGCATCCTCCTTTTCGCCAATTAAACGTTATATTACCTAGAAGATGTCTCCTTGAAGAAATGATTCGTCAAAATCATAGGGACTAACAGAATTACGAATAACATAATAATCAATTACGTTTTGAAAGTAGATGTCCTAAAATGGCACATCACGATGCGATAACAACTATCGAGTTCAAATTAGTCGATATGCGATAGATTACGAAACAATATATATGTACCCAAAGTATCAAATGAGTCTCATACTCATATACGGATAATAAATTAATAATCGAGAAAAGTGACTGGCGGCGAGGCCAAGCATTCTATAAAACCGTATCATAAAATGTATGATAATCACGCCAGGACCATTGCTTCATGCAATGCCCTTAAATACCATAGTATATACATTCATATACATACAACCATTTCTACATACACACGGGATCACATTATCACAACCAAGCATTGGTTTCTAGGAGCCATGAGCGCGCGGATACTTTGTAAGGTAACAAAACAATTTTACGAAAGAGCAGTTATAGTTTAGGTTTTAAAAATGACCTAGTTCGCTATAACTAGTGCTCTGATACCAATCTGTAACACCCCTAATTTCACAAGGCATCGGAATATCAACATTGGGCGTTACTTCATAGCACATCACACACAGTCATAGAAAACGACCTCGAAAGAGACGTTTTATAAAATAAACCATTCGATAATTTTATTAAATCAGAGTTAACTAAAAAAGAGGTCCCACCAATTTATACAAACCTTAAGAAATAACAAAGATTTGTCAAATGTATCGAATGGAAATTGTTTGTTTTGCCTTTACTTTATCCTGCGCGGCTCCATGCTCCAGCTGCTCTTAAATCTACACACCTGAGAATACATGCTAACATGTCAACACAACGGTTGAGTGAATTCATAGGTTTTTAATAAACAATAATGGGTTTTTAAATAAACCATAAAGCTTTTGAACACAAGAATCTCATCCACTGTCGATAGTGCAACACATGCAATACCCAAAGTCCACGCTATTCTACTAAGCCATGACACCGAAGCCTTAAGTATAATAATGCCCTAGTCAGGTATTTTGCCGAATACCCCCTTACTTCTAATACAACACACCTAGCTGAGCCTCCAACCCACAGGTGCGACCTGCCCAGGTGGGGGCCATCCCCAATGGATCCATCCGTCTGTACCAGCGCCTACCCATCAAGGGTAGTTAACGGTTCATGGGTTTATAGAGACTTTCCAAATTTTGGCAATACAGCACTTAGCAAATAGCGGTTCACAATCAATACAATCAACGCTTGTGTTCATCTTTCAAAAGCATTTAATCAAGCATCTTGTATTCATTTACAACAACTTGTATTCGTTCAAAGCATATAGTCAAACTTCACATGTTTATTCATAAACATGTATCCTCTCAAAACTATATATATAGACAACGTACATTTTATACCAAGAGCATGTATTCCCCCTCGCAGGTTTATAAACACATATAAAGCAGTAAAAGCGAGGCTATGAACTCACCTGATATATCCGTTACACGTTTATCGAGGACAAAACACCAAATAGTCGACACACGACTTCACGAGATATCAATCGCTCATTGATCAAGAATGAGATGCCCATCGGTTGACATATGACCGAACGAGACCTATAATGAAGAGACGCGTCTTAGGCTCGAGTCTATACGTAAGCCATACATATATGTAAATAGTTCACTTTAGTAAGTTTGGACATTGTATAAGTTTTGTAAAACTTTTCGTAAGTCTTTTAGAACAATTTATCATATAAAGTCTCATTATGACCATTAAGCTCATTAAAGCCCATAAGTGGCCCATTACAAGTTATTATGACTTTAGTCCATTTAGATCTCAGTATTAAACTCTAAACATGTTATAAATCTCAGGCCCAATAATGGCCTAATAGCCATTATAAGTGTATGTTGGGCTCTTATGGCCCAAAACCAGTTTATAAGCTTTATGTGTTCTAAAACGCCTCCAAACGTTATCGACTTAATATCTCACATTGGTCGGGTCTTGGGATCTCTAAATATCAGTATAAAACTGAGTCTAAAACTCTACACAAGTGGGTCATACCACTTTGGGTTTTATAAAAATCGTCACGTTAAACGTTAATTTAATATAGTCCAATTTTTTTACAGTTTCTCGACATGCCTCGTAGATTAGATCATTTATCCTAAACCATAAATAATATAGATGAGTTATTTTTACCAAAGTCATTATTAACTTATGTGGTTTACTTATTGTAATTTCAATTGCCCCTAATTTATATTTATCATAAATCATTTACCCATTTTATCACTTAAAAGAGTTGGCTGTCATTCGCAGCCAACTTTGTTTCTACCGTTTCGGCCGCCATTTCCAAACCGTAATGAATTGATAAACTATCCAACTGATTCTAGTTCCTCATATTTTTATCTACAATCTATAGTCTTGCCTTTTTCAATGGTTCTGAGTTCTTATTAGAGTTTTCAGTCGGTTTATACAGCATGTTCAGATTTGGTACTTTTTATCGTTTCGACAATATCTAACTCATCGGGTATCGTCACGGGACGAGCGACCCGGCCAAATCACCACAAAACAACACTCTATAATGATATGTCAAGTAAAAGTAGTCCAAACCTATTAAAGTTGCCTAAACCACACGTTTTGTTAAGATATCTAATTCTAAGAATCACAACTATGATTCAAGGCTTGCTATAGCTAGATTTTATGATTTAATACTTATATCCAATGTCCAAATTCACAATATAAGTGTTAGATCATAAAAATAAAATAGAAAATACATCTTTTACAAAAGTAATATGAAAGAAAGATGAAAGAAAGCATACAATAGTATTGCAAGAATCAACCAAGATATAGCTCTTACTTCCAAGATAAACTTATATCAAATGAATATCAAGAAATCCAAATTCTAATCTTGTGAATCCTTTGATGAAATCAACAAAAAAAAATACCAAAAGGCTGATGAGTTTTGGTGCTAGATAGTGTCGGTAATATTGGAGATAGATAAGAGGATGAGATATTATATTTTTGTTATCTAACACATGTATTTAGCTTTCTCAACTTATGACACGTATTATAGATACGTAAGAGTGGATTGGAACGTGAAATGTAGAATTGTGGGGTGAGGTTTAATATAAATCTCGTTCCACAATTTGTTAAAGCGGGTATTATTGAAGCCCGATATTTTTAAAAGAAACGCGATTTGAAAGTTATGCGTTAAGCACAAAAAATAAACGCTCAATATAAATTAAAAACGTCGACATTCGGAGAACGTTGATATTTTGATAAATAAATGAGGGCTTATTATTTAATAAACGCTAACGCGTCCCATATACGAATGACGCCTAAAGGCTTAACGTAAATTATGAAAAATGCTCGTAAAGCGATAAATTAAAATGCCGACAATAGAAAATATTTCTATGTCATAACCAGAATATTTACGATAGATGACTTTGTCAATAAATAATAATTGACACGTATTCGTTATGTTAAAGCCCAAACCTTGTCATTTAGTCAATAACTCAATATCATTCGTAGAACTAACATGACAAATAAAAGTCGAGTAATAAATATTGATCCAAATCCTAGAAATAAGATTAGATCTCAGTCTAAATGTTTATTTTAAATATCGGGTTACTACAATCAATTTGAAAGAAACAAAGTCTGGAAATTGGTTCCTCTTCCATATGGTAAATCAACCACTGGCACCAAATGGGTTTACAAGCTCAAGAGAGATGAAACCAATGCAGTGACAAAAAATAAAGCTAGGCTGGTGGCCCAAGGATTCAATCAAGAGCCTGGTGTTGATTTTAATCAAACCTTTGCTCCAGTTGTACGTATGGAAGCCATACGAATCTTCCTTGCATATTCCACTTACATGAACTTAATCATCTACCAAATGGATGTCAAAAGTGCATTCCTAAATGGTGACCTAAAAGAATAAGTTTATGTTACCCAGCCTCTTGGCTTTGAGAGTAGTAAATACCCAAATCATGTCTACAAGCTTTAAAAAGCTTTGTATGGATTGAAGCAATCTCTAAGAGGTATGAAACTCTCTCAACTTTTCTCATTGAACATAAATTTGTCAGAGGAAAAATAGATAGCACCTTGTTCATCTATAAATCTAAAACTGACACCATTCTGGTACAAATTTATGTGGATGACATAATCTTTGGTTCTACAAGCTTGAAACTTTGCAAACAATTTGCCAAGCTTATGACCAACAAGTTTGAGATGAGTATGATAGGAGAACTCACATACTTCCTTGGTCTTCAGATTAAACAATCTGACCAAGGCATCTCCATCAATCATGAAAAATATGTCAAGGATCTGCTGAAGAAGTATGATATCAATTGTGCTTCAGTGAAGACTCTAATGGTACTCCCTAACAACTTAGGACCTGATCTCATTTGACAATCAGTCAATGAGACTCAGTATAGAGGTATGATTGGGTCACTCATGTACTTAACTGCAAGCAGATCTGACATTCAAATCTCTACATGCCTTTGTGTAAGATACCAAGCAGATCCAAAGGAATCACACCTTACTGCTGTAAAGAGAATCTTTAGATACCTAAAAGGTACACCAAGTCTAGGTCTTTGGTACCCCAAATCCTCAGGTTTTGATCTAAAAGGGTATTCAGATTCTGACTATGCTGGTTGCAATTTGGATAGAAAAAGCGCTTATTGCGCCTGCCAATTTCTAGGTGGCAAACTTGTGTGTAGGAGTGCTAAAAAGCAACAAACAGTTGCCATGTCTTCAGGAGAAGTTGAATATGTGGCAGCTGCTGGATGTTGTGCCAATGTTCTTTGGATGAAAAGTCAACTGGTTGATTATGACATAGAATATGAAAAGGTACCAATCTTTTGTGTTAACACTAGTGCTATTGCAATATCCAACAATCCAGTCCTCCACTCAAGAACAAACCACATTGATATCAGATATCACTTTATCAGAGATCACATTGTGAAAGGGGACATTGAATTACATTTCATCCCCACTCAATACCAATTGGCTGATATCTTCACCAAACCATTGGATGAACCAACTTTCAAAAGATTGATAATGGAGCTTGGTATGCTGAACATTGATGATACAAAACCTGAACCTTCAGCATTCACTTTATGTGATTGTGTATATGATGTTTTGTCGCCTTATCTGATTCACTGAAGCTGAACAAGTAATCACCAGTCATCAAAAGGTTCCTTCGGCAATGCTGAACAAATTTTTAATACAGTTAAGTAGAGGAGCGTGCAATGTCATATGTCTTGTTCATTTATTTGAACATGTATATGGGGTTTTCTCGCCTCATCTGACGCACTGAAGCCCACAAGTATTTCCATCAGCTTCAGCATATCTGAGCAACAGCTTTTAAAACAAATCAATCATGTGACTCAATGGAGTAAATGGCATTAAATTTCTTGAGAATAAATGCAAAACATTCTTTCAAAAGGTGTCAACTGTTTATTTAGGAAATATCAAGCGTCCATATCGCAGTCAACAACTTTCTGACACAATGAGGCATTTCACTGTTCAAAGCAACATAAAATCATCACCTTTTAATGAGAGAGTTTGTGCCATTTGTTCAAAAGAAACCCTAAAAGTTTCATTCTCTTTTCAAATGTTTTACAAACTTTGTCAAATCAGATTAAAAAGTGTTTACATATATCTTTTGAAGATTGAAGATTCATATCATTTGCAAAAACTTTCAAAAACACACACTCAACTCTCTATCTCTTCAAAAGAAAACACACACAACAAACATCAATGGCTGCTGAATCTTCTTCACAACCACAACTGACTGAGATCACCCTCAATCCTTCCATCCATTTAAAGTGTCCCATTAAGGACATATTCTTTAAACCTAAGAACATCACCTTGATCAAACCAGAAACCCTAATGTGTGATTTGTGATGCCTTGTTCAAGGATCCAGGGATTATGTTTGAAAATGTGTTAAAAGAGTTTTGGTTCACAGCACAAGGGTCAAAGAACAAGAAATCTATTGAGTTTGTGTTTACAACTTTGGGCATTCATGGGAAAATAAATTTAAAGATGTTTAGAAGGGTTTTAAGGTTAAACTATTTGGAGGATTCTAGTGAATATGAGGCTGTTCCCAATGATCTCTCTGTTGTAAAATCATTTTTTAATGAAATGGGATACACTAAAGAGATTGGTGATAAATGAGGGTTGAAGAGAAGCTATTTACCACCTAAGTGGAAACTTTTGATGTCCATCTTAATTGAGTGTCTGGGTGGGAAAACTGGTGGGCTTGATAAAATCAACCAAAAGGATGCCCTGATTTTGTATTGTCTGGTAAAGGGCATAAAAGCTGATTTTGGAAAATTAATCTTTGAAGATCTCCATGGAAAAATGGAGAAGAAAACTAGGGAAAAGAATGTGGTCTACACCAGATTTTTGTCCTTTCATTTTTGCTGACCAATTTGGTGAAGAGTACTCAAAGAACCAAGGAGTTCAACTAGTTTTTCAAATCTTTGATACCAATCGCTGGAACATTCCAGTCAGCACAACTGAACCTCCTTTCAGCCCATGCTGGACATTTGCTCAGCAAATGCTCCAGTAGTGTTAAAATCTCCACAAGACACTCCTCCAACTAGAGAAGGGGATCTAACAGGGACAAAGTCTAGAGCTTCTTCTGGACAACGTCAAAAGAGCACGTCTGTGAATACTCTTAAGTGTAGACGTGGGTCTAAGAAAAGGAGGCACCCCATAGAATCTTCATCAAAAAGCATTATGATGATCCCAAAGGCCAAGCTTTGAAGAAACAAAAGTCCTCGGCCAAGGACCAGAACCCAAGCCAGCCGCCACCATCAGTCTCTGCTGAAGGTGACATGCATCAAGAGGCCCTGAAGGCAACCCATCTCTCAACTTCTTTAGGAGAGAAGGGTGAAGATAGAGTGCACCCTTAGCTCAATAGAGTGGAGTCAGCATCAGTAAGCAATTTAAATCTGACTGCATCTCAAATTTCATTACCAATCTCCATCATTTGTCACTCTGAGTCTACATCAGGGCATGATGCGTCAGCAAATACAACAACTGACACTAACCCTGGCTCTTCTGTTTCTCATGATATAGTTCCTTCACAACGTGGTCCTATTGAAGAAACAAAAAACATTATCATTGATCTTAACTCATCAGGGACTCTTTCTTAGGATCCATCAGGTAAAACAAACCCTGGTGGTGAAGGACTTGAAACTGACCAGCACGCTGAAGGTGGCAATCAGCAGAAAATGAAGGAAGTGCCTCTCTCCACTATCGCCAAGGGGGGACACTTGCCTACATTTATATTCAGCATGTCTGCTGATGACTTGGAGAAGGAGTTGGGCTGAGTGAAAGAGCTCCAGTGAATATGGATGATAGTGAATCTGAAGATGACATGGCTGATCAACCTTCCAAACCTCCATCTACCAAAACCATTAAGGTAAATGAACTGACTAATCAGGTGTTGGTTCTACAATCACAGGTGTCCAAGCTCAAGGAGGAAAAGGCTATTGCTGATGCTGAACTCATTACACTTAAAGCAAGGCCAGTTCCTCCCACTGCTGAATAGATCAAAGTTGTGATCCTCACTGCATTGAAGCCATTAGTAAAGGATGTGGCCACTACCACTTCTGTCAAGAAAGAGATCACCTCCCTCATGGAATCCATTAAAACTACATCTTTTGAGCTTCCTGTTGAATACAAGCCAATTCCTAATCAGCTTAATGAGCTATGTGATTCAGTTTCAAAGATCAAGGATAGGGTGGGTCTGCTAGAACAACAAAAGCTGAACTTATCTGATGATATTCAGCAGAATCTGAATGCTTTTGCTAATGTTCCAGCAATGTTGACCAAGGTATCATCCATCGTAGCCTCTATATGTGCATGGTTACCTGCTGGGGGTTCATCAGAAGTTGTAGGGAAATCTTCTACTGAGGGGGAGAAAGTCACTATTCAGCATTTCTTTAAGAAACATGCACAAAAGAAGGCCTAAAAACAACCTTTTGTGCATGTATCTCCCTTTAGTGAAGACAGTCCAGCTAAGCCTAAGGGGGAGTCTTCAGCAAAGGACACTCACATTGATGGCCTTACCACCAGCACTGAATCATCTGAAAATGGGTCGCCTCCCATCAAACCTAAAAGCAAAGGTGAATTCACATTAGATAAAAGAATTATCAAGTTTGGGTTGGCCACTCAAGAAGAACTTGATAAAATTCACAAGCTTCAAAATGAAGAAAAGCTCAGAGATCTGAAGATGAGCTTATATGAAAGAATTGGAAAATCTGAGGTTGAAGGCCTCTTAAAGAAAAAGATGTTGTACGAAAAATTTTGTATAGCAAGGTTGAGCAGAAGATGTCTCTCAGAAATCACAAACGTTGACATGATGACTTACAAGGGAGATATCAATCTGAATTTCTATAGGGCTGATGCGTCTGATGAGATCATAGATGACTTCCAAGGGAAGGAGCTCTCCTATACTGAATAGCTAGAAATGAGCAGAATCATTGAAAAAAAACATCCAGGAGATGGGTAGAATTTCGCACAAGAATTGAACACTTAGTGATAAATCATGAAAGGCTTGGTCAGCATTTGAACATCAGCAACCAAATCTCACTAGAGGATCAAGATCTAATTCTGGAATTGAACAAGAGAACCAATCTGGTTCAACCTAGTGTGGGTGATATCTTTGTCACCACCAAGAAATACAAAGATCTTGTTCAGTTTGAAAATTATCTCCCAAGACATGTGTTAGAAGAACCAGAATTAGGAATTATTATGTTCAACCATCGTCAACGAAAAGACTTTGTGGGTATTTGTGATCTTGATGATCTAAACAATGAATTTCTTGGAAACATTCAGAAAATCTTCTTTGCTCACCATGGTGGTCCAGGACTCACTGAAGCTGCAAAAACCATCAGCATGTGCTTACTATGAATACTGGACATTAGAAATTCTGATCCATCAGTACAGACCCCTGTGATTGAAGAACTTAGGCCAAAGGAAAATTGAATAATCATTTGTAATATTTTTGTTGTAATTTGTAATGTTATTAAATAAATGATTATCTGATGTTTATAAGTTTTTAATTGTTCAGTGCAAGTAAGAAGAAGTTGTTATGCTCACTTACTACTGACATTAGACTTAGTCTATTTGTATATCCAAATACGGGGAGATTGTTGGGTCAGTATTTACTGACCCTGAAGCAACTCTAGGATTTGAATATAAAATCCCCCTAAGTGTTTCATGCTCAGCAGAAAGGCCAGTTTGCTGAAGGATGACCAGAGGAACAAAGTTCCTACTGAAGACTTTATAGCTGAAGAAAGTTCAGCACTCCCCTTCTAGTGAACTTAGAAGACAAAGGAGTCTTCGCTTCAAATACTTGGCGGTCTAGTTGCTGAAGAACAAGGACTGAAGAAGGGCTTTCAGTTCAGTTTGGCTTAACAATACCAAACTGAATGATGTCGATCTCTTCTAGGATACTGAAGACTCTTTAGTATTCTGATGGTTTGCATTAGGCGGGAAAAGATAACTTTAAGTCAAAGTAGGTTGCTTGTATACATAGATATAAGTACAACCTTTATCTTTTCTAGAATAGTTTAAGATGTACTTTGTACTATTTATCCAGCATGGGCATCAACCACCCACTGGATAAACCCATGCATTGGTACATGCAAAATGCAAACCCTAATTACACTGCCTATATAAGGATTGTACATTAGGAGAGAAAGGGTTAACCAATACAAGAGCTTAAACTCTAGAAAACCTTTCTCTCTCGATACCAACTAAACCATATAGCCAAGATGCATATGAACGTTTAGATCAGACCATTGACTTTAACTTTGGTTAGACGTTTAAGTAGAGGAGATCAAACCCCATTGTCATTCAACCACTTTGTTATTCCGCAAACAAAGTGTGTTATAGATTCTTTATTTGATTCTAATAAAAGTTTATACGTTGAAAAGTATATTGGTATTGTTGTTTTAATCTTTCATAGCTCTTATCTATTGTTAAAACAACTCACTTGAGTCAAAGTAAGAGTTATTACTTAAGTTAATAAGTATTAACGAATTACAAGGGACTAACACAAATCACCCTAAAACACATAGCAAATACCTAACTTTTATACATAAAAGCAGTATTATGTGGTATGTTTTGTGTTTGTGCTTGTTTAGATAACAAGGATACAAATTTGGAGCAAACAAGTGAAATCAATCTAAAAAGATGAAGAAAAGACAAGAGAAGGATCAAAAGTGACAAGCCTTGAAAGACAAAGGACCTATCTTGACAACATTCAAAAGATGAAGGACTAAATTTCAATTTTAAATAAGTCAAAGATCAAAGTCAACCTTTAAGTCAAACAAGTCAAAGGGCTTCAAATGTTCAAAACAAAAGTCAAAGGATCAAAATTGCCAAAGAAATAAAGTTTGAAGCTCAATTCTACATTCTGCCTAAGTCAAAGGACTAAAATTGTCATTTCTCATACTATTTTGATGCTTAATACGTGTGAATATGGAATGATCCAATGAGAGCAAAGGAAGAGGGTGACAAGGATTGCCAAATATGCCCACTAGCGCCGCCAATCATTAATAAACGAATCCAAATAGTAACACGCACTCAACTTCATTTCAGCCAATAGGAAAGCGCCATGCAATGTTTAATATATCCATTTTGAATAATGATCCGTGTGAGTTGCTAAAGGCCAAAAAAACACTGCCACGTATCATCTTCAAATTCATAACGAGCCTAGATCAAAGATTATGCTAGAGATCATTTCAGAACAAGTATCCTACATCAAAGTTGCTTGGAATCAAGCAAGGAATTCAACCCAGTAACTTTATTGGACTGAAATTCATTCAATCAAAAATCCCCAATTATGTTCATGAGCTGGGATTTGCAATTGACCAAATGAGTACACGTGGAGCTCAGTTATTGGCTGCAACACGTCATCATCCCCAACAAAATCTCATTCTCACTCTATAAATATCCCTAGTAGTCTTCATTTGTAGTTGGTAGCTTGTAGGTGTGAAAACACACACTTCATAATTTTCTCTCATTTCCAGTTTCTAAATCTAGTTAGATACTACTCTTAGGTGTTTGAAAACCACCTAAGAGTTAGTTAGTCACTTAGTAACAACTTTGTAACCTCTTTTTCACCATTAATGAAATTCAACATTCATTGTCACTCAATTCTCATTCTCCTACCTGCATTACTATAATCCTGTTGATACTGTGTTGTTCAATTGATCATCCATGATCAATGGAAGTTGATTGATGTATTGGAGGCTTGTAGTTGGTTTAGAAATTGTTTTGCAGTCCATATCATAGCAGTTTCAGCAATTTGCAACAGGGTAGTTGATTGTAGCAGTATATGATGATGATGATGATGGTTATTGGTGAATGATTCATGGTCGTATAGATGTACTTAGAAGGCTCAGCACCTCTCTACTACATCAAAGGAGGCACATTGCTAAAAGGAACACAAAATTCTTGTTTTAAATTCCCCTAAACTGTCTATGCATGCTCAATACCTAGTGTAAAACTTAATTGCTGAACTGGTAATGTGATTAGCTTAATTGTAGTATAACTTTATTGATTTGATAGTGTAACTGTAGTTTGACAGCTTTTCATTTAGTTTACTAGTTAAAACTTAGTGTTTCATCAGTCTTTGTTCACTAATCATTCATTTTGAGTTCTTACCAGTAAACTTGTTAGTTTTTGCTCTTAAACCAATTCAACTCATCATTTGAACAAAGTCTAATAGGTGCATTAATCTGTCATAAATTTATGCTTAAAAAGTCTTTGATAAAGTTCAATATCAGATTTTAAGGTAGTGTTTGGTTTTAGACCAATTTGGATAAGAAGCTTGTTAAAACTGTTATTCTAAGCTCAGTTATACTCAATAAGTGAGTATAAGTACTTTTAGTAAAGTTTTTTGGTCAAACCTGTTTTCAAAAAGGCAATTGGTAGAAGAAAACTTTGGGTCAAGTCTTTGAAAAGTTCATCAGTGAAAACTTGCTCACTTTGAATCCATGGAATTTCTTTATTACTTGATGATTTAAGCTGAAATCTGTTTCAGTTTGTAGCTTAACATCTATACTTTCATTGCTTATAAGGAAATTCTACAGTATTAAGATTTGAGTGAGTTCTTGGCTTATTAGTCAGCTTAATAGCAAATTGCATTCTCTGTGAACAATAGCATTCTGTTTTCCTAGTTCTCTAAATCTACTTCATCAATAAGTTTATATTCTTTTACAAAACCATTTGCAAACATGTCATAAGTAACTTATGAGATTTTGAGCTTATTGAATTTTTGGTCAAACATTGGTCAAATAAGTTGTTTTGGCTTATTAAAGATTCCAGCTTGTTCTGTTGACCATTTTCAATTCTAAAAGACATTCCAAGCTTTGTGAGACTTGATTAATCAGATTTGATAAGAAAATAAACTTGTGAATGTCTCAATTCGTTTTGTCTTATTATGAGCTTATTGTAATAAGCTATCCAGAGATATAGAAGCTTTTAGCGAAATTCCTTTTACCAGCCTAGCTAAATTTTAGTTTTAAGCATTTTGCCAAAGATTAGAGTCGTTTTGGTTGAGAAATAAGCTCAATCGAGCTTATTCAAGTGTTAGTGCCCGTTTTGTGAAAAGTTTACATTTTAATTGCATTTAGGTCCTTTGCTTTTGGAAAACTTTGTATTCAGCTTTGAAACTTCATCTTTTTAGGTTTTGCAAAACTCAGTCCCTGAATTTCCATTTGTTACAAAATTGGTTAGGTAGTTTGAAGTTTGTTAAGTTTGTTTGATTAGTTGGTTATATTTTCATATTTGGTCCCTATAGTTTTTGATTTTGCATTCTTAGTCCTTATATTTTCATTTCCTTTACATTTCAAGCACTTTTACTTTTCATGCATTAAAAACTTGTACTTTGTGAATATTAATTGGTAATTGCACTTTGTTTTAAGGATAAATAGTTAAATAATATTTTCTCTTTTTACGTGCTTGTTTGAATTAGACCTAGAATCCAAATAACTCTTAACAACCAAAAACATATTAAAGCTTGATATTAGTAGGCCTTTCAATTTGTCTTGAGTCGAGAAAAAACGAACTTGCAAATACTCAATATTAAATGGCGCCGCTGCCGGTTCATGACATTACGAGAGACTATTGATTGACGGTTTCGATTGGATTTTGGGATCCGTTCCCCGAGTGGACGTTATTTTTACGTATCATAAATCCAAAAGATAAAAAAAAATCAAAAATATAAAATATAAAAACTAAAAAAATAACAAAATCAATTTTTTTCCTAAAGAATTGAACCAAAAAAATTAAAAATACAAAAAGCAATCTTTTTCTTAAAAGGTTGCACCCAAAAATATATATTATTGGTTTTCATCAGTTTTTACGTACATATAGTATTTTCTTAAAAAACCCATAAATACAAAAATATTTTTGATATATTATTATATGTAGATACGTATACGTATACGAACACTCAATACACATACTTCCATAAGTATCGCGTTTGCAATACACCGTGTTCGGGAGAGTTCCGGTCATTGACACGTGTATCAGTCAAATTTAATTAAAGCAAGAATAGATAAATACTTCCAATAGGAAATAATTCGAAGAATACAAACTACAAAGTGAATAGAAAGGCGACATGCTATAAAATGCCGTCTAAGGGTTAATAGGTACTTAAGTGCTTCACGCCACCTAACCCCCCGTTCACTAGTGAGTATTCTAAGAAGGAAAGCTTGATTGGGGGTCTTGCACCCAAGTATTACTTACATATACTATACTTTCTTGTGGATATTACTTATTGAACCTCGGAAAGGATAATCCCTTATTTTCCAAACTCGAACGAGAGCTTCTCTCTCATTCCTTGATTTGAGTTGCATGCTCACCCGAGGGCGTGCACAAATACCTTTTGGTGTACAACCCCTTCCTCCCAAAAGGAAGAAAAAGAGAAAGAGTAAGAACAACACCGTCCATCAAGCCGATCCCGAGAATCGTGCTTTGAACAACACACAAGAAGCCATGGCCGCCGTTGATAATCGACCTTTGATGGAGCACCTCCAATCAAATGTGCAAGGATATGCCGATGCAATTGTTATACCCGAGATACCCGCAAACACCTTTGAGCTTAAGACATCCATGATTACCTTGGTTTCAAACACACCATTTTTTGGGAGACCTAATGATGATTCACATGATCATATCAAGAATTTTATATCTCTTTGCAATACCCTTAAGTACAATGGAGTTCCCCATGATGCCATTAATTTGATCCTAGTTCCATTCTCCTTAGAGGGCAATGCTAAGTATTGGCTAGATAAACAACCACCCAAGAGCATTACCACTTCGGATGAATTTACTAAGATGTTTTTGAACAAGTTCTTTCCTCCATCTAAGACCACGGCTTTGAGAAACCTAATTATTGGATTTCAACAAAAACCTAGCCAAACCTTTAGTGATGCTTGGGAAGAGTACAAGGAGTTATTGAGAAAATGGCCCAATCATGGATTCAATGAAGTTCACCAAATCAATACTTTTTACAATGGATTAAGACCACATCATCAAGATTCCTTAAATTCCTCCGCGGGTGGGAATATTCTTTCTAAATCCATTCAAGAGGCATGGGACATTATTGAGACTAAATACATGGTGCAAACAAACACACAATTTGATGAGAGAGTCCATGTTGTTCAAGAGGGTGTTTCCAAATCATTTAAAAGTCAACTCCTTTCACAAATTCAAGAATTAACCCAAACCCAAAAGATGCAACAAGCAATAATGCAAGATACCCAAAAGATGCAACAAACAATGATGCAAGACTTTATGAAAGTTTTCTTGGGCAACAATTCCACCAATGATGTGAATGCTATTACCACTTCATGTGAGACTTGTGGAGGTCCTCATTCTTACCTACAATGTGACAAAGTTCAAAATTACCAAGTTGAATGTTATGTTTATCAACATGAACATAGAGAGCACTTCAAACCTAACATCCACCCAAACAACCTCTCTTACAAGTCAAATAGATACCTTACTCCACCCGGATTTCCACCCCATCCACCCACCGAAAATCAACCCAACCCTCCTCAATTGCTTCAAAGAAATCAAGGGCATAGGCCAAATTACCAAGGAAACAACTATAGAGCACCCAACAACTTTCAACATCAAGGAAATAATTTTCATACAAACAATCAAGGATTTAACCAACCACCTCCACCTCAATATCTAAACCGAGGTTTTTATCAAGGAAATGTGCAACCTAATCCAATGGATTTGATTCTTCAAAAGCTTACTTCTTATGAGAGACAAATGAAAGGGGCTCAAGAGGAAAACAACAAGAAATTTGCTCTTCTACACAACCAAATTATGCACACTTAAAGGCCACAAGGGGCTCTACCTACAAACACACAAACAAATCTAAGGGCGAATGTCAATGCTATTACAACAAGAAGTGGCAAGACAACTATTGATCCTTCACCTCTGTTGGGTCAGTATTTACTGACCCTGAAGCAACTCTAGGATTTGAATATAAAATTTCCCTAAGTGTTTCATGCTCACCAGTAAGGCCAGTCTGCTGAAGGATGACCAGAGGAACAAAGTTCCTACTGAAGAGTTTATAGCTAAAGAAAGTTCAACAATCCCCTTCCAGTGAACTTAGAAGACAAAGGAGTCTTCGCTTCAAATACTAGGCGGTCAAGTTGCTGAAGAATAAGGACTAAAGAAGGGCTTTCAGTTCAGTTTGGCTTGACAATACCAAACTGAATGTTGTCGATCTCCTCTAGGATACTGAAGACTCTTCATCATTTTGATGGTTTGCATTAGGTGGGAAAAGATAACTTTATGTCAAAGTAGGTTGCTTGTATACTTAGATATAAGTACAACCTTTATCTTTTCTAGAATAGTTTAAGATGTACTTTTTACTGTTTATCCAGCATGGGCATCAACCACCCACTGGATAAACCCATGCATTGGTACATGCAAAATGCAAACCCTAATTACACTGCCTATATAAGGAGTGTATATTGGGAGAGAAAGGGTTAACCAATAAAAGAGCTAAAACTATGGAAAACCTTCTCTCTCGATACCAACTAAACCATATAGCCAAGATGCATATGAACGTTTAGATTGGAGCTTAGACTTTAACTTTGGTTAGACGTTTAAGTAAAGGAGATCAAACCCCATTGTCATTCAACCACTTTGTTATTCCACAAACAAAGTGGGTTATAGATTCTTTATTTGATTCTAATAAAAGTCTAAACGTTGAAAAATATATTGGTATTGTTGTTTTAATCTTTCATAGTTCTTATCTATTGTTAAACCAACTCATTTGAGTCGAAGTAAGAGTTATTACTTAAGTTAATAAGTAATAACGAATTACAAGGGACCAACAAGTGGTATTAGAGCAGTTTGATTAGTTAAACTCTTATTTTATTAAACTGCTCATTTAAATGTTTTCAAATCAAGATCCAAAATGGCTCAGGTTATACCACAAACCCTAGAAGATAGAGGTGGCCAACTCAATGCTGCTCCTATACTTGAGGTAGCCGAATTTACAAATTGGAAGAAGAGTTTTCTTGTCCACATGGTTGGAATTGAACCTCAATTCCTTGGAATCATTGAAAATGGTCCTTTTGTTCCCATGGTTGGTGTAACACCCCCAAATTTATACAACTCAATACAGCGGAAGACTCGTTGGTGTTACGGGATAGCACATTACTCACATCATAGACAACGCTTGAAAATCGTGTCGTTTAATAATAAAGCATTTCCATTCATAAATATCAAATTTACATAGGTCCTAAGTCATAGTATTTCATACAAGTTTTACAAAGCATTTGAATGGAAATTATTGTTTAAGTGCGGGCCATGAATTCTTGTTGTCTTCCCGAGAATTATCTTCAAGTACCTGAGATAAAACATGTTAAAAGAAAAAGTCAGCGAAAACGCTGAGTGAATTCATAGAGTTTAATGAAATCCATCAATATAACATCGGTATAAAATTATTACCGAAAATCATTTTGTACAAATCTTTGTAATGGGCCATAAAATAGCCAAAGTCATTTTATATAAATCTTTATCAAGAATCATAATATAGGCTTTCGCCTTCAAAATCATTATACAAACCATTGTCGTTAAAAACATCATACAATACGTTTTTAAAACGTTGTATAAAGTTAAATAAAGACCGTTATATGAATATGGTTATATAAAACCAAAACACGAACATAATTTCAATAATAAGACCCTGTATTGCTAGTCAGGCAATATATCGTAATTCAATGCATAAAGCAGTATTTCGTTATTTGGATTATTATAAGCCGCATGACATTGTTACCTTACTACAACAAACAACGGGTAGTTAGCCCGAAACTCAATTTGCCCATCTAAATTAGCGTGTCGTCACAATAATCACGCTTGTGTAAATCTTCTCATACATAAATTCGCTTACGAATCAAAGTGGCACGACGGGGATCAACCGTCAAGGCGCGAACTGGGGTGATCGTCCCCAAATAGTACTATTATATGCATAAGCGTCTACCAAATCCCGGTAGTTCACAATTCATGCTAATGGGACTTTTAGTGACATAACCTAACTTTAATAATCCATTTCATTTCATTTATCGGGTCATATATTCATTCATCGGGTCATACAATCATTCGGGTCCAAATCAATAAACAAATAATCGGGACAAATGGTGTCCTAATTTATCAAAACTAACATGTTATCTCCCTCGCGGGTTTATAAAACATTTCATAAAAACATTTAAAAGAGTGAGAGGCTATGAACTCACGTTGATGTGGGAAGGCCGTCATCGGCGATTTGGATGTACGGTACGTGCTTCAATCACGGAAACCTAGACAAATAATACTCGTCTTAGACTCTTGTCCAATGACTTTATAAAAATAACAATTATGTATACATATGATTATTTTATACATATGATGATCAAGTGGGTTTATACATTCTCATTTACTCATTTTAGTGTTATGTATTTGTAACTTTTATACTAGTTTACTAGTTTTACTTATTTACATGTTTTAGACCCAATACTTTATATTAGTCCATTTTACACCTTTATTATCAGTATTACACTTTTCATGTTGGGCCCAAGTGGGTTAAGCCTAATTAGTAAATTTATAAGTGTTTAGTCCATTTAGTTGGATTATTAGTCCAATAATGCTAACTTAGCCCATTATTGTTCGTATGTTATATAGTTAGGGTTTTATCGGTTTTTACTTGTATAAAGTACTTATATATCAGTATATGACTTTTAAAAATTTTACGTTAGACGGGTCCGACCGTCTAAGTTTTAATTGACGAAAAACGTTAACTTTACGGTATTAGCCGAAAAGACGTAAAAATCATGTTTATAGTTTTTATAACTTATAAAACTTACCAAACTACCATTTTTATATAATTTCCATTTATTTATCCTTATACATATTTATATAAATGAAATATATAAGTTAGTGGGTTTTAATTTACATTTTATACTATATTTATTTGAGTGCTTATATAATAATATTAAACTTTAATTTCACAAAATCTGATTTTTAGTTTCAGTTTCACCATTTTTATCATATCTTGAGTTCTATAATGAGATAGAAGCTCAAATTGTTATCACAGAAACTACATGATATGTGATTCATTTTATTCCCTTATAGCTACTGATGAATCAACCTCTAAATATTTCAATAAATTCGTCCAAAACAGTGTAGGCAGATTTGCACTCTAAACTTGTTTTGATCATATCTCACTCGTTTTTATGATTCCATTGTATGGACAACTCCCACATGTGTATATCACCTAATACTTACTGTATATTGATTCCACTTTACCATTTTATCAGTTTAACATTTGGTTACTTACTGTTTTTATACAGCCATCACATTAAGCAAGTTTTTAACCATTTTACCTATGGTTTTCCATCTTTTTAACCATGTTTATCAAATCTATCAACACCAAATCCCCAAATAATATTTTTAATCATCATTCATCATCATATACATATACATAAATAAATAAAATACAAGATTACATAATCAAAATAACAAGAGGATAGGAAGAACAATCTTTATACCACCAAGATTAAGTAGTTTATGATCAAGGCTTGGATTTTGATGGCAAAACTTGTGATAAACCAACATCATCTTCAAGTCCATAAATCTTTATAAACTTCTTATGGGAAATCATCCCTATGACACCAACAAATCTTCTCCTTAGATGTTAAAATCTCCCCCATCAATAGAGCTTGAAAAGGGCTTCATCATATGTGTGAATAATATATGATTTCATGGTTAAATTTGATCAAATGAGGGTGTTTAGGGGTGATTGTTGGACGAATTTTAGAGAGAGAGGAGAGGCTTTTGGTGGTATTGCATGTATGAAATGTGAGAAATGATTTGTGGTGAAGTGGTTTGTGGTTTTGTAGATTGTTTAGCTAAGTAAGTTACCAATTGTAACTTGTAAGCTACTAGTATGACACATCATGGTGCTTATTTCAGCCATGGGTTAGTGGGGGTGGGACAAGTGTCCCACTTGTCTCATCTCCACTAATTTATGGGTACTTCTCGATTCTAGTTTCCTCGATTTGCGTGCCCTCGGGTCGTTTTACGAAAAACGTTTTTATAAATTATGGATCAACGGCACAAAACGAATCTAATAAAAGTTGTCTCATCAAAAACGGAGTTCGAAAACGTAAATACGTAATCCTAAGGTTTCCGGTTTAGTCGTAAAGGACGTTAAATCATTCACGTAAGTCCTAATCTCTTCTCGTAAATTATTAAGTTTATGAACTAACACAAATTTAAAGCCATGTGGGTATTTCCTCCACATTCGGTCTTTTCTCACAAGTGTAATTCATTACAATACGCGAGTTTCATCAAACATAAATACGGGAATAAGATCAGGCTTAATGTTGACTTACTTTCTCTATCCATGATGTTCACGGGTTTTTTATGAATGCAACTTTTTGCCGATCTAAACTTTATCAAGAAGTGATCAGATTCTCACTAGATAGACATTTTATCAAGTTCGATATACGAAACATAATTCACGCATCCCTTGAAGTCCTAGGGTAGATCCAGCTTATATGCCTTTCAAACCAATCTTTTACATCATCTCAATGGTCCCATACAACGGGGACTTATATCCCATGATCTTTCAGATCATCAATTCATTTTTCCATGGTTAAAACTTTTGGCATAACTTTGCTACCCATCTGGCACTTCAAGATCTACATTTCATATTCACATAACCTCCTGCCCACTACCGGCAGTCAATAATCAGATCCTAATTTCAACAACCATTTCAGGTCTCGCGGGTCGGGTATTTTGTAAGGTTAGGTTGGTCATCATAGGCAACCTTAAACCTAAAAGACATGTCCAACTCACAATGGGTGTATGTCGGGTGTCTTTATCCCAACTCATGCTTACAGATGCCCTCACATTTAGATCCTAACAAGATTCGATCTCGATCCTAACACGATAATTATCAATGATTATCTCTCCAATGGAAAGCGATTATACGGTTTATTACCAAAGGTCAATCATTCAAACATAGAACAGCACTTATAGTATTTTGTATCGTTACTTTACCTCGTCCCTTCGATTGGGTGGTACACAGTACTCTCATCAAGATTCGTTCTCGATGACTTCTGAGCAAATCTCTAGAAATTTGATGTGAAGCGAGGATCTTGATAGAGATGATCGATACAGGCACACCATGTTTACACAACTCCTTTAAATACAAAAGAGTCAATTTCTTCATCAAGAATCTATCATTAACAGGAATGATATTAGCAGATTTGGTCAGTCTGTCGACGACGACCCAAATCGAATCAAATTCAGATGATGACCTTTGCAATAGCTAGTCGTTTACTAATGTATGAGGCAATGTCTGCCTTCATAATTTGCCATTAGTACAACTTCTTCAGATAAAGATACATTTAGTCATAAATGACATGAATGGAATACTTATACTTACGAGATTTTAATATGACTAAATCTCAAAATCCTTTATATTCAGGCAACCACAAGCAGCCTTTAAAACATTCAACGCCATCGGCTTCTTAATTCTAATGGCTCACATTAGCCGCGAACCCCTTTTTACAAACATCGTTTATTTTTATATTGTTCGGCAATTTATTTTGCACAGTCATTATTAAGAAACACATCCTAATTGATTCTTTATCCTTCCTATATAATGTGTCAGTAATTACGTTCACTTTCCTAGATGGAATAATTATCAGGACCGTATTCATTCAAAAATTCCTTCTTCATATTTTCTAAGTCTTAGTTCTATCTCAACTATTATTTTTATCAGTTTTGCTTGATCCGACGTTTTAAAGCGTCGATAATTATTACACGTAAATTAACAATAAATATTAAGTTTTAATGAAACGTAAACGTTAAAAGTTTAAATTTCTTAGTTCGACCAATTATAATAAAATGTTCAAAACAAATTGGAATTTAATTAACACGATTTTTGCTGATTTATCGAAAATAATTAATAACATTCATAAATGTTTGAAAAATCTTTGGTTATACTTTGGTCAAAATTTTCTTAGTTGAAAAGCAAAAAGTGTCGTTTCAAATTTCAAGTCATGGTTTAAATGGTTTCCTCCATCCTTCTTAGGTTGTCTTGAGGTATACACGAACATTTACCACTAAACAGGAGTTTAGTTAAATGTTCTGGGTATAAGCGAATAATCCCTCAAAAGTTCTTTTCGATAAAACATTTGTCAGAACACATTTGCACTTTCTTTTTGGTAAAACCCAAAGTCTTAAAAGGGCTCTAAATTTTTGAAGAGTTAATATAGATTCAATTATCTTATTAATCACACGGTCAAATAATGTAAAGGATTAAGTCTTTAATCACATGTTAAATACTCAAGGTACAAGTTTTCATTGTTCGGCCAATTTTGGGCAGTCTATAATGATTACTAACTCCTTCTTATTCTTATAAACAAACAGATGGTCCTTAATGATCACAAGCATGAATTTATCAAATTACAACCTACATACGTGATTCACCAAATTTGTGGATGCTACATGTGTATTATTTAATCCAAACGACATCACATGAAACTCATAATGTTTATTACAAGTTCTGGATGTAGTGATTTGAATAGATAATCTTTTTTGCGGATGCGAAATTGATTATAACCATGTCGTTGATCAAAATTTTGAATATACGCTAGAACCTTGTAAATGATCGAACAATCTATCATCTTGGGTAGTGGATATAGATTTTATTCGTCAATTTACTTAGTTCACGGTAATCAATAAACATAAGAAATGATAACAACATAGCTCTTCATGATGGCGAGCTTGGTAGAATAGAATCTATCTCCGACAACTCTCTCTCAGTTGTACGGTAATTCCTTTTTTAATCCAGATGGTGCTGACTTACAGTGCACATGTCACAGGTGCAGTACCAGGAATATAATCAATACCAAATTCAACTTTCCTTAATGGCGAAGGTCTAGGTAATTCACCAGCAAATACCTCCTAAAGTTTCATATAGCAGGAACATCTTTTAATAAATTCATATTAGGTTCTTTCTAGATTATAGTATCTATGACTAATTCACTACCATTCACGGTATAATTTCAAGTCTAAATGCAGGATATGGTCATCCATCAAGAATTATTTAGATCACTTTTGATAATCAACATCTTATCTTTTAGGGGAATTCTACTCGAGTTCCCATCAATTAAGACAATGTCGTCATGTCATAATCAATCAATCCATTCTACTAGAATTATCAACTTTCTAGTTTCATTACCGTTGATAAGATTTGAACTTCTCAAAAGACTAATAATAACTCATAATCCTTCACAAATTCGAGGATATACGGAGACACGACTATCATTAAAAGAGTATGGTCAACGCATAATCTACGCGAGAGAATTTCAATTCGGATACAGACGAAAACATTAACGAATATGAATATATCCCATGTTTTCATGAATTGAGTACGCATTCGAAAGCTCCTCGGATCGTTACCCAGGTCATTCAAATGAAATCTAATAAAAAGAAATGATAAGAACGTCAATACATCCAGTCGGGTATCAACACTCGGTAATCAGATACTTTTCCTAAGAATCTCACTACGGGAGAATTGGACAAGAAAGAGTTGTCAATTGTTAGTTAAGACAATTCCCACAGATGATTAAATTCGGTTCAGAAGAATAAATAGTACGGACACATATGTAGGTGTCCCTATCAATATGTCCCTATTTTTCACTTCTTGCAGATCATATAAAATTTAATCTTTCATAATCTTCCAAGAAAATTTAATGTTTATTAATAATTTCATGGTGACTACTAATCAGTCTTGCATGGTCACTTCCAAATTGTATGTAGGCGCGTAACTATATACAATTTCTAGATTAACGAAGCAATACGCAGTTCGTCAAAATTTTATCATCATGTTTATAATTAAAAACATTTTCATGCTTAATTCTTAGATAAGAATAAAAAATAAATTTACAAAAATTTTCTTTGTTATGAAAACAATTAAGTTTTCCAAGGTGTTTTATAAACAACTTCGTTTCGATAACAATCACTGATAAATTTCACTTCGAATAATCCTTATAGTGGTGAAAATTAAATTTTCTCTAAGGATACTGTTTTAGCTTTATAAAAACAATGAGTGATCTGCAAAAGAGTGATGAAAAGTTGTTCACCAAGAATTAATCACAATATGATAGGAAATGAGCTTAGCCAATTAATCATAAGGTTCATGACCTTGATGGCACTTAAAATGAATAATCCACAACGTAACTCAAATCTAGATGAGTACTTGTTCAGCGGTTGCATCACTAATGCGAGCATTAGGATGAAGCAATAAAAGATAGATAACATCGATACATGTAGGATTTAGCAACCAAAGGTAGTCTTTTCATTAATCACAAACAAGTCAAAATTCTACTGTAACACATTACGTGTAATATGTCATACAATTTCAAGAACTCATCCTACCAACCGATGTCTCAGTTAAGTTAGGGATTATTTTTAAAAGATACCACAATGAATACTAATCTACAAGAGTCATTAGGTGTCCCAGCTGTCCCAGAAGATCCATCGGTCCCAATTCAAAAGAAGATTTCTTAAATTTATTTGTTAGACACTAGGCATCCTCGTCACTGGACAATGGCCTAGGAACAACCCTTAATATGAACCAACAATCATTTTAAACCTTATAATTTAATCACATAACTCAACAACTTCCTCTTAACAATTTCTTATTCTATACAGGTTAAATTTTTACTTTATTCAAGTTTTAATCAACTTATACTCAATGCAACATCCTACCTCATTCTCCAATACTTTCAATTTTATTCTTAGACCTTGAAAGAGAAATAAAAGCTTGATATGATCAACACTTAATTTCCAATCCTATAGCTCTTACAACAATAGTTATCAAATGAGTCACTAGTATGAAATGACTCACACATTCAATTAGACTTCTCGGAAAGGTACTAGTGGCATGAGGCTTTTGGGTAATGGTTCTAATGACAGCCTCAAGTGCAACATTCACCCTTTCGATTTCAATTTAAGAATTGGATGACAACGAATCAGATGACATCTTTCTAGGTGGTAACGTTTTGTCAAACTCCACTCTATAAGGAAAGATCGTCATGACATCGATATCAGTTTTAATCTCGCCAATTCTTCTTCAATATCACAATCAACTAATATCTACATTCCTACGAGTATCAACCATTCTGTTGGGATCATAAATATCCACAACTTGGTGTAGATCTGGAATAGCTAGAATTCCTACGGGAATAGCATAGATTAATTTACTAGGGGATTTAGGGTTCCTTGTGATAATCTACGTCGTATAAATACCTCGTATAAATATCAAAATAATCATCAAACAACCATGTAATAAAATTACATCATATATATATATATAATCCAAGTTATATATATATTAAAATAACACTTCTCAGTCTGGCCTTGTCGGTAACTCGGGAATTCTTCGGCACCGTTATAGTCAAAAGATTTTTAGACATTTTGTGAAAAATGTTTATAGTTAAAAGATTTTGAAATGTTTTATTCAAAACCTTGGTTTTAGAAATCTTTCGTTCTCTATAACGAGAGCTCTGGTACCAAACTGTAACATCCCAAAATTTATACAACTCAATACAGCGGAAGACTCGTTGGTGTTACGGGATAGCACATTACTCACATCATAGACAACGCTTGAAAATCGCGTCATAATAAAGCATTTCCATTCATAAATATCAAATTTACATAGGTCCCAAGTCATAGTATTTCATACAAGTTTTACAAAGCATTTGAATGGAAATTATTGTTTAAGTGTGGGCCATGAATTCTTGTTGTCTTCCCGAGAATTACCTTCAAGTACCTGAGATAAAACATGTTAAAAGAAAAAGTCAGCAAAATCGCCGAGTGAATTCGTAGAGTTTAATGAAATCCATCAATATAACATCGGTAAAAAATTATTACCGAAAAACATTTTGTACAAATCTTTGTAATAGGCCATAAAATAGCCAAAGTCATTTTATATAAATCTTTATCAAGAATCATAATATAGGCTTTCGCCTTCAAAATCATTATACGAACCATTGTCGTTAAAAACATCATACAATACGTTTTTATAACGTTGTATAAAGTTAAATAAAAACTGTTATATGAATATGGTTATATAAAACCAAAACACGAACATAATATCAATAATAAGACCCTGTATTGCTAGTCAGGCAATATATTGTAATTCAATGCATAAAGCAGTATTTCGTTATTTGGATTATTATATGCTGCATGACATTGTTACCTTACTACAACAAACAACGGGTAGCTATCCCGAAACTCAATTTTCCCATCTAAATTAGCGTGTCGTCACAATAATCACGCTTGTGTAAATCTTCTCATACATAAATTCGCTTACCAATCAATGTGGCACGACGGGGATCATCCGTCAAGGCGCGAACTGGGGTGATCGTCCCCAAATATTACTATTATATGCATAAGCGTCTACCAAATCCCGGTAGTTCACAATTCATGCTAATGGGACTTTTTGTGACATAACCTGACTTTAATAATCCATTTCATTTCATTTATCGGGTCATATATTCATTCATCGGGTCATACAATCATTCGGGTCCAAATCAATAAACAAATAATCGGGACAAATGGTGTCCTAATTTATCAAAACTAACATGTTATCTCCCTCGCGGGTTTATAAAACATTTCATAAAAACATTTAAAAGAGTGAGAGGCTATGAACTCACATTGATGTGGGAAGGCTGTCATCGGCGATTTGGATGTACGGTACGTGCTTCAATCACGGAAACCTAGACAAATAATAATCGTCTTAGACTCTTGTCCAATGACTTTATAAAAATAACAATTATGTATACATATGATTATTTTATACATATGATGATCAAGTGGGTTTATACATTCTCATTTACTCATTTTAGTATTGGTAACTTTTATACTAGTTTACTAGTTTTACTTATTTACATATTCCAGGCCCAATACTTTATATTAGTCCATTTTACACCTTTATTATCAGTATTATACTTTTCATGTTGGGCCCAAGTGGGTTAAGCCTAATTAGTAAATTTATAAGTGTTTAGTCCATTTAGTTGGATTATTAGTCCAATAATGCTAACTTAGCCCGTTAATGTCCGTATGTTATATAGTTCGGGTTTTATCGGTTTTTACTTGTATTAAGTACTTATATATCAGTATATGACTTTTAAAATTTTTACGTTAGACGGGTCCGACCGTCTAAGTTTTAATTGACGAAAAACGTTAATTTTACGGTATCAGCCGAAAAGACGTAAAAATCATGTTTATAGTTTTTATAACTTATAAAACTTACCAAACTACCATTTTTATAAAATGTCCATTTATCTATCCTTATACATATTTATATAAATGAAATATATAAGTTAGTGGGTTTTAATTTACATTTTATACTATATTTATTTGAGTGCTTATATAATAATATTAAACTTTAATTTCACAAAATCTGATTTTTAGTTTCACTTTCACCATTTTTATCATATCATGAGTTCTATAATGAGATAGAAGCTCAAATTTTTATCACAGAAACTACATGATATGTGCTTCATTTTATTCCCTTATAGCTACTGATGAATCAACATCTAAATATTTTAATAAATTCGTCCAAAACAGTGTAGGCAGATTTACACTCTAAACTTGTTTTGATCATATCTCACTCATTTTTATGATTCCATTGTATGGAAAACTCTCACATGTGTATAACACCTAATACTTACTTTATATTAATTCCACTTTACTATTTTATCAGTTTAACATTTGGTTACTTACTGTTTTTATACAGCCATCACATTAAGCAAGTTTTTAACCATTTTACCTATGGTTTTCCATCTTTTTAACCATGTTTATCAAATCTATCAACACCAAATCCCAAAATAATATTTTTAATCATCATTCATCATCATATACATATACATAAATAAATAAAATACAAGATTATATAATCAAAATAACAAGAGGATAGGAAGAACAATCTTTATACCACCAAGATTAAGTAGTTTATGATCAAGGCTTGGATTTTGATGGCAAAACTTGTGATAAACCAACATCATCTTCAAGTACACCAATCTTTATAAACTTCTTGTAGGAAATCATCCCTATGACACCAACAAATCTTCTCCTTGGATGTTAAAATCTCACCCATCAATAGAGCTTAAAAAGGGCTTCATCATATGTGTGAATAACATATGATTTCATGGTTAAATTTGATCAAATGAGGGTTTTTAGGGGTGATTGTTGGACGAATTTTAGAGAGAGGAGAGGTTTTTGGTGGTATTGCATGTATGAAATGTGAGAAATGGTTTGTGGTGAAGTGGTTTGTGGTTTTGTAGATTGTTTAGCTAAGTAAGTTACCAAGTGTAACTTGTAAGCTACTAGTGTGACACATCATAGTGTTGTGGCTTATTTTAGCCATGGGTTAGTGGGGGTGGGACAAGTGTCCCACTTGTCTCATCTCCACTAATTTACGGGTACTTCTCGATTATAGTTTCCTCGATTTGCGTGCCCTCGGGTCGTTTTAACGAAAAACGTTTTTATAAATTATGGATCAACGACACAAAACATATCTAATAAAAATTGTCTCATACAAAACAGAGTTCAAAAACGTAAATACGTAATCCTAAGGTTTCCGGTTTAGTCGTAAAGGACGTTAAATTATTCACGTAAGTCCTAATCTCTTCTTGTAAATTAGTGAGTTTATGAACCAACACAAATTTAAAACTCCAAAATAATATTCACGGATAAATTTATTTCCTGAAATGTCGGACTGTCACCAAAGACGGTGTATGTAAACGAAAGCACGTAATGTAGAATCCTCCGGTTTAGACGTAGTCGATGCTACTTCAAGACGTAAATCCAAATTTCTTCCCAAAAACAAGTGAGTTCATAATATAACATTAAAATAATGTTTTTTAATAATATTTGAGAATAAAATATAAACCATAAATTGACGGATTGTCACAGTTGGGGACAATAAAAAACCTGAAGTACAATGGACTGCTGATGAGAGAAAAGTTGCTAACCTAGATCAGCGTCTCAAAAGTCTCATCATGTCTGTACTCCCAGATGACCAAATGAATTCTGTTGTAAATTTTAAAATAGCCAAAGCAACATGGGAGTACCTTATTCTTTACCATGAGGGAACCTCAGATGTAAAAGAAACCAGAATCATGGATTTAAAGCTTCAATACAACACCGTCAAGCACAAAGAAGGGGAAACCCTCACACAAACATTCACCAGATACAAAGCATTGATGAATGAACTTTTGAA
Source organism: Glebionis coronaria (assembly GCA_025667525.1). Lineage (NCBI taxonomy): Eukaryota > Viridiplantae > Streptophyta > Magnoliopsida > Asterales > Asteraceae > Glebionis > Glebionis coronaria. The sequence continues at coordinate 370,794,581 of CM046876.1, forward strand.
CGATGGTGTTGAGCTTTCAAAACTTGAAATCAACACAGTTTTTGTTAATGCATTGCCAAAGAAGTGGCTCAGTTGCTGCCAAAGCTTGAGAAATGCTAATCACATTAAAGATTGTGATCTAGCCTCTCTTTTTGGGAAACTAAAATATGAAGAAAACCTAGCTGATTGGATTTATGAAGGCTCAAGCAAGAGTAAAGGATTAACCATTGATACACCCTTGTCCACAACCTTCTTCAGTGAAGCTGTCATTCAAGACTACCAAGATAGTCCTGATGATGAGGAAGATACTAGATCTAGTGAGGAATATCTAAATGACCTCAAAGAGGAATTTATTAAAAGAGCACTTCTGGCCAAGTCTAGAAGGTTCTTTAAGAAAGAAGGCAAGTTCTCTAGCTCCAAAAAAGCTTCAGTTGACACTGATTGCTACAAATATGGGAAGACTGGTCACTATGCTAGGGTCACTATGCTAGGGATTGTTATTCAAAAACATCTCTCCCTTTATATTCCTCACCAGCTCAATCAAGACCAACTGTTCAATCATCATTTCACCCAAAACAAATTGCTTCTACTCCATTTCAGCAAAGCAGGGTTGAACTCAGACCAACAAAAGAGTTTGAAGCCAAATACAGAGAAATCAAGGCAAGATTGGCCTTATTGAGTACTAAAAGCTCCTCATCCAAGACTCCCAAGGAAGAAAAGAACACAGGGCTTATTGCTAAATCCTATGAATGGGATGAAGAAGATGTTTCTTCAGATGATGATGAAATGGTGAATGTTAAAGTACTGATGGCACTTGCTGATGATGAAGGGGCCAATTCAAATGTTGTGACCAAAGAAAGTGCTAGAAATGATGAATGGGTCAATGTCACAATAAAAAAGGTACAAAATCTTCTTGAATTAGATGATAAAGATGACATTAAATTTGTCTTTGATTACTTGTGCATTGAACTAAATTTGTTGAAGACCAAAGAAACAATTTTCTTGAAAAGTTTCACAAACTTGTTCTACAACTTGAAGATTTTGAAAGTAAGCAAATAGAGCTAAAAGAAGCTAAACTTGATATTCTTACTTTTCAACAATTGAACAAAGAAATTTTAGAGGAAAATAACTTTCTTAGAGTGGAACTAAAAGAAGCAAAAGACATTGTTAAATCTTGGCTTAGAAACTCTGATAGGGTAAATCAATGCATAAGTGAATAAATACCTACTCAAAAGAGGAAAATGCTTGGTGCTGAAGGATCCTCCAGCACCAAACCTATCGTCTTTGTCAAAGCCTCAAACGAGGATGGTAGCTCGATCCCTGACATTGAAAGGTCAGGTGAAGAGAATTTACCCAATCATGACACTGGACGAATCCTTCTTCCTGAGTTTCAAGCAAGTATTGACACTTCAGCACTAGTTGAGTCCTCAGTTACTGAGGATAACTCAGATGATGATATAGAGAATGAAGCACCCAACTTCATCCTTTGCAGAAGCTGGTTGGTGTTGAACCCTCTAATGAACCCAATACTATCCAGTCTATCATCAAGTCACACACCACACACAAAGGTAGTTCTTCCAAGAATGTAAAATTGACACTTCAAAGAACTCTTCAGCTCCTGCTGAAGGTTTATATATGAGAACTACCTCTTCAGTTTCAAAAAATAAACTGAAGAATGCTAGATCTGAGGAAGATAAGAGAATGTCTCTTATCATGCAAGAGATCAAAGATCTTAAATTGTAACTCAGGCAGCAGCAAACACCAACACGATTCAGAGATGAACCTTCAGACTCTCCTCATCTCAAGTACAAGACACAATTTAAAAGGGCTTGTGATTTATGTGGTCTAAATAACCATCTCACTGAAACTTGCCTAAAAGTGATTTATTGTACCAAATGTGAAAGGACTAACCATCGCACTTGTGAGCACACTCAGTATATGCTGTCCAAAACAAGTGCTGATGCTCACAAATCTGAAGCATCTCATTCCAGGCGAAATATGCCTTTCCGACCATGCATTCATTGTGGTATGAGCAATCATCACTCAGATGACTACAACTATTACCCTGTTTGTAATTTTGTGGAAGTTATGACCATGACACTCATGGACATAATCGAATCATCTCACTCAGAAGAGGTATTAAACCAAGAAACCCAAACTCTATTACCAAATGTTTTGAGACTTGTGGAAGCGATGTCTACACTACATCTCATCACAACCATATAGAGTGGTTCAGAAGAGGTGAAGCCCTCTAGGCTAAGAAAGCAAAAGCGGTTCAGACCTCTTATTCTTCTCCTGAGCAATCACACATACCCTCAACAAGAGGACCCTTCAGATCTAGAACACCTTCTAGATCTAAAATCCCCACCCAACAAAGGTGGGTTTCAAAACAAAACTGACCATTTCCTTAACTTGTGTAGTGTGATCTCAGGAAGCCTATTTGGTACCTAGATAGTGGCTGCTCAAAGCACATGACTGGCACCAAAAGTTATCTACACAAGTATAAGGAGGAACAAGGTCCTAAAGTTCTTTTTAGTGATAACTCATCAGCCACTTTTGAAGGATTTGGTTGAGTAAAATTCAATGGTATAGTTTTCTCAAGGGTAGCATATGTAAATGGATTGAAGCACAAACTCATAAGCATAAGTCAACTTTGTGATGCAAAGTATCTTGTGCTGTTTGATGACAAAAAAGGTACAATATTCAACTCCAATCATGAAATTGTGATGATTGCTCCCAGAGTCAAAGATGTTTATGTCATGAACATGAATTCTTCTCAGGAAACATGTTTCTTTGCTAAAGCCTCCATCATTACCAATTGGCTTTGGCATAAGAGGCTTTCACATCTCAATTTCAAAACAATAACTCTACTGGTACAACAAAATCTTGTTATTGGTCTTCCTTCACTTATCTATTCTAAGGACAAACCATGCTCAGCATGTGAAAAAGGGAAGCACCATAGGGCCAGCTTCAAAACAAAGCAAACTTTCTCAATCAAAGAAAGTCTTCATTTGCTTCACATGGACGTTTTTGGCCCAGTATCACCTAGGGCCATTTGTCATGAAAAATATACACTTGTTATTGTTGATGAGTAATCTAGGTACACCTGGGTATATTTTCCGACAAAGAAAATCCATGCACTAGATGCCATTATGTCATTTATTAAAAGAGTTCAAAATCAAAATGACACTCATGTCAAACAACTCAGAACTGATAATGGCACTGAATTCAGAAATCACTCGTTGATCAAATTCTGTGATGACAAAGGAATTTCCCAAAATTTATCATCCCTGTTAGTCGTATATTTTATATAGTCAAACAAGAATGTAATAGGTCATCTTAGTCGTTATTGGTCATGTATTGTAATAGGTTACTCGGGAAAACCGGGCTTGGACTTTAAGCTAATATTGTATAAGTTAGGGGCGTAAGCCCCAAACAAAGCCAAGCCCGACCCAAGTAACTTAAACCCACGGCCCAACAAGCCAAGGGTATATATACCCTCTTCCATGTGTGGAAGAGGGTGTTGGTTCATTTTACTTTCTCTTTCTAGTAAACAAAAACCTTCCACTATCTCTCTTGTTTCCCTCTCTACTTTTCTACTCTTTCTCTCTCTAAGAATCTTGTGTTATAGATTAAATGGGATTAACATTTGGTATCAGAGCCTATAGTAGATAGGTGATTGTAGTTCGTGTGGTTTTGTTCTATTCAAATTCGTGGGTTTTCAAGCATCCTCTAGCTCGAATTTTTTTTTTTTTGTGTTTTTCGTGGTTTGATCTTCACCAATATCATCTACATATTCGTGTTAGTGATTTGGGTTACTTTGATTGGTCAAAAACGCATAATTTGGTGGTGTTTAGCTTGATTTTTGGTGCGAAATCACGTTTTTCATAAGTGTTCACCATTGTTCCTATTTTTTAGCAAATCTGTTACAAATTCGCAATTGTGTCCTTAATTGCGAATTTGAATCCCTGAAATAAGTTGCGAAATTGAATGCTCAAAAGTTGCGAAATCTTGTACCTTGAAGATATTGCGAAATCATATCCAGCTAATTGTGAAATTGTGTAATTGCAGAATTAGTGCACCCATTGCGGAATCTTTCCAAAGATTGCGAAATCTTGACTATTTGGGCAATTGCGAAATCTTGTACTTATTTAAGGGAATTGCGAATTTGTTACATCAAGAATTGCGGATTTGTTCACTCCGGAATTGCGGAATCTTGTACTATAGGGAATTGCGGATTTGTACTAAACACATAATTGCGAAATTGTATTCTAGTGCATTGCGGAATCTTACAATTGCAAAATCTTGAATTTTTTTTGGGGGATTGCGGAATTAGCCCACTATTGCGGAATTATTCACAATATTGCGGAATTCAACCAATTGCAAAATCGACCAAAAATTCAAATTTTCGGACCAAAATTCAAATTTTTAGGCCAAATTTCAAATTTTTTAGGTTTTATTTTTCATTAAAATTTTCATTTTTCAAAATTTTTTTCCTACTAGTTATTGGCTATTTCGAACTCGATTTCAAAATTTGGTGATTCCAAAATTTTCGGTTTACCGTTTTATCGGACTGAGGGATTTATTGTCAGACTGAGAACAAATCAGAATTTTCGAAATTTTAACCACAACCAAATCACAACACATCTACTAAAGATCCATAATCCATACACACCATATCCTCTTCGAGACATCCGTTCAATGGACATTTTCGTGGATTCAACACTAACAACGTCCATGAATGAGATGAATAAAGAGAAGATGCAGAATCCAGAGGTTCAGACAAATCCTGAGACTCCAATCAGTAAACCTTCTAACAAGGATTCTACCACCAAAACCGTTCATGCAATCAAATACAAGATGTCGAAAGCAAAAGAAAGATGCATGGAACACATAAAGTTGCTTCAGTCACACCTTTAGGTTCTTTCAAGAGAAGACCTAAAAGGCACTCGTCTTGAAATTGGATTCAAACGGGTATTCTTTCTACTATTTGGTCAAGATGTTGAGACATTCATCAGAACGATGCTACTTAATGTGGACCATCTTCAACAAGAACTTGACAGAGATGATTTTCACGAGATTATATCCATGGAGGTCCTTTTAGCTCTCAACAATCAGTTCCAGCAATTCATTGACTCAAGTGGCTTATCCAAAAACGATCGAGAGTTCACAAGCACATACTTTACCAAATATACTCTCGTAGATCTTCAAGCATTCAAAGAGACACTTCTTCAACATATGAGTAATATAAAGAAGTCAATTGCTGAAAGAACACGCCATCAAAGACAATTTCAAAGAAGGGTGAATCAAAGACTGATGCAGACGAAAGAGAGCAATGTCGATATAGATCAAGCATTGGATGCTTCTTCGGTTGATACAGAGAGCAGCGGGACAGAATCCGAAACGCAATATATCAATACCAGCTCAGGGAATGATCAAACAACCAATGATGCGGATATCAGACCCATTTATGATGATCAGCCAATGGCTATGGTACATTTAAATGCTGAATACGATGTTCCTCAACATACTAAGCAATCTGAACCCATTCTTGACACGTCTCTAGTGGAAAAGGTTGATAGCAATACCACACCTGATTCATCAGATACGAGTACTAATGGAGGAAAGACTTCTCAGGATGTTGATTCTAAGATTCACGAGCTTGAAAGTCTGTTAGCTCAGAAGACTAAAGATTTTGAGGATGCCAAACTCGTTTTTCAAAGAAAAATAACAAATTTGAGGCTTACTTTGAAAAACTTGAGAAAGCAAATGTTGTTCTTGAACAAAAATTGGATCGTAAGATTCAAGATTTTAACGCAGAAAAAGAACATTTTCTGAAACAAATAAATTTGTTAGAATCAAAGTTGGCTTCTAAAAATCCAAGTCCTCCGCCTGCTTCATTAACTGAACAATCTGTGCAACCTAGCGACACTGTAGACAGTAATGACGCGAATTCTGAGAACGACATGTTTGACAATATGAATATTAAGTTAGAACAACGTGTCGCTCAATTACTTCTACAAAATGAGAAATTAAAGGCTCAGATTCAGGAAAAGGTTTTTGCACTAACGTCGGTGAAAAACGAATTAAGGAAGATAAAAGGAAATAGTGTGGATACTAAGTTACCAAAACAGTCAGACTTGGGGACACCTCCTTCTCAACCATTAAGAAACCACTCAGTTTCTAGACAACCAAATGCGTTTAAATCTGAACGACCCAAAATGTCGAATCCGAGGTTTGCATCCCAAGTTGACGTGTGTAGCAATTTGCCTAAACCAGTCACTCCACAAACTAGACCCTCCTTAAGCCAGACTGCATCTGCAAAACCCGATCACATGAATGCTTCAAGCAACTCTAGATCTAGCTACAAGAACATGCATAGGCGTAGATAAAATAACACGGGTCATAAACGCTATCTAGAGGATGCTCAGAAAAATACAAAAGCAAGAGATAGGACCAAACCACAACCTAGGAGCGTTGTTTACACATCTAGGAATTCTAGACCCTTCTATGATGTGCACAATTCTTCCAACCCTAGGAACTCAAGAGCCTTATCAGATGCTAAGCACTTTGTTTGCACGAAATGTAAAAAAAGCGTGTTTAATGCCATTCATGATGATTGTATCACTAAAGTCCTGAAGATGGTGAACCAAAAAGCTAGAGCACCTCAAAGACGAAACCCTAAAGGAAATAGGTTTTCTCCAATTAAGTCTTCCGTTGTGCATGAGAAAACTATGTCTCCTCGACCTTGTCTTAGGTGGATACCAACGGGTAGAACCTTCAAAACAATAGGTCTTAGGTGGGTTCCTACTGGAAAGATATTTCCCTCTAGCTCGACAAAGGTTCACAGTGAACCCCCACATGGTTCTCATCAAGATATCGCTAAACCACATGCAAGCATACAAACTACTGATGTAAGTGCAGGTAATAAAGTAAAGGTTCAACAAGAACACAAAGGTTTTCCTTATACATACCGGTCAACAAAGGACACTCTCAGAGTTTGGTTGCTGAAGAAGCAAATATCAGAGAAACAAGCGTCTCGGGGGTTTCACAATTAATCTTCAACAATGACTTACAGTCACATATCAGGCTGTAACTCGAACGTCAAAGAAAGGGAACTTTATCTCTTAAACGATAAGTTACGATCAAAACGAGAAATTCATATTTCTCGGTCACGAGCTTCTATTAAAACTATTCAAAAGCTTTATGCTCGTGTACAAGGCTAATAGTCAAATTACAGACTGTAACCCGGTCTCATAAGACAGGAAAGTTCATCCCGAGTATGACTTATCCTCAAAACGAGAAATTCGATTTTTCTCGGACACGAGCTTACATTAAAACTATTCGAAAGGTTTAAGCTCGTGTAAATGACTTCTAAGCACATCACAACTTAGGACTCGGAACTCAAATAAGGAAAGTTTATCACGGCCGATAACTTATCCTTCTCAACGAGAAATTAATATTTCTCGGTCATGAGCTTCCTATAAAAACATTCAAAGTTTTAAGTTCATGAAAAACGACTTCTAAGTAAATGTGAGCTTAGAACTCGTACTTCCTCTTAAGGAAAGTTTATCACGGATGATAACTTATCCTTCACAACGGGAAAATAATTTTTCTCGGTCATGAGCTAGTCATAAAACATTCAAAGTTTTGAGCTCATGTAAATCGGAATTTATTTTAAAACCGTTGAACACAATTTTTCAAGAATTTCTCAAAAAGGTTTTTCTAAATCTTTCAAAATTGTGTGTTCAACACTCCCTTCCTCATATGTGGTTTTTTATATCTCTAAAATGTCATATGTTATTTTGATCAATCTTTGAGGGGGAGCGTTTAAAAATCAAGCCTTTTAATGTTGTTGGGTACATCTCTAAAATTTTCATATTTTATGTATCCAACACATTCCGAAAATGTGATTAAATCTGTCATATATATTATCGGTAAAGGCATCTCAACTCCGTACCTCAACATATTTTGTGGTGTCGTTTTTCTAAAATTTTGTCAAATTTTGTTTCAAGACTCACATATATTGTTGAGGGGGAGCGTCCAGACTAAAAATGTTCCATGATTCATGCGTTCACACATGTTTCTCTCCCGTCGATTTTTCGGAAAATGTCATATTTTAATCTATTGGTATCTCTAATATTATATTTTTATATTAGAGATAGGGGGAGAAAATGTGATTAAAATGTAATATATCGCATCAAGTGATCTTAAAGACTCAAGTGCAACTCCTTCCTTCACATGCCAAACTATTTGGTATATCAATGCATGTGTGTAGGGGGGAGCTTTTTGGGAATGTAAAACTTTCAAAGTGTTAAAAGTTTTGATTTTTATCAAACACTTTGAATGGTTTTCAATGGTTTTATGGTTACGATCTTTACCCAAAACAACCTACTATCCACGACGGAACGATGGAGTCAAAAGGTGGTTTAGGATAGGAAACTAAGTCCTATGATCCAACCAGAACCGGAGGGATCTACCCAAGGACATTCCATAGCTAGAAATAGTTGTCCTTAGGAAAGATGGAGTTGAATGAAGCTGAATGCGGACCAATTACTTAAGTTAGCACTGGAACAATCACAACAAGGTGCTAGTGATGACGTATTGGTAAGCATTGAAGGAGTCGAACATTCTATGCAACTTAGGCAGAAACCGGGTTAACACATCTTTTGAAGGCAAGTGTCATGGACCCAGTGATGCGATGCACAACCCTTCCCCAGCCATTCGAGTTTCTCTTAAAAGAAACTTGTCTCATTGTCACGGAGATCAACACGTATCTATTGACTTTCTCACTCTGAGTCAGTTAATATTCAAAAGGTGGCAGTCTGCTCCAGCCTCCGATTACCAAAAATTGCACTTATTGAGTCTAGAGCCAAACGAGATCTATTTATCATCTCATTAGGACACAATCGAGTCCTACGCATTATCCTTGGGATATTGCCAGAACATCTGAGTGATATGATTCACAATGAAGATGGAAATCCTGCTTGAGCCAACATCAAACAAGCTCATGGTAGGTAACTTGTGCGATTCTACACGAATCAAACTTGTGAGAACTGGAAAGCAACTAAGTTTGGATTCTTAATTGATTCAAACTTGATTCCAGGTTTCTTCGCAAAATCCGTGTGGTCTTGCCAGAACATTCAGAGTGACACTCATTAGTGTTCACAGTGACGAATGGAAATCCTTCCAGTGTCAACATCAAACAGCACTACGGTAGGTAACTCGTAAGATTCTCTATGAATCAAGCTTGTGACAAAATAGAAAGCAACAATGGTGCGATTCTTTTAGAATCAAACTTGTTCCAGGAAATCTGAATTGACGACTCTAATCAGACGGATAATTTATCCTTATGATTCACTCTTTACGTTCGCAGTCTGCTTTGAGACGGTCGAGTAAAGAGAACTGGCTACTACCGCCGGGAAACCCTGTCAAGGAGATTCTTAATCGAATCTACCCGATCACGGGTACGGTATCTAATACCGTCTAAACGGTCTTCACCGACCGGAGGTAAAATGCTACCGAGTTATGATGAAATGTTCAAAGCCATTTTATTCGTGTCCATATATGTTGCTGCATATCAAGAAGGTGGCGTAGCTGTGTAACCGATGTCGATTCAGAAGTCACAAGAGCACAAGATGGCGATATTCAAGATACTTAAGAATGTAAGAATGTAATAGGTCATCTTGTCACAAGAGCTCAAGATGAACACTATCAAGAATAGATTGAAGATCTCAAGCACTCAAAGTCAAATGACTAAGGCTCAGATAAAGATCACAAAAGCATGAAGGAACAAAACCGTTACAAACAAGATCAAGACCAAGATACAAGACCAAAGAAGGAAGATCTCCTCTACAAGAATGTATTCACTCAATCATCTTATGCTTTTTAAGCTTTTTAAGATGACCGATACATTGGGGGAGATTGTTAGCCGTATATTTTATATAGTCAAACAAGAATGTAATAGGTCATCTTAGTCGTTATTGGTCATGTATTGTAATAGGTTAGTCGGGAAAACCGGGCTTGGACTTTAAGCTAATATTGTATAAGTTAGGGGCGTAAGCCCAAAACAAAGCCAAGCCCGGCCCATGTAACTTAAACCCACTGTCCAACAAGCCAAGGGTATATAGACCCTCTTCCATGTGTGGAAGAGGGTGTTGGTTCATTTTACTTTCTCTCTCTAGTAAACAAAAACCTTCCACCATCTCTCTTGTTTCCCTCTCTACTTTTCTACTCTTTCTCTCTCTAAGAATCTTGTGTTATGGATTAAATGGGATTAACAATCCCCTTACACACCAGAACAAAATGGTGTGGCTGAAAGAAGGAACAGAACTTTGATTGAAGCAGCAAGGACAATGCTTGCTGGATCTACTCTCTCTAAGCATTTTTGGATTGATGTTGTAGCCACTGCTTGCTACACTCAAAATAGATCCATCATTGTAAAGAGACACATGAAGACTACCTATGAAGTCTTCAGGGGTAGAATTCCAACATTACATTCTTACATGTGTTTGGGTGTCTAGTATTCATTCACAATCACAAGGATCACCTTGGAAAGTTTGATGAAAAATCTGATGATGGTTACTTTCTTGGATACTCCCTAGTATCTAAAGCATACAGAGTCTTCAACACAAGAAGACAATGTATTGAAGAAACCTATCACATCACATTCAATGAAAGTTCTGAAGCTCTCACTTTTACAAATCCATCAGATGATGAACGTCATATACATGAATCTTAAAATTATCCATCTGATGAATTTATTCACTATGAGCCTTCTCAAAAATATCAAACAAGCAACTCAGTCCATCATATTGATCCATTTGAAGATATGACAAGTCATACAAAAAGAAATCCTTCAGTATCACATACAGATGCCTGTCAATAAATAATGATCAATCTCAAAATGATCATAATGATCAGCAAGGAAACATAAATAACCAAAATGGTCAGTCTCAAACAATCAACATGCTGACACACATGATCAAAATGATCAATCATATACAGCTGCTGAAGAACAATATGAGCCCCTTGCTCAATGCTCTCCTATCATCTCTAGGGAATTAGATCTTGGATATGCTGCTTCTGACCAAGAAGGAAGCCCTTCAATGATTGAACCCTTGTCTACTGAATATCCTTCAGTAGAAACTAGAGACATTCCAAGCCCAAGTCCATGTCATGGACTTCCAAGCTCTATCTCTAATCATGATACCAGTACCTATTTTCTAGCTCCACAAAAATCTTGGACTCAAAATAATCACATACAGCTGGTGAACATAATAGGTAATCCTAGTGAATGTAGAGTCACTAGATCTATGGCAAAGAAACTGAGTGCAGCTTCATCTGGAGAATGCCTCTATGCAAATTTTCTCTCAGAAATTGAACCTACAAAGGTTTCTGAAGCACTCACACACCCTGGATGGGTGGATGCTGTGACAAATCTAACATTTTCAGGTAGTGAAATATTTTCTCGTATAATATTTTGAAACTTATTTTTGTGTTGGTTGACGAACTCACAATTTACGGATTTAAATTTGGGCTTACGTGCATAATTTGGCGTCTTTTACGACTAAACCGGAAACCTTAGGATTACGTATTTACGTTTTTGAACTCCGTTTTTGATGAGACAATTTTTATTGGATTCGTTTAGTGACGGTGATTCATAATTTATAAAAACGTTTTTCGTATAACGACCCGAGGGCACGCAAATCGAGAAAACTAGAATCGAGAAATACCCTTAAACTAGTGAGATGGGACAAAACACTTTGCCCCATCCCACTAGCTTATATGGGACGGCAAGATGACACACCACACATAGGTGGCATCAAGTTTTGGCTAAGTTACACAAGTGTAAGCTTGTGCTTACACTTTAAGCCAACTCATTTACCACTAAACAAAAACAAGCAACTTGTTTTCATTCTTACCATTTCATCCATGCAATCCACTCTCAAACTCTCTCAACCTCCACCTTTGTGCCGTCCCAAATCAAGCAACAAACCCCATCATTGATCTTTTCTAGCTACAAACCACATGTTTACTAGTCCTATTAAGGTGTTTCCTTGAAGCCTTGATCATTTGGTGGCCATATAAACAACTTTGGAGGTGATTTGCTTGTGTCCTAGGGCTGATTTTCCAACATATGATCTTGGTATTTGATGGTCTTGGAGATACTTGTTGTGTTCATCAAGTTCTTGCCTTCTGAAAACAAGAAATCCACTTGGATTGGTAAAGAAGATCATCCTCTACATTTTTCTCTTATTATTTTTTAAAGAACAAATTTATTTTCATTCATTTTGTATATGTATATGATGTATATATGATGATAAAAATGTTGTGTGGGGATCAAGTGTTGATAAACATGCTTAAAAATGATGATAACCATAAGAAATGAAGCTAAAATCATGACTAATTAGTTGGCTGTATAAAAACAGTAGATAACTAAATGATGAACTGAGAAAATTGCATGGTTTGATCTATTTACAGTAAGTAGATGATGTTATACACATGTGAGAGTTGGCCATGCAATGGAATCAAAATAATGAGTGAGATATGATCAAAACAAGTTAGGTGGTACAATCTGAATAAGCAGTTTTGTAGGGACTGTTAAGGCAACTTAGACTCAAAATGGGTAGTAGCTATAACTAAGTTATATGTAGCACATATTATGAAGAAGTTGTCATCCAAAAATGAGCTTCTAAGTCATTGTAGAACTCTAGATATGATAAAGATGGTGAATGTGAAGTTAAAAATCAGATTTTGGAAATAATATTTATTATTATTATATAAGCACTCACTTTATAATTTATAAAATGTAAAATACAAACCCACTAACTTATAAAACTTATTTATATAAATGTATAAAAGGTTAATTAAATGGGTAAATTATATAAATGATGGTAAAAATAATATTTATAAATAATAAAAACTATAAACTTGATTTTTACGACTTTTTCGGCTATCGCCGTGAAATTAACGTTTTTCGTCAAATAAAACTTAGACGACCAAACCCGTCTAATGTAAAGTTTATAAAAGTTATATACTGATGTATAAGTAACTAATACAAGTAAAAACCGATAAAACCCGAACTATAAGAATTACGGACATTTACGAGCTAACTAAACCTATTAGACTAATAATTGGACTTAATAAGATAAATACTTGTAAAAAGAATTATTTGGGCTTAACCCATTTGGGCCCAACATGAAAAGTATATATACTGATCATATAGGTATAAAATGGGTAAAAACAAGTAAAAGAACTTATAAAAGATTTAATAAACTTAAAATAGGTAAAATCGGTAAAACTAGTGAACTAGTAAGACGATACTAAAACGTAAACGCTAAAATGAGTAAATGAGGATTTATAAACCCACTTGATCATCATCATATGTACAAAATCATATATATGTATATTGTTATTTTGATAAAAGTCATTTGACCGAGTCTAAGACCGATTATTATTTATATAGGTTTCCGTGACCGAAGCACGCCCGTAGCCGATAATCCGCCTTTCATTAACAACGTGAGTTCATAGCCTCGCACTCTTTTAAATGTTTTATAAAATGATTTGTAAACCCGCGAGGGAGATAACATGCTAGATTTTTATAAAAATAGAACACAAGTAGTCCCGATTGTATGCTAAATGATATGGACCCGAATGATGCTATGACCCTATATACGAGACTAAAAGGATTATTAGTAGTTAGGTTATGTCACTTAAAGTCCCATTAGCATGAATTGTGAACTACCGGGATTTGGTAGACGCTTATGCATTTGATAGTACTATTTGGGGACGATCACCCCAGTTCGCGCCTTGACGGTTGATCCCCGTCGTACCACACTGATTGGTAAGCGAATTTATGTATGAGAAGATTCCATAGCGTGATTTTTGTGACGACACGCTAACTTAGATGGGCAAATTGTTTGTCGGGTTCGCGGCCCGCTGTTTTCACAGTAAGGTAACAATGTCATGCGGCTAATAATAATCCTAATATAATATAAGACATAAATAATAAACGATAATGACGCTATAACGATGAATATATTACCTATCATGGTAATATAGAGACTACGGTCTCATGGACGGTTTCAGATGTATGCTTGATTTATATATTGCTTGACTAGCAATATGTGGACTTACTTCCGATATTATACTTGTGTTCTGATTTTAAATGATTGTAAATGATTGTTTTATATAACGGTTTTCATTAAACTCTATGAATTCACTCGGCATTCGCTGATATGATTTTTGCATGTTTTCTATCTCAGGTGCTTGAAGGTAATCCGGATGGAGATCGACTCTGATGGCCCACACTTAATATTAAAAAGTGTTCATTCGATCTTTGTTTTGTAATTTTAATGACCTGTATAATTTGGGACCTGTTGTACACTTTTAAACCTTTTTATCGAATGAATGTTTGTTAAACCTTGTACAACCATTTTTATGTGTTGTCTATGATTGGAGTTATTGTGCTATCTCGTAACACTCTGAAAGACCCTTCCGCTGTACCGATACGAAAAATGAGAGTGTTACAGTTTGGTACCAGAGCTCTCGTTATAGAGAACAAAGGATTTTAAAACCAAGGTTTTGAACAAAACTTTTCAAAATCTTTTGACAATGAACATTTGAGAAAATATTTGAAAAATCTTTTGACTATAACGGTGCCAGAGATCTCCGACGTTACCAACAAGCCCTATTGAGAAGATATATATTTTAATATATATAATTTAATTTATATATATGTATATATCGTGATTTCATTATGTAATTGTTTAACTAGTATGTTATCCTAATACGAGATAAATATATATAAATGCAGATTGTCATGGCTGACCCTAATATTCCTGTAGAAAACCATGCTATTCCCGAACCTAATATAGAAGATGATCCTTATTTAGACTTAGTAGATTTTGATACTGATGACGAGGAGGAACCATTTGAGGATCCCGAGCCCGAGTTAGGACTAGGAGATCAGATTGCCCCTCAGGTTGACTTAGTAGAGAATGAGATTGAGAATGTGGGTAATGAGAATGTGGATATTGAGAATGTGGGTAATGAGGACATGGATATTGAGAATGCTGATATTGAGAATGAGGATGAGATTGGATTAGATGAGTTAGATGATGAGATTGACGACGAGGATGTCGAGGAAGACGTAGGTATAGATGTTGAGGTTGATGACGATGAGGAAGCTGAGCTTATTTATCTGTATGATGTTCCAGAGGGCGAGCCTTTGCCCCCACCGGTTTGTTTGTCTGATTCTGAGGATGAGTTACCTAGGGACGAAATGTCTGAATCGTCTGAATCTGATTCCAAATCAGAGGAGGATGAGGATGACGATGCACCTGACGGTACTGATGGTATTGATACTCGTAGACGTGAGATAGGAGAGTCGTCTAGTACTAGAGAGGCTACTCATATTGATGGTCTTGCACCATGGGCCTTGAGACGTGATCTAGATGCTTCCCGTGTTAAGAGTTGTGTGACAGAGGTTGGATTAGGTGTTGTTCAGACTCAGGTTGGTTATTTGGAGTCGAAGACTAAGGTTGGCGAAAAAGAGCGAGAATTGCTTAGTCTGGATTTGAGTGATGTAGAACGTGGGTTGAATGAGGCTTTTAGGAGGTTATCAGTGTTGGAAAGTGGTGAGTATGCTGCTATGAAGAGAAAAGTGAATTCTATGGAGATTTAGTTGAGTGTGGCTCGTGCGATGCGTGAGAAAGCCGAAAAGGAGTTGAATATATCTGTGGGATGGAACAGTTGATTTTATGCCGACATGGTTGAAAGAGGAGTAATCCGTAAGCGCCCAGCTGAAGATGTGTCTAGTGATTGTCCGGCGAAGATCCAGAAGACGATGGATGATGGACCATCTGGCGGTTCTCAGTAGACCAGTATGTATTTAGTAGTGACCTTTATATCTTTTGTGTTTGTAGCTTTGACTCAACCGACTTGTTAGTAGTAGACTTGGCACGAATTTTGAGTGTATATAGTGTTAGAACTTTGATATGGATGTACTAAGACAATACTTTTGTTTCAGATCGAATGAAATATGTATCTTGTCTTGAATTCCATATTGTGCCTTATTTGTATCTTGATTATGAATTCGATCCATATTTTATGAATCCTTTGTTGGATGATTGCTTAATACTTTGAAATTGTGAAATTATAGAACTATGCCGCCCAAGAAGGCTGTGACTGAGGATGATGTACGTAGGATTATTACGGAGCAAGTTACCGCATCTATGACTGAATTTATGGCAAATGCTAGAAATAAAGCTGGCGGTAGTGGAGCTGGCGGTAGTAGAGCTGGCGGTAGTGGAGCTGGCGGTAGTGGAGCTGGCGGTAGTGGAGCTGGCGGTAGTGGAATTGGCGGTACTAATGTGAATGTGAATGCTAATAATGTGAATGCTAATGCTGGAGGAAATATTGGAGGACTTGGAACGAATGCACCTGAAGTTGGTGGCTGTACTTATGTGACGTTCATGAAGTGTGAACCTCTACCTTTTAATGGAACTGAAGGTGCTGTAGGACTAAGCCAGTGGATTGAGAAGATTGAATCGGTGTTTAGGATTAGTAAGTGTAAAGAGGAAGATAAGGTGACTTTTGCTGTGGCTACTCTTAAAGGTCGTGCGTTGACTTGGTGGAACGGGAGAATTGCTTTCATGGGTCTTGATGCTGCTAATGCTACTCCTTGGGCTGAAGTTAAGAAGTGGATGACTTTGGAGTTTTGTCCTCGTAGTGTGATCATTAGGTTAGAACAAGAGTTGATTCATCTGAGAATGAAAGGTGTGGACATTGATAGTTACACGAATCGATTCCATGAGTTGGCCTTGCTTTGTCCTCGATTGGTTGAACCCGAAGAGATCCGAATTGAGAAATATGTGAAAGGGTTGACCAGGAATATCCGGGGGGACGTGATATCATCGAAACCACTGACCATTGATGATGCTGTTCGAATGGCTTACCAACTCATTGGACAGATAATTCAGGATAAGGAAGATGAAGCCCGTGTAGGTGAGAAAAGAAAGGGAGACGGTGATCGTGTAGACAGAGGTGATAATAGGAAGAATTTCAATCGCCGTCAGAACAAGAGAAAGGGGAATGCAAATGCTATTACCCACAATGCACCGCGCAACGATGATAGATGTCCTAAGTGTGGCAACAAGAGGCATCCTGGCGACTGCTGGAAGTGCCGAAATTGCGGAAAGCTTGGACACAAGGTTGAAAGGTGTAAGAAGGGAACGATTTGCTTCAACTGTAATGAAGAAGGTCATAGGAAATCGGAATGCCCCAAGTTGAAAGCGATTGTACCTGGAAGAAACCCCAAGGGTGGTATCTACCAACTTGGAACAATTGAGGTGAAGAAAGAGGATCCGAATGTCGTTACCGGTACGTTTTTACTCAACAATCATTATGCTGTTGCTTTATTCGATTCGGGTGCCGATAGGAGCTTTGTATCCACTAAATTTAGTGCCCTTATTGATATTGAAGCTGTTGAGATAAGTACCAGTTACGAGGTGGAATTGGCTGATGGTAAATTAGTGAAAACTAATAAGCTATTAGAAGGATGCTCTCTAAATCTCTTGAACCATTCCTTTCCGATTGATTTGATGTTGATAGAATTAGGTAGTTTTGATATTATTATTGGTATGGATTGGTTGTCGTTGAATAATGCTACTATTTTATGTGGAGAGAAGAAGGTTAAGATTCCTCTTAGGAATAGGACGTTAGTAATTGATGGTAGTCGATGTGAATCCCGTTTGAAAATCGTTTCATGTATTAAAGTCCAAAAGTACATCAGGAACGGTTGTGAGTTATTCTTAGCTCAAGTGACCGGGAATGAGTCTAGGGAGAAACGATTGGAAGATGTACCTATTATTTGTGAATTTCCTGAGGTATTTCCTAAAGATTTACCCGGACTTCCACCGATAAGGCAAGTAGAGTTTCGAATCGATTTAATTCCTGGTGCTGCACCGGTGGCACGTGCGCCTTACCGATTAGCCCCTTCTGAATTAAAGGAGTTATCTGAGCAACTTAAGGAGTTGTCTGATAAAGGTTTTATTCGACCGAGCTCGTCGCCTTGGGGAGCTCCAGTCTTGTTCGTTAAGAAGAAGGATGGATCTTTTCGTATGTGCATTGATTATAGGGAACTGAATAAGTTGACAATTAAGAATCGATATCCTTTACCTAGGATTGATGATTTGTTTGATCAACTGCAAGGATCTAGTGTGTATTCTAAGATAGATTTGCGGTCAGGATATCACCAACTTCGCGTCCGTGAAGAAGATATTCCTATAACTGCATTTAGAACTCGTTATGGACACTATGAATTTCAAGTAATTCCATTTGGGTTAACTAACGCACTTGCGGTTTTCATGGATTTAATGAATCGAGTGTGTAATCCCTACTTGGATAAATTTGTGATTGTGTTTATTGACGATATTCTAATCTATTCTAAGAATGAAGATGAGCATAGAGAACATTTGAGGATTGTTTTGAATTTGTTGAAGGATGAAAGGTTGTATGCTAAGTTTTCGAAGTGTGATTTCTGGTTGGATTCTGTGCAATTTCTTGGTCATGTGATTAACAGAGATGGAATTCATGTTGATCCTGCAAAGGTTTAAGCTATTAAGAATTGGTCTGCACCGACAACGCCAACGGAAGTGCGAGTTCTTAGGATTGGCTGGCTATTATAGGCGATTCATTAAAGAATTTTCTTTGATAGCTAAACCCTTGACTAAGCTTACTTAGAAGAATAAACCTTTCGTTTGGGGAAGTGATGAAGATGGAGCATTTCAGACATTGAAGCAAAAATTATGTAGTGCGCCGATCTTATCATTACCCGAAGGGAGTGAAGATTTTGTAGTGTATTGTGATGCATCTCTTAGAGGTTATGGAGCTGTTTTGATGCAGAGGGAGAAAGTGATAGCTTATGCTTCTAGGCAAATGAGGAAGAATGAGGAGAATTATGCCACTCATGATCTTTAGTTAGGAGCTGTGGTCTTTGCTCTTAGGTTGTGGAGACATTATCTGTATGGCACCAAGTGTACGGTATTCACCGATCACAAAAGCCTACAATATATTCTCGACCAGAAGGAATTGAACATGAGGCAACGAAGATGGATAGAGTTGTTGAGTGATTATGATTGTGATATAAAGTATCACCCAGGAAAAGCCAATGTTGTTGCTGATGCGTTAAGTAGGAAAGATAGAGAGCCTATCAGGGTGCGTTCTCTAGTCTTGACCGTGCACAATAATTTGCCTGAGCAAACTAGAAATGCGCAAATAGAAGCTTGTAAGAAGGAGAATTTTGTTAATGAAGGGTTCCGAGGAGAAGGAGATCCTTTAGAGGATAGAGCTGATGGAGTGAAATGTTTAAGAGGTCGTATGTGGATACCTAAGTTTGGAGGCTTAAGAGATTTGGTTATGTTAGAATCCCATAAATCAAAGTATTCCATTCATCCGGGATCTGATAAGATGTACCATGATTTGAAGAAGTTGTATTGGTGGCCGAATATGAAAGCTGACATAGCTATGTATGTTCTTCAATGCTTGACTTGTGCTAGAGTCAAAGCTGAAAATCAAAAGCCATCAGGACTACTTCAACAGCCAAAGATTCCTGAATAGAAGTGGGAGCGAATTACAATGGACTTTATCACCAAGCTTCCTAGAACATCATCTAGAAACAATTCGATTTGGGTTATTGTCGATAGACTGACCAAATCAGCACACTTCATTCCGGTTAAGGAGCAGTTCTCACTGGAGAAGCTGACTCGAATATACCTTGATAATGTTGTATGCAAGCATGGAGTGCCTGTATCGATAATTTCAGATCGAGATCCTAGATTCGCATAGAATTTTTGGAAATCTCTCCAAAGATCTTTGGGAACGAATCTCGACATGAGCACTACTTATCACCCCCAGACTGATGGGCAGAGTGAAAGGACGATACAAACACTGGAAGATATGTTGAGAGCTTGTGTGTTAGACTTTGGTAAGAATTGGGATAAACATTTGTCGTTAGCAGAGTTTTCGTATAACAATAGTTACCATTCTAGTATTAAGGCTGCACCGTTTGAAGCTTTGTATGGTAGGAAGTGTAGATCTCTTGTATGTTGGAGTGAAGTTGGGGATACCCAGCTCACGGGACTGGAATTGATCCGGGAGACTACGGAGATGATAGTTCAGATTAAGAAGAGGTTGTTGACTGCCCGTAGTAGACAGAAAAGTTACGCGGATGTGCGGCGGAAGCCAATGGAGTTTGAAGTGGGTGACCGAGTAATGTTGAAAGTATCGCCATGGAAAGGCGTTATAAGATTTGGAAAACGAGGAAAATTGAATCCCCGTTATATTGGAAACTTTAAGATTTTATCTAGAGTAGGTCCGGTGGCTTACAAACTAGAGTTACCCCCAGAACTTCATGGTGTTCACAACACATTCCATGTATCTAATCTGAAGAAATGTCTAGCAGTGAGTGATGAGAAAATTCCGTTAGGTAAGGTTCGAATAGATGGGAAGTTGCATTTTATCGAAGAGCCCGTAGAAGTTATGGACCGTGAGGTAAAGCAACTGAAACAAAGTCAGATACCTATTGTCAAGATCCGATGGAATTCAAAGCATGGACCGGAGTATACTTGGGAACGAGAGGATGAAATGTGGAAGAAATATCCGCACCTCTTCGATTTCAATAAGAAACGGACATCCAAATGAAATGGATCACGAGGACGTTGATCCCTTTTAGGAGGAAAAGCTGTGACAAATCTAACATTTTCAGGTAGTGAAATATTTTCTCGTATAATATTTTGAAACTTATTTTTGTGTTGGTTGACGAACTCACAATTTACGGATTTAAATTTGGGCTTACGTGCATAATTTGGCGTCTTTTACGACTAAACCGGAAACCTTAGGATTACGTATTTACGTTTTTGAACTCCGTTTTTGATGAGACAATTTTTATTGGATTCGTTTTGTGACGGTGATTCATAATTTATAAAAACGTTTTTCGTAAAACGACCCGAGGGCACGCAAATCGAGAAAACTAGAATCGAGAAATACCCGTAAACTAGTGAGATGGGACAAAACACTTTGCCCCATCCCACTAGCTTATATGGGACGGCAAGATGACACACCACACATAGGTGGCATCAAGTTTTGGCTAAGTTACACAAGTGTAAGCTTGTGCTTACACTTTAAGCCAACTCATTTACCACTAAACAAAAACAAGCAACTTGTTTTCATTCTTACCATTTTATCCATGCAATCCACTCTAAAACTCTATCAACCTCCACCTTTGTGCCGTCCCAAATCAAGCAACAAACCCCATCATTGATCTTTTCTAGCTACAAACCACATGTTTACTAGTCCTATTAAGGTGTTTCCTTGAAGCCTTGATCATTTGGTGGCCATATAAACAACTTTGGTGGTGATTTGCTTTTGTCCTAGGGCTGATTTTCCAACATATGATCTTGGTATTTGATGGTCTTGGAGATACTTGTTGTGTTCATCAAGTTCTTGCCTTCCTAAAACAAGAAATCCACTTGGATTGGTAAAGAAGATCATCCTCTACATTTTTCTCTTATTATTTTGTAAAGAACAAATGTATTTTCTTTCATTTTGTATATATATATGATGTATATATGATGATAAAAATGTTGTGTGGGGATCAAGTGTTGATAAACATGCTTAAAAATGATGATAACCATAAGAAATGAAGCTAAAATCATGACTAATTAGTTGGCTGTATAAAAACAGTAGATAACTAAATGATGAACTGATAAAATTGCATGGTTTGATCTATTTACAGTAAGTAGATGATGTTATACACATGTGAGAGTTGGCCATGCAATGGAATCAAAATAATGAGTGAGATATGATCAAAACAAGTTAGGTGGTACAATCTGAATAAGCAGTTTTGTAGGGACTGTTAAGGCAACTTAGACTCAAAATGGGCAGTAGCTATAACTAAGTTATATGTAGCACATATTATGAAGAAGTTGTCATCCAGAAATGAGCTTCTAAGTTATTGTAGAACTCTAGATATGATAAAAATGGTGAATGTGAAGTTAAAAATCAGATTTTGGAAATAATGTTTATTATTATTATATAAGCACTCATTTTATAATTTATAAAATGTAAAATACAAACCCACTAACTTATAAAACTTATTTATATAAATATATAAAAGGTTAATTAAATGGGTAAATTATATAAATGATGGTAAAAATAATATTTATAAATAATAAAAACTATAAACTTGATTTTTACGACTTTTTCGGCTAACGCCGTGAAATTAACGTTTTTCGTCAAATAAAACTTAGACGACCAAACCCGTCTAATGTAAAGTTTATAAAAGTTATATACTGATGTATAAGTAACTAATACAAGTAAAAACCGATAAAACCCGAACTATAAGAATTACGGACATTTACGAGCTAACTAAACCTATTAGACTAATAATTGGACTTAATAAGATAAATACTTGTAAAAAGAATTATTTGGGCTTAACCCATTTGGGCCCAACATGAAAAGTATATATACTGATCATATAGGTATAAAATGGGTAAAAACAAGTAAAAGAACTTATAAAAGATTTAATAAACTTAAAATAGGTAAAATCGGTAAAACTAGTGAACTAGTAAGACGATACTAAAACGTAAACGCTAAAATGAGTAAATGAAGATTTATAAACCCACTTGATCATCATCATATGTACAAAATCATATATATGTATATTGTTATTTTGATAAAAGTCATTGGACCGAGTCTAAGACCGATTATTATTTATATAGGTTTCCGTGACCGAAGCACGCCCGTAGCCGATAATCCGCCTTTCATTAACAACGTGAGTTCATAGCCTCGCACTCTTTTAAATGTTTTATAAAATGATTTGTAAACCCGCGAGGGAGATAACATGCTAGATTTTTATAAAAATAGAACACAAGTAGTCCCGATTGTATGCTAAATGATATGGACCCGAATGATGCTATGACCCTATATACGAGACTAAAAGGATTATTAGTAGTTAGGTTATGTCACTTAAAGTCCCATTAGCATGAATTGTGAACTACCGGGATTTGGTAGACGCTTATGCATTTGATAGTACTATTTGGGGACGATCACCCCAGTTCGCGCCTTGACGGTTGATCCCCGTCGTACCACACTGATTGGTAAGCGAATTTATGTATGAGAAGATTCCATAGCGTGATTTTTGTGACGACACGCTAACTTAGATGGGCAAATTGTTTGTCGGGTTCGCGGCCCGCTGTTTTCACAGTAAGGTAACAATGTCATGCGGCTAATAATAATCCTAATATAATATAAGACATAAATAATAAACGATAATGACGTTATAACGATGAATATATTACCTATCATGGTAATATAGAGACTACGGTCTCATGGACGGTTTCAGATGTATGCTTGATTTATATATTGCCTGACTAGCAATATGTGGACTTACTTCCGATATTATACTTGTGTTCTGATTTTAAATGATTGTAAATGATTGTTTTATATAACGGTTTTCATTAAACTCTATGAATTCACTCGGCATTCGCTGATATGATTTTTGCATGTTTTCTATCTCAGGTGCTTGAAGGTAATCCGGATGGAGATCGACTCTGATGGCCCACACTTAATATTAAAAAATGTTCATTCGATCTGTGTTTTGTAAACTTAATGACCTGTATAATTTAGGACCTGTTGTACACTTTTAAACCTTTTTATCGAATGAATGTTTGTTAAACCTTGTACAACCATTTTTATGTGTTGTCTATGATTGGAGTTATTGTGCTATCCCGTAACACTCTGAAAGACCCTTCCGCTGTACCGATACGAAAAATGAGAGTGTTACAGATGCCATGCAAGAGGAACTCAATAAGTTTGAAAGAAACAAAGTCTGGAAATTGGTTCCTCTTCCATATGGTAAATCAACCACTGACACCAACTGGGTATACAAGCTCAAAAGAGATGAAACCAATGTAGTGACCAAAGATAAAGTTAGTATGGTGGCCCAAGGATTCAATCAAGAGCCTGGTGTTGAGTTTGATCAAACCTTTGCTCTAGTGGCACGTATGGAAGCCATACGAATCTTCCTTGCATATGACACTTACATTAACTTTATCATCTACCAAATGTATGTCAAAAGTCCATTCCTAAACGGTGACCTAAAAGAAGAAGTTTATGTTACCCAGCTTCCTGTCTTTGAGAGTAGTAAATACTCAAATCATGTCTACAAGCTTTACAAAGCTTTGTATGGACTGAAGCAAGCTCCAAGAGCATGGTATGAAAATCTCTCAACTTTTCTCATTAAACATAAATTTGTCAGAGGAAAAATAGATAGCACCTTGTTCATCTATAAATCTAAAACTGACACCATTCTGGTACAAATTTATGGGGATGACATAATCTTTGGTTCTACAAGCTTGAAACTCTGCAAACAATTTGCCAAGCTTATGACCAACAAGTTTGAGATGAGTATGATGGGACAACTCACATACTTCCTTGGTCTTCAAATTAAACAATCTGACCAAGGCATCTCCATCAATCAAGAAAAATATGTCAAGGATCTACTGAAGAAGTATGATATCAATTGTGCTTCAGTGAAGACTCCAAGGTACCCCCTAACAACTTAGGACCTGATCTCACTGGACAATCAGTCAATGAGACTCAGTATAGAGGTATGATTGGATCACTCATGTACTTAACTGCAAGCAGACCTGACATTCAATTCTCTACATGCATTTGTGCAAGATACCAAGCAGATCCAAATAAATCACACCTTACTGCTGTAAAGAGAATCTTTAGATACCTAAAAGATACACCAAGTCTAGGTCTTTGGTACCCCAAATCCTCAGGTTTTGATCTAAAGGGGTATTCAAATTTTGACTATGCTAGTTGCAATTTGGACAGAAAAAGCACTTCTGGTGCCTGCCAATTGCTAGGTGGCAAACTTGTGTGTTGGAGTGCTAAAAAGCAACAAAACAGTTGCCATGTCTTTAACAGAAGCTGAATATGTGGCAGCTGCTGGATGTTGTGCCAATGTTGTTTGTATGAAAAGCCAACTGGCTGATTATGACATAGAATATGAAAAGGTACCATTCTTTTGTGATAAGACTAGTGCTATTGCAATATCTAACAATCCAGTTCTCCAATCAAGAGAAAAACATATTGATATCAGATATCACTTTATCAGAGATCACATTGTGAAAGGGGACATTGAATTACATTTCATCCCCACTCAATACTAATTGGCTGATATCTTCACCAATCCAATGGATGAACCAACTTTCAAAAGATTGATAATGGAGCTTGGTATGCTGAACATTGATGATACAAAACCTGAACCTTCAGCTTTCATTGAAGAAGCTTGAAGGTTTAACATTTCTTAAAAGATTTTGATTAATGTTAAGTAGCATTGTCTAAGTAAAGGATTGTTCAATGTCATGTGTCTATTTCACTTTATGTGATTGTGTATATGATGTTTTGTCGCCTTATTTGATTCACGGAAGCTGAATAAGTAATCACCAGTCATCAAAAGGTTTCTTCAGCAATGCTGAACAAATTTTTAATACAGCTGAGTAGCTAGGCCTGAGTAGAGGAGCGTGCAATGTCATATGTCTTGTTCACTTATGTGAACATGTATATGAGGTTTTGTCGCCTCATCTGACGCACTAAAGCTCACATGTATTGCCATCAGCTTCAGCATATCTGAGCAACAACATTTAAAACCTATCAATCATGTGATTCAAAAGAGTTAATGGCATTAAATTTCTTTTGAATAAAACAAACATTCTTTCAAAAAGGTGTCATTTGTTAATTAAAGAAATTTCAAACGTCTCCATCCACAGTCAACAACTCCCTGACACATGGGGTGTTTTACTGTTCAAATCAACAGAAAATCATACCTTTTTGCAGAACATTAATGAGAAATTTTATGTCAAATGTTCAAAAGAAACCCTAAAAGATTTATAACTTTTTCAAATGGTTTTAAAAACTTTTTACAATTCAGTTAAAGTTTTTATAGAATCCCTAACAACTGGATTTCATTCCACGCTTACAAATCTTTTCATCCAAAAACATACACAAACTATCCTTCTTTCAAAACACACACAGAAACATCAATGGCTGAATCATCATCCACCTCAAAGATAACCAAAATCACACTTAAACCTTCTACTCATGTTAACTATCCCATTGATGTTACCTTCTTTAAACCCAAAAACATCACCTTGCTTAAACCTGAATCCATTAAGTCTGTTCTTGGGGAACAAGTTTTGACTTATCTTTCCAAAAGTGTTTTAAGGTATGCTTTAATTGACAATGCTGGTATGATATTTCTAAATGTGCTAAAAGAATTTTGGTTACAGCAGAGGCTTCTAACAACAAGAAGTCTATTGAGTTTGATTCTACCACGATTGGGATTCATGGTAGATTTGGGTTAAATTCATTTAGAAAAGTTTTGGGTTAGATTATTTGAAAAACACTAATAACTATGAAGCAATACCTGATGATTTTATGGTTGTTAAAATTTATTTAAAGAGATTTGGTATACTGAAGAAATTACTGAAAAGGGGGGTTAAAAAGAAGTGCTTTGCCACCAATATGGAAATTGTAGATGACCATTCTCACTGAATGTTTGGGGGGTAAACTGGAGGCCTTAACCAGATCAATCAAAAGGATGATATTATTTTATACTGTCTGGCCAAGGGTGTCAAAGCTGATTTTGGGAGGCTTATTTTTGAAGATCTCCATGGGAAACTAGAGAAAAAGACTAGAGAGAAAAACGTTGTGTACACCAGATTTCTATCTCTCCTTTTTGCTGACCATCTTAGAAATGACTTTTCAAAAATCAATAGAGAGAACCTAATTTGTAAGACCTTTGATCTCACTCGCTGGAACATTCCAGTCAGCACCATTGATCCTCCTCTTACACAACCCATGCTGGACATCTCCTCAGCAGATGGTCCAGTAGTGTACAAAGCTCCCAAAGACACTTCTCCTACTGGAGAAGGGGATTTACAAGGCAAAAAGCTTGGAGCTTCATCTGGATCTCGTCAGAAGCAAACGTCAATTAATACCAAGAAGGTTAGACATGAGTCTAGAAAGAGGAAAACCCTCACACAATCTTCCTCAAAGAAGATTGATGATGATTCCCAAGGCCATGCTTTGAAGAAGACCAAGTCCCTGGCCAAGGACAAGAACCCCAGCCAGCCATCACCTTCAGTCTCTGTTGGAGGAGATATGCATAAAGAGGCCCAGCAAGCAACCCATCTCTCAACTTCTTTAGGAGAGAATGGTGAAGATGGAGCTCACCCTCAGCTTAACAGTGTGGAGTTAGCATTGGTAAGTACTTTCATTATGAATACAAGTCATACTTCATTACCAATTTATATCACTTGTCTCTCTGAGTCTGCATCAGGGAATGATGTGTCAGCAAATCCAACAGCTGATGCTGACCCTGGCCTATCTGTTTCTAATGATGTAGCTCCCCCACAACAGGGTTCTGCTGAAGGAACCAAAAACATTATCATTGATCTAAACTTATCAGGGACTCTTTCTCAGGATCCATCAGGTCAAACCAACCCTGGTGGTGAAGGGCTTGAAACTGATCCACAAACTCATGATGATGCTCCAAAGATTCCTAAGGAAGTGCATCTCACCACTGGAGCCAAGGTGGGAAACTTGCCTACGTTTGTTGTCAGCATGTCTGGAGATGATCTGGAGAAAGAACTTGGGTTCAATGAAAGAATTCCAGTCAATCTAGATGACAGTGATGAAGAACCTACTAATGCAACACAAAACCCACCTTCCCCCAGAACTGAGCAAGTAAAAGAATTAACCAATCAAGTGTTGATTCTTCAATCACAGGTTGCCAGACTGAAGGAAGAAAAAGTGCTTGCTGACCATGAACTCTCAATACTCAAAGCAAGACCACCTCCTCCTTCTACTGAACAAATCAAGGATGTCCTCATTGTTGCTTTGAAGCCCTTAGTCCCGATGTGGCTACCACCACTTCCTTAAAGCATGAGATGTCATCTCTTATGGACTCCATCAATGGTGCTTCCATGGAGTTTCCACCAGAATTCTCACCAGTTCCTGGTCAAGTTAATACCTTGTGTGATTATGTGTCAAAGATCAAAGATAGAGTGGTTTCATTGGAGAAACAAAACCTGACCATTTCTAAAGAGGTTCAAAAGAAGCTAAATGCCCTTGCAACTGTTCCAGCCATGCTGGCCAAGGTAACTACCACTCTTGATCATCTTTAAGGCTTCTTCCCTGCTGGTGGGTCATCAGAAGCTACTGGGCAGTCTTCTGCTGAGGGGGAGAAAAACATAATCCAGCAGCTCTTTCAGAAACATGCCGAAAAGAAGGCCCAGAAACAATCCATTGAGTCACCTATCACTGAAAAGAGCCCAGCAAAGGGTAAGGGGGAGTCATAAGCGAAAGATGATGATATGCAAGGGCTGACCACAAGTAGGGAAACAACTGATAGTGGGTCACCTCCCTTTATACCCAAAAACAAAGGAGACCTTACTATGAATGATCGTTTGATCAGCACTGGAGTGGCCACTCAGGAAGAACTTAACAATCTATACAAGCTTCAGCAAGAGGAGAAACTAAGAGATCTGAAGCTAAGCTTGTATGAACAAATTGGAAAAGTTGAAGTAGAAAGTGTCTTCAAGAAGAAAGTGTTATATGAAAAGTTTTATATAACAAGGCTTAATAGAAGAAATATCTCACCAATCACCAATGTTGACATGTTGACCACCAAAGGCGACATCAATCTCAAGTTCTATAGGGGTGATGGAACTGATGGGATACTTGAAAACTTTCAAGGAAAATAACTTTCTTACACTGAATGGATGGAAATGAGTGTGATGATCGAGAAAAGAAAATCCAAGAGATGGGATGATGTTCGCACCAGAATCGAGCACTATATGAGAAATCATGAAAGAATAGGTGAAATTCTGAACATCAACACTCAAGTTTCTTTGGAGGATCAAGATCCAATATTGGAGTTGAACAAAAGAGCAAATCTGATACAACCTGAAGTCGGTGACATCTTTGTCACTACAAAGAAATACAAAGGCCTTGTTCAGTTTCAAAATCATCTCCCTGGTCATGTACTTGACGAACCAAAACTAGGAATGATTATGTTCAATCATCAAGAACGTCAAGACTTTGTGGGCATAAGTGATCTTGATGAAATGAACAATGAACTTCTCTTGAATGTTCAAAGGATCTTTTACTCTCTTCATGGTGGTCCAGGACTTACTGATGCTGCTAAAACCTTCAGCATGTGCTTGCTTGCTATATTGGACCACAGAAACTCAGATCCATTAACTCAGACTTCCATCATTGAAGAACTTAGGCCTAAGGAGAATTGAATAATCATTTGTAATATTTTTGTTGTAATTTGTAAGGTTATTAAATAAATGATTATCTGATGTTTATAAGTTATTAATTGTTCAGTGCAAGTAAGAAGAAGTTGTTAGGCTCACTTACTACTGACATTAGACTTAGGTTATTTGTATATCCAAATAGGGGGAGATTGTTGGGTCAGTATTTACTGACCCTGAAGCAACTCTAGGATTTGAATATAAAATCCCCCTAAGTGTTTCATGCTCAGCAGTAAGGCCAGTCTGATGAAGGATGACCAGAGGAACAAAGTTCCTACTGAAGACTTTATAGCTGAAGAATGTTCAGCACTCCCCTTCCCGTGAACTTAGAAGACAAAGGAGTCTTCGCTTCAAATACTAGGCGGTCTAGTTGTTGAAGAACAAGGACTGAAGAAGGGCTTTCAGTTCAGTTTGGCTTGACAATACCAAACTGAATGATGTCGATCTCCTCTAGGATACTGAAGACTCTTCAGTATTCTGAGGGTTTGCATTAGACGGGAAAAGATAACTTTAAGTCAAAGTAGGATGCTTGTATACTTAGATATAAGTACAACCTTTATCTTTTCTAGAATAGTTTAAGATGTACTTTGTACTGTTTATCCAGCATAGGCATCAACCACCCACTGGATAAACCCATGCATTGGTACATGCAAAATGCAAACCCTAATTACACTTCCTATATAAGGAGTGTACATTGGGAGATAAAGGATTAACCAATACAAGAGCTAAAACTATGGAAAACCTTCTCTCTCGATACCAACTAAACCATATAGCCAAGATGCATATGAACATTTAGATTGGAGCTTAGACTTCAACTTTGGTTAGATGTTTAAGTAAAGGATATCAAACCCCATTGTCATTCAACCACTTTGTTATTCCACAAACAAAGTGGGTTATAGATTCTTTATTTGATTCTAATAAAAGTCTATACATTGAAAAGTATATTGGTATTGTTGTTTTAATCTTTCATAGTTCTTATTTATTGTTAAAATAACTCACTTGAGTCAAAGTAAGAGTTATTACTTAAGTTAATAAGTAATAACGAATTACAAGGGACCAACAACCTCCTATACCTACTTTGGTTAAACCTATTATGGTTCTACCTTGTGCTAAGCCTTCAACATCAAATTCATCACCTTCAAGCTCTACAACTTCAACATCTACACCTTCTCGTCCTACATCCACTTCTCCTTTACCTTCCACAACTACCAATGAAGAAACCAACAAAGAGAAACCTTCCACCACAACAACTACTCAACCTACACCAAAACCAAGCCTTTCTTAGCGATCAAGATTGAGAAAGGAGAAACTTAAAAATAAGGATGATATTCAAGTCTCAAACTTTTTGAGGATGTTCAAGCAACTTAACATAAACATCTCCTTTGCGGAAGCTCTTGCATATATGCCAAATTTTGCTAAAATGTTCAAAGATCTCCTCTCAAACAAGGAAAAGTTGGTGGATTTGCCTAACACATCATTTAATGAGAATTGCTCTGCCGTGTTGCTCAAAACCTTACCTACAAAACTTGGAGATCTGAAGCGATTATTGATTCCTTGTAATTTTCTCGGGGTGGAAAATTACATGGCACTAGCGGATCTTAGGGAAGCATTAATCTCATGCCTTTATCGGTTTGGCAAAAACTCTCTCTTCCCGAGCTCACTCAAACTAGGATGACCCTTGAGTTAGCCAACCGTACCATAGCTTATCCGGTAGGCATTGCGGAGGATGTGTTTGTAGGGGTTGATAAGTTTACCTTTCCCATGGATTTTTTAGTGGTAGATTATGATATGGACCCGAGAGTTCCTCTTATTGTTGTTAGACCATTCTTGAGGACGGGTCGTACTCTTATAGATATGCAGGAGGGAGAACTAATTATGAGAGTTGAGGATGAAAAAGTGATGTTTAAGCTAGGAAAAGTAACTAAGAAGTCTCAAGGTTGTGAAACAATTAACATAGTGGATGTTATTGATGAGGTGTGTGATGAGCATTTTCATGAAGCTTGTAAGAATGATAGTGAGAACATCCCTCATGTAGAGACCGTTGCCTCAATTGCTCCCTCCTTAACACCATTTGGAGAGAGTGATTTCCTCTTGGAGGAATTTGAGTCCAACTTCCTTGGTAATGATGATTCTCCCATCAATTGGGAAGAAGACATTCTCACTATCCAAAAGTTGCTCATTGAGGATCCCATTCCTTCACCTATTACACAAGAAGTTACCATTGATGATCCATCCATGGTGAAACCTTCCATTGAGAGTCCACCTTCCCTTGAACTTAAGGATCTTCCATCACACCTTGAATATGCTTTCTTAGAGGTAAAAGACCAATTACCCGTAATCATAGCCAAAGACTTGAAAGGTGATGAGAAGGAAAAACTCATAGAGGTGATTAAGAAACATAAGAAAGCCATAGCATGGAAAATATCCGACATAAGGGGAATTGATCCAAATTTTTGTACACACAAATTCATTATGGAGGATGATTACAAACCCGCCATTCAAAGCCAAAGAAGGTTTAACCCTAAAATCCATGAGGTCATTAAAAAGGAAGTTATCAAACTCCTTTATGCGGGCATGATTTACCCCATTTACGACTCTTCATGGGTTAGCCCGGTACATTGTGTTCCTATGAAGGGTGGAATCACCGTAGTACCTAATGAGAATAATGAGCTTATTCCTACTAGACTTGTCACGGGTTGGAGAGTTTGTATTGATTATAGGAAACTCAATGATGCTACTAGGAAAGATCATTTCCCATTGCCTTTTATGGACCAAATGCTTGAACGCTTAGCGGGAAATGAGTACTATTGCTTTCTAGATGGATTCTCGAGTTATTTCCAAATACCCATTGACCCAAAGGATCAAGAAAAGACCACATTCACTTGTCCCTATGGTACATTTGCTTACAAAAGAGTGCCTTTTGGCTTGTGCAATGCACCGGGGACATTCCAAAGGTGTATGATGGCAATCTTTCATGACATGATTGAGCACACTATAGAAGTTTTCATGGATGATTTCTCGGTCTTTGGAGATTCATTCACTTCTTTTCTCTCCCATTTGGAACTTATGCTTAAGAGGTGTGAAGAAACACGTCTTGTTCTTAATTGGGAGAAGTGCCATTTCATGGTCAAAGAGGGGATAGTCTTGGGACATAAGATATCAAATAAAGGTTTAGAAGTGGATCGTGTTAAAACTGATGTTATTGCTAAACTTCCCCCACCTACCACGGTGAAAGGAGTTAGGAGTTTTTGGGTCATGCGGGTTTCTATATACGTTTTATTCAAGATTTTTCTAAGATTGCAAGACCGATGACCCACCTCTTGGAAAAAGAGGCTCCTTTCATTTTCACCCAAGAGTGTTTAGACTCTTTTGAGATACTTAAGGAAAAGTTGACTAAGGCTCCCGTTTTGGTTTCTCCAAATTGGGATTTGCCTTTTGAGCTCATGTGTGACGGTGGTGATTATGACATGGGGGTGGTGTTAGGACAAAGAGTGAATAAGCATTTTCAACCTATACACTATACTACTAAACAATGACGGGTGCTCAACTTCATTATACCACCACGGAAAAGGAGTTGCTTGCTATAGTCTATGCCTTTGAGAAGTTTAGACTCTATTTTATGCTCTCCAAGACCATAGTGTATACGGATCATTCCGCTCTCAAGTACCTCATGACGAAGTAAGATGCTAAGCCTATACTTTTGAGATGGGTTTTATTGCTACAAGAGTTTTCCATTTAGATTAGTGATAAGAAAGGAGCCGAGAATTTAGCTGCGGATCACTTGAGTAGACTTGAGCATCCTTTTCAAGGTGAATTACCTCATAAGGAAAATAATGAATCCTTTCCATTAGAGGAGCTCATGTCTATCTCTTCACAAGAGGATGCCACCCCTTGGTTTGCGGATATTGCAAATTATCTTGTGGGGGATGTGCTATTAGAGGGTCTCACTTCACAATAAAAGAAGAAGTTTCTTAAGGAAGTAAAATATTACTTTTGGGATGACCCTTACCTCTTTAACATCTTAGAAGCTTGTCATAAGGGACCTACGGGTGGTCATTTTGGGCCCAACTACACCGCCAAGAAAGTCTTTGATTCGGGTTTCTATTGGCCTTCAATATACAAAGATGCTCAAGAGATGGTGAAATTTTGTGATGTGTTGGAAATACGTTTTTACGTATTTAGAAAGGATCGGTCACTCCAAATATAGATACAAGTATTGGGCTCGTGATCTAATGTATTAAGGTATAGCCCATATAGCCCACATGTAGGGTGGGCTATATAAACCCCCCTCCTAGCATGTTAGGAGGGGTTGTTGAACACTTTCATTCATCACATTTCCATCTTTCTTATCTTTCTCTCCTTTCTCTCTCTTCTTTCTCTCTCTAAGTTTCTCCATTCTCCATCCATCTCAATAGGTAATTCAACAATGCCTAATCCTTATAAAAACACGATCCTACAATTGGTATCAAGAGCTAGGTTGCTTTTTCGGATTGACACGTTTTAATCTATTGTTTTGATAAAGTTTGATTTTATTTTTTTCTTTCTTTCTTCTTAAGTTTATTTTTTTTGTCACGGATCACATTTTTTACATATTTAGATTCTATTATTGAAAAGTATCAATTTTTTAATTTTTGGTTATTTTTGGTCTTGTCCTGATCCAAGTTTATTAGTCGGAAAATGTTTTAAGTTTTTATATTCAAAAGTATCATTTTTTTTTAATCAACTTTTGTCACTTTTTGTCTATCCCTGTTAAAGTTGTTGTTGGTTTTTTTTGCTCTATCCTGTTTATCGGAAAAGGATTTATAGATTATTCCGATGCATTCATTTTTCGTCCTATTCCGATAGAAAGCTGCCTTATTCCGATACTTTGACATTTCGATCGCAATAACCAAGTGGTTCTACTTTGCGATAATTTTTTTCAGATTCCCTTATTCCGACGTGATTGCGATAGTCTTTTGCGATCGTTATTGCGACGGATTTAAGGACCATTGAGATGAAACTCTGCCAAAAATTTTTCCACTATATTGCGATGGATTGACAAATATTGCGATGGAAAATAATTTGAGTATTGCGATGGATGTTTTTGATATTGCGATGAAAATGACAAATATTGCGATGGAATTTTGTGTATTGAGATGGAAGTGTGCTTAAATATTGCGATGGTTTGGAAGTTGACACAAAACAAAAGGACTCAGTATCATTTTTTTATCAAACTACATAACTTGACTCGACCCTCACAACAAACACCCTCGTCTCTTAAAATGACTCTCGACCCTCACCCACACTCTCGACTCTTACAACAGCCTCGAACATCTATCAAGACTCGACTCCATATCACAAACACCCTCGACCTAAACCTCGACAACAACAAATCCACACACCCTCGAGACTGACTCGATCTCTCAACTCCCCCTTGACTGGAACACCACACACCTAACACCACACACCGACTCACATCAACTCTCGACTAAACATCACACACCGACCCAACACCTAACACATCAACTCTCGACTAAACATCATCGACTCACATCAACCTCGACACAACCTAACAGAACCCTCGACACATCAAACTCAACCCAAACCACTACTCAACACAAAAACACTCGAAGTTTTTTTGTTTGACTTCCAAAAACACTCTATATCTGAACTGATTCTCGGTTAATTGTTTGACGTGACTCAGATTACCACCTCGACTCGACTTCACTCGAACCAACACAAAGACTCGACTCACACTCAGAAAGAACTAAAGATCTCAGTATTCAACTATCATCGATCAAACCAAATATAATACCTACCTGAGATCATTTATAAATTGATCTTGAAGACGAGGTCTTTTCTCTCACATTTCAAAAGCATCAAAAGTTTGACTGGTAGATTCTGATATTGGTAGCATTGAGATCTACATCTACTGTGTGAGCATCGAAAGAAAGTGATGATGATGGCTGCGAATGATGAGACTTAATCAATTGGTTTCATCAGATTTAGTTTTGAGATTGAAAAGAGAGGAGACGATTATTTAATCAGTTTTTGGTTTTTTTTTTTTTTTTTTTGATTTTAAGTTGTGATAAGAATGATGGGGGGCGGAGGTTACAAAGTGGTATTTGTGATTGGTGGCTGGTAGAAGAGTGGGATTAGGATTATTGAAGTTTAGGGTCAGTTAGTGTTGACTTCATTTTATTCACAAAGTAGTGGGGTGAAGTGTCTGGCATCTTATACACGTGGTTTAACTGCATCCATATTCGTGTCTTTTAACTACCCTTCCTCCTAATGCGTGGGTTTCTTTAGTTCAAAGAGTTTTTGGCCACGTCATATTTTCTTTCACCATGTTTTAGAATTTTGGGCCACGTTTACTTATCTCTCTATACACTTTTATAAGTTAAATTAGGGTTGTGTTTTATGCTTCTTGTATCACATGTTTTAGAAATCTTTCACAATTAAAAGTTTTAAACGTTTTTAATGTTATTAAACATTTTGGCAATATTAACGTGTTTTGGCAAATTCATTAGGCTCGGATCGAGTAAGTTTTAAGGGGTCGAGTTTTATGATATGATTTGTATTGGATATAAATTGTCGGGTCGTTCACTATATTAACCAAAGGTTGGATTTATTAGTTTACGAGCTTTATTTTTGGAGTGAGCCGACTTTAAATTGGACTCCGGTTTAATTTATCATCGTTTGAGACGAAAACAATTTTTGAGCCGAGTAAAGAGGTATATCATCACTCGAGGATTTTTAAGAATTATTTACGGATCGTGTGTCGGTTTTGTCATATCCCGAGAATTTTCATTTCTAAGTTTCTTCACGAGTTGTTAAATTCCAAAAACAACCACATCTACAATTATTTGTCATCGAATTTTCAATGGAGTCTTTGAATTCGAAATTTCAAGAGGGAGACTTGCATCACATGCAAGACACAGCTAGAGAAAGTGGTATAATTTAATGTCGACTACTTCAGTCACATCTTAGGACTATTGCATGGGTTCAAGGAGGAAGCGAATTTGTGACACTCTTTGGTCAACATCATTATACATTCATCGATTCACTATTTCTCAACTTGAACCACCTAGCTGAGCAACTTCACAAAGAAGACTTTAATCACTCTGCATCAACAACTGCATATCAGGCTCTTGTGACACAACTCACGCCTTTCCTCCAATTCAATATCATCAAGTCTGACAATTTAGGGATATGCCGGTCATTTTTTCAATACACACAGAACGATGTTAAAGATTTCCTTGATAAACTGTTAAAATTTATGAAATCGGTTTCGTCTTCGATTTATGAAAGATCCAGACTTCAGCAAGTGCATGATAATGGAGTGCAAGAATCTATGATGCAGATGCAAGAGGAGAATAGTCATACGGTTGACAACTTGGAGCCTAACAATGGCAAGAGCACGGAATCAGGAGGACAACATGATACCAGTGGCACGTCAGGCAATGTTCACGAGATCTCTTTTGATGACACCTTACCCGTTAATGACGAAGAGCCTGCGGACATGGTACAATGTAATGTTGATGATGTATATGCTGATGAAATACCGCATATTGAGCATTCTGAACCTAACTATGACAAACATGGGATGGAAAAGAGTGATAGAAATACCACTTCTGATTCATCCGATGTGAGTCATAATGGGAGAGAAAGTGTTCAAAATGCTAACCATCATGATAATTGTCTTATAACTGCTTCATTAACTGCTTCTGATTCCAAGATTAGAGAGCTCGAAACGATTGTAGCTCAACAATTAAAAGATCTTGAGGATGCCAAAATTGAATTTTCGAAGAAAACGGAGAAATTTGAAACATATTTTGAAAAACTTGAAAACTCAAACGTTGTTTGATATTGTGTATAATGCAGTTCGTTTTTTCTCAGTTCTTGCTAATGGAAAGTCCAACCACTATCGGGTTTTTAACTGTTTTTGGTTGTTAAACTTGTTTGGATATTCTATTTGCTAATTCAACAAAGCCTTGCAAAACGGAAAAATATTACCTACTTATATGTAAAACAATTTGCAAATACCAAGTTTTTATTCAAGTAAAATTCAAAATGTAAAATATGAAACTTAAAGGACTGAAAATGTAAATTCTAGGAAAGATAAATGCTTGAAATGTAAATTCTAACAATTCTAGGGACTAAAAGTGTAAATCAGTTAACTACAAGGATCAATTATGCAAAAATTATAACCAACTAACCAAAATGTAACAACTTTAACAACTTGCTAACTGAAATTAACAACTTCCAAAACTACAAGGGCTTAAAACTTGCAAACCCTAAAAACATTGAAATTAAGCCAAGATTACACACTGTTTAAAACATAAGGGACCTAAGAGCAATTTTTAAAACTATTTAAGCCAAAAACGGGTTTAGGATGAAAATAAGCTCGTTTGAGCTTATTTCTTAACCAAATTCAATGAAACAAGTTTCAAAACACTTAAAATCCAAAATAAGCTACGTGTGTAAAAGGATTTTAGCTGAAGTTGGAAAATAAGCAAATGAGAACTTATCAATAAGCCCAAAATAAGCTACAACAAAAACTAGACAATCACAACTTGATTTTCTTATTAAAACTGATTAAGCAATTCAATTAATGAACGGGAAATCAAACTAGAACATTTTTCATCAAGAAATAAGCTAGGAATCTGAATTAAGCTGAAAATGGGCTATGTTGACCAAGCGTTGACCAGCTTATTTTTCAAAAAGCTGAAACTTCCAAAAATCAAGTAACTCAATGTTTTAAGTGGATTTGTGAAGAAAAATGGCCATGTTTATGAAGAGGATAAGGAGATACAAATTTTCAGCTTTCATTTACAGAAACTTGACTTAAGTTTGCTTAACTGAATTATGCTAATTCCTATTAGATTATTGTAAACTGTAGAGAATGCTCTTGGAATATGAATCTCTATGATATAAGCTATGACTGAGAACAAATTTGGTGCAATTTCATTAAGTTTTGAATGAATACTAGCCAAATCAAAATGACAAATCTGACTGAAATTGACCCAAACATTTTTAATGCCATTTGCCTGTTTGACTATCTTTCTGACATGTAAATGACTTGAAACACTTGATAACCACCTTTTAACCAGCAAATGAACTCTAAAACACCAGTACTCAATTCTTGAAAACTCTTTATAAGCTAATCCCAAACACTCCTTTAACTGATTTTTATGAAAATTTGTGAAGACTATTTGATTTTGAAAGTAAACTGAATGAAAATCTATAGCAAGCTAGACTCAGTGATCAAAATGAAAGGTTTAAAAGAAGTATGCAAGTACTTATCACTACTAGAACTTCAATCAAAGTACAAGGCTAAAAATTACTGAATTAATGCAGTAAACTAGAACTTAATCCAAATCAAAGAACAAGTAAACAGAATTAAGCTACAAGCAACCAAAGATCAAACAATCAGCTACTCTAAACAGCTTTTATCATGCAGTCATCAAGATTACTCTAAGAAAAGAAAGCATGCATTTGACTTATTGAGAGGAACAAAAATAAGGGCTTTAAAACCTATTGTAGTAAACCACTGAGAAGAAGAGGAGCGCTGAGTTCTCTTAGCCTAGTGATAACCACCACCTTATCACTAGGACAACAATCAATCAACAAGAACAGCTAACAATCAACAG
Organism: Glebionis coronaria; assembly: GCA_025667525.1. NCBI lineage: Eukaryota > Viridiplantae > Streptophyta > Magnoliopsida > Asterales > Asteraceae > Glebionis > Glebionis coronaria. The sequence continues at coordinate 370,833,588 of CM046876.1, forward strand.
TCATCATCAAACTGCTTGAAATCTTCAAAAATCAATGGAATGAACTGAATTCTTCTCAAACAGCTAACAAACTCCTTCAAGGTCAGTTATGATCAATCTATGATCATAACAAACATAAAACAGCAACACAAGTATCCAATAGCAGCAGGAAATGAGCAGTAATATGAAGAACAATTTTTGCGGGAAAGGATGAATTCAAATTTTATTAATGGAAAACGGTTACAAAGTTGTTAGGAAGCTACTAACTAACTAACTAACTCAAGAGTTTGTCAGACTCTTGAGTAGCTAGGGTAAAAATGGAGGAAAGGGAAAGGAATTAAGAAACTATGTGTTTTTCTACAAAATTGCTAACTGTTACAAATGAAGTCCTATCAATCTATTTATAGGCATGAAGGAGGAGTTTGTTGGGGTTGGTGACGTGTCAGGACCAATCCCAGCTCTCCACGTGGACAATTCTGCATAATTGCATTTGCAGGTATGAACAATGATTTGGGCTTTTCTTTATTATTGATCTTCAGGTTAATTGACTTGTACCATCGTGTTCGTCTCTTCAAAATGATCAATTTTGGTGTTGACATCTTTTCATGAAATGGATTGTAGCTCAAACGCGATCCTGGCAAATATTTTTGATGAAGAAGATGCCACGTGTCAACATGTGATTGGCTAAAAATTGTTCACACGGATCCAACTGCTGTGATTCGGTATTAATTGCATGGCGGCTGTGAGTGGGAATTAATTACATAGCTTGGTGATCCGTGTGCTTTGTTTCCTCTCTTCTCATTGGCCAATTCTTGTATACATGGATTAAACTTTGAATAACTTTTAAATGTTGGCAGAATTAGTCCCTTGATTTAGCAGATTGTTGTTTTGAGCTAGGAGCTTCATTCTTTTGACATATTTGGTCCTTCAACTTTCATTCTTGAATAAAATGGTCCTTTGACTGAGTTGACTTGAGAGTTGACCAAGTTTGACTTTGATCTTGACTTTTTACAATATTTGCACTTTAGTCCTTCAACTTTGACAATTTGTCAAGATAGGTCCTTGTACTTCAAAGTCTTGTCACTTTTGATCCTTCTTTGTCTTTTTCATCCATTGAGCTTGATTTTTCTTTGTTTGCTTGAAAATGTATCCTTTTACCTACACAAGTATACACAAACACAAACATACCACATAACACTGTTTTTGCAAGATAAATTGGTATTTTGCTTCATGTTTTAGGGTTATTTGTTGATAAAAGGATATGAGTTTAAGCTCATATCATTGTTCTTGAACGAAAATTGGATCAAACAGTTCTAGATTCTAAAGCTGAAAAGGATAATCTTTTGAAACAAATTCAGTTGCTTGAATCTAAGTTGGCATCCCAAGAAGAATTGCTCAAAGAGAATGAGACTTTAAAGGCTCAAGTTCAGGAAAAGGTCTTTGCTATAGCTGCATTGAAAAATGAATTGAGAAAAAATAAAGGAACTAGTGTAGACACTAAGCTTGAAAAACCATCAATCTTGGGGAAACTGCCTACAAATCAGTTCATTCGACAACCGACTGCATTTAGATCCGAGCGATCAAAATCCTCGAGACCGCGGTTTGCCTCCTAAGTTGATATGGTTCATCTTTCTAGACCAGTCACCCCACTATCTAGGCCCAATGTGACTAAAACAGCTTCTGCAAGACCTAATCACATGATTGCCTCTAGTCTCCCTAGACATAGTCTAAAGAACACGTCTCAAACTACTTCAAATGACGTTCGCCATACATTTGTCTAACGGAAGCTAAGAAAAAGACACAAGTAAGAGATAGGAATTTCAAACCTAGTCAGATGCCGCATAGTTTACCCAACACTGCTAACCATAGCATGTCACATCCTAGGAGCATCAATCAATCATCTAGGAATTCTAGATCTTACTCGGACGTTAAATATGCTACTTGTAAAACATGTAGGAAATGTGTCTTTAAAGCCAATCATGATTCTTGTATCAAAAAATTACTTAATGAGGTGAACTCCCGTGCTAGACTTAAATCCCAGTGGGTAGCTAAAATCAAACCCGTTGGTAAAATGTGGCGCGCCACTGGTAGAACTTTCATTCTTGTAGGAAACGAGTGCCCTTTAACTAGGATAGTCTCCGATTCTACTAAGACTACTAGGGAGGAAATTGAAGAGGATGACACATCACTTAAGCCTGAACTTAAGGTTTTCTATAACAGGAAAGTTTGCCAACTAGGACAAGTGAATCATCTCCTCAGGTCACCTCAGGCACAAGTAAGGCCGACTGTGAACCCCCACATGGTTCTACTATAGATATCGCTAATCCACATACAAGTATCCAACTTTCTAATGAGAATGCAGGTACCAAAGTTAACATTCAACAAGCACACAGCGTTCCAATCGTTGTATACCATTAAATTAAGGACACTCTCAGAGTTTGGTTGCTGAAGAAGCTGATATCTAAGAAACAAGTGTCTCAGGAGATTTGTAGTTAAGCTTATAATGTATCAGGACTTATAGTCACATCACAGACTATAACTCGATCTTCAAAGAAAGGAAAGTTTATCGTCGATGATAAACTTATTCTAACAACGAGAAATTAAGTTTTCTCGGGCATGAGCTAATATTACAAACATTCAACGTTTTTAAGCTCATGCACAATGGCTCACATTCAAATCACAGTCTGTGACCCGTTCTTCAGAGAAAGGGAAGTTCATCTACGCAACGATAACTTACCCTCAAAACGAGAAATTAAATTTTCTCGGACACGAGCTTACATTTAAACTATTCAAAGGTTTTAAGCTCGTGTACATGGCTTATCGTTAAATATCAGACGATAACCCGTGCATCAAAGAAAGGAAAGTTTATCGCCGATGATAAACTTATCCTTACAACGAGAAATTACTTATTTCTCGGGCATGAGCTAATAATAAAAACATTCGAAGTTTTTAAGCTCATGCACAATGACTTACAGTTAAATATCAGACTGTAACTCAGATTTCATATTTAGGATAGCTTATCTTTAAAGATAGCTTATCCTCATAACGGGAAATTAAATTTTCTCGGTCATGAGCTTGTATTAAAACATTCCAAGTTTTAAGCTCAGAAAGGAAATTGTATCTTTTAAATAAGAGAACTTTTCCTCATAACGGGAAATTCATCTTTCTCGGTCATGAGCTTTACGTTAAAACATTCAAAGTTTTTCAAGGTCATGAAAACGACTTCTAAGTAAATGTCAACTTAGAACTCGTTCTTCACTTAAAAGGAAAGTTTATCGCCGATGATAAACTTATCCTTACAACGAGAAATTAATTTTTCTCGGGCATGAGCTAATATTAAAAACATTCGAAGCTTTTAAGCTCATGCACAATGACTTATAGTTAAATATCAGACTGTAACTCGGATTTCAATTTTAGGAGAGCTTATCTTTAAAGATAGTTTATCCTCGTAACGAGAAATTCATTTTTCTCGGTCATGAGCTTGTCTTAAAACACTCCAAGTTTTAAGCTCATTAAGTAAAGTGTATCTTTTAAATAAGAGAACTTTTCTTCTTAACGAGAAATTCATCTTTCTCGGTCATGAGCTTTACGTTAAAACATTCAAAGTTTTTCAAGCTCATGAAAATGACTTCTAAGTAAATGTCAGTTTAGAACTCGTTCTTCAGTTAAAAGGAAAGTTTATCACCGATGGTAACATATCCTTAACAACGGGAAGTTTACAACTTCTCGGACTTGAGCTCGTTTCGTAAGATATTCAACATCTTAAGCTCAAGTAATTGGTTTTCAAAACTTTAAACACAATTTTTCGAGAATTTCTCAAAAGGTTTTTTCTAAATCTTTCAAAATTGTGTGTTCAAAAATGTTTTGATAAAAAGAGCATGTCTTCTGGAATCGATAATATTTACGAACCTAGAAATGTCATTCAATAATGACACGAGGTTGTAAATAAAGTTCGAGCAGAAGTTCAAATGTTTTAAAACATTCTCAAAATGGTTTGCTATTATTTTAGATAGTAACCCATTTTTCATACTCAAAGTCAAGCATTTCACCGGAAAGCTTTGACTCAACAACGGGAATTAATTTTCTCGGGCATGGTTTACTTTATAGACATGTAAGGGATTGTGTTTACGTAATAACACAATCTAACACAAATATATGTACGATTCAGTGCATTTATTTGTTAAAACAAGAGAAGTCTTGTTTTTATGAAGTTATCATCTCCACCAACCGTGGCAACTTACAATTGATATCTACATACTCGACGATGCGACTACTCAAACGGTGACTACAGCTCTTTCAATAGAACACGGGTCAACAATTGAGGGGGAGCAATTGTCCAGCATTCCGAATCCTTGAGGCCGAGAGTGCCAAGTTCACATATTGGTGTCAAGACAATGATATCAATCATACACATGGAGTCAAGAGATAACTTCAGACGTGACGAGGTGACCAACATTCGTGAACAAGAACCATGTGAATCTTTCATATGATATTCTTCATCATTCAGGTCCAACCTCGTAACTTGTTAATCTTGTGAATTCATTATCATATATGATCTTTGCACGTGATAAATACCTTACACTTGTGTTTAAAAGGTATTTAATTTACGTCTCAAGTAGTCCCTCATTAATTTGAGGGGGAGCTTGTGTAATTCATGAAGATATATGGCTTTGCATTTTTCTTCCCAAATTTTCTTAAAATGCTATTAAATCAATTGATATTAAAAACATCGATTGGGTTAATATTTTTAATATGGGGGATAAAATGTGATTTAATATGGGAAATGATTAATCACAAATGGTTTGACTTAACGTGCTAGCTCATCCCTACATGTGCGAAATGTTTTCGGATATCGTGGCATATGTTAAGGGGAAGCAAAATGGATTTGCACTTCAAAATGGATTTCATGGTGACATACACTTACCCAAAACATCTCTATTCACGACGGTGAAGATTGTGGTGACATAAGGATGGTAGGATAGGTTAAAGTCCAATGATTCCTCTAGAACCGGAGAAATCTTCCCAAGGACATTCCATAGCTAGAAATAGTAGTCCTTAGGAAAGATGGAGAAAGATTGTGAACGTAGCTGAATGCCGACCAAGTACTTAAGTTAGCACTAGAACAATCACAACAAGGTGCTAGTGATGACGTATTGGTAAGCATTGAAGGGGTTGAAGAATGAAAAAGAATTGTAAAGATAAAGGGTGTAAAGAAAGAAGCCCTCCTTACAACTTAGGCAGAAAGTGGGTCAATATATATGCTATTGAGATCATTTTTAATGATTCTTGATATTGAAGATAGACATCATGGACCTAGTGATGCAATGCACAACCCATCCCAGCTAACTCAGATATCTCTCAAAAGATATTTGTTTTAATCACACGGAGACAACGCATTATCTATTGATTTATTCACTCCGAATAAATTGGTATTGAAATGGTGGCACTCCTCTCCAGCCTCCGATCACTAAAATCCAAAATGCACAATCGAGTCTAGAGCCATTTGAGATCATCAAATATCTCATTAGGACACACTTTCATATTTCCTTGCTTCTTCACACACTGTGAAAAAGTAAGAAAGATCTTAATAGTCCTACGTAAAATCTTCATGATCTTGCTTGAGCATCCGAGTAATACGAAAGTATTTACAATGAAGATGGAAATCCTTCTTGAGCGAATATCAAAAAACTCATGGTAGGTGACTTGTGCGATTCTTTATGAATCAAACTTGTGATAACTAGAAAGCAACAGTGGTTTAATTCTTAAATGAATTTAACCACGTTCCAGGCCTCTACGTAATATCTTAGTGATCTTGCCAGAACACTCAGAGTGATACCTTAGTGTTCACAGTGATGAGTGGAAATCCTTAGTGTTCACAGTGATGAGTGGAAATCCTTCTAGTGTTAACCTCAAACAGCACTTGGTAGGTAACTTGCAAGATTCTATACGAATCAAGCTCGTGACAACTGGAAAGCAACGATGGTGCGGTTCTTAATTGAACTTCACTTGTTCCAGGAACATGAATTGACGGCTTCAAATCATGCGGATATTATTATCCAAATGATTCACTCTTTATGTTCGCAGTCAGCTTTGGACGGTCGAATAAAGAGAACGGGTTTACCCGCGAAATCTTGTCAAGGAGGTTCTTAATTGAAACTACCTGCCACAAGTACGATAGTTAATATCGTCCAACGGTCTTCACCGACCGGAGGTAAAATGCTACCGATTTATAATGAAATGTTCAAAGCTATTTCATCCGTGTATATGTTTTGTTGCTAACTGTCTTATGCAGCGTAACAAGAAGGTGGCATTGCGGTGTACAATCCAGAAGAAGTCGTCACCACATGCTAATATTATATGCACTTAATACTTCATCAAATTCTAGAAAGTCTAAAAGTCAAGTCTTACGCTGTATCAAACTCTGAAGCTTTCAAGAATTACGAAGGTATAAGTATGTAGAACATGAAGTCACAAGGAGGCAAATATCACAAGTGATGAATGCACAAGGTCAAGGCAAGAGAAAATGCTCAAGACTAAAGTCAAAGATCTCATCAGCATATTCACAAGAACAAGATCGAAGACTCAAGCATAGTATGCTAGGTTTAAGATTTTGTAAAATGGTGTGACCTCCCTTTGGGGGAGATTGTTGGAAATACGTTTTTCCAAGGAAAGTCTCGGTCACATCATTATTAGCATAGATCACGAGCTATAGACTATTTAGGACATTGTAACTTGGAGTGACCTCCCTTTGGGTGAGATTGTTGGAAATATGTTTTTACGTATATAGAAAGGATCGGTCACTCCAAATATAGATACAAGTATTAGGCTCGTGATCTAATGTTTTAAGGTATAGCCCTTATAGCCCACATGTAGGGTGGGCTATATAAACCCCCCTCCTAGCATGTTAGGAGGGGTTGTTGAACACTTTCATTCATCACATTTCCATCTTTCTTATCTTTCTCTCTCTTCTTTCTCTCTCCAAGTTTCACCATTCTCCATCCATCTCAATAGGTAATTCAACAATGCCTAATCCTTAGAAAAACAAGATCATACATGATGTATGTCAAAGACAAGGAAAAATTAATCAACGAGATGAGATGCCACAAAACTTCATACAAGAGTGTGAGATTTTTGATGTATGGGGAATAGATTTCATGGGACCTTTTCCATCATCTAAGGGAAATAAGTACATACTCGTAGTCGTGGACTATGTTTCAAAGTGGGTTGAGGCCAAAGCCTTGCCTACTAATGATGCTCGAGTTGTAGTGAAATTCTTGAATCAATTATTTGCTAGATTTGGTGTACCTCGGGCTATTATAAGTGATCGTGGGACTCATTTTTGTAATGATCAATTTACAAGAGTTATGAAGAAGTATGGTGTTAACCATAGACTTTCTACCACGTATCACCCTCAAACCAATGGGCAAACCGAGGTCACAAATCGTGGTTTAAAGAGAATTTTGGAGAGAATGGTGGGAGGGCATCAAGCTTCTTGGTCGGATAAGCTATATGATGCTTTGTGGACTTTTAGGACGGCTTTTAAGACACCAATTGGTTGTACTCCATATAGGCTTGTCTATGGAAAAGCATGCCACCTCCCATTCGAGTTAGAGCATAAGGCTTCATGGGCTCTCAAATGGGCAAATTTTTATTTAAGCCAAGCCGGTTCACATAGAAAGGAACAACTCAATGAGATGGATGAATTGAGAGCCAATGCTTATGAGAACTCATTGCTTTAAAAGGAAAAGACTAAGCAATTGCATGATGTTAAGATCAAGAACCGTGAGTTCAAAGATGGTGAGTCGGTTCTCCTCTTTAACTCAAGGTTGAAACTCTTTGCGGGCAAGCTTAAGTTAAGATGGTCCGGTCCATTCACCATTGCTCAAGTATTTCCATATGGGACTATTGAGTTGTCACAACCAAATGGCCCAAATTTCAAAGTGAATGGTCACCGTGTTAATCACTATTTTGGGGAGGACATTTCCGTGGAAATGGTCCAAGAGATCCATATCTTCCCCTTGAATTAATTCATTGTGGGATGAGTCGAGCTAAAGACTCAATAAATCAAGCTTGAATAACTAGGCTTAGAGTTTTTAGACTTAGAGTGTGGTAGGACAGAAATAAGGGTATAGAGTTGAGGATGAGTGTAGGGGAGACCTTCCTTTTGTCTTCATGTAGTTTGTAGGGTTGCTCTATCTCATCACGTGCATTGGAGCTTATAAAGGAGGCCCTTGTATTCGGTTCACTTTGTTACTATTGTGATTTTTCATAACCACATTGTGCTTAAAAATGAATTCACTATAGTTGATTTTTCCTTAACTTGGGTTAAGCAAAGTTGTCAATGTCCTAATTGTAGGGGAGCTTGCTCCAATACTCTTAAACATTGAGGACAGTGTTTATCTTAAGTGTAGGGGGGTCTTCTATCGTAGCGACCTTACTTAGACCATTGCCTTAACTTCATGATAACTTGGAAATTAATTTTTCAAACATTTTTCAAATTTTTTATCAACTTTGGCCACCAAAAATATGCATTCATAATTTTTGGATTAATCATTTTTCATTTGCATAACACATTTGCATTGTATATATTTCTTCTTTTATTTTTCATCAAAAATATATAAAAGAAAAAATATAATAAAGGACATGGTTTAATAAATTTAGATATCTTTGACATATTAGGCCTGCCATGAATACTTTGACTCAACCCGAGTTTGCTTATCTAAGCATTCTCTAGCTAGTATCCTTAACCATGTAGACCTTTATTGGTTTATTAGGCTAAGCATCCACTAGTCTCATTATTTGAGATTTTAAACTGTGGATAACAAGAGATGATAGAGTTTGAAGTAAGTGTAAAGGGCAAGATAAACCTCATATTAATTAAGTGTGGCTTTTATATCCCCTTTCGTAACCTTTACTTTCTTGCCAACGCATGTATATATGTTAATAAATAATCAAGTAAGGTTTTAATTGGTTTGTAGTCTCTTATGCATTTTTGACTAATCATTCGTGGTTGGTATAAGTACGTCTTAAGATTCTAAGTTAGAACGTTTTATGTGTACTAGACTTATGTCAAGCTTAATACTTAGCGGGTGTTTTTCCTTTTATTCTTTTCAACTTTCTGTGTGAGGAATAAAGAAAAATTAGAGCGGCTTATGAAAAAATGAGTGGCTAGAAAAAAAGAAAAAGAAAAAAAATAATTATACAAGACTCCCAAGAGGGGCAGTGAAGTGTTAATTATAGTGACTATTGAATTCCAATATTACTCTCACAAGGGTTGCGGGGATTTGATAGTTGCTTCAATCTAATATTACCTTGACGGGTTGCGGGATTGAAGATCCAACGTCTCAAAAGGCGGCGGATATAAATTATTGCGTGAGTTTTGTTTTTCTTTTCTTAGTGAGTGTGTAGCTACTTATTAATGCATGACAGAAGGATCGTACACATAAGGCGAATGACTTATTACTCTTGAGTCGGACTTATATCAATTATGGGTGGTTTTTCGAGTAATGGATGAGAGGAATACATATGATAAAAACCGTGCTTCCTTATTTTGAGATTTTACATTTCTTATATTTCACGCTTTAAATAATGATAAATTTGCTCCCAAGCAATTTGCTCAAATAATAACCGGTCTTAGAGGCATAATAAGTGGGGGGTATGAGAGTAACACAATTAATCTATATGAATAAGTTCGCTTACTTTCACTTGTGGATAACAATGATCTTGTTTTGAAGCTTGGTAACGGGAAAGTGAAACTTGAGGGTGATAAGTGTTCATGGTACCAAAAGTCCTAATCTAAGTTATTGATTTCTTTATGACTTATTTCCATCAAAACCATTTCAATAAAATCCAAAAATATATAAATAGAATTGCTTTCCTGTCCATTGCATTGTATAAAATCAAAATCATGCATCATATAGTGTAGAGTAGCATAAAAGCATTCCATATTGGACAAGGTGGTTAATTATGAGAAAAGTATAATTTGGTGCTTTAAAATGTGGCATTGCATGAGGTCATGGAAATGATCAAGTGTAGGGGATTTGATATTAGCAAAATCTCATATCAATAATATCACAAATCACCCTAAAACACATAGCAAATACCTAACTTTTATACATAAAAGCAGTATTATGTGGTATGTTTTGTGTTTGTGCTTGTTTAGGTAACAAGGATACAAATTTGGAGAAAACAAGTGAAATCAAGCTAAAAAGATGAAGAAAAGACAAGAGAGTGATCAAAAGTGACAAGCCTTGCAAGACAAAGGACCTATCTTGACAACATTCAAAAGATGAAGGATTAAAGTATAATTTTGAAGAAGTCAAAGTTAAAATCAAATCTGTTCAACCTTTAAGTCAAACAAGTCAAAGAGCTTCAAATGTTCAAAACAAAAGTCAAAGGATCAAAATTGTAAAAGAAATAAAGTTTGAAGCTCAATTCTACATTCTGCCAAAGTCAAGGGACTTAAATTGTCATTTCTCATACTATTTTGATGCTTAATCCACGTGAATATGGAATGAGCCAATGAGAGCAAAGGAAGAGGGTGACAAGGATTGCCACATATGCCCACTAGCGCCGCCAGTCATTAATAAACGAATCCAAATACTAACACGCACTCAGCCTTATTTTAGCCAATAGGAAAGCGCCATGCAATGTTTAATATATCCATTTTGGATAATGATCCGTGTGAGTTGATAAAGGCCAATAAAACACTGCCACGTATCATCTTCAAATTCATAACGAGCCCAGATCGAAGATTATGCTAGAGATCATTTCAGAACAAGTATCCTACATCAAGTTGCTCGGAATCAAGCAAGGAATTCAACCTAATAACTTAATTGGACTGAAATTCATTCAATCAAAAATCCCCAGTTATGTTCATGAGTTGGGATTTGCAATTGACCAAATGAGTACATGTGGAGCTCAGTTATTGGCTGCAACACGTCATCATTCCCAACAAGCTCACATTCTCACTCTATAAATACGCCCAGTAGTCTTCATTTATAGTTGGTAGCTTGTAGGTGTGAAAACATACACTTCATAATTTTCTCTCATTTCTAGTTTCTCAATTTAGTTAGATACTACTCTTAGGTGTTTGACAACCACCTAAGAGTTAGTTAGTCAGTTAGTAACAACTTTGTAACCTCTTTTTCACCATTAGTGAAATTCAACATTCATTCTCACTCAATTCTCATTCTCCTACCTGCATTACTATAATCCTGTTGATACTGTGTTGTTCTATTGATCATCCATGATCAATAGAAGTTGATTGATGTATTGGAGGCTTGTAGCTGGTTGAGAATTTGTTTTGCAATCCATATCATAGCAGTTTTAGCCATTTGCGGCTGGGTAGTTGATTGTAGCAGTATATAATGATGATGATGGTTATTGGTGGTTGATTCATGGTTGTATAGTTGTACTTAGAAGGCTCAGCGCCTCTCTACTCTATCAAAGGAGGCACATTGCTAAAAGGAACACAAAATTCTTGTTTTAAATTCCCCTAAACTGTCTATGCATGCTCAATACCTAGTGTAAACTTAATTGTTGAACTGATAATGTGATTAACTTTATTGTAGTATAACTTTGTTGATTTGATAGTGTAATTACAGTTTGACAACTTTTCATTTCGTTTACAAGTTAAAACTTAGTGTTTCATCAGTCTTTGTTCACTAATCATTCATTTTGAGTTCTTACCAGTAAAACTTGTTAGTTTTTGCTCTTAAACCAATTCATTTCATCATTTGAACAAAGTCTAATAGGTGCTTTAACCTGTTTTCAAAAAGGCAATTGGTAGAAGAAAACTTTGGGTCAAGTCTTTATTCGTTCATTAGTGAAAACTTGCTCACTTTGAATCCATGGCATTTCTTTATTACTTGATGATTTAGGCTGAAATCTGTTTCAATTTGTAGCTTAACATCTAAACTTTCATTGCTTATAAGGAAATTCTACAGTATTAAGATTTGAGTGAGTTCTTGGCTTATTAGTCAGCTTAATATCAAATTGCATTCTCTTTGAACAATAGCATTTTGTTTTCCTAGTTCTCTAAATCTACTTCATCAATCAGTCTATTTTCTATTACAAAACCATTTGCAAACATGTCATGAGTAAATTCTGAGATTTTGAGCTTGTTGAATTTTTGGTCAAACTTTGGTCAAATAAACTGTTTTTAGCTTATTAAAGATTCCAGATTTTTCTATTGACCATTTTCAATTCTAAAAGACATTCCAAGCTTTGTGAGACTTGATTAATCAGATTTGATAAGAAAATCAACTTGTGAATGTCTCTGTTGGTCCACGAAACTTGTGCAAACATCGAATCAATAAGAAACTATAAAGAACATTTGCCCAATAAAACCAATTGACAAACTAATAACAAAGCTTGTACTTTTCATCGTATGCATATCTTATTAATAATGAATCAACAAATATACAAGACTTGCCCGGTTTTTTGCGGAATAACAACCAGGCGATGAATGACAAACTAAACTCCCATGTTCATAGCTAGCTAAGATTATGCAACCATGGGAGGATGAAACCCCTATCCACTAAAGTGTTACATGTGTGTTTCTGTGCTGGGAATCATTGATTATTCTATTACAAAGACCACATATAGTGGGAGTGTGAAGATTCCTTGAGAAGCTTTACTAAAGTACAAGTAACCACCTTGTACTTTGTTGTCTTCATCTTTTGCACCTTTGACAAAGTAAGCCTTCCTCTTGAACCTCTGTCTTCATTGCTAATTGTTGATCCCAAACTTAGATCGATTAAGCTTTGTGTATACGAGATTAGATCAAGTACTACACGTAGAGAAACCTTTGCTTATGAATAAAGTAACAAAGTGTTATGCGGAATTAACACTTGATCTAAAACACAAAGATGTTAAACAAACTTTCACTTGTATTAGAATGATCGTACTTGATTACAATGAAAGAGGTTTAACTTGCGAATACTTATGAAAACTGATTATTAACTTTAACATAAAAGATCTTCTTTTATAGAATAAGAAGTCTTGTACAATAAGCTACGAATCAACTATTCTAGGTAAAGATAATAATAGAAAATACAATGTCGAGCTTATCTTTACCATACACAATAAAGAAACAAATAAACAAAAGATTCGTATGAAGATATATTCCATCAGTGCTAATCTTCAAGGCTGTCAGCTTTGACTTCTTCAATGTCAACGCTTAGCTGTCAGCGTCCAATGTCATCCTATCAGCGTTGACATTCTTCTTATCAGCGTCTTGTGAACTGACCCATATTTTATTCCCAACAATCCTCCCCTAAACTTGATATCCATTCCAATGATCAAGTTTCTGAATAAATACTTAAGGCTTAGGAGGAATCTTGCAAAAACTTCTTATGTTGGTGATAAACATATCTAATCAAGTCCTTGGCCACGTCACTAGTATAATGAATCTCCAAGGGTGTCTCTAGCATCTTCTCCAACACATCTTTGGACAAGAAATAGTCAGCATCCACAAGTAGATACTCTGAAAACTTTGTAGAGCTCAAATGAAATACACCACAAGTAGAATAAAGCCTCCAATGAAGATTACTGAGATCATCTTCAAGATCCTTCCATATGGCAGGATCTGCTTCTCTTGGACCACACAAAGTCAAAAATGTGTTCCAAAGTCTTATTCCATTTGCTGAAGTAGGTGCTTCAGCTGTATACTTGGCCTCTATTAATCTCCATAGATGCACCAAGTCTTCCCTGTCTATGCTTGCAAAGATAGAAATAACTGAAGTGAAAGTATGTACCTCCTTTCCAAATCTGCCAATCTTCCAAAATCCACACTCATCTTCATCAAAACTGATGATTGGATTTCTGTCATCTAGAGGTACTACATTAACCAAATCTGAAGCTTCTAATGGAGAAAGCTTGAGATGCTTCCTTATTACACCTTCAATTGGAAAATACACATCCATATCTTTAGGAAATTGGAAAGGATCTCCTTTCTTCACTGGTCTTTGAGCAATCCTCATTTCCTTTTGAATCTGCATTTCGTCAGCAAGCTCTTGTTTCCTTTCTTCTGAAAGAAACTGATAGACATTATTTTCTTGTACACTCCTCCAAATAGGATGTGCTCTATACTCTAACTCCTCAAAAGACAAAGCCAGCAACTTCTTGGATGTCCATCTAGGTTGATGGCATTTAAGCAACTTGTAGTACAACTGCCTTCTATCTCTTTTGAGCCAAGTCTTGACCTCCTGTGCATTATACTTCAAAATCACCTTTATATCATCTTGTACCCTGAGAAGAACTTCCAACCCCCAAATTTGATCTGATAAACTCATTCCTGGGTTGTCCATTACCTTGTCTTCCCAAGCATGGTACATTCTGGTGATTTCTGGAAGGTCCCAATCAATCTGATTCTTCAAATCACTCAATCTTTCCTTTGCTAACTCATCCCCATATTCAAGTCTTTCTGGATCTTCAATAATTTGAACACTTGAATCTGAGCTATTTCCTTCTTTATCATCACCACTCTCTTCTTCACTCTCAGAAGTAGCAACAAATGGTGATCTACCACTCCTCTTCAAATCTCTTTCCAAAAGTTGTGCAGCCAACTGTTCATCAAATGCAATTTGTGCTGCATCTTTCTTTGGAACTTCTTCTTCAACCAAAATTCCTTTACCTTTGTCTTTTGGATCAATAATAGGTAAAGTAGAAGAAGAAACCTGTGTGGACACATCTTTGATGATTGCTGATGACTGGAATACACCAACACCACCTGCAACTTTGTCAGCGTTCAAGTTACCTCTATCAGCATCACGATTACCTTTGTCAGCGCTGGATGTGTCAGCGTTCAAACCTGTATCAGCGCCCAATGTTTCTTTGAAAGATCCTTCCAAGTTTAATGATGTCACCTTGGATGTATCAATAACTGGGTGCTTCTTCAAGTTGGTGAGTGCTTCAGCAACCTGTAAAGATTCACTAAATTGTGAACTCTTCTCTGAACTCTTCTCACTAGCTGTATGAATCAGCTCATCCTCTTCATCCTCTTCATCCTCCCCTTTGGAAGATTCCTCCATTAGACTCCTGCTACATGGATTCTCCAAAACAGTTACCCGCTCCCTCAATACTTGGAGTTCACGGCCCTGGTTGTTGACAATTTGTACAAGGATGACATTTTGCTTTTGCAAGCTAATGACAGCAGCCGTCAATTCAGTCAAAGTCATAGGTTCCAATCTGCCCTCAGCTAGAATGGGGATTTGACCTCCCAAAATAGAATCATAGGGCGTGGATGAGGTCTTAATGATGTTGGGACTGTCTTGACCAGCATCTAAGCCTGTGTCAATAGCCCCAGCCTCATCCATGGCACCAGCCACACTTGTGGAGGTGGTTCTCTCTGCTACAAGGCTAGGACCACTAGAGGAGAACACTCCAGTAGTCCTTTGGCGTTTATTCAACCTAGATTGTAATGGGGTGGAAGATGAGGTAGATTGTGTAGGTGTTGGTTGGTTAAGGGGTGTTTGGGATTGTTCAGGGATGGTATCAGCGTCAGGAATGGCTGTGTCAGCGCCAACATTTTGAGTGTCAGCATTGGGTTGGTCAATGTCCATGTGGTCTGGTGAAGGTAAAGGTTCATGGATAGGCTCAAGTTGGGGTTCAGGGTCTGGTTGTGGTTGTGGTTGAGCAGCCTGAATTACTTCAAGCATGGGTTGGGTAAGAGGTATGGATCTGTTTGTGGAGCTCATTTTAGCAAAAATGGTTTTCTGTTGTTTAGGGATCTCATAAAAAGTGTCATGATCCCTAGAACAATATTCTTGTAAATCAAAGACCATTTGCAAAAATCTTGGGTAAGCCAAAGTCATTTTACTCCCCTTATTTTTACACATCCCTTCAAAAATCATTTTTGAAAAATTATACTTAAGCCCACGTGTTATACAAACCAAAGCACTTGCAATTGACCTGTTTATTTCATTAAAAGAAGTACATTTTGGACTTAAGCATTGGAGAAGGACATGTATCAAATATTTCCAGTCAGAGGGAAATTCCTGCTTATGATATTTATTTAAAGTGACATCAGCAGGAATAGGATAACCCAATTCCCTAAGACCTTGTTCTATTGTTGCAATGGCAAGGATAGTCACACCATCAGCGTCATCAAGACGCAAAGCTTGACGAACCAAGGCTTCAGTGACCACCCATGTTCTTCCATGAACAGTAGATGTGAATGTGGTCACTCCATTAGCTGTTGTGGAACTAGCATTGTTCCAAAACTGTCTAATGTGTGCGACAGGGACTAATGGTGTATGAGAAAGCGCATACCTGAATGAGGATGCATTTAAAAATGCCACCATTTGTGAATACTGAGGGAACAAATCATTATCAGCAGTCAAGTAAGCTACCATATTATGTTGGCTCTTGAACTCCAATGTTAAATTCTTTGAGTTGAACTTGGGTGCCATGGTGAAAGCTGTTTAGGTTATGTGATATGGGAAAAATCTAGGAGAAAAATGTTAGACAAGAAAATATGAATACCCAGAATAAAAAGATTAGCCAAATTTATAGGAGAGATGCATGATTTTGATTGGTCAAAAATGAGGCAGTTATATTCAAAGAGCAATGATGAAAATATTGAATCAAATATAACTTATCTCATACATTAATTAAAAGTAACAACTCCCCAAAATTACGGCCAAAGATTAGTCAAAAAATAACAACTGGGTAGGGCCCACTAGGTGTCAACGGTCAAAAATAGCCCATCAGCGCCCAACGGCTATATTTTCTTGTCAGCGTTTGCCTAAAGCCTTGTCAGCGTCACAATTGGACGTAACAGCGTTTGGAGAAAAACTTGTCAGCGTCTAAAAATAAAAAATAAAAATATTTTTAAAAAGAAAAAGACCTTAACAAAGTAATTTATCCAAAGGGAAATATCTTACAAGTTGATAATAATTACTGGGCGGCAAGCACTGTCCATTTATGCACACTTGCTTAAGCAAGATAGACACAAATGTCCTCTAGAGTCCCTTGCTAACCAAAATACTTACCAACAAAGTTATTTCATAAAATTCTTTGTAACTCCCAGGTAAACCCATAACAAAACTATTCCCAAGTCCCCCATCAGACCACAACCAATTCTAGGCCAAAAATGTCTTGGCAGCATGCATAGTTTATCAACTTTGCATGCTACAGTGCCTCATGGTTTAGTAAAACTAACCCATACTCACCTGTGGACACAATCTAGAATTGTGATGAGAGTATTGTAAGAATACCCAAGAGTCCTAAAGGTTCCTTAAACCTCCCCTTAAACTATGATACATGAGTTCTCAAAATATAAATGAACATTAAAAATTTATGTCAAGATAGGAATATAAATATTCCAACCATCATCCATAAACAAAAACATGTCCAAATAGCTCTTCAAAGATCCATAAGCAACTCTGTATCCAATGGCATAAAGCTACCACCACCTACACATTTAGATAAAAACCACAAAACTAACATTTGTTGCTGACAGCGTCCCGACAACGCTTGTCAGCGTTGAAGGAACTCTTGTCAGCGTTAGACAATAATATCTCTAACAACGGCAAAATAACACTTGACAGCGTTACATTTACCTTTGTCAGTGTTGAAAAAATCTAAATCATCACAAAGACCAATAACAATGCATTATCCTGTACATACTTTTACAAAAAGGTTCCAAAACACATATTAAGTGAGATTAACCATTCCAATATTTGTTACCAATATTGAAATCTTCCAGCATCAAAAGGTTTAGTTAATAAATCAGCCACATTATCTTCTGTGGCTACCCTATCTGGTTGTATTAAACCTTTCTCAAAGCAATCTCTTATAAAATGATGTCTAATTTCTATGTGTTTGGTTTTAGAATGATGTACAGGATTTTTTGTAACACCCCCATAATTGCTATGCGCAGCGGAACTACAACAATGGGTGCTACACAGTATTCATTACACACAAGATATATCAAACGACGCTAAAAAGACGTCAACTTAAAACTTGAAATTTAAAATTGTTAGATGATACATGTCCACGGTTTTTCCAACCCCAATTTGGTACAACAGAGTTTAGCGTTTTCGGTCCCCATGAATCTCAACCCAAGACTTTCAGTTTACAACAACATCACATTAAACTTTAAAATGTTTAAGTAGAAAAAGGAGGAAAAACAAGCGGACTCCAAGCCATACACACAACATCCATCCCATGCATGCTCCATTCTACACTTCAGCGGTTACCTGAAACACATGCCAAAAATTTGGTCAACGAAAACGTTGAGTGGAATTCATAGGTTTTACAATCCATTTGAACGTATATAAAATAAAAACCATTCGTGATCATTTATAGACTTGTCGATCAAACAATCTATAATCAGGATACTGACAATTGTGTTTAAGCTCATGACACTAATCCGTTAACTCAATCACCCGCGTAATAAATACCGGCGTGATTCAGATGAAACCAGTGCCCCTTCTAAAGGCATCAGTTGCAATTATACCTTATTTCTCATACAAAATAATCTACCGCAAAACTTACTCAACGTACAGCTTCTCGGCTAGCATTGGGTCGTTAGCCCCGTAGTACTACAAATTGCATAAGCGGCTATTTCCCCCTACTCGAGGGCAGGACAATAGTTAATAGTTCATGATTTTAGGGACTTTTGCAACTTTGGTACTCAACACAATTTCTAAGGCAACTTTCGGGTCTAACAATCATTCATGATATACGTTCCTTTTAAAAACTAGCATGCATTTCCCTCGCGGGTAAAACAATTTGAAATAAACATAAGCGAGGCTATAAATTCACACCTTAGATATTAAGTAGTCGGTAGTTCGAGGGATGATCACTGACGATGAAACGGATGCCCGGTTAAATCAACACCTATCACAAATAACGCGTAATGAGTACTCTCATTTAAATACCTCACGGTACTGTATAAAATACATATATACTAGTCACTTAGGACAATTATAACTCACGCCAAAAACAATACAACAAGCATTACTCATTTTACTCCATTCGTTCTCATTATCTACGCTATCCACTTTTATCCATTCTCGCCGGTACTTGCCGAAAGTACGGGCTGTTTTACCATATTTAACCTTACTTATAAAATTTGACAAAATTCTCAAAAATCCTATAAGACCTGTAGATGACATGTTTTTAAGCCCAATAAAAGTTTTTACTTTTACGACCCGTTACGCAACGCTTTTCCAAGACTACATTTTACGGGCTGAAATTGTACTTCGACCAATTTTGACCTCTTTGACCTATATGAAATGTACCTTTGACTTCTTTGACTCCTAAGTAAACTCGTAGACCCATTTATACAGGTTTGTGACCAAATTTTGACCCTTGACCATTTACCAATTCATACTTGTGGTCCTCGGGATTTGACTAAAACTTTACATAAATTCGGATTATGAAAGTCCTCGTCTCCCGGTACTCGATCTTTAAAACGTCATAACTTTTAGCTCGTTTTGAGTCACGGGCTCTACCTTATACCAAATTAAAGACAAAAAGACCCTCTATAACTACATTTTGTTTTCAAGACCTGGAAGAAAAATCATTTTTATGAAATGAGCTCAAAGTTTCTGCCTAAATTTAGCTACTCCAAAATCATGCTTAGACTCGATTTCAAACCTTCTAACCACCACTAGGCAACATCCTAAGCCTCCCTAAACATATCCAAACACAAAAATTCAGTCCTACCCCTATTGATCAACCAAACTCAAAATCCTAATCATCTAAAAATGAACATGCAACCCATTAAACCTATGTAAAACATCCTTAAACACATAACCAAACACAAGACTAAGCTCAAAATCCATCAACCACCATGGCTCCCCAAACACCCCTTGTGCCGTGGGGTTTGGGTGACCCAATCACCACAACAAAACTGATTTTGGTGGGTTTTCTTGGTGTTTATGCTTCCATAACACATGAATTTAACATGCATTACAACATTTAGCCTCAAAAACGAATTTGGATCATCATGAAAATTTTTGGAAAATTTACTTGAATGCATGTGGGATTTAAGTACATAGAAATGTAGGGAATGTAAGGATTAGATGTGGTCTAACCTTAATTTTAATGAAAATCAAGTGAAAAAAAGTTTTTGATGGTGTTCTTGGTGGGTTTGGGGTAACCGTCGGCTAGAGAGGGCAAAGAGAGAGAGTTTTTGATTTTTGTTTTGTGAAATGTGTTTGTGTGTTTGTGTTTATGCCATTTTGTGTGATTGGGAGGGACCAATTTGCAATTTTTGGTTTCTTTTGGCCTTAAGTTGAAAACGTCCTCAAAACTTTGCGGGTTCGACTCATTAGTCAATTTTGAAAATTTTACGGGAGTCGGAAATCTTCACGATCACTCCAAAATATTTTTGGGATACTTTAAATGTACTCGGAAGGATATAAAACTCACCCGACTCAACTTAACACGAACCGTGAATAAAATTCTCGAAAAATTACATTATCGATAAATCGTCAATAATTATATAAAATTGGGCATCCCTCGGGATCGTAATCGTCATCGTCCTTCTTAAATCGTCAAACGTAAAAATTATAACCTCGAACATCGGCTTTAACCAAAATACTTATAAATATAGAAATTAAAATTTATTAAAAATTTCAAAAATTAGCGTAATTTAGGGTATCGTTAATGACCTCGGTTCTAGGGTGTCACATCCACCCCTCCTTAAAGAGAGCGACGTCCCGGCGCTCGCCTCTTCTTGTACTCACATTTCGTTCTACTGGAACAGATGAGGATACCTTTCCTTGAAAAAGTCCTCACGTTCCCAAGTGTATTCCGGTCCACGCTTAGAATTCCATCGGACCTTCACAATAGGAATCCTACTACGCTTCAACCGCTTGACCTCTCGGTCCATAATTTCCACGGGTTCTTCCACAAAATGCATTTTGTCGTCTAGTCGAATCTCGTCCAAAGGAATCACCAATTCCTTGTCCGCCAAACTCTTCTTCAGGTTCGATACGTGAAACGTGTCGTGAATAGCATTAAGTTCACTCGGCAATTCTAATTTGTACGCTACTGGTCCAATTCGCTCGATGATCTTAAATGGTCCAATATACCTCGGACTCAACTTTCCTTTCTTCCCAAAACGAATTACACCCTTCCACGGCGATACCTTGAGCATAACCATATCTCCAACTTCAAACTCCAACAGTTTTCTTCGGTTATCGGCATAACTCTTCTGTCGGCTTCTCGCAGCAAGTAGTCGGTTCTTGATTTGCACAATCTTCTCTGTCGTTTCTAAAACCATTTCGGGTCCAGTCAATTGACTTTCCCCCACTTCACTCCAACACACAGGCGATCTACACTTCCTTCCATACAATGCTTCGAACGGTGCTGCTTTGATACTCGCATGATAACTATTGTTATATGAAAATTCCACCAGAGGCAAGTGGCGTTCCCAACTTCCTCCAAAATCGATCACGCATGCTCGGAGCATGTCCTCCATCGTTTGAATAGTTCGTTCACTCTGGCCGTCAGTTTCCGGGTGATAAGCCGTGCTTAAACTCAATTCAGTGCCCATCGCACGTTGAAGCGATTTCCAAAATTCCGACGTAAATCTACTATCGCGATCCGAAATGATCGATAACGGCACTCCATGTCTACAGACGATCTCCTTTACGTACACGCTGGCGAGCTTTTCCATGCTATCCGTCTTCTTCATAGGTAAGAAATGAGCAGATTTCGTTAACCTATCCACAATTACCCATATCATATCACATCCACTTGGAGTTCTAGGTAAACCCGTTACGAAATCCATAGCGATTTTCTCCCATTTCCATTCTGGGATCTCCGGTTGTACCAACAATCCAGATGGTTTCTTATGTTCTGCTTGAACCTTCGCGCAAGTCAAACACTTACTAACGTAACGAGCAATATCCGCTTTCATATTCGGCCACCAATAAACTTTCTTCAGGTCGTGATACATTTTATCCGATCCAGGATGTATCGAATACTTCGACTTATGTGACTCGTTCATAACCAATTCTCGAACTCCAGGCTTTCCTTCCTCAGATGAACACAGTGGTAACCAAATCCGATTCTCAAAATATCTCAGTCCGTCAGACCTAATCACGAAAAGAGGTTTCAACATTCGTCCCAAGTTCTCGGCTTCAACATTCCCTTTCATTAGTCCTCTCTCCTGAGCCTTCAGTATAGTTTCGGTTAAGTCAACGCTCTCACTCATCACTAAAGCTCTAACCCTCAAAGGTTTCTCCCGTTCCTTCCTACTCAGTGCATCCGCTACAACATTCGCCTTGCCAGGGTGGTAGCGAATTTCGCAGTCATAATCACTCTGTAGTTCAACCCATCGTCTTTGTCGCATATTCAACTCCTTTTGATCTAAAATGTGTTGCAAACTCTTGTGGTCAGTGAATAAAACACACTTCGTCCCATACAAATAGTGTCTCCACAACTTCAACGCAAAAACTACAGCTCCTAATTCCAAATCGTGCGTCGTGTAGTTCTCCTCATTCTTCCTTAGTTGCCTCGACGCGTAAGCTAACACCTTTTCACGTTGCATTAATACCGCTCCATAACCCTTACGAGACGCATCACAATACACTACGAAGTCTTCGGTTCCTTCAGGCAATGATAAAATCGGTGCGGAACATAGCTTGTCCTTGAGCGTTTTGAAAGCAAGTTCTTCCTCAATTCCCCATTCATACACCCTATTCTTTTCGGTAAGCCTCGTCAATGGTTTTGCAATCAACGAAAATCCTTCAATAAACCTTCGATAATACCCCGCTAAACCAAGGAATTGTCGAACTTCAGTCGGCGTCGTCGGTGCTGACCATTCCCTGATCGCTTCTACCTTAGCAGGATCCACACGAACTCCCTCATTATCAATCACATGACCTAGAAACTGCACTGATTCCAACCAAAATTTACACTTCGAGAATTTCGCATACAGCTTCTCCTTCTTTAACAACTCCAAAATCTTTCTCAGGTGTCTCTCGTGCTCCTCCTTACTCTTAGAGTAAATAAGTATATCATCAATGAAAACAATAACAAACTTATCTAGATACGGCTTGCACACGCGATTCATAAGGTCCATGAATACAGCAGGCGCGTTCGTCAACCTAAACGGCATCACTCGAAATTCAAAGTGTCCATACCGCATACGAAAGGCAGTTACAGGAATATCCTCCTCTCTCACGCGCAGTTGATGATACCCTGATCTTAAATCGATCTTTGAGTATACACTGGAACCTTGCAATTGATCGAACAAATCGTTAATCCTCGGCAATGGGTACCGATTCTTAACCGTCAGCTTATTGAGTTCCCTATAGTCAATACACATCCGAAACGAACCATCTTTCTTCTTTACGAACAACACTGGCGCTCCCCAAGGTGATGAGCTCGGCCTAATAAATCCCTTGTCCATCAATTCCTTCAGTTGATCCGACAACTCCTGTAACTCAGATGGTGCTAAGCGATAAGGTGCACGTGCAACCGGCGCAGCTCCTGGCACTAAATCAATTCGAAACTCGACCTCACGGGCAGGCGGTAAACCCGGCAACTCGTCTGGAAAAACTTCCGGATACTCGCAAATAACATGTACCTCTTCAATCCTTGCCTCTAATTCACCATCACTCGAAACTTGTGCCAAAAACTCATCGCATCCGCTCTCTACGTACTTCATCATTTTCAAACACGAAATCACTTTCAAACGAGAAGTGCATTCGTCTCCCTTTACCGTCAAAACCCTATTCCTCAACGGAATCTGAACCAATCTCTCACCGCAGACGATCATAGCACTATGCGCCATTAGCCAATCCATTCCCACAATCACGTCAAACGATCCTAGCTCTATAGGCATCAAGTCGATTTTAAAAGCATAATTTCCTAACTTCAAGGTACACCCTTTCAGTATAGAATTTGTGCTAACAATTTTTCCATCGGCTAATTCAACGTTATAACTAGTCGCTAATAACACCGGTTCTCTATCAATATGACGACTAAATCTAACATCTACAAAACTCTTGTCGGAGCCAGAATCAAACAAAATACTAGCATAACAAGCGTCTAGCAAAAACGTACCGGTAACCACATTAGGACCCTGTGGTTTATCAGCCGTTCCCACTTGATACACAGCAGCCGCATTATTACCTCCCCGCTTGTTTCCTGCCTTCGGGCAATTCGCTTGCACATGACCCCTTTCTCCACAACCATAACATCCCCTCGTCCTGATAGCATTAGCCCCAGTGGCTACTCCTCCCGTTCGACAACCAGACGTCCTAAGACCTGCCTTTCCACACTTGTCGCATGCAGGCGGGCAATTTCCAACATGATACAAATTGCACTTACCACAATGGGGATTCACTTTCACTCCTCTAGGGTTCGTCACTGCCCTCATCCCTTCATTCCTTCTTTGGTTAAACTGCTGATTTCGGTTCGGCCCATGGTTGTTTCGATTTCCACCTCGGTTCTGGCCTTGGGATTGATTACTTTGTGCCGCTTCCCATTTCCTCTTGTTGCCTTCAGCAATTGAGTTCTGCTTGTCCTGGAGCTTGACGTCCATCAATGCGTGTGCCATCTGAACCGCTTCATCAAACGATCCAGGTTTTGACGAAGTTGTTTCACCTTTTATATTGCTGGATAAACCCTTAATGTACTGTTTCATTTTCTTGGCATCATTGGCAAATATGTCTGGACACAAAAGACTTAACTCATTAAACCTCCTAGTGTAGGAAGCGATATCGTTGTTCTTCAAGGTCAAATGCCTCAACTCATCCTCCAATTGCCCCAATTCCTCTTCTGGGCAAAACTTCTTAGTCAACAAAGCTTTTGTCGCATTCCACGTCCTTGCATTCGCTACAGCCAATCCAACCGTAGCTACCTGGGTATTCCACCAACTTAACGCATCATCAAGAAACGTAGCAGCTGCAAACTTCACTTTATCCGCTTCTGCACAACCGCTGATTTCGAACGTACTTTCAACCTTTTCCAACCATCGTCTAAGTTCTAAAGCTCCACCCGTTCCACGGAACTGCGTGGGACCGCACTTCATAAAGCTAGAATAGGTACACACTCTCGGGGCTTGCTGTCTCCCCGCCTTCCTTCCCGGGTCCTGATTTCTCCCAGCTCGGTCCGCTTCCAACGCATTTGCTATAGCTTCCTGAATCATGGTGTTAACACGATCGGCGGTCAACTTTGGAGGCATGGTGTTAACGAATATCTCTTTCTGCAAGACAGGGAAAATAGAAAAACAATGTAAGTATACATATCAAGTTTCCCAGACATAATATACATACAACGACACATCACTACAGAGTTACTAATATTCATCAATTCACATCACAAAAGATCAAATTTAAGACATATCACAGATCATGAAAGGTAACATAGATTGTATTGATAATTAACCAAAATCGTGACAAGTATTGCCACTACAATCGTTCACCATAAAACTTCAAGTACTTGAGTTTCTCGTCATAATACCATCATACAAAGGTCTAAAACAGTTCTATTACAATGATCAAAGAAAATACAAAACAAGTAACTAGGCATGTGGTGATCCACACGGCCTCTTGGATGGCGGCTCTTCGTCGTCTTCCTTAGGTTCCTCATCACTATCGTCCTCATCCACATCATCCATTTTTCTCTTTCCCTTATCATCCGGCCCACATTCCGTTTCCTTTTTCGTCCCTGATGTGGATCCACACTCAATCGCTACCTGATTTCCCACCGTAATACAAGCACCTCTAGTAGGCGGCTGAATCATGAAGTCATTCGCCTCCATCTCCAAATCGTCCACGAATCTCCAATCCGGGGGCAATGAATCCCTCACACGATGCTCCCAACTCTGCATCCTCGACAACCTCAACTGATCCTCCCTAACACGGTCAAGACTAGCACTTAAATTTGCAACCATTGATTTTAAACTGTTGATGTCACTTGTGTTCACTATCCCATCATACGCAATTCTTGCAGTCCTTTCCAACAGTCTTTGATGTTCCCTTTCATTCTCGTCGAATCTACTGATCACCCTTGATTCCACTACGTACCGCATGCACATCGATTCATCCAAACCTCTCACAACACGTCGTACGTCATGATAAACTCTCGGTCCGGGGCAGCAAATTCTTGGGATGCCTTGATGAAGAGAATTTGCGCTCATTGCACCTTCGGCTCTTCTGGGAATACCTGGTGCACCAACCAGATGGGAAGTACGCATAGGCCTGGGGCAAGTAGTTCTCCCTTGTTCGGGGTCCTGGGCTTGTACATCGTTCGTCTCATCTTGTCCTTCAGCTGCTGTTCCAACACTTCCCCCTTCGTGACCTACGACGTAATCGTTTCCATTATCATTAGGCGGTACCTCGGCCATTCCTGCAATAACAGCGAATTTCGGAGGGTACATAAGTAATTATACAATAGTTATAAATACATGCATGCAAATGCAATGCAAAGGTGGTACATATGCCCGAAATGTAACAATATGATGCTCATGCATGATTAATACAAAAATTACGATGTCGGATATTCCACGTAAAATTCAACGTCTACATATAGTAATCCCATACTTACGTAATAATTACCCACATATATACTTCACTCAAAAGTATACGTAAAATGCCATAAATACAACAATAAATCTTACCGGAGCCATGCAGGATAGTTGTGTTTGCTTGGACCCTTTCTTACGACACCAGAAGTTATAGTTTAGGATTTTCAAAAACGACCTAGTTCTCTATAACTCGTGGCTCTGATTACCAATCTGTAACACCCCCACAATTGCTATGCGCAGCGGAACTACAACAATGGGTGCTACACAGTATTCATTACACACAAGATATATCAAACGACGCTAAAAAGACGTCAACTTAAAACTTGAAATTTAAAATTGTTAGATGATACATGTCCACGGTTTTTCCAACCCCAATTTGGTACAACAGAGTTTAGCGTTTTCGGTCCCCATGAATCTCAACCCAAGACTTTCAGTTTACAACAACATCACATTAAACTTTAAAATGTTTAAGTAGAAAAAGGAGGAAAAACAAGCGGACTCCAAGCCATACACACAACATCCATCCCATGCATGCTCCATTCTACACTTCAGCGGTTACCTGAAACACATGCCAAAAATTTGGTCAACGAAAACGTTGAGTGGAATTCATAGGTTTTACAATCCATTTGAACGTATATAAAATAAAAACCATTCGTGATCATTTATAGACTTGTCGATCAAACAATCTATAATCAGGATACTGACAATTGTGTTTAAGCTCATGACACTAATCCGTTAACTCAATCACCCGCGTAATAAACGGCGTGATTCAGATGAAACCAGTGCCCCTTCTAAAGGCATCAGTTGCAATTATACCTTATTTCTCATACAAAATAATCTACCGCAGAACTTACTCAACGTACAGCTTCTCGGCTAGCATTGGGTCGTTAGCCCCGTAGTACTACAAATTGCATAAGCGGCTATTTCCCCCTACTCGAGGGCAGGACAATAGTTAATAGTTCATGATTTTAGGGACTTTTGCAACTTTGGTACTCAACACAATTTCTAAGGCAACTTTCGGGTCTAACAATCATTCATGATATACGTTCCTTTTAAAAACTAGCATGCATTTCCCTCGCGGGTAAAACAATTTGAAATAAACATAAGCGAGGCTATAAATTCACACCTTAGATATTAAGTAGTCGGTAGTTCGAGGGATGATCACTGACGATGAAACGGATGCCCGGTTAAATCAACACCTATCACAAATAACGCGTAATGAGTACTCTCATTTAAATACCTCACGGTACTGTATAAAATACATATATACTAGTCACTTAGGACAATTATAACTCACGCCAAAAACAATACAACAAGCATTACTCATTTTACTCCATTCGTTCTCATTATCTACGCTATCCACTTTTATCCATTCTCGCCGGTACTTGCCGAAAGTACGGGCTGTTTTACCATATTTAACCTTACTTATAAAATTTGACAAAATTCTCAAAAATCCTATAAGACCTGTAGATGACATGTTTTTAAGCCCAATAAAAGTTTTTACTTTTACGACCCGTTACGCAACGCTTTTCCAAGACTACATTTTACGGGCTGAAATTGTACTTCGACCAATTTTGACCTCTTTGACCTATATGAAATGTACCTTTGACTTCTTTGACTCCTAAGTCAACTCGTAGACCCATTTATACAGGTTTGTGACCAAATTTTGACCCTTGACCATTTACCAATTCATACTTGTGGTCCTCGGGATTTGACTAAAACTTTACATAAATTCGGATTATGAAAGTCCTCGTCTCCCGGTACTCGATCTTTAAAACGTCATAACTTTTAGCTCGTTTTGAGTCACGGGCTCTACCTTATACCAAATTAAAGACAAAAAGACCCTCTATAACTACATTTTGTTTTCAAGACCTGGAAGAAAAATCATTTTTATGAAATGAGCTCAAAGTTTCTGCCTAAATTTAGCTACTCCAAAATCATGCTTAGACTCGATTTCAAACCTTCTAACCACCACTAGGCAACATCCTAAGCCTCCCTAAACATATCCAAACACAAAAATTCAGTCCTACCCCTATTGATCAACCAAACTCAAAATCCTAATCATCTAAAAATGAACATGCAACCCATTAAACCTATGTAAAACATCCTTAAACACATAACCAAACACAAGACTAAGCTCAAAATCCAACAACCACCATGGCTCCCCAAACACCCCTTGTGCCGTGGGGTTTGGGTGACCCAATCACCACAACCAAATTGATTTTGGTGGGTTTTCTTGGTGTTTATGCTTCCATAACACATGAATTTAACATGCATTACAACATTTAGCCTCAAAAACGAATTTGGATCATCATGAAAATTTTTGGAAAATTTACTTGAATGCATGTGGGATTTAAGTACATAGAAATGTAGGGAATGTAAGGATTAGATGTGGTCTAACCTTAATTTTAATGAAAATCAAGTGAAAAAAAGTTTTTGATGGTGTTCTTGGTGGGTTTGGGGTAACCGTCGGCTAGAGAGGGCAAAGAGAGAGAGTTTTTGATTTTTGTTTTGTGAAATGTGTTTGTGTGTTTGTGTTTATGCCATTTTGTGTGATTGGGAGGGACCAATTTGCAATTTTTGGTTTCTTTTGGCCTTAAGTTGAAAACGTCCTCAAAACTTTGCGGGTTCGACTCATTAGTCAATTTTGAAAATTTTACGGGAGTCGGAAATCTTCCCGATCACTCCAAAATATTTTTGGGATACTTTAAATGTACTCGGAAGGCTATAAAACTCACCCGACTCAACTTAACACGAACCGTGAATAAAATTCTCGAAAAATTACATTATCGATAAATCGTCAATAATTATATAAAATTGGGCATCCCTCGGGATCATAATCGTCATCGTCCTTCTTAAATCGTCAAACGTAAAAATTATAACCTCGAACATCGGCTTTAACCAAAATACTTATAAATATAGAAATTAAAATTTATTAAAAATTTCAAAAATTAGCGTAATTTAGGGTATCGTTAATGACCTCGGTTCTAGGGTGTCACATTTTTAATAATGCATAAAGTACTGTTATTGTCTACAAAAATCTTGGTATGCATAAAATTATACCCATAATCCAACAGCTGGTTCTGAATCCATAAGACTTGTCCACAACAAGCAGCTACAGCCACATATTCTGCTTCAGTTGTAGAGTTTGCCACCACTGTTTGTTTCTTGCATTGCCAAGATATCAATCTGCTCCCAAGAAATTGGCATCCACCAGTTGTGGATTTCCTATCAAACTTGTCACCACCATAGTCACTGTCTGAATATGCAATAAGGTCCAATGGAGAATCTTTTGGGTACCACAAGCCAAGATCTGGATAACATCTTAGGTACCTAAAAATTCTCTTCACAGCAAAAAGGTGACATTCTTTGGGAGTCACTTGATGGCGTGCACAAGCACACACAGCAAACATGATGTCAGGTCTTGAGGCTGTAAGATACATCAATGATCCAATCATTGATCTATAGTGCCTAACATCCACATCCTTTCCAGCTCCAATTTTTCCCCAAGGGTGTTCCCTATCCATAGGAGTGGAAGCATCCTTTTCATGTGGAGAAAAACCATATTTCTTCAAGATTTCAGCTACATACTTGTCTTGGGAGATGAAGATACCATCTTCTTTCTGCTGAACTTGTAAACCTAGAAAGAAGTTCATCTCACCCATGGCACTCATCTTGAATTTATCTGTCATGAGCTTGGAAAAGTCCTCACTCATTTTTGGATCAGTAGACCCAAAAATGATGTCATCAACATAGACCTGTACAAGCAACACATGTTTTCCTTTCTTCTTTGTAAATAGTGTCTGATCTATGGTGCCCCTCTTGAATCCATTGTCCACCAAATATGTAGACAATGTACCATACCATGCTCTAGGGGCTTGATGAAGTCCATACATAGCTTTCTTCACTCTATAAACCTTGTCTGGATTTTCAGGATCTTCAAAACCAGGAGGTTGCATAACATATACTTCCTCAACAATTGTTCCATAGAGGAAAGCACTCTTCACATCCATTTGATAAACAGTGAAATTCATACAAGAGGCATAAGCTAGGAAAATTCTTATAGCTTCAATTCTTGCAACAGGAGCAAAAACTTCTTCATAATCTATACCTTCCTCTTGTGTATATCCCTGAGCTACCAAACGTGCCTTGTTTCTGACCACAATACCTCTGTCATCTTTCTTGTTCCTTAGAACCCATCTTGTCCCAATTGGTCTCACATATCTAGGACAATCAACCAGCTCCCAAACATCCTGTATAGCAAATTGGTGAAGCTCATCCTGCATTGCTTCCACCCAACTTGGTTCTTTGAGAGCATCAAAAATTTTCTTGGGTTCTTCCTGTGATAGAAAACAGGCAAATAAACATGCTTGTACAAGAGGGGTATCAACCTTCTTGTGTATATTGGCAATAACTCCACCAAGACTTTGATGGGATCTTCTTGTCTGAACTGGACCCATAACATCACCAATGATCTGAGATGTGGGGTGATCCTTTGCTGTGGAAGTGAGAACTCCTCCTTCAAAAAGTCTGGTGTCCTCAACTTCACGCTCCATGTTGCCAATATCTTCTTCATCAGACTCTCCTTGATCAACAGAAATCTCTTCATGGACATTGGAAGGTCCACCCTGTTCAAAATGGGAAGAGAAAAGATGTGCAAAGGTGTCATCAAACTCTGAACCTTGCTTGTCAGCGTTTGGGCTAACAGCGCTTGAACTATTGTTGTCAGTGTCTGAGCCATCAGCGTCTGAATTAGTCTTGTCAGCGTTTGATTTCCCTTTGTCAGCGCCTGAAGAACCATGCACGTTTGTATTTGGTGGTATTTGAAAACCACCATTATCCTTTCTAGCAGCAGCAGCAGCAGCATAATACTCATCTGTCCATATAGGAAGTGTAACATATTCTTGTGTGGGAGATGATTCAACTGCTGGTGGTCCATCTTCCTTAGCAACTGCTGGTGGTCCATATAGGAAGTGTAACATATTCTTGTCTCAACACTTTCCGTCAGCGTCTCAACTAGCCGTGTCAGCGGCTTTGACAAACGTCTTGATATTTTCTTCGTTTTGAGTTTTTGCCACATCAACTCATATAATATTAGACCCAACAATCTTCCCCTAGTTGATGTCGGCAAAACTCTTATATGTATCTCTTGTAAGTTGTACATGATCTTCAAATTGCTTCCCCTCAAGTGTAGCATGCGTATCTTCCCCTTTTTGTCACATCAACAGGAAAGTAAACAATGTATGCAATCTTTGAAGATTCTCCAAATGTAGGCTCTGTGTAATGATCTTGAAGAAAAATAAATAAAGTATTCTTGATGTAGAAGTAGAGTAACCCAGACATATGTTCCATGTCTTGTACTATCCACGTGATAAAGAACTTATACTCTACCAAGTATAACGAGACCTCGATCTCTTGCCAATATTCTCATCCTATGTGAGACACTGAGCACGATAATGTAACTCCTTCAAGTGTTATGACAAGTCTTCATCACCACCCATGTAAGCACGAACAAGTTACCTTTAAAGTCAGTGGCTGGAAGTCCATGACTTTAAGATATGATAGAACACAAACTCGCGAAAATCTTCTTCAATCATCAAACTTACCATAATAATTCTTCCCCTTAAGCTAACACTTCTTCATGAAGAAACTTAATCTTCATATCATATGTAAAAGTGATAAGACGGATAACTCTTTTACAAGGCTACCCCGATTACATAATCAAATCCAATAAATTACCTCACGAATTGTTGCTAACTTACTTTAAAATCATTAATCCGTTTAAAAATATCCGAGCCATAAATATCATCATGATATTCTAAATTAGAACGGAGATTCCATGTACCTTTGTGTGTATTTAACTCCTTTTTGTGTGCTTAAAACGTACCAGTTTTCTCAAACAGCAGCAAACAGTGTGTTGTCCAATATCCAATTCTGTCCAATATCTTCAGATGCATTGTCCGATATCGGATGACACTTATCAGCGTTGAAATAGCATATATCGGACAACACTGTCAACTTGACAGTGTTGACTTATTCCTGTCAGCGTCAAACTTCCTTCTGTCAGCGTCCATTCAGCCCTTGTCAGCGTCAATACCATACTTTGTCAGCGTCTACTTTTCCCTGCTGACGTCATCTAAGGCAACATGGCAGAGCAGTTTATGATAAATAAATATAATAGGATAAAGATATTATCCATGTGATTATCTTTTAAATCAACCCCACGTCAAGCTGGATCAGCTCCAAAGCGTGAGTTATCATAACTGTTCCCATAAATAGAACAATCTCTGACCAAAGCGTGTCTTTATCTTCTGCTCAAAATATGATATTAGCAACTCACGTCTCAATTATCAGCTGAGAATAAACAGTAAATAATATATTCTATATTTGTAAAACTGACGTGATTATCTCCAAAAAAATTCAGCAAAAATACCACGCTGATTTCACGTCCAACATTAATATCAAAGATTTCTTTTCGCATATGATTTGACCAATCATAGTTGAGGAGCCGTGTGAACACAAAACTTCCAAACAAGTGATTCTCTGGACCGTGTGAACATATCTTTCCCAACCAATGAAAATCCTTGCTTCGTGTGAACACATATCTTGAATAGCCAATCATAATCTTTCCACCATGTGAACACAAATGCAAATAACTCACGTTGTATTTGCTCCTTTGCAGCTTCATATACGCGAATGATAATTGTTCTCAGTTACAAGACCATGAAGAGAACCAACTGAACATCACCATCAGTCCTTGTATTCAATCGTAACAAGGAAGACTTTCTACAACTGCTATCCATCTTGTCATTTAATGAACAGCATATCATCATTCTAGGGTTTATTCATAAAACCCTAAAAAAAACAAATCATTAAATCACAGCCTTAACTTCGATCTTAGGATTT
This sequence comes from Glebionis coronaria, assembly GCA_025667525.1. Taxonomy (NCBI): domain Eukaryota; kingdom Viridiplantae; phylum Streptophyta; class Magnoliopsida; order Asterales; family Asteraceae; genus Glebionis; species Glebionis coronaria. The sequence continues at coordinate 370,866,976 of CM046876.1, forward strand.
TGGACGAAACCCTAATAATTTCTCTCCATCATAATAGCCAAAAGCTACATAATATTCTGCTTTTCATGTAGATCTAGGGTTTGAGAAACCCTAGGTCATGATTTTATGTGAAAGCAAAACATTAATACCTTTAAACAGCAATCTTCGACCTTGAATAACTTTTTCATTAGGGCTCAGATCGAAAATCCCTTCGGTGAGATTCTATACACAAGTGCCAAGAATCTACAGTTCAAAAATCACGAAGATCCAACGGTTAACGAAGGAGAAAACGTGTTTTGAACATGGCTGTCCACAGAAAACTGCATATACTCACTGCTGACTTTGACGCTTAATAACTTTTGCCTGGGGATAAAACTTGAAAATCCCTCCGGTGGATGTTTAGATCTATGTATGTAGAACACACATATAAAATTTCGTGACGATCCAACGGTTCAATCAAAAGTTATGACCTTCTGAATACTGCTGCGCACACAAAAACGTCCAGAAAAACTCCATACGAATTTTTCTTCTTCACCATACACGAACACCTCGTCGGACCTAGATATCAAGAGCCTTAGGCTCTGATACCAATTCTCTTTTCCAAAACACTTGAAGTTACCTTCACAATGTCTGGATCAGTAACAGGCATATAATTTAAAGCTCTAGATAAAGGTTCTAAGTCAAACAACCAATTTGGACCACTTTCAGGATCACTAGGTTTACTTTCTAAAAACCTAACATGTACTTTTTCAAGTATACGTTTTTCCTTTTTAATGTAAACCCTATATCCTTTGCTCTGCACTGAATAACCCATGAAGTAGCCTTCATCACCTTTTGAATCAAATTTACCTAGGGCCTCACTAGTTTCTAGAACAACTACATGACATCCAAAAGGCTTGAGAAAGCCAATATTTGGCTTCCTTCCCCAAAGTAATTCATAAGGTGTCTTATTATGTATTTTGTTGACCAATGCCCTATTTTGAACATAGCAAGCTGTGTTAACAGCTTCAGCCCAAAAGGCTATAGGAAAGTGGGCATCAACCAACATGGTTCTGGCTGCTTCAATAAGGGTTCTATTCTTCCTTTCAGCAACCCCATTTTGTTGTGGGGTTCTAGCTATGCTAAACTGCCTAGTAATCCCTTTCTTGGCACAAAAATCATCTAACAACTGATTTCTAAACTCACCCCCATTGTCACTTCTAATAATTTTGACCTCATTACCATTTTTCTTTTCAATCTGGGTAATGAAATTAATCAGACTTTGGACAGTTTCACTTTTCTTAGCTAAAAAGAAAGTCCATGTAAACCTAGAAAAATCATCAGTGATAACAAAACAATATGATTTACCCTTCAAACTTTCTATATTAGTTGGACCAAAGAGGTCCATATGCAATAAGTGAAGTGGTTTAGAACTAGAGTGCACCTATTTAGACCTGAATGAGACCTTGTGCTGCTTGCCCTTAAGACATGCAACACAAGTGTGGTCATTGTGGAAAGCCTTTTCAGGCAAACCATCAACTAAACCAAGCCTCACAAGTCTATTGATATTCTTAAAGTTTATGTGCCCTAATCTCCTGTGCCAAAGATTACTTTCATCTACTGAGGCTTTAGCATAAAGACATGACATCATTTTATTATTTACCTTAATTCCATTAAGATTCACATTATATATGTCTTTATGCCTTGGTGTTCTAAAATCTATGTATTTTTCCTCAGGGAGCTTATAATCTTTGCTTAACACCAAGCACTCAGTATCTGTGAAAAGAACCTTATTTTTGTTATCACACACTTGTGATACACTAAACAAATTATAATCCAGTTCTTTTACCAAGAAGACATTCTCAAACCGTAGATTGTTGGTGACAAGGGTTACTTTTCCAGTGATGGTGCCGTAGCCCCATCCAAATTATACCTTATCACCATCTTGAATAGGAGTGAAGTTTGTCAGATAGTCTTCCTTTCCTGTCATGTGCCTTGAGCATCCACTATCCCAGTATCCATAATCATTGATCTTCTTCTGAATGCCCTGCACATAAAGAAAACACATTAGTTTTCTTTGGGAACCCAAGCCTTGGAAGACTTGGATTCATTTGGTTGTTCAACAAGAACAGACTTGGTTCTCATAACAACCCCATTTTCATCCCTGTTTGAATGAAATTCCCAGTTAACCCCAATTGGTGTTGACATTGCTTTTGAAATATAATGAAACCTGTTGCATGTCATAGAAACACCAGTAGAATTAGAGTTTTGGTCTTGTTTTGGTCTCCATGTTAAGCTAGTAGAAGCTTTAGACCTATTTCCCTGTGGTTGCAAATACCTAGGTTTGGCAGTGTGTCTGTCAGCGCTGAAATTGCTCTTGTCAGCGCCCCGATTGCCTTTATCAGCGTTGAACCTAGGGTTTGCTACAGGAACCCATTGCCTATTGGACCAAGTGTTTGACTTTTGAAAAGGTCTTAGGCCTTGTGTGTTAGACCCTCTAGAAAAGAATGGGGCTGGTCTAACAACTGGTGAACTTTTGTTCACAAAGGTATTGGATCTGACAGTGTTTGACCTATGTTGACTTTTGTCAGCGCTGAAATGGTTCCTATCAGCGTTGACATTGGAAGCGTTGACACATTTGTATGCCAAATCTGAGAAGCTACCACATGTGTAACAAGCTTTTCTAGACATAGTCTTAGGTCTAGAAGCAAAGAAGCCTGTTCCATGATTACTAACTTGGCTTTTTGGTGACCTAGTATTCCTATACATCTCTGCGTACTTAACACTAGGTTTTCTAACAGTTTGTGGGCCAAGGTCAACAGCTTTGCCAGTGGTAGGGTGTGTGATTCTAATAGGTGTAGGATCATTGGACTCCACAATATTATGGCTCAAGATTGGTGTGGGCTCATTTGGACTTTCACACAACAACCCTCCCTTAACAAACAAGGTGTGGTTAGCTTTCTTCCACTCATCTAGGTCAGTCAGTTTTTGCTTGTATTCCTCAACTGGGGAAGTCACTCTAGGTGGAGGAATAAATTCCTTCTCTTGAAGTTCTGGCAAGCCAGTCCAAGATAAGTCCTTTGATTGGACACCATAGAAATCCCCAGCTGGTGGTGGAACACCAGTATAATCTTTCATCCCAATCCCACTCATGTCCTTAGAGTCTCTTTGTTTACTAACACACTCTCCTAGGGATTGTGTGGCCTTATCAAATCTCTGGATTTTAAGACTCACATTATCTTTATTTTTGTTAGCCTCCTCTAACTGAGCTATCAAATCAAGATTAACCCTGTTTACTATATCTTGAATATCTTTACTTTGATGTAACTCATGTTTTAAGATATTTATTTGATCCTTTAAATCAAACTCCATTTTCTTATACTCAGCTACTGTCTTTTCTGTTTGGGTAAGAGCAATTTGATAATTAGATACTTTGCATCTTTCAGTACTTGCCTCATCTAATAATTTTACTATCTCTTGATTTAGTTTTTCAGTATTTAAACGACAACCCTTAGAACAGAGAGCATCATCATATACCTCATTATCTGATGAAGAGGAGGAGTGTGCCAGGAGAGCATATTCAACATGCTCTTCTTTAACTTCAGCAACCAAAGCTCTGTCCTCTTCCTCATCCTTGGCCATCCAGCTCCAGTCCCATTCTCCAACGCCATCAATTTGTTGAACAGCAACCATGGCCTTGGGATCTTGGCTCTTAACCATTTGGCTTGAGGGCTTTCCAGCATCAGATCTTCTTGGAGATCTACATTCCCTCATAAAGTGCCCCATCCTATGACAGTTGTAGCACTTAACCTTGGACTTGTCAAATCCAGCAACATCCTTAGCATTAAAGGTCATCTTCTTCTTGAACCTTTTATTAAACCTGTTTGCTCTTAAACTTACAAGAGCCATAGTCCACTTGATGTCCATCTCTTCCAATTGTTCATCACTTATCTGCTCAAGATCTTCATATGTAATCCTTGAATCACTGGGCAAAGAAGCAATGAATGCACACACAGTATCTAGATCTAAACCAGCAGGCTTAATTCTATCAGCGCCAAAGTTTTATGTGTCAGCGCTTGAGTATAAAGCGTTGACAGGATATGATCCAGCGCTGACAGACTGAGATCCAGCGTTGACACATTGAGATCCAGTGGCTGGATGTCCATAGAAGTTCATGGAATCAAATTGGCCTTCACTTTGTGAGAAGAAGGCCATGTTACTACTGGAAGATTTATTATCACTATCCAAAAGCCATTCATTCTCCAACAATCTTAGTTTGTTGAAGATGTCATCAAACCTGGAGGTCTTGTGGGTGTTATTGACAAGAATGGATCTTGTCTCAATCTTCCATACATCACCAAGGCTTTTGAGAAAAGTAGCATTCAATTCAGGGTCATCAATCTGTGTTCCCATGAAGGAAAGTTGACTTGTGATGTCAAGAAGTCTACTTCTCACACTGCTGAGATTCTCATTGGGTTGAGCTTTAAAGACAGCATACTCATGCAAGATTTGCTTCTTCTTTTCTTCTTTTGTGTCAGCATTGCCACCATGTGCTACTTCAAGAGCTTCCCAAAGCTCTTTTGCAGACTCAAAGCGTTTGTACTTGTGCTGATTCTCATGACCTAGGGCGTGTTTCATGATGTTCAAGATTTTCATGTCCACCCTCTTCTTGGCTATATCTTCAACAGATACAGCTCTTCCATCTTCAGGCTTTTCCTTCTTATCAGCTTCAGGACAATTAGGAAGAGCTACCCTTGCAGCAATAGCAGCAGCAATCTTTTGAGCTTTGTTGAATGTGTTCCCATATTCAACAATCTCCCAAAGAGTGTAGTCATGGATGGCTATATATTGCTCAAAATTAGACTTCCAAAGTTCAAAGTTCCTGGCATCAAACATGGGAATTTTGATACTAGGGTTTGTGGAGTTGTTTTGTAGCAAAGCAGAAGGCTGATTTGTGCCAGACATGGTGTTTTTAGGGTTTTGAGAGATTTAGGGTTTTTAGGGTTTGGTGTTTTAGGGTTCTTCCGTTACTTAAAGATCAAAAGTTTCTCAACAAGCTCTGATACCACTTGTTGATCCCAAACTTAGATCGATTAAGCTTTGTGTATACGAGATTAGATCAAGTACTACACGTAGAGAAACCTTTGCTTATGAATAAAGTAACAAAGTGTTATGCGGAATTAACACTTGATCTAAAACACAAAGATGTTAAACAAACTTTCACTTGTATTAGAATGATCGTACTTGATTACAATGAAAGAGGTTTAACTTGCGAATACTTATGAAAACTGATTATTAACTTTAACCTAAAAGATCTTCTTTTATAGAATAAGAAGTCTTGTACAATAAGCTACGAATCAACTATTCTAGGTAAAGATAATAATAGAAAATACAATGTCGAGCTTATCTTTACCATACACAATAAAGAAACAAATAAACAAAAGATTCGTATGAAGATATATTCCATCAGTGCTAATCTTCAAGGCTGTCAGCGTTGACTTCTTCAATGTCAACGCTTGGCTGTCAGCGTCCAATGTCATCCTATCAGCGTTGACATTCTTCTTATCAGCGTCTAGTGAACTGACCCATATTTTATTCCCAACACTAATAAGACATGTTACCACTAATACTTCAGACATTCTTTATGTCTTCTACGTTCTTCAGGTCTTTGATTAAGTAATAGTCTCGAGGAGTTAGTAAGCTGTTATGTCATCACTTACTAACTCCATCATCCTTGATTCTTTGCATCACTTACTGAAATCCGCCTCAGCTAATGACGAGTCTATCTAATAGACCCTAAATAAATCTAACGAATGACACACTGAACTTATAACATACGAAGTTCAGTGACTAACACTACTTAGGATACTTTGTATCCAAATCCTGTGCAAGGGACAAATCAGGCACTGAATTGACCCAAAAATCTCCCCCTATTTGGATAGAAAATTAGCCTAAGTTAAATATAGTAAGTGAGCATAAAGGCTTCTTCTTACATACTAAGATACAACAAAGTGACATAATGAATATAACAATCTTCTGATCCTTTGTTGTTGAAAAATGTAACATGTGTTCAGACATGATCTTCATCTTCATGACTGTGTCATCTCAGATGAACATCTTCAGCTACTCAGAATATCTTGGTGTTTCAGAGACTTGCTTCAAACAGTGGTGATCAGACACGGCATGAAATTTACTCCAAACTGCTAAGTACCCAAGTATACCATCGAATCCCAGAACACTAGTTCACTACATCTGATAACATCAGCTATGCATAACTCTTTTACCCTAAACCAACTTATTTCATTTAATAAAACCTCTAACCTGTTCAAGCACACTACCAATACCAGCTTCATCATTACTTTCTTCAAACATTCATCAGATACCCGTCGATACCTATTTAAGGAATGTGATGGATTTTTTGGAGTGATGCTCCTGGATAAAATTTTGATTTATTTTTTTGGTATGTGATTGGTTATGTTGTTTTGGTGTGGTTTGAGAGGTTGTATGGTAGTAATGGGGTGGTTTTGTTGTATGGTATGGTGAGGATATCTATGAGGTACAATTATCAGGGATGTGTCTTCATCAGGGAGTGTGTATCTCTAAGGTACAATCATCAGGGAGTGTGACTCTCTCCCCCTCAAAAAATGCTTCCCAAGAAGTGATTTTTGAAACCATTTCACACTCCTATTATTAACCATTTCAGGGATTGAATCCCTTGATCGAATTGCTTCGATACTAAGGTTTAAACCTTAGATTTTGTGGGTGTTTGAATACCCTTGTGTGGCCTCTAGTGGAAATCTAGAGACTTAACCAACTTAGCTGGTTCTATAGTTTTTGGCAAACTATCAACCATCAACGGATTTGATGATTCTTTACCGGTTAGCCGTTTAACTCCGAAATAGCTAATTCTTTCTTGTTGGTTAGACATGGTGAATTGATGACCATTTGTTGGTGTGGTGGTGAAACCGACACTTGGTGAACTTTCATCCTTTAGCTATCCCGTTCAAGGATCTATGATACTTTAGCCTTAAGGCAAAGAGATTCTTCTTATCTGTTCTGACTTTACTCGGATTGGCTTTAAGTTTATAACTTAAGAGCTGCTGTTGTAATACTTAAGCTTCTGATGTAAAAACTTCTGACTTTTAAGTTTTAAAATCACTTAACCTTTGAAATCTCTTTTTGATAAAAAGATTAAGTATGAAAAATAAGTCTTTGAAATATTTTAAGCAACATATGGGTACCTGAGGTCCAGAGGTCTCTGGTTACACGTCTGATGGTGTAAGCTCTGATGGTGCGAGCTCTGGTGACAACCTCTGATAGGTGCGAGCTCTGAAGATGACATCTGATGATGATGGGTGACCTCTGATGGTGCGAGCTCTTGTGGCAACCTCTGATAGGTGCGAGCGCTGACCTCTGATGGTTACACATCTGATGAGAACCTCTGGTGGGTGCAACCTCTTGGGTGTAAAGTACTAACCAAGTACTAACCTCTGATGGTGGGAAAGAGAAGAGGTTATGATGGTTGTATGGGACGGCTGGAGGTATACAATTAGCCCAAATGTCGTCTTCTTTCTTTGCCTTGGTTTGAGGTAATGACATGTACATGATTCACCAAGTCCTGAATGAGGCTTCAGGCTATGTGAAGATGACATGATTCATTGCTGGACTTTGATTACAATAAGTATCTTCTATCTTTATCTTGGTGTAAGAAAATATTTCCTGAGTGACCAAGCCCTTCATCATGTGAAGGCTCTGAAGATATCATCTTTATCTAGCTGTGGCTGTTTGGCTGAGGGTTCAGCTGCCTCTGTTGACTTTAGCTGATAAAGAGGTCAGCTGACTAGGTTGGAGGAGTTAGAGATTGTAGAGTTCAGAAAGAAGATGGGGATGCAATTTTTTTTTTTTTGGTTTTGGTTTTGTGAAGGTGTTTGTGGGGTTGAATGGATACAGGTAGGTATATCACTGTTGCATATAGAACACAGCTGCGTGTATGTCACAGCGGTATCTATATCACAGCGGTGTGTAGATGTCCGTGTTTCTCTCCCCCTCAAAATATGCAGCTTTAACAACATCTTTTGACTCTGATTATCCTCTTATCACATCAACCAAAAAAGGCGTACAACGCGCCTCAACTCATTTGAGTTTGGATAAAAATCCACCAACATACCAAGTATCTAGAGTATTCATCATTAGATACGTCAAACTTTGTAAGTTTGGACGTCTCAGCTACAGCTTTTAACCTGAAGAGATGTTTTGGTTTATTGAAGGAAATCAAGTATAAAACTACCTGAAGAAGAGTTCTCTTCAGCGAACTCTAGGGGTTCAGAGACACCAGTTGGGGCTACAATGGCTATGAGACCTCTGGGTTCTCGACCTCTGGGCTCTCAACCTCTGGGGAAGCATCAACCCCTGAGGTTCTATCATAATAAGTCATAACGCGTGAAGAATCAGCGATCCTGATGGTTATGATTCAGCAACAACGATCAATGGCCAGCTTTGGTCATTCAGAGACCTAGGGACAAGGGTCCAAAGAGAGAGGTTAAGGACAGGGGTCCATGTTTAGTGATAGGGATCAGCAGCTGGAGAGTTGAAAGTTATTGGCTGTTAGGTTAAGAAGCGATCTTTCGACGACACCCCTGACATTTTTTACCACAAATGGTCATGTCATCAGACCCTTTTCAAAACATCTATGATGTTTTATCAAAATACTTAACCCCTGAAGTTCTTTCATGCTTTGGAACATATCTGTTATTTCAACTCCCCTGAAGCTCAAGCAATACTTCAGGTCCGCTGATGGGAGTACGTGGTGAGTACGAGGTGATTTAGTAAGGAGGGTTCATTGACCTTGAGATTTAGGCCAGCGATAGGTTCATCTTCACAACCTAAATAACCAATTTCTAAGAATCAAACGCCTGATCACATCTAATCAAAACGCCACATCTAATCAAAACGCCTGAACAAATTCTCTGATAATGTGTATGCAGGTTTAGCTGGTTGAGGTTCAGTTCGACTACATACAAAGTATGTCAACTCAGCGTTGTAACAACTATTATGTTTATCAGATCATCTGTGGATGGGACATGGGACAACTACCCGTTATTTTTTTCATTCAACAAAACCACAGTTGATATATGAAACCCATGACCTGTCATCAGCCGACACATATGTGGGTTCAAATACATTGTCAGCTGTTGGTCATTCATCGTCAGGGTTCAGAGATAGCGGGTGCCATTTAGCGAGTATCATATTTTCACAGCCCCTTTGTTTGATGTCAGACATTGAACATTATTCAGGCACCGCTTTTCATTCACTGATTAATTTTAATCAGTCCATTTGTAACATATGCATTCAGCTAGCATAACAAATTCTGGATCATGATAAAGCCTGCATCAACTAGCTGGGAAGTCGATGTTCTGAGATAGGTTCAGCGACCTTGTGTGGGGGTTTTCAGCAATCTCTGTGGGTCAGATTTGTCAAGTTCAGTGACACTGGGGGCCAGCTCTTAGCTGGAGTTTGAACTAGCGACTTGTGTTGCATGACAGGGGTTCATAGAGGGGAACAAGGGTTTAAGAGACAGGGTCGCTGATCATTTGGTTCACAGCAGGTGGGGGTTCACTGGATAGCTGGGGTTCAGGGACAGGGGTCGTCTGTGGGTTTAGCGACACGGTTCACAGGTGTCAGCTGTCATGGTTCATCCAGTGAAGAGGGTTCAGGCTAGTGACAGCTGGGGGTTCAGGGACAGCTGGGGGGTTCAGGTACAGCTGGGGGTTCAGGGATTGGTTTGATCTTCAACTTTTTGGATTTATTCCCATGAGTTCAATAACTCATTGCCTGACCCAAGCAAACCCAGCTGACTTTTTATATACTAAACTTTTTATATCAATTGCTAAACACTTATGACCATATTTATTGCCCAGGGGTCCACCAGCTACCCCTTGGTGTTCAGCGTTTGTACAGAGGGTGTTGGGATAAAGTTCAGCGACTAATGACTAACGTTCCCTTTGTGACGATTCAGAGAACTCTAGATCATCTACTGTTAATATTAGCTCGAACCAATGGCCATGATTTTCACTCATCAGACTATACCCAAAACAAGCAAGACACCCCCTGATTTTTTTTATAATTTTCCCTACCAACCTCCCTATTGAATACACCATAACTTTTAATCAACAGTTACGACCATTTTCATTCAGCACTTCACACCGGTAGATTTTCTATCTGACCAGTACCCACTTTAACAAATTTCATCTGTAAATGAACCTGTAGTATGCATCCCTAGCATACTACAACTTTATCTTGGAACAAGAAACTGGATACTACATCCACCAAAAGCTCGATCTTGATTTATAACAGGGCTACACACGCTGACCATGCTACACCTCGTTAATATGAGCGACTGCTGTTGATTCTCACATCCCCATTTTTTTATCAGCTTTCTTTTTAATAAAAACTCATACCTCATCTTTAACAATCGAAAGAACATTCCCTCTTTTACGACTAGCAAACCGAAGCATCAAACAACCCTTTTCTTTTTCATGAATATTAAACAGTAATATCAAATCCCAGTTATGAGTCTTTAAGTTATTCCAAGAATCCTTCGAATCTAATCCAGAGCCAACCACGCCAACATCAATGAGATTAACACTTACAAATAAAAATGGAACTCAATTAAATCAAATCCATTCTAGCGGCCATAAGAACGAATTCATCGCATGTTCTATCTCGTTTTATTTGTTTATTTGTTTTCTTGGGTTTTGTTGGTTCTCTGGGTTTCGAATATTTGATGATAGTGAATCGAGAGTTGACTTTTTTTAGTTGGGATGACTATTGTGAAAAGGATTGTGAAATTGCTTTTTGTTTGTATAAGTCGTGGGTGAGAAGAAAGAGAATAGATGGAATTATTTGGAGATGGTGGTATAGATGAGGGAGAAAGCGACGGTGGTTTTTTTGATATTAGAAGTGACGGTGGGTTTGGTGGGAGTGTAAGAATGGAGAAGGTGGGAGTCGATAGGTTTAGGAAAATAAGAAATAGAAAGACACGGTGGAGTTGGTGGGAAGGTGGAAGACACGCGGAGCAAGATCCGGATCTATTTTTTATCATTATTTGTGTAGTGGTGGGGTGGATAAGATTTGTGAGAGTATTGTTTTAACAGAAGTTATACAGCAGTGTTATCTTTCCTTCAATAAACTGCTACTGTTATACAAATTTTATGAACCAACACTACTGATTTTGACCATAAAAATGTTATTAGCAGCCATTTTTTTGAACGGATCTGGATAAAAATTAATCCAACCCGCTCTGATACCAATTGTTGGTCCACGAAACTTGTGCAAACATCGAATCAATAAGAAACTATGAAGAACATTTGCACAATAAAACCAATTGACAAACTAATAACAAAGCTTGTACTTTTCATCGTATGTATATCTTAAATGAATCAACAAATATACAAGACTTGCCCGTTTGTTTGCGTAATATCAACCTGGCGATGAATAATAAACTAAACTACCATGTTCATAGCTAGCTAAGCTTATGCAACCATGGGAGGATGAAACCCCTATCCACTAAAGTGTTACATGTGTGTTTCTGTGGTGGGAATCATTGACTATTCTATTACAAAGACCACATATATATAGTGGGAGTGTGAAGCTTCCTTGAGAAGCTTTACTAAAGTACAAGTAACCACCTTGTACTTTGTTGTCTTCATCTTTTGCACCTTTGACAAAGTAAGCCTTCCTCTTGAATCTTTGTCTTCATTGCTAATAAGGCATGTTACCACTAATACTTCAGACATTCTTTATGTCTTCTACGTTCTTCAGGTCTTTGATTAAGTAATAGTCTCGAGGAGTTAGTAAGCTGTTATGTCATCACTTACTAACTCCATCATCCTTGATTCTTTGCATCACTTACTGAAATCCGCCTCAGCTAATGACGAGTTCATCTAATAGACCCTAAAGAAATCTAACGAATGACACACTGAACTTATAACATACGAAGTTCAGTGACTAACACTACTTAGGATACATTGCATCCAAATCCTGTGCAAGGGACAAATCAGGCACTGAATTGACCTAACAGTCTCAATTCTTTTTTAGCTTATTATGAGCTTATTATAATAACCTATCCAGAGATTTAGAAGCTTTTAGCAAAATTCCATTTACCAGCCTAGCTAAATTTCAGTTTTAAGCATTTTGCAAAAGATTAGAGTCGTTTTGGTTGAGAAATAAGCTCTATCGAGCTTATTCAAGTGTTAGTGCCCGTTTTGTGAAAAGTTTACATTTTAATTGCATTTAGGTCCTTTGCTTTTGAAAAACTTTGTATTCAACTTTGAAACTTCATCTTTTTAGGTTTTGCAAAACTCAGTCCCTGAATTTCCATTTGTTACAAAATTGGTTAGGTAGTTTGAAGTTTGTTAAGTTTGTTTGATTAGTTGGTTATATTTTCATATTTGTCCCTATAGTTTCTGATTTTGCATTCTTAGTCCTTATATTTTCATTTCCTTTACATTTCAAGCACTTTTACTTTCCATGCATTAAAAACTTGTACTTTGTGAATATTAATTAGTAATTGCACTTTGTTTTACGGATAAATAGTTAAATAATATTTTCTCTTTTTACGTGCTTGTTTGAATTAGACCTAGAATCAAAATAACTCTTAACAACCAAAAAAAATTTAAAGCTTGATATTAGTAGGCCTTTCAATTTGTCTTTAGTCGAGAAAAAACGAACTTGCAAATACTCAATATTAGCTGCCCAACATTAAATCCCCATCGAAGCCTTTAGGCTTGCGGCTTCCCAGTATATAACTACCACCGTAGCCTTATGGCTTGCGGCTGCCAAGCCAAAATCACCACCACAACCTTATGGCTGGCGACTGCCAAGCCAAAAATCACCACCGAGCACTCTTGTGGTCTCGGTTAGGTCCGAATAGCAACACCACAAGCCGATGGCTCACCAAACCCATGATTTGTTGTTAAATTAACCAAAACTTATATTCATTTCCTTACCAATTAATTCAATAGATGATTTCTTGAAAAACATATAATAGATTAAGGTTTGAGATATAACGAATGAGATAGACTATGGAAAAGATAAACACGAACACAAATGTAAGAATCACGATCCCAAAATCAAAACCCTCTTCCCCTTTCTCTTCTTTGGTGGTCGGCGACTACTAGAACACCCACTAGGGTTTTGATAATTTTCTTAACTTGTTACAAATGAAATAAATGTAAAGGGTTTTGTTATTTAATTTGTTATTGGGTCGTGCCTTGGGCCTAGATTAGTCTTGTAAGGTTTAAGCTTAACATAAAGCCCGTGTATTAATTTTCATGTCATACTTGTGATCCCGTATGTGTCGTAAGTTCATGATTTTTAGTTTCGTGTTTATCTTGTCATGTCATATTTAACATACGTATTTACTTGTCGTGAATTATTTAAATATTAAAAGTTTTAATTTGGTGGTATTTTCATGCGGGTTTTACAAACTTCATTAACTTTTAGTGATAACACTAAACTCTCTAACGCGTGGATTTATTGATATATATATTATATTCATATGTTAACGTCATTGACAAACCGCAAAGATAAAAGTAAATGAATTAAAAATGCCTCTTAATTTGTTATAAACATTTATTCATACTACCAATGACAATATCTTGACATTATTACAGGGTTGCTGCAACTTCATTGGAGACTAGACATGTTGATGGTTCGTTGTCACAAAAGGCTTCAATCTTGAATTGGACAGTCAAAGTCGAGAGAAAGTGCAGTTTGGCTTTGAGAACGTTCACGGTAACGAATTTACATAATTTTGTAATGATTTTACATATGTATCCTTATATTATGTCTCTTGTTTTGTTTTTAGCTAATCGGCGTTTGTTGAGAAGACCGCTAGGTTAGAAATTTTGAAAGTTTTTTTTCGCAAGTGGCTTTTGTTACTTGAGACCCCTTAATCAGTTTGTTTTCTTACTATCATAAACATAACATAATCTCTATCTTCTAAATAAGAAAACTATGCGTAGTTGTTGTCCCTTATATTTGTGATGATTAAACAAGAAAGAAAAGTAGAAAATAGATGAATTCTAGAGAGAGAAAGTAGAGAGAAAATGGTTGGAACTTTTGGAGGATTAGATTAGAGAGTGAAAAATGAAATGACCAACACCCTTCCTAACATGCTAGGAAGGGTACCAAAATTCCAAAACAAGTTTGTTTTAACATCTTGCTTGTTGAGTGATTCTCCTTGTTGCAAGCGTTCAATAGCCGTCCATATACCTTGTGCGGTAGGACATGCATCAACCGTGGAATAAATATCATCACCAATTCCACTTAGAATCATATAGATCGCTTCTTTTTCTGCATCATACCAAGCACGCTTCTCTGGTGTAAGATCAGATAAAGTTTCTTTTCTTGTGGTTGCGGGTACTTCTGGAGTAGTGTATGTGGCTGGTGTATGAGGAACAGTGATATCAGAGAAAACATATGGTCCATTGTTAATACATTGCCTCAATGCATCACCATTAGGCCTTGTATCAAGATAGCAAAGAAAACATGATTGCCATTGAGCATATAGACTGGCCACAAGCATTGGTGGTCTCTCTTTGTTACCCGCCACCATTATGTTGTTCTTCGTCACACGATCTTCTGTAGTAGAATCCATCTTAATATTCTCTGAAATGATGAAGTGAATATGGATCTTAAGTAATTATTATGTGATTGAGATGTTGTTGAAATTCCGAAAATTGCTATTTTTCTCAGTCCGACAATAAATTCCTCAATCCGACAAAACGGTAGACCGAAAAATTTTGAATTACCAAATTTTGAATTCAAGTTAGAAATAGCCAATAACTAGTAGCGAAAAATTTTGATTTTACTTGACCTAAAAATTTTTAACTCTGTTTTTTTTTTAAATCTTCGTGTAAACTATGTTCCGGGACTAGTCTAGATAGTGGCTAAGTATAAAAATTACTCAAACAAATTTAACCAAACAGATTTCAATGTCCCATCGCAATGCAAATTCTGTTCTGATCGTAACGTGCTATCGCAACCCCTGATCGCAACTGCTGATCGTAACCTCGATCGCAACACTGATCGCAACACCTGATCGCAACACTGATCACAACACGTAATCGCAACACTCGATCGTAACACTCGATCGCAACACTCGATCGCAACACTTGGTCGCGACACGTGATCTCAACACTGATCGCAACCCTGATCGCAACTCCTGGATCGCAGCCGTGATCGCAACTCCTTGATCGCAACCTTGATCGTAAGTTGTAATCGCAAGCTGTAATCGTAACACCGATCGCAGTGTCAGATCACAACGTGGATCGTAATATGTGATCGGACTATTAGATCGCAAGTAGAAACCCCAGGTTTATGCGATCGTAATATCCGGATCGTAACCAATAAAAAGTTCGAGACTTTTAGGCAACAAGAAAGATGAGAACTTTACCTGGAAATTCGTGTTTCAATCCAAACCAAAATAAACAAAATCTTACCACACGTATGTAGATAATCTATAGTATGATTTTGAACGCGAAACTCAATGAAAAACAAGAAAATATTTGAATTCGAGATGATGTTAGGAGTAAATCACACGAACCAAATATTATAGCAACAACGAATCACAAAAACTACCCCATGGTGAGTTATAACAATTGTTGAGAATCCTCCAAGGTATGACACACGTCGACGTGGTGAAAATCCTTCTAGGTATGATCGACGTAATTCAACACATGTTGAGGGTTCTGCAAGGTATGATCGACAAACTGCCAAGTATGATACTCAGAGGATTGCCGCTGCTACTGGGAATAGGGAAACTGTTGGAACACAAGTGGTTCAACAATGTGAGATTCAGTGTTATAATTGCCAAGGTTATGGGCATATGTCAAAGGAATGCAGACAGCCAAAACGGGTTAGGGTGTCTAGCTATCATAAAGAGAAGATGTTGTTATGCAAGAAGATGGAAGCAGGGGTAAAATTGTCGGCTGAGGAAGGAGCAATGCTTGATGACACTGATGATGAAGCCTCCGACCAAGAATTAGAAGCACATTACTTGTACATGGCAAAGGTTGAAGAAGTTCTCAACGTCACTAAAGATGACAATGGCCCTATCTCTGACACTGAGCCACTCGATGAGGTACACACCACTGACGAATATAATGTGTTTGGCGATATTCATGAGCGTAGTGAGCTACCCAATGCCATTAATGACACATGTATGATGGAAACGGTTGATAGCAATACCACACCTGATTCATCAGACATGTGCAATAATGAGTCTGAGGACGATCAACATGCAAACGAATATGATGAAGAGGAACATTTTGCGCTTGTTAATTTAATTGCCACTTTACAAAAAGATGTCAAAGAAACTAAAAAGAGTCAAAAGCAATTAAAGAAGGCAAACGCAGCGCTCACTCAAAACTTTGAAGAATGCAAAGCCGCTCTAATTAAATCTAATGAGACCTTTGAAAGTTATAGAGCTGAGCTTCTTCAAAAGACAAAAGAGCATGAGGGTTACAAGGGTAGTGCGTTAAAAAGTCAAAGGAAGATCTTGAAAAGAAATACAACAAAACTCTTGAGTTATTAACCAAATAGAAACGTCAATTTAATGTTTTATTACTGGATAAACGTCAAAAAAAATACCTTGCTACCACCAAAGTTAACGAGCTTGAACAACGGCTTTTGATGGATAACACCGAGTCTGCTAAAATTCTTGATGTTAAGAAACAAGAGGTTGAAACGTTAAAACAAGATTTCAAAAGTCGACATGAAAAAGATACTGAAAAAGTAACTTAACTAGAAAAACAAGTCGAATTTTTGAAGAGGGTTGTTTATAAAACGCATGACTCTATTCAAACAGTTAGAATACTAGCACCTCTGTCTATGTTTAAGGGTCAAGCTAGCTTTGCAAGTCCTGATTATATTGCCCAAGCTCAAGCTGCGAACCCGCGCCTTTATATGGATGAGTCCGAATGGACCAATCCTGAATATCCTATTGGTAATGATGAGACATCCCTTTGGGAAGAGGATAGTAGATTACCGGTCAAAAAGAGTTTGTGAAACCATATAATTATGCTTATGAGAATAGTCTCTATGGTCTTTTCACTACACCAAAACATATGTCTCATGAGGAATTGTTTTTAGAATGCAAACAAAGAAGAATTCAATGGAAGAAAGCTTTTGCCACTAAGAAAACAAACGTTTCTAAGTTCATCAACTACTTGCCTCTTGATGCTTCTAAAATCAAGAGTAGGTAGACATTTGGGTTTCTACAACATTACATTGATAATATTAAATCCATTGTTGACAATGAATGGAAACAACGAGAAAATGACGAGTGGAAAAAACCAATTCCTCAAGATATAACTGTGCTTATCAAACAAATCTTAATACCGAACACAGCCACATTAAAAGAAAATATTCTTGAATTTGAAAGATTAATTCGGTCTGAAATGTTTGATGATTTAAAATATGTTGAGTCTATTGAGAATGAAATTGATGATCTTCAAATGGACAAGTCCATTTTTCAGATGAATATGATTTACTCTTAGAAGAATGTCTCTCCAAAGATATTTTATGTGTTACTCTTCAATCTTGTGCTGATATCGATGAATATTCTGATGTTGCATGCAAATATCTTGATAAGATCAAAGAGTGTGAGCGTCTGGAAATTGAGCTTTCGAAACGTAAAGAAAATGTTGATAAAAAGGCTTTTGAGTTACTTCAACACAAAACTGATTTCCATCAAAAACATTGTCATTCACTTGAACTTGCTTTGGAAAAAGACATAGGAAGTATTCCACATGATAATAAATTACAAGAAAAACATTTGCAAATGTGTCGAGAAATGAATGAAAAGAGTTTGGAAATTAAAGGGTTGAAAGCCCAGTTACAAGACAGGTAAATAGTGATAGCAGAGTAGAAGAAACTCGTTGCTAAGATGGGTGGGAAAATTGTGGAACCTATTGTTAAGAAACCTGTTGTAAGACAACCCAATGCGCACAAAGTGACTAGACCCTCTGTCTTGGGAAAACCATCTGTTTTCTCTAATTCTGCATTTGCAAAACCTGCGTTTGCCCCCAAGACGGATGGGAAGGATAGGTTACCACAGAATACTCTCAGAACACATATTCGATCACAAAGTATTAAGAACACAAATGTGATTAAACCAGGGATGTATAGATTGGCCACTAAACCCACACACACCAAAGAAATTCAATCACCTCAGACTTCTAGAAACACTAATAGACGTGTGTCTTTTACTACAGGAGTAGTCCCCATTGCTAGTGTTAGCCGGCCTCAGCTTAAGAGCACTCGCATGAATGAAAAGGTTTGGAAAAACAAAAGTCAAGGGAAGAAAAAGAAAGTAGAAGACCACCCTAGGATTTTCAATGTTTTTAAGAATAAAAAGTCTGTAATCGCGTGTAATGATGATTTGAATGATTCGACTTTGAATGCTTTGAACGTTAAGTTTGTTTGTGTGAAATGTGGAAAGTGTGCTAATGCCAATCATGCTATGTGTGTTTCGAATAATGTCAAAAACGTAGCTACTAGAACTAAGAAGCAAACTGCGATGCCTATTAGTGCTAGAAAACCCAAACGCAAAGTGAACCATCCTGGTGTAACCACCCCTGAGAAAAGTATTGCATCAGACTCCACCACTAAGACCACTAAAAGCAGAATTAGGGAATTATATAAGTCTGCTAGCAAGTCGTGGAAATGGTGGTTTGCTAATCAATGTCCTCCAGGATATAATTGGATGCGTAAAGTTAGGACAGAAAATGTAACAACGAGTGTTAGTATTCCTTTAAATGTTGGTAAGGAAACTAATGATTCTGAAATCACAACTAATGTGGTATCCAATTTAGCAAATGCTCCATCGTGTTCTAACTCTTCTACAGGTAATACAAAATTTCTCGTCATACTGGACTACGGATGCACGAAGCACGTGACGGGGAATCTCAAGCTTCTAATTAACTTCGTGGAGAAGTTTATGGGTACGGTCTGATTCGGAAATGATCAATTTGCATCGATCCTAGGATATGGAGATTTGGTTCAGGGGAATATCATGATAAAAAGGGTATACTACGTCGAATGGCTCAATCACAATCTTTTCTCGGTTGGTCAATTTTGTGATGCAGATTTTGGAAGTTGCTTTTAGAAAGAAGACATGTTTTGT
This sequence comes from Glebionis coronaria, assembly GCA_025667525.1. NCBI lineage: Eukaryota > Viridiplantae > Streptophyta > Magnoliopsida > Asterales > Asteraceae > Glebionis > Glebionis coronaria. The sequence continues at coordinate 370,886,123 of CM046876.1, forward strand.
TCGTGATTGTAGGATATGTAAATCTTGCTTATGTTTTAGAGAGAGAAAGAGATAGAGAGATGGTGGATTACACACAATTCTAGAGAGAGAAAACAAATGTTTACTATGTGTAAAATGAAGCACCACACACCCTCTCCATCTAAGGAGAAGGTTTATATACCCAAGCCCTTGTCATAGGCTTGGGCTTACATTTGGGCCGGCCTACACATGTTGTAGGCTAGACTTGTTCTTGTTTGATAAATAAAGATAATTAACTAAACTACAAGCTATTACATGGACTATCGTTGGAGTGACCGATCCTTCTTAATACGTAAAACGTATTTCCAACAATCTACCACTAAGGGAGGTCACTCCAAACAAGGGAATTACCTAAGTTACAATAATAAGATAAACCTAGCATACTATGCTTGTCTTGAGCTCGTAGTCTTCGTCTTTCTTTTTCTTTTCCTTTTCTGGTGAACATGTTGGTGAGATCTTTGATATCAATCTTTGAGAATTAATCTCTTGCCTTGATCTCGTGCATCCATCACTTGTGATCTTCGCCTCTTCGTGACACCATGTCCCACATACTTATACCTTTGTAATTCTTGAAAGCTTCAGAGTTCGATACAGCGGAAGTCTTAACTTTTAGGCTTTCTTGAATTAGATGAGGTATTAAGTGCATAAAGTATAAGCATGCGGGGACGACTTCTTCTTGGATCCCGCAACGCCACCGTCTTCAAATGCCGCAACATAAGTAGACACGAACGAAATGGATTTGAACATTTCATTCTAATTCGGTAGCATTTTACCTCCGGTCGGTGAAGACCGTTGAACGATATAAAATATTGTACTTGTGACAGGTAGATTTAATTAAAAATCTCCTTGACAAGATTTCGCGGGTAAACCCGTTCTCTTTACTCGACCGTCCAAAGCTGACTGTGAACGTAAAGAGTGAATCATTTGGATAAAACTATCCGCATGATTGAAGCCGTCAATTCTGATTCTTGGAACAAGTTTGATTCATTTAAGAATCGCACCATCGTTGCTTTCCAGTTGTCACGAGCTTGATTCATATTGAATCTTGCAAGTTACCTACCAAGTGTTGTTTGATGTTAACACTAGAAGGATTTCCACTCATCACTGTGAACACTAAGGTATCACTCTGAGTGTTCTGGCAAGATCACTGAGATTTTGCGTAGAGGCCTGGAACGTGTTTAAATTCAGTTAAGAATTAAACCACTGTTGCTTCCAGTTATCACAAGCTTTATTCATAAAGAATCGCACAAGTCACCTACCATGAGCTTTTTGATATTCGCTCAAGAAGGATTTCCATCTTCATTGTAAATACTCTCGTATTACTCAGATGTTCAGGCAAGATCATGAAGATTTTGCGTAGGACTCTTAAAATCTTTCTTACTTTTCACAGTGTGTGAAGAAGCAAGGAAATATGGAAGTGTGTCCTAATGAGATATTTGATGATCTCAAATGGATCTAGACTCGATTGTGCATTTTGGATTTTAGTGATCGGAGGCTAGAGAGGAGTGCCACCTTTTCAATACCAATTTATTCGGAGTGAATAAATCAATAGATAATGCGTTGTGTCCGTATGATTAAAACAAATACCTTTTGAGAGATATTTCAGTTAGTTGGGATGGGTTGTGCATTGCATCACTGGGTCTATGATGTTTATCTTCATTATCAAGAATCATTAAAAATGATCTCAATAGCATATGTATTGACTCGGTTTCTGCGTAAGGTTGTAAGGAGGGCTTCTTTCTTTACACCCTTTATCTTAACAATTCTTTTTTATTCTTCAACCCCTTCAATGCTTACCAATACGTCATAACTAGCACCTTGTTGTGATTGTTCCAGTGCTAACTTAAGTACTTGGTCGGCATTCAGCTACGTTCACAATCTTTCTCCAACTTTCCTAAGGACTACTATTTCTAGCTATGGAATGTCCTTGGGAAGATTCCTCTGGTTCTGGAAGAATCATAGGACTTAACCTATCCTACCATCCTTATGTCACCACAACCTTCATCGTCGTGAAATAAATGGGTTTTGGGTAAGTATATGTCACCATGAAAATCCATTTTGATATGCAAATCCGTTTTGCTCCCCTTTAACATATGCCACGATATTCGAAAACATTTCGCATATGTCGGGATGAGCCAACACATTAAGTCAAACCATTTGTGATAATTTCCAATATTAAATCACATTTTCTCCCCCATATTAAAAATATTAACCCAATCGATGTTTTTAGTATCAATTGATTTAATGAAATTTTAACAAAGGTTTTTGAAAGAAAAATGCAAGTCCATTTTATCTTCATGATACCAAATGTATGAAATATGATACCGATTAGTAACATGATCACATATTCACCATTTTAGAAAAGAATTGACAAGGTTGGACCTGATAGATAAGAACATCATATGATAAGATCAAATGGTTCTTGTCAGCATATGTTGGTCGCCTCGTCACATCTGAAGTCATCTCTTGTCACCACGTATACGAATGGTATTGTTGTCTTGACACCAACTTGTGAACTTGGCACTTTCGGCATCGAAGATGATGAATGATTGACAATTGCTCCCCCTCAATTGTTGACCCGTGTTCTATTGAAAGAGCTGTAGTCGTTGGTTGAGTAGTCGCATCGTCGAGTATGTAGATACCAATTGTAGATTGCTATGGTTGTAGAGATGATAGCTTCATAAAAACAAGACTTCTCTTGTTTTAACAAATAAATGCACTGAAACGTACATATATTTGTGTTAGACCAAGTTATAAAGTAAACTTGATCCCTTACAAGGTTTTAAAGTAAACCTTTCCCGAGAAAATTAATTCTCGTTGTGAGCCAAAGCTTTCATAAGAAATAATTGACTTTAATATGAAAACCGGGTTGCAGTCTGAAATATTTACAAGCCATAAGGGCATGTTTTATGAAATATTTACAACTTTTGTACGAACTCTATTTATGGCGCCGTGTCGATATTAATCAACATTTCTAAGGCCGTAAATATTATCGTACCAAAAGACATGCCTTTGAAAAATAAAGTAAAAATATTTTTTGATTTTTATGAAAATTTTCAATTTTTATGGTTTTTATAGGGTTTTATATTTTTGTATTTTGCTTTTGTGGATAAAAATATAAACAATATATACAAATGATCACCAAGGATACGGAGAATAGTTTTACCACCACTATTCTTTCGCTTCATCTGCCAGTTCCTTTAGAGTATCAGGCGAGAAAGTTCTCATTCCTAGCTTGTCGGCCAAAAATTCAATTCGAGCGCGATCTAAAGCCTTCGTGAAAATATCAGCCAATTGATACTCAGATCGTATAAAGTAAAGCTCGATTACACCATTTTCCACTTGCTCCTTGATGAAGTGGTAGCGAATGTCAATGTGCTTCGACCGGGAGAATTGAACATTGTTGCAGCATAAGGCAATTGCACTCTTGTTGTCACAGTACATCGGAATTTTGTTGAAACCTAGACCATAGTCGGTTAATTGCGATCTCATCCAAAGAATTTGAGCACAGCAACCGGACATAGCTATGTATTCTGCTTCCGTACTTGAAATTGCAGTGCTTTTCTGCCTTTTCGATGCCCAACTGATTAGTCGATCTCCTAGTAGTTGCAAAGTTCCACTCGTGCTACGCCTAGTATCTTGACAACCCACGTGATCCGCATCTGCATATTCCATCAGTGCAATAGACGAGTCCTTCGAATACCAAAGTCCCCGATTAATGGTTCCTTTAAAATATCGAAAGATCCGTTTAACAGTAGCTAAGTGTAACTCAGTATGCCTAGTTTGATATCGAGCACACATACATATTGCAAATTGAAGATCAGGTCGACTAGCTGTGATATACAGAAGAGTACCGATCATTCCACGATAAAGTGTCGGATCAACGACAACTCCATGTGGATCTGCATCAAGCTTAGTTCGGTCCACCATTGGAGTATCCACAGGGTCGCAAGATTCCATCTTATACTTCTTTAGCGATTCAAGGGCATACTTGGCTTGATTGATACAGATGCCTCTAGGACTCTGAGATATCTGAAGACCTAAGAAGAATGATACCTTGCCCATCATTGACATCTTAAACTTGGAAGAAATGAGTTTCCCAAATTCTTCGGATAAGGTTTGGGTCGAGGCTGCAAATATAATATCATCAACATATATTTGTACCATAATCATATCTTTACCTCGTTTCTGAATGAACAGCGTGGGATCCACCTTGCCTTTTACGAAGCCTTGCGTAATGAGAAATTGTGACAAAAGATCATACCATGCGCGAGGAGCTTACTTCAACCCATAGAGAGCCTTCTTAAGCTTGTACACATGATTAGGATAATTAGGATTCACAAAACCATTCGGTTGTTGAACATAGACCTCTTCCTTGAGTTCACCATTAAAAATGCCGTCTTCACATCCATCTGATATAGGATCATATTCATATGGGCTGCATAAGCGATGAATAGTAAAATAGCTTCCAAACGGGCAACAGGTGCAAAGGATTCCATATAGTCGATGCCTAATAATTGCTTGTATCCACGAGCTACTAGTCGAGCTTTGTTCTTCAATATTCCGCCTAACTCATCGAGTTTCACCTTGTAAACCCATTTAAAAGTGAGTAACTGCACTTGATCCGGGCATGGGAAAAGTTCCCATACGTCAAGACGTATGAATTCATTAAGTTCTTCTTGCATAGCTTCTATCCAACAAGATTGAGTAAAAGCTTGTTGCCATGTCTTAGGTTCAACTTCAGTGAGAAAAGCATCAAAATGACAAAACATTGCACTTTCTTGTAACTGACTTCGTGTGGATACCGGACGATTAGGGTCACCAATAATCGAATCTATAGGATGATCCTTTGTCCACTTGCTATCATGTTCATGACTCCGTGGATTGGAGTAAAATGTAGTAGGAGCTTCCTCTGAGGTGGACGACCCGGCTTGATTAGGGTCGGGAATTGGTACACCAAAGAATGGAAGTTCACGCATTTGAGCGAATTCCAAATCGTGATCATCATCATCATCCTCTTCATCATCAATAGGCATGATATGGGTAGTTGAAACATGTGTTGGTTGAGAATTACTTGTTGAAGGTATATCTTGACCAATTGTAGGTGCAGATGTATCTGATTGTGAAACGGTTGCTGGAGCGACAACTTCGGTTACCGGAGCAATTACCTCAGGTACTGGAGCAAAAATACTTGGAGGAGTAAAGAATTCATCAAAGAACGGTTGAAACAACGTATCCCATTCCTTCCTAGTAGGTGGTGTAAATGATGATGAAGTAGGGTTGTTTGGGACAAGACCAGAACTAATATTACTGGGTCCCATTTCATGAAGTGAGGGTTCAGAGCTGCTTTGCTCAAAAGCCATAGCTGTCAGCTCATCAAAATCAACATTCATAGTTTCGAGGATCTTGCGAGAGTTACGGTTGTAGATTCGGTATGCCTTCTTTGCGGGGGCGTAACCAATGAAAATACCAATATCAACCTTTGGTTGAAGTTTTCCCAAATTGTCACCATCATTATTTGGATAGCAAAGAGAACCAAATACATGAAGATATGATAAATCTTGTAGTTTTCCATGGAGAAGATCATACGGTGTTTTACGATGGCGTTTACGAATTAGTGACCGGTTTTGGGTGTACACTGCTGTAGATACTGCTTCTGCCCATAAAAACAATGGAGCCTTTGCGTAAATTAACATCGTTCGAGCAGCTTCCATAAGTGTGCGATTTCGCCTTTCAACGACACCATTTTTTTGTGGTGTGCGAGCAACGGATGTTTCATGAGAAATGCCAACTTCTTCATAATAATCACGCAAAATTTGATTCACAAATTCGGTTCCATTATCTGTACGAATGCGTCGGACAGTAGTGTTGAGACGCACTTGAATCATCTTGAGAAATCCGATGATGAATTTAGGTGCCTCATTTTTTGCTTTAAGAAATTTCACCCATGTAAACCGAGAGTAATCATCGACAATGACGAGGATGTACTTTTTCCACTAAGACTTTCAACACGCATTGGCCCACAAAGATCCATATGCAACAGATAAAGTTTCCCTTGGTTGTTGTCTGCCGTCTTGGGTTTGTAAGATTTCTTAGTGCTTTTCCCCATTGTACACGCGGAACACAAATGATCCTTGTGAAATGAAAGTTTAGGAAGACCACGAACAAGTTCATTTTTTGTCAAATGATTAATAGCGTCAAAGTTAAGATGAGATAACCGTCGATGCCATAACCATGACTTAGTCTTTGATGCTTTGGAGAGAAGACATACGAGAGAAGCGGCCATTATGTCTTGTAGGGACAAAGTGTACAAATTATTTCCTCGATTACCTTTCAATAAATCAACCACTTCCAAATTACGTATGAAGCAGGTATGCTCTCGAAAAGCAACTTCTAGGTTTGCATCACAAAATTGTCCCACAGAGAAAAAGTTGTGACCGAGACCTTCCACGTAATACACTCTTGAAATTATAACATTCCCAATATGATATTCACCATAACCCATTATCTTTGCAATATGATCATTACCAAATCGAACCGTACCAAGAAACTTGCTGACGAAATTTCTGAGCTGAGAGCGATCTCCGGTCATATGCTTGGAGCAACCAGAGTCCAAATACCAGAGAACAATTTGGACCACCTATTTTCAATAACAACAGTAGACAATGCATTGGAAACTATTGGTTCCGGAGTGTTAGCAGATACAGATATAGAATTATCAGAATTACTAACATTTTTGAGACCCTTAGATTTCCTACGTTTTCTAATGTGAGTTTTAGCACTAACAGGTTTTACTGTTCCAGCTTTCTTAGGTTGATAGGTGTGAAAACACCCATCCTTTTACCACTTATTTCTTGCTAAAACAAGACCAAAGCGCGTATTTAATGTCATTTGTTTGGAATTATGCGTGGCTTGTGTGTTTGTTGTGTTTTCAGAGCCAACCGGATAAATATTGGAGAAAACATGGGATTGCACGGGTTTTATGAAGGAAAAAGACGAAAAGATGAAGTCTATAGTCCAAGAGATGCAAGAGATTTGAAGTCAGTGGGCCTATTTGAAGATTTATCGAAGGAAAGGACCAAAGACGGAAGATTTACCTATGTCGAAGAAACTCAAGTCTATTAAATGAAGAAATTAAAAGACGAGTTGAAATTATTCGTCGACAAATCCCGAATCGAAATCGAAAACGTCAACTTTTCTGAAAAGACGAGAAGACAAAAAGAAAGGAAGAAAGCCCACTCACCAACCAAGGAAGAAGCCTATAAATACTCCTCCCATTCAAGACTCCACTAGTTTTTTTCAATTTTTTTTATTTCCGAGTTCTTAGGAACCATCTCCCTTAAGGAGTGGTTTTCATCTTTGTTTGATTTTCTTCCAATCTTGTAAGTTTGATCTTTCCATTTGTTTGTTGAATCTAAAAATCATTAATACAAGTCTACTTTTAATCTTTCCATCATCTTGTTCTTCATCTCTTTTTGATTCTAAGTTCTTAAGTTTTATTTTATTGGGTTGATCTTAAAAAGTAATTGGGTTTTATGATTTTGTTGTTTTGGATTGATGTTTACCTTAGGTAAATGATTAGTGGTGAAATTGATTTGAGTTTTGATTGAAAACTTGGTAAATTTTGGTGTTAAATTCGTGCTTGTGTAATCCCCTGTTCTTCGTTTTGTTACTGAGTTGCCCAGATTCCGCATAGAATTTCTGAACCTTCGTTGGTTCGGAATATCAAAATATTCCGGATCAAGGTGGTGTTTGTTGTTTATTCGGAATATTCAGAATATTCAAAATAGAGTTTAAGATTTTGTGTTGGGTATTCGGAATTTCAATTATTCCGAGTAGGTTGAAATTTTCCTGGTTATTCGGAATAACAATTATATTCCGCATAGAGTTCCTTTTAAAAAAAAACATTCCGAGTAGAGTTTAAGATTTTTGGTGGTGACTCAGAATATTAATTATTCCGAGTAGTGCTTCTTTTAAAATTATTCCGAATAGGGTTTTTCTAACGACATTTCGCATAGTGTCTTTTTCAAATATTCCGCATAAAGGTTTTTTCTCAAAAATTTCGAATAGGTTATTCCGCATGACTGTTATTCCGCGTGGGCTAAGTATTCCGCATAGCACAAAGTTCCGCATGGTCTTGATTATTCCGAGTAGAGCACTATATTCCGCATAACAGGCATTCCGCATAGACATTCCGAATAGGGATTGCTAGTTTTATTCTGCGTTAAGGTACTTACTTCCTGTTCCATTTAAATTCTAGATTTATTCTCAGTTCTTGTTTCTAGTTTAATTTTATTATTATTTACCCTTATCATTTTAGTAGATTTAGACCAAAGCTCCCCCTTTTTAGTCACCAATTACAACGATTCCAATATTAACCGTGATCAATTCGAGAAGACATCGAGAACGATACAACGACATACATCAACTGGGTACGAGCAACGCAAAGAAAGATCTTGCAAGCAAAAACCTTTTATTAACCAATCAAAAATGAGTTATTAAAATGGCGCCACTGCCGGCTCTTTTCGTAAGGATCAACGGTTTCTTGTGAGAAAAATTAGATTTTGGGATCCGTTCTTTCGGGAACGTTATTTTCAAGCACAAAAATTTTCAAAAACCCATAAAAATATAAAATTTTCAAAAATACAAAAACATTAAAAAACCTATAAAAACAAAAAAAAATTTTCTCTTGCATTTTCTTTTTAGTGTATGCGTACTCGATCAACGTCTTATTCTGAGCCCGAGACTCTCGAACATTTAGACATGGCCGGTCTTATTCAGGCAAGTTGAAGAGCCGCTGGTCTGGTCCATTCACCATCACCAATGTCTTTCCCTATGGTACCATTGAGCTTTCTCAGCCAAATGGGCCCAACTTCAAGGTGAATGGTCAGCGTTTGAAATTGTACTTTGGTGAGGAAATCTCTCAAGAGATGATTCCATCCCTCACCACATTTCCCTTGAATTAGTTCGGGACCGAGTCAGGCTCGCGACTCGGTGAACAAAAACAAGCGCTCTTCGGGAGGCAACCCGAGTATCTATCCTCCTTTCCCGTTTTTCATCCTAAGTGTAGGGGGAGATATATAGGTTGCTTGTTTTTGGATGGTGATGTGATTACAGGGATAAGTGCACTCATGGAATCTTTGAAGAACCGTGCTCCCATGTGATCCGCAATACCGGTTCTATCTCTCAACTATCGTGATTCAATTATCTTCATATTCACATTTGAAATTGATCACTTTAGTCGTCCCTTCCTTAGCTTGATTTAACCAACGTGCACAATGTCATAAGTGTAGGGGAGACTTTTCCCACATGCTTCAACATTGAGGACAATGTTTATCTTAAGTGTAGGGGGACTTCTATCGAAGTTTTAAGTGGACTTTTCCATGAAAATGCCTTCATTAACCGGAAAATCATCTTTTTCAACATTTTTCAAAATTTTATTAACTTTGGTCATGTAGTCGTAATTTTTAAATTTTTATCGTTGCTTTCATATGTATATATCCCGCAATAAAGTCAAAAATATTAATAAAGTGGTGTAGCTAGTTTTGAAATTTTTGACATATTAGGCCCGTTGCGATTATTTTGACTTAAGCCGAATAGACTTATCCAAGTTTATTCTAGCTAGTATCCTTAACCATGTAGACCTTAATTGGTTTATTAGGCTAAGCATCCACGAATCTCATTACTTGAGATTTTAAATTATGGAGAACGAGAAATGATAGAGTCAATTATAAGTCGGTATTCTCGCACAAGCTCACTTGGTGTAATTATTTGCCTATTCTCCCATCACTTGCTAATAATTTATCTGCAATAAGTAAGGTCGTACGATTTGAAAGGTTACTTAGCTTCTAGCCCAAGATCGTTTAAAAGTTGCTCGGTAATGATAAGAGTTCATAGCCAAGGCATAACTTATGAAGCGGGGCGCGAAGATTGGCGAGTCCGAAAAGGCCCTAACAAGGCATGAGGATTCCATTTTATTGCTAAAGATCCAAGGTGATGTGAAAAGCATTATTCCCAAAATCGATATGAAGGATCAAGACTCACGACGAAAAGCAATCAACTCCCATAAAGATCATGGAGAAGTCTATCCGAAAAGACCCTAACAAGGTATGAGGATAAATAGATCCAAGTCCGAAAAGGAGGCGGATCGTTGTATCTCAAAATCCCAATTAGAGATTGAAGAAATAATCATGAAGTCGTGGTCAACAAAGTTGGAGTACCCCTCAAAAGTCTCCAAGCGAAGAAACTCTATAACGAAGAGAAGACCATTATCTCAAGAACGTCTCTCGAAGATATGAAGTATGAAGTACATGCCAAATATCGGCCCGAGAAAGGTCTCAAATCATGAACCGAGTTATGCCAAGATATGAACTTTTTGATATCCCGAGAAGCAGTTTTAAGAGATTTTGTCCTTTAGCTAACTATTGATCAAATCGTCCTACTTTGCTTTCAGCTTAAATAAACTATCGAAATAAGTCCAAAAATGCATCTTCATGATCATTCTAAGACAAAAATAAAATATAAGAGATACAACTAGGAATAAGGGAGTTTAGCATATAATTAAGCCATGTGTGTAAGTGTTTGAATCGTTAACTTATAATGACAATGATCTCGTTTTTAAGCTTAGTTTGGGGAACGTGAAACTTGAGGGTGATAAATCTTCGCAGCACCAAAGCCCTAATGTAAGTCCTCGATCTCTTTGCAAGTTATTTCCATCCTTTAGTTTATTTTAAAGTTTCAGTTTCTCTTAGTACTTTAATTTTTGTTTAGTAGAATGTTAATAAGGCCAAGGTTGATTAATTATGAGAAAAATGTAAATTTTCTTTATCACTAAGCATTGCATGAGGGCATGGCAATGGTTAAGTGTAGGGGATTTGATAGATGTGAAAATACCCATCCTTTTACCACTTATTTCTTGCTAAAACAAGACCAAAGCGCGTATTTAATGTCATTTGTTTGGAATTATGCGTGGTTTGTGTGTTTGTTGTGTTTTCAGAGCCAACCGGATAAATATTGGAGAAAACATGGGATTGCACGGGTTTTATCAAGGAAAAAGACGAAAAGATGAAGTCTATAGTCCAAGAGATGCAAAAGATTTGAAGTCAGTGGGCCTATTTGAAGATTTATCGAAGGAAAGGTCCAAAGACGGAAGATTTACCTATGTCGAAGAAACTCAAGTCTATTAATGAAGAAATTAAAAGACGAGTTGAAATTATTCGTCGACAAATCCCGAATCGAAATCGAAAACGTCAACTTTTCTGAAAAGACGAGAAGACAAAAAGAAAGGAAGAAAGCCCACTCACCAACCAAGGGAGAAGCCTATAAATACTCCTCCCATTCAAGACTCCACTAGTTGTTTTCATTTTTTTTTTATTTCCGAGTTCTTAGGAACCATCTCCCTTAAGGAGTGGTTTTCATCTTTGTTTGATTTTCTTCCAATCTTGTAAGTTTGATCTTTCCATTTGTTTGTTGAATCTAAAAATCATTAATACAAGTCTACTTTTAATCTTTCCATCATCTTGTTCTTCATCTCTTTTTGATTCTAAGTTCTTAAGTTTTATTTTATTGGGTTGATCTTAAAAAGTAAGTGGGTTTTATGATTTTGTTGTTTTGGATTGATGTTTACCTTAGGTAAATGATTAGTGGTGAAATTGATTTGAGTTTTGATTGAAAACTTGGTAAATTTTGGTGTTAAATTCGTGCTTGTGTAATCCCCTGTTCTTTGTTTTGTTACTGAGTTGCCCAGATTCCGCATAGAATTTCTGAAACTTCGTTGGTTCGGAATATCAAAATATTCCGGATCAAGGTGGTGTTTGTTGTTTATTCGGAATATTCAGAATATTCCGAATAGAGTTTAAGATTTTGTGTTGGTTATTCGGAATTTCAATTATTCCGAGTAGGTTGAAATTTTCCTGGTTATTCGGAATAACAATTATATTCCGCATAGAGTTCCTTTAAAAAAAACATTCCGTGTAGAGTTTAAGATTTTTGGTGGTGACTCGGAATATTAATTATTCCGAGTAGTGCTTCTTTTAAAATTATTCCGAATAGGGTTTTTCTAACGACATTCCGCATAGTGTCTTTTTCAAATATTCCGCATAAAGGTTTTTTCTCAAAAATTCCGAATAGGTTATTCCGCATGACTGTTATTCCGCGTGGGCTAAGTATTCCGCATAGCACAAAGTTCCGCATGGTCTTGATTATTCCGAGTAGAGCACTATATTCCGCATAGCAGGCATTCCGCATAGACATTCCGAATAGGGATTGCTAGTTTTATTCTGCGTTAAGGTACTTACTTCCTGTTCCATTTAAATTCTGGATTTATTCTCAGTTCTTGTTTCTAGTTTACTTTTATTATTATTTACCCTTATCATTTTAGTAGATTTAGACCAAAGCTCCCCCTTTTTAGTCACCAATTACAACGATTCCACTATTGACCGTGATCAATTCGAGAAGATACCGAGAACGAAACAACGACATACATCAATTGGGTACGAGCAACGCAAAGAAAGATCTTGCAAGCAAAAACCTTTTATTAACCAATCAAAAATGAGTTATTATAGGTTTTGGATTATTCGCGGGCACTATAGTGGGAGTAGACCTACTTAAAGGGCCCTTGGTTCCTACAGTAGTGTCAGTGTTCCTAGTTAAAGGACACGCTTGTGTTTTGGTAGCCTTGGTACTCCTAATTAAAGGAACGCTTTCTTCGCTGTAGTGGGAGTGATCCTAGTCAAAGGGCACGTATTTCCTACTATAGTGAAAGTTCTACCAGTGGGGCGCCACATCCAACCAACTTGAGTTAACACTTTCCCAGTCGGTTTCCATTCTAATCCATTTTTCCGAGAATACATCTCATTCACATGGTCAATAAGGCAAGAATCATGACGACTAGAAAACATACATTCATTGCAATTCCAACATTTCAAATTAGAATTCACACTAGGCTTAGAACGCTACACAACCGCAGAGCCTTTAGGTTTAGCTACATGATTCTTTTTATTCAAAATAGAAATAACATTCCTAGGATGGGCTTCTACTTTCTTCTTCACTTGACTTATAGATGGGGGCAAGATCCTATCATTCTTCTTGATTATTTTAAGCTTAGATCTTTGAGCCTTAGTAGTGGTACTTACTCCTGTAGAAGGCAACACGGGAATATTAGAAGCTTGTTTTGATTCCGCCTTATCTTTAGTGACCAAAGTTTGAGATGGTTTAGTCCTAGGGCCCTTGTTAAGTGGTGTGACGGCTATAAGGGTCCCTTTGATTGCACTAGAGGACGATGCTGAGACAGTGGCTGCGTTATCCACAACATTCTTACCTTTTAGAGTACGAAGTGTTTCCTTTAACTCAGCCAAGACCAGATTCTTATCACAAATTTGTTCCCTCAAATCAGATATTTCCACCGACTTTTGATTCAATTGTTCAATCAATGATTGATTCTGTGTTGTGTTATCAACACATGCGGGCTTTACTGAATCGAAGAGTCGCGTATCTTTCTATTTTAAGTTATCAACTTTGGACAAAATCTTGGAAACTCGATTATCTAGATTAAGTTTAAAATTCTCAACGGCCTCAAGTACGTTCACACAGTTAAGCTCCTTAGATTTCTCTATGTCTATCGGCAAAGATTTAGCAACTTTGTCACTTGGCTGACGATGTTTTGATTGTAAATTCAATCGAAAATTCTTTTCAAAGTTTGCATCATCGATATTAACACCTTCGAATGACGTTTCAAAGATTTCTTAAATAAATTGTTGCTTGCATTCAAGCGAAATACAATGTGTTTGAATCTCATCAAAACGTTTTGAAAGCGAAGAATATGAATCTTGAAGCTTTAAAAATTCAACGTCAGATTCGTGACAATTACTATCTACCACAGTATCCATAGATTCAACATTATGCACAATAGAATCATCATCAACACTTTTTTTCACACAGACGAAAACTATATCATGAGACATCACTTGCTTCAGAAGCTGATCATTTTGGCGTGAAACTCGTTCTGTTTCAAGTAAACTGTTTTCATAAGCATCTTCCATTTCATTGAAAACACGTCTAACTTCTTCAATTTCCAAAAGCAAATCTTGATCAAGAGTACTAAGACAAGCTTTAACGTTCTTTACAAACGGAACAATTTCGTCTCGAAACGCAGCTCTAGTGTGCTCAAAGTTCCATTCACCTTCCGTTATGGCCGAAGCCGTCGTACGTTCCAAAATGACCTTGTCAAAATCGGCTAAGTGTTGGTGTACCGCGTTTAAGTTAACGGACGCCTTACTTACCGGTGGAACTAACTTCGTTAAATCCGTTTTGACAAGTGTAGGAGACGTACTAGGAGGGTTTTCATTTGATAAACTTTGGGGCACAAGAACTGTCAATTCAGCTAGTTCCTTTTGTAAGCGAATGCGGGTCTTTTTAGACAATTGATCTTTGTTATACTAATCATAATCAATCGTATGGAATTTTGAAAGCATTTTAGAATGAGTTTCATCCGCAAGTGATTGTGTCTCCTCAGAACTACGAACAAAAGGTGCTTCTTTCGATTTTCTAATTAGGGTCATATCATAAAGACACGGAATATATTCCTGAGCTTGTTTTGCATAACCGGGATTAGGTGGTAAATCTTGAAGACGTTTGAGTTCGAGTTCTTTAAATGATTTAGTTAAAAGATGAACCTTTTCTGTGGAAGCGTATTGTTTTAAAAGCTGTTGTTCCTTGAATTTAAGAAGTTTGGTAGCATTAATTTCTGATTCAACCTTTTTAGACTCGAGAGTTTCGAAATCCATTTTATGTTTCTGAAAATCATTGACAACCGACTCTTTTGCTTTTAATTCATTGGAAAGATTAGCTTTTAATGATTCTATTTCTTTCAATTGTTCAATCTTTTCAAAACGAAATTGGTCAAATTAAGAATATGTTATTTTCTCTGCTTGAGGGACCATTTCAAAAGTTTTGACCTTTTCTTTATGCAACGCAAGCTCAGCAGTTAGGGTGGAATTCGTATCTACGGATTTTCTGAGGGCCATATGCATTTGATCAATAATATGTTTAGGCACCATGACCAAATCATGTTGAGCATAAGATTCCATACCCGTCGTAGCATTTGGTTGAGGTTCACTCAAATGTGTAGGATTGTGTACCACATCATTTGAGTTACTAGTTCCCGAATGTTGTTCGAGGTTGTAATTTTCATGCCCAACTTGATGTTGGTTATCATCAATATTATTAGATGTGGTTGGTACCTCACTGACGACATCAGAACCGTAGTGAGAGAGATTAGCAACGAGAGCAGCTTGGGCAGAGTGAATGTCATCACAATCCGAATCGTATGCATCAAGATCGTCCGCTTGATAAGCTGAATTAGAAGTGGAAACGACTGCAATGCCTTCAGTATCTGCTGCCCCTGGGTCTGCAAGAAATGTTAACTCCTCTGAATCCAAAATCTTCCCCTTAGACTGAGCATCAACCAAATACATCTTCTCACGAAACCATGCATCATCCTTTCTCCTTTTCGGTTGAGTGCATTGCCTAGCCATATGACCTTGTCCTCGGCAATTGTAGCAAGTCACAACCTTTTAGGACCAATGGGGCTTCCATTTCCATTAGCTTGAGAATTCACAGCTTGAGCATTCACATTCCTTGTAGGAGGTCCATATGAATTTTGCCTTCCCTGAATAGGTTGCACTATTACTTGACCATCTTGAACAGTAGCTTGTTGTCAAGGATTTGAAGAGGTTCAGAGCTGATTGTTTGTTGGTGGAAATCCTCTAGTTGCAACAAGTTTTGACAAGTAGGCAGTGAGATGGTTTAGTACATCAGCTGGCGTATCTTTGGAGTAAAGACCGGTGCTTGGATTGGTGGAAGTTCATTAGAGTAGAAAGCTTGTGTTGGTTGTGGTTCTATTGGAAAATATCCTTGCTGGGGAGTATAGCCCATTGGAGAAGTGTTGGCTTGTGATGGTGATGTCTGATATGGTGGTTGCTATGGAAAAGATTGTTGATGAACACTTTGTTGATATGCTTGCTGTGGCATCATTGGTGCTTGATTAGATGGTTGATGTGGTTGCTGATAGGTGTGTGGTGGTGGCTGCTGCAAGTATGATGGTTGTTGATAAGTATAAGACATGTTTTGTTGAGAAGCATACATGGCAAGTGGATCATGAACTTGAGGTTTAGACAACCGAGCCTCAATGACATGGCATTCGTGTTGTTGAAGAAAAGCTTGAAGTTGATCCACATTGGTGTTATGCAAGTCCTTAGCCAATTTAACATCCGTCACGTACTTTTTCCATTCTGAAGGAAGAGTGTTCAAATACTTGGTGTTCAATTGAAACGTATGAATTGCCATGCCATAGATATTTAGCTCATTCAACAATAGGGTAAATCTGAGATAGTAGTCATTGAGAGTCTCCCCTGGCACATAGGCAAACTTATCAAAAGTATCATAAAGCTTACACTCTCGTTCTTGTTTAGTTAACGAGGTGCCTTGCATTAGAACACGAATTCTATCCCATAACTCTTTGGCAACTTTATGTTTGCTGACGAGTTTGTAGACATCTGGAGGAAGGGCTTGGAGAATGATGTTTGTAGCATACTTATCACATTTATCTTGAATCTTCATATCTCCAGTCAATTCACATGTTGTGCGAGGACGAGTAGTTTTACCTTCCGTCACTATACCATAATCTAATGGTCCATTGAGCACCGATGCCCAAATAAGATGTCCGTTCTCCTTGTTCAACATATAAAGTTCCATTCGGGAAGTCCAATCCTCGTACATAGACTTCTCCAACATTGGTGGACAATTATCCGTACCCGAGAGGATGGACTTATCCGTAAGAGATGTGTACTCCATTTCAATAAGTTAATATATACAAAGTTGATCGGTCAATGAAAGAAAGTAAATGTATTTGTTGTTTTGTGTTAAAGCCGAGAAATAATGTTGAAATCCCCTAAATTATGTTCTCGAGAAACAAAAAAATCCAAGTCAAAATTACACAGATCGCACTCGTGGATCGTACTCTATGATCCTATTCAGATCGCACTCCTTGATCGTACTCGGATCGAACTTGGATCGTACTAGTGATCGTACCCAACAATCGTACTCAGATCGTACTGGTGATCGCACTCACTATGATCGCACTCAGATCGTACAAGTGATCGTACTCCCTTATCGCAACAAGTGATCGCAGTGGTGATCGCAACGAGTGATCGTACTCCCTTATCGCAGTGAGTGATCGCAGTGGTGATCGCAGCGAGTGATCGTACTCCCTTATCGCAGTGAGTGATCGCAGTGGTGATCGCAGTGAGTGATCGTACTCCCTTATCGTAGTGAGTGATTGCAGTGGTGATCGCAGTGAGTGATCGTACTCCCTTATCGCAGCGAGTGATTGTACTCGTGATCGCAACTAGTGATCGTGACCTTGGATCGCAAGTAGAAACCCCCAGGGTTTATGCAATCGCAACAATCAGATCGTACTATGGATACCAACTTACCACTTTTCTCGGACAGTACCATAACACAATCAATTCGAGATTCTAAGCCAAAATATGAATCAAACAACCAAAAATTTTGTGTTTTTAACCCAAATAACAATACCAAATCACTATAACAAGTAACAAGATGAAGTATATCAAGATTAACCCATAAAAACACAAAAAAAAAATTGGTTCGTGTGAAATTGGATCAAAAATGGCGAGAGAATCAAGAACACAAACACAAAAACTAAACAATCATCCCATGGCTCTTGATACCATTTGTAGGATATGTAAATCTTGCTTATGTTTTAGAGAGAGAAAGAGATAGAGAGATGGTGGATTACACACAATTCTAGAGAGAGAAAACAAATGTTTACTATGTGTAAAATGAAGAACCACACACCCTCTCCATCTAAGGAGAGGGTTTATATACCCAAGCCCTTGTCATGGGCTTGGGCTTACATTTGGGACGGCCTACACATGTTGTATGCTAGGCTTGTTCTTGTTTGATAAATAAAGATAATTAACTAAACTACGAGCTATTACATGGACTATCGTTGGAGTGACCGATCCTTCTTAATACGTAAAACGTATTTCCAATAGTGATTATGATGGGAATGATTTACTCACCGGTTCACGGAGTACTGATCTTTACACAATTTCACTACAAGACACAACTTCATCAACTCCAATTTGCTTCATGGCTAAAGCTTCAACGACTCAGGCATGGTTATGGCATCAATGTCTGTCTCATCTTAACTTTGATACCATCAACTTGCTTTCCAAGAAAGTATTGTGAGAGGCCTTCCAAGTTTGAAATTCATCAAAGATCATCTTTGTTCTTCTTGTGAGCTTTGTAAAGCTAAACGAAGTAGCTTTAAGACAAAGACTACACCAAGCTCTAAAGGACTGTTAGATCTTCTTCATATAGATTTGTGTGTTCCCAAGCGTGTTCAAAGTATCAATGGGAAGAAATACGTTATGGTAATTGTCGATGACTACTCGAGGTACACATAGACTCACTTCTTGAGGTCCAAGGATAAAACACCTAAGGTTCTCATTATCTTCCTTAAGTTGATAGAACGTGGTCTTCAAGCTCAAGTAAAAGTGGTACGTACTGACAAAGACACAAAATTCTTGAATTCAACTCTGGAGAATTACTTAGAAGCCGAAGGGATTAAACATGAAACATCTATTTCTCGAACACCCAAACAAAACGGTGTTGTTGAAAGACGAAACCGTACTTTAGTTGTGGCTGCTCGAACACTATTATTCGCTTCAAAACTACGATTATACTTCTGGGTCGAAGCCGTGTCAACCGCATGCTACACACAAAACCGATCCTTAATTATTCATAGACACGAAAAGACACCATATCACATAATTCATGATCGAAAACCTTCACTCAAACACCTTCACATTTTTGGATGTACTTGTTACATTATACGGGATGGTGAAAACTTGGACAAGATGAAAGAAAAAGGTGATGCATGCATTCTTGTGGGATATGCAACTCAGTCTAAGGGATATAGAGTTTACAACAAGAGAACAAATTTGATAGTTGAGACTATTCATATCCGATTTGATGAATTACAATAAATGGAACTTGAACAAAACAGTTTAAGTCCCGATCCACAACGACAAAAGACTTATGTGCACAACCGCACGGAACTCGGCACTCAAGACCACAACAATGAACCGTCAAGTTCAACGCTGGTTCCTGAACATGTTCCTAGAGCAGATATGACAGTGGACACGACACTTGAAGAGTTGGAAATGTTATATGGACCAATGTTTGATGAATATTTCATGGGGGAGAAACATGTTGTATCAAAGTCTTCCGCTGTCACTCATGATAAGAATGATGATAACGATCATCGTCAACAAAAGGATACAACTTCATCTACTTCAACACGGGTTGCTGCAGATTTCTTCCTCAGAATATCTATTCAACAATCGATCCTAATACATCCACAACTACTGTCATTGCTCCAGAGAACACAAAAAGATTACGATGCATTATCTGACGATGACGATTTTCACAACCCATTCGGTACATAATAACTAGATTTTACTTAGTTATAAAAGTTCGTTATTTCCAGACTTTTCGAATTGATTACTAGTTAAGAGTGCGACTTAGTCGTTCTTGGTGGAAAATAAAAAGGTTGTCATTGTCTATAACTAATTAAAAAGTAAATGTGAAACTTAATTAAAATAGGCTAAAAGCAAATCTAGAAAAACTTTCACTTTTTCTCTCTAAAAATAGAAAAACACTTGGTAAAAACAGAGATTTCGGGAAGCGTGCAATTTTTGGAAATTAAAACGTAATGAATTTAAAACTTGAAAACTTTGTAAAAACAAGAAATTAAACCCGTCGGAATACTGTAATCGGAATGCAATCGGAATGGGCCCATCGGAATATTATCGGAATGCACCAAAAGGAATATGATCGGAATGTGTCAATCGGAATACTTCTTATCGGAATGTGGCAAAAATGAATCTCGTCGGAATACTTAAATAGCAAAGCAATCGGAATCAAGTCCTATCGGAATATCAACAACACTACAGTTGGAATGTCAAATCAGAATAAGGATCGGAATGTCAAAACTAAACCCATCGGAATGCAAAACCCTTTTCCGATGATGTGCATCGGAATAATAGTGAAGTTGGTCGGAATATAAAGCCCTATTCTGACAGTCTGCAATCGGAATGTAGCGTCGGAATCACAAACCCTTTTCCAACAACTTTGAATTCGAAATAAGTAATACAAGGGATTACCTCGTATGAAAGTTCGTTAAACCTATCTTTTCGAATTGATTACTAGTTGAAAGTGTGACTCAGTCGTTCTTGGTGGAATATAAAGGAAAAAGGTTATCTATTTTTAAACTAAAATGAATGAAAATGTAAATGAAAATGTCGTGAAAATTTTAAACTTAAATTAAATGACTACAAAATTAAATGACGAAGAAAATTAAACTAAATGAAAAGAAAAGGCGTCGTTGAGTAATTTAAATAAAAATGAAGCGAGAAAAAAAATTAAACTAAAAATAAAGACTTTAAAAGAAATTAAATATAAAAACTTTAAAAATAAAGGACGAGAAATTAAAACGTAAAGAAATGAAATCTTGAAAATAAAATACGTTTAAAATTAAACTAAGATAAAGAAGTATAAATAAAGCTTAAAAAAAATAAGACGAAAAAATTAAAATAAATCTAAATAAAAATGGCGTGAAAAATAAATTTATGTTAGAAATACGTTTTAACGTATATTAGAAGTATCGGTCACTCCACAATATGATTTATGTTGTAATAGCTCGTAGTTAACAATTAGTTAAATGTTACTTATTAAGTTAAGTAAGAACCGGTCCATGGGCTTGTCATGGACCGGCCCAAGCCCAATGTTTGCTTGGAGTATAAATACCCCTTTCCACCATGGAAAGGGGTTGGTTGTTGTTCACATTTCACTTTCATATTAATAAAATCACACACATTTTCTCTCACTTTCTCTCTCTAGTTTCTCTCACTAGAAAACATCAACCCACTTCATAGATTCATAGGTTATCAATATTCTACATTTGGTATCAAGAGCTATGGGGTGATTTAAGGTAAGGATTGTGTTGCTTTTTTAGTTTTTGAATCAATTAGTGATCTTTAGAAAAAATCAATCTTGAATCTTGTTGTTTTTGGTGTTTTTGTTATTGGGATTGATTGATAAGGATTGGGTTTAGCTTATTTTGGTAAAAATCATAAAACTTTTTGTGGTTTTTGATCAAAAAATCGGATTTAAAGCTGTTTACAAAGTCTCAAACTATATTTCCAGAATATTCCGAATAGACATTCCGAATAGGAGAAATATTCAGAATAGCAGGAGTTTTCCGAATAGACTTTCCGAATAGAAGAGTTTTTCCGAATAGCAGTATTTTTCCGAATAGCAATTCTTTCCGAATAGCCAATTTTTTCCGATAGCCAAAAACTTTCCGAATAGCCAATATTTTTCCGAATAGCCAATATTTTTCCGAATAGCCAAAATTTTTCCGAATAGCCAAACTTTCCGAATAGCTTTCCGAATAGCCCATCATTCCGAATAGCAAGTTTTCCGAATAGCCAATAGCCAAATATTCCGAATTGAAGAATTATTCCGCATAAGGGTTTTTCCGCATAAGGGTTATTCAGCATAGGGGTTATTCCGAATAGGGCATTTTCAGAATAGGGTTATTCCGCATAGGGTTATTCAGTATAAGGGTTTTTCAGCATAGGGTTATTCCGAATAGGATTGATTCCGAATAGGATTTATTCTGAGTTAGGGTTATTCCGTATAAGCAAGTTCAAGGGGTATTTGAGTTTTTTCGACGATCTTTAGTGGATTTAATCTTGATTTCAACCAACACAACACAAATTCTCAACCTTTCTTCACTGCTCGATCAACCGATAATCTTTGAGTCTCTTAAGTGATCACAATGAATCCGAGTTCATTAATGCCTCAAATGACATCTCTTACGGATATCTCAATCATAACGAGAACTGATAGTCGCCCACCGATGCTTATTAAAGAGGTGTTTGAGGCATGGCAGGGCCGTATGATGCAATACTTGAAGGGCAAACCAACATACGGAAGGCTTATGGTCAAATCGATTTTGAATGGTCCACTCGACTATGGTACCATTGTGGCAAATAACGTGTCTCTACCAAGAGAATATGAAGAACTCACACCGGCACAACAACTCATTGCTGATGCTGATGAAAAGGCTCTACAGACTCTTCTCCAAGCTCTTCCGCATGATATTTATCGCATGGTAAGTCAATATACGGTTGCCAAAGATTTATGGGAACGTCTAAAGGTGTTGCTACAAGGTACGTCTCTTACCAAACAGGAAAGGGAATGTCAGTTGTATGATCTGTTTGATAGATTCACGTACAACCCAGGGGAAACACTACACGACTATTACTTCAGATTCACTACTCTAATGAATGATCTGAATGTATACAATCTCGTGATTGCTCCATTCCAGGTTAACACCAAGTTCTTGAATACTTTACCTCAAGCTGAATGGGGTGAGTATATTACCGATGTTAAGTTAACCCGGGATTTGCATAAGTTCAATTTAGATCAAATCTATGCTTTTCTTCAGCAGCATGAGAAACATGTGATTATGCACCGTTCTCCTCGAGGTATGTACCCTGATTCCTTAGCTTTGATGGCGAATCAACCAAGCTTGTCACACAACAACACACCTTATATCTTGGGACATCAAGCCTATCATCCATCACCTTACATGACACCAACCTTCCCTCAATACTCGATTCTACCGCAACCACCCACCTCACATCAGCAACAATATCGATTCAATGCACCTTCACCACAGTATGCTTCACAACTTCATCCAACAAATATTGCACCTTATGCTCAGCATTCATATTCTTCTTATCAAGAGAATGCAGCATATCCAACAAGCTACCCTGATCAAATGAGTATTCCTTCTAGTGATTATGCAGCTCATCAAGACCAAGCAATGTATTGTGATGATGAGGAAGTCCCCATTCCTGTATTCCAACAAGGAGCTGACCCAGTTGAAGTGCTAACCACTATGTCTGCTTATCTCACAAGGACTTTAAGCAAACGAGGATACAGAGGATCAGCTCCAACCAACAATCAGTTGAGGAATTCATCCAATTCTCGTCAACAAGCTACTATTGAGAATGGCAGGGTAATGGTTCAGCCTATTCAACCATATCAGGGGAGACCTACCACATCAACTACCAATGCTCGCACGGTCAATCAGGCACCAATGGTCAATCCTGCTCCACGGGCTAATTCCATGGGCAAGTTGAGAATGATTACATGTTACAATTGCAAGGAAGAGGGTCACATGTCTAGGGATTGTAAGAAACCCAAGAGGAGAAGGGATGGACAATGGTTTGCAGAGAAGATCTATCTGGTTAATGCTCAGGCACAAGGAAGGGAACTTGATGAAAAGGAGCTTGCATTTCTTGCTGATCCAGGGATTGCTGAACAAGACATTGTCACCACACATAATGCAGCATACCAAGCCGATGATCTTGATGCGTATGACTCAGACTGTGATGACTTTCAATCTGCAAAGGCTGCTCTCATGGCAACTATCTCCAGCTTAGGGCCAGAAAAGAGATCTGAGGTACTTATTAATACCACCGATAATACCACTGATGCTAGTATTCAACCACATCAAGTTGTGTAAGAGAGTGCTGATTCGAATGAATCTTCGGTGGTGAGTCTGTCAAATGAGGAGACAAACAATGATAGCAATATCAATGTGAGTCCCAAGACTTTGAGTGAATCACAACCGGGACACAGTTCGCATACGCCTACTCCTGCTCAACAAGATTTGGTCATGGTTCCTGCTACATTACGTAGCCAAATGAATGCTGCACTCTTAGAAACCTTAGCTAAGAATAAGAATTTGTCTGATGAGCTTACCTTAAGCAACGAGAAAGTTCAAACCTTGGAATTAGTGCCTTCGTCTAGTGTTCTAACTAATCCCGAATATGTTCATTTTAGAAACAAACAAATGGGTCACTTGCAAGAAATCGAAACCTTAAGAGCAAATCTTTTTAAAGAACTTAGCGAAAAGGAGTTAGTGGTCACTAATTTTCAAAAACTTCAAACAGATTTTGAGTCACTCGAGTCTAAGAAGAATGAAATGGAGATTAATGCTGCTAATAAGATTAGAAGTCTAGATTATTTTCTTTTAAGACAATACGCTGCTTCTCAACTAGTGCACTTATTTGATGCTTCGTTTAGAGAATTTAACTTATCACGTCAAAAAGGCCTTCCCCCTAATCCACGGTATGCAAAACAAGCTTTAAGACATAGTCCTAGACTTTATAATGCAACTCAATTAGGATTGGCCTTAGACCCGATTGTTTTTCCCGATGATCAAACAAGTAAGGATCTAGTTGCTGAGGATCGGTCATACAATTCTGCAAAATATCCCGAGTGTGATTATTTTAAAATGAATAAGGAGCTTGCTAAAACGGATTTTAGAATTCGCTTCCATATGGACAAAGATCTCATTACAGCACCAACCTACATGTTGAATGAAGAAAACCCTAGTACATTTCCTACACTTGTCAACATGGAAGGTCCTAAGGAAATTCCAAAGGATCTTCCACCTGTTAGCACTGTATGGTTAAACTTGCAAGAGATTAATCAATACTTTACTAATTTTGACAAGGTCATTTTGGAATGTACGACTTCAAATGGCCTAAACGCCGGAGAATGGGCTTTCGAACACATGAACGAGGTGTTTAAAACTGAGATCAATCTATTTGTCGAAAGTCTAAAAGGAAGTTTTGCATCTCTTAAAGAAAATCTTGTGTTTGAAATTGGTGAAGTTCAAAAAGTGTTTTATGAAATGGACACCGCTTACGAACTACAACTAATTGAAAAAGAAAAGATTTTAACCGAATATGACCGATTCTTGTCTGCAGTAATCTCGTGTGATGTGCTTACTACTGTAAATGTTAATTATTCGAATGAGCTTACATCCGCTATGATTAATTGTGATGCTGTGAATATTTGTGATGATATTTGTGATAATGTTTGTGATCTCTCTGTACATGTTGCTGATACTGTAAATGACGTAGATAATCATTCTTGTCACGAATCTAACGCTGAGTTTTTAAAGCTACAAGATTCTTACAATTTACTTTCAAAACGCTTTAATCAACTAGAACAACATTGTATATCTTTAGAATTAAAACAACAAACTCAAAATGAGAATCTTTTGATATCAAATGGTTGTGAAAACGGTGTTGAGACGAGTGACAAGATGATTGCAATTGTTAAGGCATTAGAGGAAGAGATTATGAGATTGAAGAGAGATGTGTCATCAAATGAAACACTCAAATTGGAACTAGAGGCTGCAGAGTCTAAAAACCAGGTCTTAGAAATTAGACTTTCGTCTGTTCTAGGGGAGATGGATCGGAAAAGACAGGGACTATCCGCTCTTTATGGTTCACTAGAAGAACGCTTCGCTTTTAATGCGGCACAGCAACAATCTTATGTTGAACAACTGAACCAAAAGTGCGAGGAAATCTCTGATTTGAACATCCTGCTCATTGACAAAAATATGGTTTTGGCTGAGTTAAAGGCGACACTTCTTCTCACCCGACAAGAAGTTGTTGATAACTTAGCTACCGACTC
Organism: Glebionis coronaria; assembly: GCA_025667525.1. NCBI lineage: Eukaryota > Viridiplantae > Streptophyta > Magnoliopsida > Asterales > Asteraceae > Glebionis > Glebionis coronaria. Next base: position 370,911,797 of record CM046876.1, read on the forward strand.
TGCACCGTCCACTAGTGCTCCAACAACCAAGTCAGTAGTGCTTTATAAGAACCCGCTTCATAAGAGAAACCCGGTTACCTACGATGATTATATGAGGAATGCCATTAAGCATGTCGATCTTCTTAGGGATATTTTAGACGATCTTTATGCCTTAGATCCTTCAAGTAGCGACTATTATTCGGCTCATGAATATATTAAGCGAGTTCAATATTGCTTAGCATATTTGCAATACATAGGTACACCAGGTTCTGCACTACTTACTAATAGGCCCATTGCTGTAACTCCATTTAATAAGACTCCAGGAGCAAAACCGTCATTGGCAAAATCAAGTAAGGCACCTTTAAAATCTGTTGCTAATGTTCCCACTTTGCCTTCTACATGATTAAAAGAGACTACTAAGGCTAAAGGATCGCCACTCAAGAAAGATAAGATCAAGCCCTCCACTAGTAGTGCCAAAAAGAAGAAAGTAGAAGATCACCATAGGAATGTTAGTTCAGTTTTAAATAAGAAGAATCATGTTAAGACTAAAAGCTCTACACCTGTGCAGAAGCCAAAACCATTCGTGAATTCTAATTTGAATTGTTGGAATTGTAATGAATGTATGTTTTCCCAACGTCATGATTTGTGTCTTATTGAACATGTGAATGAAATGAATGCCATTAAGAATGGTCTTGAATGGAAGCCAACGTGTAGAACTCGTGCCCAGGTTGGCTGGCAATGGCGTCCCACTGGTAGGACCTTTACATTAGATGGAACAATGTGCCCTTTAACTAGGAATGCATCCATTGAGGTTAGGTCGGAGCGTCCTTTAGTTAGGAACACTCGCACTCAAGTATGGAAACGGCGCCCTTTAATTAGGTCAGCCCCCACTATAGTGCCTATCAGTGAAGAAATACCTCAGGATTTAAGCCAACTAGAATCTACACCACCCACTAGGAAGAAAAAGGCTAGGAAATCTAAGAAACCTAGAGTTAGCAAATCTAAGATTATTAAATCTGTACCTGCTAATAACAAAGAACACTCAGATTCCGATACCTCTACATTGTCTTCGTGTGGTGATATTTTCAGGTGGTCCAAATCATCCTGTGGTATTTGGACTCCGGTTGTTCAAAACATATGACCGGAAATCGCTCGATGCTCCGAAATTTTGTCAGCAAGTTTCTTGGTACGGTTAAATTCGGGAATGATCATATAGCAAAGATAATGGGGTATGGTGAATATCAGATTGGAAATGTGACGATTTCAAGGGTATACTATGTAGAAGGTCTTGGTCATAATTTATTCTCAGTAGGACAGTTTTGCGATTCCAACCTCGAGGTTGCTTTTCGACAACACACTTGTTTCATTCGCAACTTAGAAGGAAAAGATTTGTTGAAGGGATCTCGTGGTGCAAATCTTTATACCTTGTCCTTACAAGACATGATGGCCGCCTCTCCAGTATGTCTTCTCTCTAAAGCATCTAAGACCAAGTCATGGTTATGGCATCGCAGATTATCTCATCTTAACTTTGATGCTATTAATCATCTGGCTAAAAACGAATTAGTTCGTGGTCTTCCAAAGCTTAAATTTCACAAGGACCATTTATGTTCCGCATGTTCAAGGGGGAAAAGCACCAAGAAATCTTACAAGCCCAAAGCTGAAGACACCAATCAAGAAAAACTTCATCTTTTGCATATGGATCTTTGTGGACCAATGAGAACTGAAAGTGTGAGCGATAAGAAATTCATTCTGGTTATTGTGGATGATTTCTCCAGGTTTACATGGGTTAGATTTCTACGTACAAAGGATGAAGCACCGAAGGCTATCATCACTTTTCTGAAATTTATTCAGGTACGTTTGAATACTACTGTCCGCCGTATTCGTACAAACAATGGAACAGAGTTCGTAAACCAGACTCTTCGTGATTATTATGAAGAAGTTGGTATTTCACATGAAACATCCGCTGCACGTACTCCACAACAAAACGGTGTCGTTGAAAGACGGAATCGTACGCTTATGGAAGCTGCTAGGACTATGCTTATTTATGCGAACGCTCCATTGTTCTTGTGGGCAGAGGCAATATCTACTGCATGTTTCACCTAAAACCGTTCTATCATTCGGAAACGCCATGGAAAAACACCTTATGAGCTTCTACATGACCGTAAACCCGATGTTTCATTTTTTCATGTGTTTGGTGCTCTTTGTTATCCAAACATTAATAGTGAGAACTTGAGTAAGCTTTAACCGAAAGCCGATATAGGTATTTTCATTGGTTACTCACCGTCCAAGAAAGCATACCGAATTTACAACCGTCGTCTTGGCAAGATTGTAGAAACTATGGACGCTGATTTCGATGAGCTGACAGCGATGGCTTCTGAGCAACACAGCTCTGAACCCGCGCTTCATGAGATGGGAACCGGTGCTATTAGTTCCGGATTAGTTCCCAATAATCCTACTTCTACATCATTTTTACCACCAACAAGGCCCGAGTGGGATAAACTGTTTCAACCGTTGTTTGACGAATTCTTTGATCCCCCAAATGATGAAGTTCAAGCACCTGTAGTGATAGCTCCAATCCCTGAAGTTGTTGCTCCTGCAAATGAAGCTTTATCAAATGCATCTTCAACTAACATTGAACCGGATGCACCTTCACCAAGTGATTCTCAAACTACACCTGAATCAGCACCCCTACTTGTGCCTAATGATGTGGAAGAGGATTCTATTGATCACGACTTAGAATATGCTCACCTACAAGAGCTTCCTTTCTTTGGTGTAGCGATACCTGAAAACCCTTCAGCCGCTTCTACCTCAGAAGAAGCTCCTTCTATTGTTCACTCCAGACCACCTAGGATTGAAAACCATAGCACTAAATGGACAAAAGATCACCCAATTAGGAATGTCATTGGAGATCTAGATCGACCAGTCTCTACACGCCATCAATTACAAGAGAGTGCACTTTATTGCTACTTTGATGCATTTCTCTCTGAAGTTGAACCTAAAAATTGGCAGCAGGCTATGACCCAATCATCTTGGATTGAAGCTATGCAGGAGGAACTAAATGAATTTCAAAGACTTGAAGTATGGGAATTGGTTCCTCTCCCTGACAAGGTTAACATCCTTATTTTGTTATGGGTTTATAAGGTTAAACTTGATGAGATGGGTGCGGTATTGAAGAATAAGGCAAGATTGGTCGCTAGAGGATATAAACAAGCCTTGGGTATAGACTTTGAAGAATCTTTTGCTCCTGTGGCAAGATTGGAGGCGATTAGACTATTCCTTGCGTATGCTGCTCATATGAACATGATCGTCTATCAAATGGATGTGAAGACGGCATTTTTGAACGGTGAACTAAGGGAAGAAGTTTATGTTAGTCAGCCGGATGGGTTCGTCAGTACGGAGTTTCCGAATCATGTGTACAAGCTTAAGAAGGCTCTCTATGGGTTGAAACAAGCTCCATGCGCGTGGTACGATCTCCTCTCAACATATCTCATTGCGGAAGGCTTCTCCAAAGGCAAAGTGGACCCCACTCTATTCACTCTCAAGGAAGGCAACGACATGATTCTGGTACAAATTTATGTTGATGATATAATATTTGCTGCCACTAACATAGAATTGTCAAATCGCTTTGAGAAGATAATGTCCACACGCTTTCAGATGTCGATGATGGGAAAAATTTCATTTTTCTTAGGATTACAGATTTCTCAAAATCCCAGAGGCATCTTTATTAATCAATCCAAATATGCTCTAGAATCTCTTAAGAAATATAACTTTGAAAATTGTGACCCCGTGGACACTCCAATGGTGGAGACATCCAAGTTAGATGAAGATAGGAATGGGACTATTGTCGATCCAAAACTTTACCGTGGGATGATCGGCACCCTTCTATATCTGACTGCTAGCAGGCCTGATTTGCAATTTGTTGTATGCATGTGTGCCCGGTATCAGGCTCGGCCTACCGAAAAGCACCTACATGTTGTGAAAAGGATCTTTCGGTATCTAAAAGGAACACTTCATCGTGGTCTGTGGTATCCGAAAGGTTCCTCGATTGCTTTAATATCATATGCAGATGCCGATCATGCTGGGTGTCAAGACACGAGGCGTAGCACTTCTGGATCTGTGCAACTCCTTGGAGATAGATTGATCAGTTGGTCTTCAAAAAGGCAGAAAAGCGTTGCAATTTCTAGCACGGAGGCTGAATACATCGCCATGTCCGGTTGTTGTGCTCAAGTCCTTTGGATGAGATCACAATTAACTGACTACGGTTTGGGATTTAACAAAATCCCGATGTATTGTGACAACAAGAGCGCCATTGCCCTTTGCTGCAACTATGTTCAACACTCCCGGGCCAAGCACATAGACATTCGCTACCATTTCATTAAGGAGCAGGTGGAGAACGGAGTGATCGAGCTGTATTTTGTCACTACTGCGTATCAGCTGGCGGATATGTTCACCAAAGCCTTAGATCGAGGACGAATCGAGTTTTTGATCGACAAGCTTGGCATGAAATCATTCACTCCAGCGACTCTCAAAGAGTTGGCAGAAGAATCAGCTGAATAGTCGTGGTAAACTATTCAGAGTATCCTTTGTTCGTGATCATGTATATTATCGTAAATATATAAACCAACAAAAAGAAAATACAAAAATATAAAACCTACAAAAATCATAAAAAATATAAAACCTACAAAAACCATAAAAATTATAAAATCAAGAAAAACCAAAAATATTTTTCGTTTTTAAATCGGGCATGTCTTTTAGTACGGTAATATTTACGGCCTTAGAAATGTCGATCAATATTGACACGGTGCCATAAATAGAGTCCGTATAAAAGTTGTACATTTTTAAAAACATGCCCATTATGGCTTGTAGTTATTTCTGACTACAACCCGGTTTTCATATTAGAGTCACGTATTTCCTTGGAAAACGTTGGCTCACAACGGGAATTAATTTTCTCGGGCATGATTTACAAGCCAAATCATGCAAAGGGATCAAGTTTACTTTACAACTTGGTCTAACACGAATTAGTGTACGTCTCAGTGCATTAATTTGTAAAAATAAGAGAAATCTTATTGCCACCACGAATCAAACTTTTCAAGATATCAATTGGAAAATGTTTTTCATCATCATGTGCCTCGTTAAACAATGACTACAGCTCTTTAAATAGAAAACGGGTCATCGTTTAAGGGGGAGAAAATGTTACATCATCTTTCACATCAAAAAGATCTTCAAAAGTTTTCAAGGAAACTCAAAAAGCTTAATGGTTAATGGTTGGATTGCTTTGGCATTTGTCTTGTTGTTGCTTATAAGTTTGTCATGAATAGTTTTGTGCTTGTGTTAATACAGGTTTAATCACTAAGGCTCGGGAAGTTAACATAAGATAGGGTCAAAATGACAAGAATTAAAACTTGGAAAAACAAAAGAATTTTGTTTGTAGAAAGAAGAAAAATTGAGGGGGTAAAGTTGACAATATGTCAAACTTGTGAAAAATTTGACCTAGTCAAATTCACCCACCCCCGTCTCCTCTCTTCTTTCCCTGTTTGCTCGTTTTTCTCCCTTGCCGCCATTAACACACAAAAAATCACGAAATCAAACACAACATCTCAAAATCATTCTGCTTCTAAATCAAGATCTTCAAAAAGGTATTAAAACGGCTTAATCATTCATGCAAAACAAGTTAATTAACTCTTTTTAATTGAAAAACAATCGAATTCAGTTACTGCGTTAATTAGGGTTTAATTAAATTGGGGGTTTTGCCTGGGTTTTATTCGGAATAGGACAAATGAACTGCTATGGCCTTTAGAACTCTTGAATTAAACGAACTAGTGCCTAAATTAGAAAAATTGTAACTGTTTGAACTTTCAGAGTAGTATGATCTTTCCGAATAAGGAATTTTTTCCGAATAGAAAGAACATTCCGCATAGGAGCATTTATTCAGAATAGAAAGAACTTTCCGAATAGGAGCATTTATTCAGAATACAAAGAACTTTCTGAATAGGAGCAATTATTCAGAATAGAAAGAACTTTCCGAATAGGAGGATTATTCCGCATAGGATAATCTTTCCGAATAGAAGCTTTATTCCGCATAGGATAGTCTTTCCGCATAGACAAGTTCTTTCCGAATAGGAAATTTATTCCGCATAGACAAGTCTTTCCGAATAGGAATTCTATTCCGCATAGACAAGTCTTTCCGAATAGAAAGTTCTTTCCAAATAGACAAGTCTTTCCGAATAGACAAGTCTTTCCGAATAGAAAGTTTATTCCGCATAGACAATTCTTTCCGAATATAACTTTTATTCCGCATAGGCCTATACTTTCCGAATAAAGAAATTTTTCCACATAAGTCTGATCTTTCCGAATTGAATGATTATTCTGTATAGAAGATGTTTGTATGGTTTACAAGCTTAAGGGATTAGGTCATATGTTCTATGCTTATGTTTAAAGTCATAATGATATTCATATTTGTATGTTTCAACCTTTGTGTTTTATCTTAAGTAGAGACGATGACTAACCCTACAGTACAACAAATACAAGACACCAGAGTCGCCGCCATTGCTGAAGCCAAGACTCTAAAGTTTCTTCCAAACAACTTCCGCTTGAAGGAGGTATCTCATTCTACCCATAATGGATTTAAGGTAGGTACAGCCATTCTTGATAAGTCTCATCTAAAGCATGCGCTAAGGAGAAGTGCTTCAGTGCCCTATGACTACCTTTACGAGTTCTGGGCTACCAAAGAGAGGACGTCGAACAAAATCACTTTTTCCTTGGACAACAAGCAACAGACGCTTACTGTGTCAGACTTCAGGAAGATCTTTGGATTTCGACCGACACTCAAAGGTCTATCATACTCAGCCAACCCGACTAAGGACCAGATCATGGAGATGTTCACTGCCATTGGATGTCTTGACATACGAACCGCGTCTGAGTTTACTACTGCCAAAGTTGGTCAACCATGGAAAGCTATTTTTGGGATTCTAAGCCGATGTTTAACACCCAAAACAACTGGGTTTGATGCTGTTCGTCCGCCAATCATCAAGATGTTTTATGGTATGTTTAAAGGTATGGGTATTAATTATGCATCATTGCTGTGGGAGGAGTTCACTTTTCAACTCTTCACTAACACGAAGGGTAAGGTTAAAAGTTACCAGTACCCTAGGTTCATTAAGCTGATCATACATTACTTTATGGAAAACGATGCATCCATTAATAAGCGTGCAGGTAGTCGTCACCACACGATGGATGATGATGATTTGGTAGACTTAAGGCAGGAGACTCATTCGAATACGGTTATTCCTGGTCCCATTCCCAGTCATCTTCTGACCGATGAGATTATCGCATCTGATGATTACAAGAACTTGCTAAAGGAAATTGATAATCAACGAGCAAGCATTCTCGCAGGTGAAGACTCATCTACCACGGTTAAGAGCAAAGGTAAACGGAAGCAAACAGATTTACCTGAACCCAAAGCCAAAAAGAAGAAGACTGCAGTTAAGAAGGGAAAGGGTACAGCTGATGAGTTAGTTCTCCACGATGAAGAAGATATTGATGATCCTGCTCTTAACAAGGCTGAGAGAAAAGCAATGAAAATAGCTCTTGAAAGGAGTAGGAGAGATACGGGTGGTAGTGGTTCGGGTGCTCAGATGAATATTGAAGAAGAGTACGTGGAACCAGATGATGTGTTTGAGTTTGGATCACCTGAAAAGTATTCTACTTCGAAGGAGACATCCACCCCCCCTGTTTCAGCAAGTGTTGCAAAAAGGACTGGTGCTCCTACAATCATAGAATCTACTCAACCTTTAGCAACTCAACTTCCACCAAAACAACCCGTACCAACAAGACCGGTTTCAACACCATTTCTTCCACCACCAATAAATCCCATCCTTAGTACCGTAGTAACAACCGAGCCTATTCCATCAACCAAGAGCAGCTCTGCAACGTCTACAATGGCTGCATTGGTAATGGCCGAAATGTTGGATAAACATACGGATAATCACAAAAGAGAGATGGATGAACTTCGCCAAGAGCTACATAGACGAGTTCAAAGTGAAGAAGCATCTAGGAAAGCCCAAGAAGAGTTGATTGCTAAGTTCGCTGCAGATATGGAATTTACACGTAAAGCTCATGCAGAAGAAGTTGCTCGGGTCAAAAAGGCTGAAGCTGATAGGCATGCAGCACGAATTACGAGACTTCGAGAAATTAAGGATAACTATAAAGAGCAGAAAGAAGCTCTTGAAGCTTCTATTGAGCAGAGAGTGAAAGAATCCGTTGAATCTCTTATGCCTAAACTGCGTGATGAGTTGAAGACACTCGCTGCTGATAACTTGATGATCAAGTCATCCAATCCTTCAGAAGCCGCCTACAAGATTGCTTATGACTTGACAGATTTTGAATTAAAGAAGATCCTCAAAGCTCGTATGCGGGAACTTGGATCGTTTGATAAATCTAGGATTCAATGGGCTCTCTTCAAATCCCTGAATGACGCTATCATGGAGGATGATAGGTTGTTCAAGACGTTTGGAAGTGTGGTACCCTACCACATTCTCCCTGAGGAAGAAAGGGAAGAGAGTGAAGAAGAAGAGGGTACTGGTGAAGAAGAGGAAGAAGAAGAAGAAGAAGAAGAAGAAGATAAGGATGATGATGATGATGAGGATGATAATGATAAGGATGATGATGATGATGAGGATGATGATGAAGATGAGGATGATGGCGATGATGGTGGTGATGGTAATGAGGAGAGTGTTAGGGGGAGCAACGGGGATGATGATGAGGATGATGATGGGGGTAAACAGCCTAAAGAGGGAGATAAGGTTACCAGCTCCAAGAAACCTGCTAAGTCTGGAACCAAGTCCAAGAAAGATGCAGCGCAGAAGGACAAATCTACTTCCACGGAATCCATACGATCCAAGTGGCGCCACGATGTGAATGCCACTACAGCGTCATCTATTCCTGGTACATTTATCGCTGTATCTATACCTATTACCACTAACCCTATTAGTCCTGTTGTTGTTGCTCCTGTGATTGCAGAATCGGTAACCGAACCTGAAGCTGCACAACACTCACCCGTTCATGACACTGCCGAGATGCCTGAATCAGAACAAGCAGATGTTCACGTCTCCACTCCTCTACAACAAGACCCACAATCTACTGTTCCAAGCACAAGGGACTGGGCAGACACGTTGGAGATTGACGAGACTGCACCACCACAGGCTTGGATTACGGCAGCGGCGCAATATGATCCGATCACAGACGCTGACAAAGATGTCTTGTATCTCCGTATCCGCAGTCCGATTGACTTATGTGCATTTCTTGCTCATGAGTATAAGACTTCGGTTACTCCATCTTTGGTGAAGAAAGCACTGAAGGATAAGAGACTTCGCGCCAAAACCTGGTTGACCCAAATGGAGTTCGAGTATTATGCCGATGAGATCCTGAAAGCTCTGAACACCGTTCAACGGCCAGGTCTTCATGAATCAGAAAGAGCCCCACCTCCACTTGATCCTACTCAAGATAATCATATTGCTCTCGACTTCTTCGTCACCAATGATCTTGTGTATCTTCTGAAGGGGTCATCAAAGTACGCAACCTCCCTAACCTTGCTGAAAGCTGCCAACTGGGGGACAATACCCTTTATCGAGGAAAAAGTAAATCGACTCTGGGTCCCAAAGGTAAATCGTAATTATGATATGTATGCTGTCATAGGTGCATCACACTGGGACGAACGAGTTCGAAGGGCGTACAGGGGCTGCTGTCTAGTCAATTCAGGGAGTAACGTTAGATCCGATATCCGCATCTCCAGCATCTTAGGGTTGAAAACTGAAGCCAAGAATGGCTACTATCATGTGACGGAGATTCGTTTGAAAAGGGAGGATGACAGAGAATACAAAATCCAGCAGGGAGATTTCTCTATCATTCGCCTTGAGGATATTGAAGATATGTTGCTTCTGATGACCCGAGATCAACTCACACATATTCCTCGTGAAGACCTCATTGCCTTGAATACAGCACTTCGTATGTTCACACGAAGCGTTGTTATTAAGAAACGAGTTGAAGATCTTCAGTTGGGAGTCGAAAGCTATCAAAGGAAGCTCAACTTAACCCGTCCAGTGAATCAAGTTCTACCTCAACATGTAGATAGATGTCCTTATACCGGCATTTCTGTTCCGAATTGCGGCATTTTCTACTTGAACAGTCGAGGTTTAATGAAGTTTATGAGGGTGGGTGAGCTTTATAAGTACAGTGATGGGACTCTTCTACAAGTCAGAGGAAAGTTGGAGCATCTGAACTCGGGTGGGACTTTGCCAGAGATGACGGAGGATTGGCATAAGGGTTATCGGCAGATGGCGAATTATGTGATCAAGAAGACTGATCAAAAGCTCCGTGAACGTAGATTGATGAGGAGTTTGGAAAGATTCGTTGGTGGTAGACCATATTTAGTGCACCACAAGCTACTGCAACGATCCATCTAATGGGTCGTACATTTCAGGTCCACTTTATATTGGTTTTTCAATTGTGAATATGTATATTTGTGAATATTGTGCTTTAATGGCTTGATGTAGTCTTAAGGTATGATAATTTTTCAAGAATTTCTCACGAGATTCTAAATCTTTCAAAATATATCATACTAAAGCACTACAACTATCCCTTATTAACTTAAGGGGGATCATGAACATGTTCTATGGCCAAACATCGATTTCATTTTTACCCAAAGACCGGTTAATCCATTCAATATCCCAAATATTAATGGTTAACATTTTGGATAAGGGGAGAAAATGGGATTAAGGAGATTTAAATGATACTTGGCTAAAAGATGAAAAAGACTTAACGATTATCCAACTTAATATGTGTAAAGCACGTGTTAAGGGGGAGCGTTTTTTATGAACAAAACACCTAAGGTACAAAACTTTTGATTTCAATATCACAAGTACCTTAAGTGATTTTTCAATGATTTTTCATGGTGGCAATTCCTTCCCAAAACACGCTTAATTCACGACGGATGTGGTGACAAAAGGGTGGTAGGAATAGGTTTAGTCTAATGATTCATCAGAGCCGATGGAATCTTCCCAAGGACAATTCCCTAGATAGAATTAGAAGTCCTAGGAAAGATGGAGAAAGAATGTGAACGTAGCTGAATGCCGACCAAGTACTTAAGCTAGCACTGTAACAATCACAACAAGGTGCTAGTGATGACGTATTGATAAGCATTGAAGGGGTTGAAGAATGAAAAAGAATTGTAAAGATAAAGGGTGTAAAGAAAGAAGCCCTCCTTACAACTTTAGGCAGAAACCGGGTCAATACATATGCTATTGAGGTCATTTTTGCTAATGATTCTCGGTATTGAAGAAAGACATCATGGACCCAGTGATGCAATGCACAACCCTTCCCAGCTAACTCAAATATCTCTCAAAAGGTATTTGTTTTAATCACACGGAGATCAACACGTTATCTATTGGTTTATTCACTCCGAATAGACTGGTATTGAAAAGGTGGCACTCCTCTCCAGCCATCGCTCACTAAATCAAAACGCACAATCGAGTCTAGAGCCAAGAGATCATCAAAAGTCTCATTAGGACACTTTCCATTTATTCCTTGCTTTCTCACACACTGTGAAAAGTAAGAGATTTTTATGAGTCCTACGCAGTATTCCTGTAATATTGCCAGAACATCCGAGTAATACGCAAGTATTACAATGAAGATGGAAATCCTGCTTGAGCCAACATCAAACAAGCTCATGGTAGGTTACACGTGCGGTTCTTTTAGAACCAATCTTGTGAAAAACTGGAAGGAAATAGTGGTTTATTCTTAATTGAACTTAAACTCGTTCCAGGCCTCTACGCATTATCATATGATCTTGCCAGAACACTCAGAGTGACTCTTTATTGATCACAGTGACGAGTGGAAATCCTTCTAGTGTTAACATCAAACAGCACTTGGTAGGTGACGTGCAAGATTCTTTACGAATTGAGCTCGTGACAACTGGAAAGCAACGATGGTGAAAATCTTAATTGAAATTTACTTGTTCCAGGTTTCATGAATTGACGGCTTCAAATCACAAGGATACTTTATCCAAGTGATTCACTCTTTATGTTCGCAGTCAGCTTTGGACGGTCGAATAAAGAGAACGGGTTTACCCGCGAAATCCTGTCAGGAAGTTACTTAATTGAAACTATCCGTCACGGGTACGATATTTATTATCGTCCAACGGTCTTCATCGACCGGAGGTAAAATGCTACCGAATTAGAATAAAATGTTCAAAGCCATTTTATTCGTGTCGTTGCTGTGTACCTGTTAAAGACGGTGGCGTTGCTGTGTACCTATTGAAGACGGTGGCGTTGCTGTGTACCAGTTAAAGACGGTGGTGTTGCGGTGTACCTGATGAAGTCGTTTCCACATGCTTATGTTCTTTTGCAACAAAGTTCAGCAAAAATTCAAGAAAGTACAAGATGAAGTCTTCCGCTGTACCAAACTCTGAAACTTTCGAGAATTCAACAAAAAGACATAAGTGTGTGGAACATGGAGTCACGAGGAGGCAAAATTCACAAGTAGGTAAAGATCGCACGTGAAAGGCCAAAGAACAATGCTCTCAAGCCAAAGCCGAAAAGATCAAACAAACATATTCACAACAAAAGAAATAAAAGAAGAAAAGACTACGAGCTAAAGAACGAAGACTTAGTATAGTATGCTAGGTTTAGAACTTTGTAACGTGGAGTGACCTCCCTTAGGGGGAGATTTTTAGAAATACGTTTTAACGTATATTAGAAGTATCGGTCACTCCACAATATGATTTATGTTGTAATAGCTCGTAGTTAACAATTAGTTAAATGTTACTTATTAAGTTAAGTAAGAACCGGTCCATGGGCTTGTCATGGACCGGCCCAAGCCCAATGTTTGCTTGGAGTATAAATACCCCTTTCCACGATGGAAAGGGGTTGGTTGTTGTTCACATTTCACTTTCATATTAATAAAATCACACACATTTTCTCTCACTTTCTCTCTCTAGTTTCTCTCACTAGAAAACATCAACCCACTTCATAGATTCATAGGTTATCAATATTCTACAATTTAAAAATTAAATTTAAACAAAAACTATTTAAATTCGCAATAAAAAAAACTAAATTTATTTCGCAATTGCAAAATCACACAATTCCGCAATGCTTGTGAAGAATAATTCCGCAATGCACAAAAGTGCATAATTCCTCAATGAGGAAAACCAGATTCCGCAATATGCAAATTGGAACAATTTCGCAATGTTGGAAATCAATCAAATCCGCAATAATGGGAAATGAAGAATTCCGCAATATGAACAAGATTCGAATTCGCAATACCACAAATTCTTCAATTCCGCAATGCAATACTTTGCACAATTCCGCAATATGGTTTATTCCACAATTCCGCAATGAACAATTGGATTCAATTTCGCAATACGAAAACTTTGGCACAATTTCGCAATATTAGAAATATTGCTAAATCGAATCAGCTTTCCTAAAAACTAGGAAAACGTAAAAGTACGAAAATAAGCACTTAAATCTTAACTTTTTAAGGACAATAAGCAAAAGAAAACACCAATAAGATAACTAAAAAGCCTAGATTAATGCTAAGACTTATAAAAACATCAAAAATAAACTACGAGATTTAAAAAGATTTAAACTTTATGTAAAAATTTGATGAAAAAGATTATGATTAAGATCAAAATAATAAGAAAAGTAGAATGAGATTAATGAAAAGCTAGAAATTAAGGACAATGATTAAAGATTTAAGATTACAAGATTTAAAGATTAAAGATTCAAGAAAACTTCAAAGAAAACTTAGAGAGAGAAAATAAAACTAGAGAGAGAAAGTACTTACCTACTCCTAATACATAAAAATAAACTAAAATCTACCACTAACTAACTCACTAACTCCTGGAAATGAAGTGATAGAAGGGTTTATATAGGAAGAGGGGAGAAGGTAGGTGCTTTCTTATTTCTTCTCGTCTTTTCGTCTTTTAAATTCCTCGACTTTCTCGACGTTGTCTCGAGATTTTTCGATATAAATTGGACTCTTCTTAATATTTTCTTCTTCTATTACACTTGGTTCTTCGACTGCACTAAACTTCCGTCTTTAGACTTTTTCTTCGATAAATCTTCAGAATAGGCCTTGGACTTCCGTTCTTTTTGCACTCTTGATCTTTTGACTTCGTCTTTTGTCTTTTTCTTCGATAGAAGCCCGTGAAAGCCCGTGTTTTCTTCCTTTTCATCTTTTGGTCCTAAAACACAATAAAAACACAAACCACGCATAATTCCGACATTTACGACATAAAATACACGTTTTGGCTTGGTTATTATTATAGTTAAGTGGTAAAAGGATGGGTGTTTTCACACCTATCAAATCCCCTACACTTGACCATTGCAATGCCCTCATGCAATGCATTGATTACAAAGCAAGATTAACATTTTCCATCATAATCAATCCACCTTGGCCTTTATTAAACACAAGACATAAAAGAGATAGAAAATTATAAAATATTCAAAAGAAGAAAAACAAGTAAAAAGATCAAAACTTACCTTAGGATTTTGGGATGTCATGAATGTTTATCACCCTCAAGTTTCACGTTCCCCATACCAAGCTTAAAAACGAGATCATTGTTATTATAAGTTAGCAAACTAACACAGACTCATGTGGCCAAATTATTCACTTAGACTCCCTTATTCCTAGGTGTATCTCTTATATTTTATTGATGTCTTGAATGATCACGAGGATGCATTGTTTGACTTATTTCGATAATTTATTTAGACCGAAAATAAAGTAGGACGATTTAATCAATAGTTAGCTAAAGAACAAAATCTTTTAAAACTGCTTCTCGGGACCTCATAAAGTTCATATCTTGGCATAACTTGCTTCACGATTTGAGACCTTTCTCGGATCGATATTTGGCATTGACTTCATACTTCAAATCTTGAGAGACGTTCATGAAATAATGGTCTTCTCTTCATAATAGGAATTTCTTCACTTGAACTTTTTGAGAGATTCTTCATATTTGGACCAAGACTTCTTCATTTTTCTCCAATCTTTATTTGGGATTTTGATATACAACGATCCGCCTCCTTTTAGGACTTGGATCTATTTATCCTCATACCTTGCTAGGGTCTTTTCGGATAGACTTCTCCATGATCTTTAGGGGAGTATTTGCTTTTCGTCGTGTGTCTCGATCCTTCATATTGATTTTTGATAAATGATTCTTCACATCACTTTGGATTTTTATTAACAAAATGTAGCCCTCATGTCTTGTTAGGACCTTTTCGGACTCGCCAATCTTCGCATCCCGCTTCAATAAGTTATGCCTTGGCTATGAACTTTAATTAATACCGAGCAACTTTTAAACGATCTTGTGCTAGAAGCTAAGTAACTTTTCAAATCGTACGACCTTATTAATTGCAATTAAAATTATTAACAAGCGATGGGAGAAAAAGCTCATAATCAACTCACATAAATTCATGAAAGAATACCCAACTTATAATTGACTCTATCATCTCTCGTTCTCCACAATTTAAAATCTCAAGGAATGAGACTCGTGAATGCTTAGCCTATTAAATCAAAGTTTTGGGTTTTCAAGTCATCTATAGGATCTTGCAAACTCTTAGACTTTTTCAAGTTTAGAATTCGCATTTTAAAGTTCCCTTGATAAACGACTTTCTAGGATCAATTATAGGAACTTGCGAAAAGTTCTTGTTCTTAACCCGTGAGTGTTAAGACTTTCGCGTTTTAAATTTCCCTATATAAAATCCTAGCAAAACTTGACCTAAACACGTTAAGGATACTAGCTAGAGTAAACTTAGATAAGTAAACTCGGGTTGAGTCAAAAGATTCACAAACTTTAAAAATTAAAACCACTATATTAAAAATTTATTCTAATGAAAGAAAATAACTATAACAAAGGCAATACAACTAGGCCAAAATAGATTAAAAATTTTGAAAAATGTCGAAAAATCAATTTTCCGGTTAAAATGAGGACAAAAACAAGGAAAAGCCCACTTAACTTCGATAGAAGTCCCCCCTACACTTAATATAAACATTGTCCTCAATGTTTAAGCATGTGGGAGTGAACTCCCCTACACTTAGGATATTGTGCATGTTGTTTAAATCTTGCTAAGGAAGAGACAACTAAAGTGATTCCTATTTTAATATTGAAGAATATAAAATAGTGAATCAAAAGAGTTTAGGATAGAACCAGGAAGACGGGAACACGGGTCACGGGTCGTCAAAAGTCATCAAGAATGGATCTTTGAAAGCTCGAATCCCTGCACATGATAAGAAAGAAAACAACAAAAACATACTAGGGTCTCCCCTACACTTATTATAAAAACAATGAAAAAGGATAGATACTTCGGGTTGCCTCCCGAGAAGCGCTTGTTTTTGTTAACCGAGTCGTGAGCCTGACACGACCTTGATTAGCATGGTAATAACCTTGAAGAACATCCACCGGGATCAAATACATGGTTTTCATCCATCAAATAGTACAAGCTTAAGGCGAACAAGGCAAGCCAAAGAAGAGTAGGAAAGGTTCCTTTAAGCAGTTGTTGAGCACGGTGGTAGCAAGTGTGATGAGGTGCAAGCATATCTCCATAAGTTCCAAAAATCTTTCCTTTTATTTCATCAGATGGATACTGAGATGGCTTAAAAATTGCAATACCGGGATTGAACACCTTTTCCTTTAGGGAAAATAACACTCCGTCTCAGTAGTCCTTGAAGAAGATCCGCTCATAAATCGCACAATCTCATCCTCAGAGGGTGGATAGAGAGGTGTCAAGACATAGGTACTACGGATATCGGTGTCGGTCGGCTTCTTCTCCTTTGAAACAGTTTTCTTCATATCCAAAGGAGGATAAATAGCATCATCAAAGTCCAAAGGAGGATAATCATTCTTATTTGGGAAGTAGGTATTTAGAAAAATAGCAAAATCTTCCTCAAATGAGTAATTATCCAAAGTATCAATAGTGTTTGGTGGAGGATCTTCATCAAAAGTAGGAGTAAGGTCATCATGAGAAGAATCACTCGAGAGAGTATCGACATCATCAAAATCGTCATAAGTAGGCATGTCTGGATACTCTGAAACAAAATTACCATAATCATCCCCATCAAAACTAGAATCTTTATCATAATCATCATAGATCGGTGTAGAATCATAGATTGGTGGGGGATCCAATTTGGAGAAAGAATCATCAACATCATCCACATCGTCTTGGAAAAGTGGATTATAATTGGAAGACTCGAAAAGAGGATTATCATATACAACAAAGTCATCAAGCTTAAAACTTTCCAAAGTATAAGTAAGCTCTTCTTGAAGCAAATTAATCATTTTAGCGAATTCTTTTCCATTTGTCTTACTTGTAATCTTCCCTATCTTAAAAACTTGAGCATCATTCCCGACTCTTAAGATTAGCTCACCTTCGGCAACATCGACAAGAGCTTTTCCGGTTCTCAAAAATGGTCGTCCAAGTATTAACGGAATACGAGGGTCTATTTCATAATCAACAACAACAAAATCGACCGGAAAAGTGAAGGTACCAACTTTAATAAACACATCTTCGGTAATACCAACGGGGTAAGCGAGAGTGTGATTTGCTAGCTCAAGATTCATCTTCGTTGGAGTAAGGTCGGGTAATGATAACTTTTTCCAAACACTTAAAGGCATCAGATTTATACTTGCCTCCAGATTAGCTAAGGCAGTAAATTCTTCGGGTTTGTTGAAAATGCAAGGTAACACAAAACGACCGGGATCTCCAAGTTTTTCCCGAAGTTCTTTAAGAATGACTGCATAACATTTTTCATTTATTCGTGTGTTGAAAAACTCAGCCATCTTTTTCCTTCTTTCTAAGCAATTCCTTGAATGCTTTCACAAATTTCGGCATTTGGACAAGTGCTTCAACGAGGCTAATGTTGAAATTCATTTGAGAGATCATCTTAATAAAAGAAGTGATTTGAGCATCCTCTTTAGTAAGCAATTTGCTCTTGTCTAACCGAGAAGGATAAGGGATGTTGGGTTTAGGTGGTGTGGATGTAGCAGGTAAAGGTTGAGATGTTGAAGGTTTAGAGGTGGTTGGTGGGGTTGGTGGAGGGTTTTGCTTGGGTACCTCTTCATTAATAGGTGGAGACGGTAATGGATAAGTAGTACTAGGTGTGGTAGTAGGAGGGATAAACGGGGGTGGAGGAGGTGTAGATGGAGTAACGGGAAGAGGGGTAGAAGGTCCTACTAAAGTTGCTCCACTTCGAGTAGTAATAGCACTCACATTAGCTCTAGGGTTTGTTTCGGTGGTGGAAGGAAGAGCACCTTGGGGTTGTAACATTTGAACGAATATCCTGTCCGTGGACTCTTGAATTTGTCTAGTATATTCTTGCATTGCTTGCATGATTTTCTCATGTTCATTCAATTTTTGCAAAACCAAGTCCATTGGTGGATGAGGTAAATTAAACCCTTGTTGTTGAAAACCTTGGTTTGGGTATTAGTTATAAGGTGGAAATCCTTGAGAATTGAAACCTTAGTTTGGAAAGCCTTGATTGTTCATTTGGTAATTTCCTTCATTTGCATTTAAGCCCCTCACATTGGCATTACCTTGAAAATTAGCTCTTGGCGTCCCTTGGTGTTTTGGTTAGGTTGTGGTGGTCTTTGTTGAAAACCGGGTGGAGCCAAGTAATTTGTCGAGTTTTAAGACAAGTGATTAGCATCGACATTAGGCTTGAAATGAACTCTCTCGGTGGTGTTGTAAGCATACACTTCCCCGTGAGATTGATCATAAGCTTTATCACAACTAGCATAAGAGTGTGTCCCACCACAAGTTTCACAAGTTATATTAATAGCATTGTTGTTTTTGGCATTGTTAACGGCTTGTAAAGTCAGTGCTTCAACAACCGTACTAAGCTTATCAAGTCTCCTTTTGGTGTCACTAGTGCGAGCACTAGCCACATTAGCCCGAACACTTTTGGTTTGCACATTAGATTTATTCTCAATAATATCCCATGCGGCATTAGAAGACTTAACCAAAATGTTACCCCCCGAGGCACTATTTAGTGAATCTTGGTCATTCATGCTTAAACCATTATTACAAGTGTTAATTTGATGCACTTTTGTGAAACCATGTTGTGGACACTTTCTTAAAAGTTCCTTAAAACGGTCCCAAGATTCACTAAATGTCTCAGCGTACTTTTGTTCAAAGTTAATGATTTCCTTCCATAAAGCGGTAGTACGTGAGGGTGTGAAAAAGTAGTTGATGAATTTGGTCTCTAAATCCGACCACGTAAGAATACTTTGTGGCGGTTCCTTATCAAAACAATGTCGGGCTTGTCCCTCTAAGGAGAAAGGAAAAAGTTGTAAGCGAAATACCTCTTGTGAAACTCCATTAAACTTGACCGTATTAGTGAGTTGAAGAAACCTTTTGATATGGTCATGAGGATCATCAAGTGTACGTCCCAAGAATGGTTGAGCAGAGACCATTTGAATGAAGCCGGATTTGAGCTCAAACTTGTTGGCTCCAATCTCGGGTATGACAATAGCATCGGTGTTGCCCTCTACGTGCGATTGCAAAAGCTCGATCATTGGTCGATTGTCCATGGTGACAATAGGTTGAGTTTCATCTTCGGCTTGAATTGCTTTCTTCTTACAAGCACGGGGACGCATAAACACCTACAAAAGGAAAAGAAAAATAGACAAGAAATATTTTTGGTTTTTTATGTTTTTCTATTTTTTTTTATTTTTGAAAATTTTATATTTTTTAGGATTTTTGAAAATTTTTGAAAATTAGACAAGAAAATAACGTTCAAGATTGAACGGATCCCAAAATCCAACGCGTCTCTCACAGAAAACCGTTAATCTTCACGAAAAGAGCCTGCAGCGGCGCCATTTAATAACTGGGATTGCCTCGTATGAAAGTTCGTTAAACCTATCTTTTCGAATTGATTACTAGTTGAAATTGTGACTCAGTCGTTCTTGGTGGAATATAAAGGAAAAAGGTTATCTATTTTTAAACTAAAATGAATGAAAATGTAAATGAAAATGTAAATGAAAATGTCGTTGCGTAAAGGGTAAAAATAAAACAAAAACAAAAGCGTGAAAATTTTAAACTAAAATTAAATGACTACAAAATTAAATGACGAAGAAAATTAAACTAAATGAAAAGAAAAGGCGTCCTTGAATAATTAAAATAAAAATGAAGCGAGAAAAAAAATTAAACTAAAAATAAAGACTTTAAAAGAAATTAAATATAAAAACTTTAAAAATAAAGGACAATAAATTAAAACGTAAAGAAATGAAAACATGAAAATAAAATACGTTTAAAATTAAACTAAGATAAACAAGTAAAAATAAGACGAAACAATTAAAATAAAGCTAAATAAAAATGGCGGGAAAAATAAATTTAAAAAATAAATTTAAACAAAAACTATTTAAATTCGCAATAAAAAAAATTAATTAACTTCGCAATTGCAAAATCACACAATTCCGCAATGCTTGTAAAGAATAATTCCGCAATGCACAAAAGTTCATAATTCCGCAATGAGGAAAACCAGATTCCGCAATATGAAAATTGGAACAATTTCGCAATGTTGGAAATCAATCAAATCCGCAATAATGGAAAATGAAGAATTCCGCAATATGAAAAAGATTCGAATTCGCAATGTCACAAATTCTTCAATTCCGCAATGCAATACTTTGCAATTCCGCAATATGGTTTATTGCACAATTCCGCAATGAACAATTGGATTCAATTTCGCAATACGAAAACTTTTGCACAATTTCGCAATATTAGAAATATTGCTATATCGAATCAGCTTTCCTAAAAACTAGGAAAACGTAAAAGTACGAAAATAAGCACTTAAATCTTAACTTTTTATGGACAATAAGCAAAAGAAAACACCAATAAACTAACTAAAAAGCCTAGATTAATGCTAAGACTTATAAAAACATCAAAAACAAACTACGAAATTTAAAAAAATTTAAACTTTATGTAAAAATTTGATGAAAAAGATTATGATTAAGATCAAACTAATAAGAAAAGTAGAATGAGATTAATGAAAAGCTAGAAATTAAGGACAAAGATTAAAGATTTAAGATTACAAGATTTAAAGATTAAAGATTCAAGAAAACTTCAAAGAAAACTTAGAGAGAGAAAATAAAACTAGAGAGAGAAAGTACTTACCTACTC
This sequence comes from Glebionis coronaria, assembly GCA_025667525.1. Taxonomy (NCBI): domain Eukaryota; kingdom Viridiplantae; phylum Streptophyta; class Magnoliopsida; order Asterales; family Asteraceae; genus Glebionis; species Glebionis coronaria. Next base: position 370,932,940 of record CM046876.1, read on the forward strand.
CTAATACATAAAAATAAACTAAAATCTACCACTAACTAACTCACTAACTCCTGGAAATGAAGTGATATAAGGGTTTATATAGGAAGAGGGGAGAAGGTAGGTGCGTTCTTCTTTCTTCTCGTCTTTTCGTCTTTTAAATTCTTCGACTTTCTCGACGTTGTCTCGGGATTTGTCGATATAAATTGAACTCGTCTTAATATTTTCTTCTTCTATTAGACTTGGTTCTTCGACTTCATTAAACTTCCGTCTTTAGACTTTTTCTTCGATAAATCTTCAGAATAGGCCTTGGACTTCCGTTCTTTTTGCACTCTTGATCTTTTGACTTCGTCTTTTGTCTTTTTCTTCGACAGAAGCCCGTGAAAGCCCGTATTTTCTTCCTTTTTCATTATTTGGTCCTAAAACACAATAAAAACACAAACCACGCATAATTCCGACATTTACGACATAAAATACACGTTTTGGCTTGGTTATTATTATAGTTAAGTGGTAAAAGGATGGGTGTTTTCACACCTATCAATAAGCCAAGTTTTTAAGCTACTTTTAATAAGCTCTAACCAAGACATAACCAAATTAATAATAAGCCAAACTAATAAGCATAAGATAAGAACTTTCAAAACTTTAAATAAGCAAAACTTTTAAATCAAGCTTTAAAAAGACTAAAACATTAAGAAAACTAAAAAGTAAATAAGCTAACACAAACTAAGCCAATAAGCATGATAAGCTCAAAGCTTAATCCGTATAAAACTTAGAGATGAATAAAAAAGATAAACTTTGTATTCACATAAGCATAAAGATGAAACCAAATCAAAGATTATCACTAATCAAGATCAAAATAAAGAAAGGTAGAAGAAGTTTAAAATCAAAACAAGATTAAACTCTCAAAAGTAAAGATTTGATTCAAACAAGAAAGGAATAAAAAGATGAAGTTTTCCTAGTGAGAGAAAGTTAAACACTTTCTCTCTCTAAAAACTAAACTACTAAAATTGAAAATGAACTAATTAACTAACACCCTCCTAATGTGTCATTAGGAGGGTATATATAGGAGGTGGGGAGGTGCATGTGTTGCTTCCTTTTTCTTTCTTCTCGTCTCGACTTAAATTCTTTGTCTTTCTCGACGTTGTCTCGGGATTTGTCGATATAAATTGAACTTTTCTTATATTTTTTTCTATAATTAGACTTGAGTTCTTCGACTTTATTAAACTTTTGTCCTTAGACTTTTTCTTCGTTAAATCTTTAGAATAGGCCTTGGACTTCCGTTCTTTTTGCGCTCTTGATCTTTTGACTTCGTCTTTTGTCGTTTTCTTGGATAAAAGCCCGTGATAGCCCGTGTTTTCTCCCTTTTTCATATTTTTATCCTAAAACACAATAAAAATACAAACCACGCATAATTCCGACTTTTACGACATAAAATATACGTTTTGGTCTTGTTATTATTGGATATAAGTGGTAAAAGGATAAGTGTTTTCACACTTATTAAATCCTCTACACTTGGCCATTGCAATGCCCTCATGCAATGCATTAATTTTAAAGCACGGTTTACATTTTTCATCATAAATAACCCACCTTGGCCTTTATTAAATACTAAGCTTTAAGGAAATTAAAAAGATAGAAATATGTACAAAATAAGTAAAGAAGTCAAAGACTTACATTGGGGTTTTGGCTTTCATGAATGTTCATCATCCTCAAGTTTCACGTTCCCCATACCAAGCTTAAAAACGAGATCATTGTTATTATAAGTTAGAAAACTAACACGAATTCATGTGGGCTAATTATTCACTTAGACTCCCTTATTCCTAGGTGTATCTCTTATATTTTATTGTTGTCTCGAATGATCACGAGGATGCATTGTTGACTTATTTCTATAGTTATTTTGGCTGAAAATAAAATGGGACGATTGAATCAATAGTTAGCTAAAGGACAAAATCTTTTAAATCTGCTTCTCGGGACCTCATAAAGTTCATATCTTGGCATAACTCGCTTCACGATTTGAGACCTTTCTCAGACCGATATTTGGCAGTGACTTCATACTTCAAATCTTGAGAGACGTTCATGAAATAATGGTCTTCTCTTCATAATAGGAATTTCTTCTCTTTAAGTTTTGAGATATTCTTCATATTTGGACCACGACTTCTTCATTTTTCTCCAATCTTTATTTTGGATTTTGATACACAACGATCCGCCTCCTTTTAGGACTTGGATCTATTTATCCTCATACCTTGTTAGGGCCTTTTTGGATAGACTTCTCCATGATCTTTACGGGAGTATTTGCTTTTCGTCGTGTTTCTCGATCCTTCATATTGATTTTTGATAAATGATTCTTCACATCACTTGGGATCTTTAGCAACAAAATGTAGCCCTCGTGCCTTGTTAGGGCCTTTTCGGACTCGCCAATCTTCACATCCCGCTTCAATAAGTTATGCTTTGGCTATGAACTCTAATTAATACCGGGCAACTTTTAAACGATATTGTGCTAGAAGCTAAGTAACTTTTCAAATCGTACAACCTTATTTATTGCAAATATATTTATTAACAAGCGATGGGAGAAAAAGCTTATAATCAACTCACATAAATTCATGAAAGAATACCAAACTTATAATTGACTCTATCATCTCTCGTACTCCACAATTTACAATCTCAAGGAATGAGACTCATGGATGCTTAGCCGATTAAATCAAAGTTTTGGGTTTTCAAGTCATCTATAGGATCTTGCAAATTCTTAGACTTTTTCAAGTTTAGAATTCGCATTTTAAAGTTCCCTTGATAAACGACTTTTTAGGATCAATTATAGGAACTTGCGAAAAGTTCTTGTTCTTAACCCGTGAGAGTTAAGACTTTCGCGTTTTAAAGTTCCCAATATAAAATCCTGGAAAAACTTGACTTAAACACGTTAAGTATACTAGCTAGAGTAAACTTGGATAAGTAAACATGGGTTGAGTCAAAAGATTCACAACTTTGACAAATCGAAAACCACTTTATTAAAAATTTATTCTAGCAAAGAAAGTAAATATTTATAACAAAGGTAAAACTACTAGGCCAAAATAGATTAAAAATTTTGAAAAATGTCGAAGAATCAAATTTTTCGGTTAAAATGAGGACAAATTAATGGAAAATCTCACTTAATTCGATAGAAGTAACCCCTACACTTGATATAAACATTGTCCTCAATGTTTAAGCATGTGGGAGTAAACTCCCCTACACTTAGGACATTATGCATGTTGTTTAAATCTTGCTAAGGGAAGGACAACTATAGTGATTCCTATTTTAATATTGAAGAATATAAAATAGTGAATCAAAAGAGTTTAGGATAGAACCGGGAAGACGGGTACACGGGATCACGGTCGTCAAATGTCATCAAAAGTGCTCTCTGAAGCTTTAATCCCTGCACAGCATAAGAAACAAGACAACAAACACATAAGGGGCTCCCCCTACAATTATTATGAAAACGGTAAAGGATAGATCAACGGGTTGCCTCCTGAGAAGCGCTTGTTTTTGTTAACCGAGTCACAAGCCTGACTCGACCCAGAACTAATTCAAGGGAAACGTGGTGAGGGATGGAATCATCTCATGAGAGATGTCCTCACCAAAGTAAAACTTCACACGCTGGCCATTCACTTAGAAATTGGGCCCATTTGGGTGAGAAAGCTCAATGGTGCCATATGGGAAGACTTTGGCGACGGTGAAGGATCAGACCAACGGCTCTTCAACTTGCCTGAGAAAATCTTCAACCGAGAGTCAAAGAGTAGAACTTGATCACCAACGTGAAACTCTCGGTTCTTAATCCTTGCATCATGGATGAACTTGGTTTTCTCCTTGTAGATCAATGAGTTCTCATAAGCTTCATTCCTCAGTTCATTTAGCTCGTTGAGTTGAATCTTCTGAAGATCACCGGCTTTGTTGATGTCAAAATTGGCCCATTTCAAGGCCCAATACGCCTAGTGTTCCAGCTCAATAGTGAGGTGGCATGCCTTCCCAGACACAAGACGATATGGAGTGCAACCAGTCGGAGACTTATATGCGGTACGGAAAGCCCACAAATCATCATCTAACTTATCGGCCCACGAGGCACGATGCTCTCCCACAGTTCGCTCTAATATTCTTGAATCCGCGGTTAGATATCTCGGCTTGGCCATTTGTTTGGGGATGATAAGTGGTGGAAAGACGATGATTGACACCGTACTTAGCCATGACTCGAGCAAATTGATCATTGCAAAAATGAGTCCCGCGGTCACTGATGATAGCATGAGGAACACCGAATCGAGCAAAAAGCTTCTTCAGAAAGTTCCAACCACCCTCGCATCGTTCGTAGGGAGAGCCTTAGCTTCAACCCATTTAGATACGTAGTTAACGGCTACGAGGATGTACTTGTTCCCTTTAGATGATGGAAATGGCCCCATAAAGTCGATGGCCCATACGTCAAAGATTTCACATTCTTGTATGAAATTTTGAGGCATCTCATCTTTATGTGTGATCTTGACTTGGCTTTGGCAAGCATCACAATGTTTAATCATTTCATGAGCGTCATGATAAATGGAGGGCCAATAGAATCCAGAGTCGAAAACTTTCTTCGCGGTGTAATTGGGACCAAAGTGACCACCGGTGGGTCCTTTGTGGCAATCTTCTAGGATTAGTAACACTGCCGGCCCATCAACACATCGATGAATAACAAGATCCGCACATTGTTTGAAAAGGTAAGGTTCGTCCCAAAAATAGTGTTCAATGTCTTTAAAGAAAATTTTCTTTTGTTGAGACGGTAACCCTTCCTTGAGAATTCCACCCGCTAAGTAGTTTGAAATGTCTGCAAACCACGGGGTGTCATCAAGATTGGAGTTGATAGACATTAAGGCCTCAAGGGGAAAAGAGTCATTGATATCTTGATTCGGATGATCCCCTTGGTAAGGATCCTCAAGTCTACTTAGATGATCCGCGGCTAGGTTTTTGGCTCCCTTCTTGTCACAAATTTCCATTTTAAATTCTTTAAGGAGAAAAACCCAACGAAGAAGTCGTGGCTTAGAATCTTTCTTAGTCAACAAGTACTTCAACGCGGAATGATCGGTATAGACAATGGTGGTGGAAAGAACAAGATAGGGGAGGAACTTCTCAAAAGCATACACTACAGCTAAAATCTCTTTTTCGGTAGTGCTATAATGCAATTGACCCCCGTCATTGTCTTGCTAGCATAATGGATTGGTTGGAAGTGTTTGTTCACTCTTTGGCCCAAAACAACTCCAATAGCAAAGTCGCTAGCATCACACATCAATTCAAAAGGTAGCTCCCAATTAGGGGTAACCAAGACCGGTGCCTTAGTTAGCTTGTCCTTAAGAAGATTGAAGGATCCAATACACTCTTTAGAAAAGATAAAGGGAGTATCTTTTTCCAAGAGGTGGGTCATCGGGTGGGCGATTTTAGAAAAGTCTTGAATGAATCGACAATAGAAGCCCGCATGACCAAGGAAACTTCTCACACCCTTCACGGTTGAAGGTGGAGGTAATTTTGCTATGACATCAACTTTAGCACGGTCCACTTCAAGATCGGATTTGGAGATTTTATGTCCAAGCACAATGCCTTCTTTTACCATGAAATGGCATTTTTCCCAATTAAGAACGAGACGAGTGTCTTTACACCGTTTGAGCATATGTTCTAAATTGGCAAGGCAAGTAGAGAAAGAATCACCATAGACCGAGAAATCATCCATGAAGACTTCCATAGTTTCTTCAACCATGTCATGGAAGATAGCCATCATACACCCTTGGAAAGTTCCAGGAGCATTGCATAAGCCGAAAGGCATTCTTTTTGTAAGCAAATGTTCCATAAGGATAAGTGAATGTGGTTTTCTCTTGGTCTTTGGGATCGATGGGAATTTGAAAATACCCGGAGAAACCGTATAAGAAGCAATATTAGTCATTACCCGCTAGACGTTCAAGCATATGGTCCATAAAAGGAAGGGGAAAATGATCCTTTCTTGTATCATCATTGAGTTTGCGATAGTCTTTACAAACTCTCCACCCTGTAACGAGACAAGTAGGAATCAACTCGTTGTTTTCATTGGGCACAACGATGATTCCGCCTTTCTTAGGCACACAATGGACCAGACTAACCCATGGTGAATCCGAGATAGGGTAGATCATTCCCACATCGAGAAGTTTTATAACCTCTTTTTTGATAACGTCATGGATCTTGGGATTCACCCTTATTTGGTTTTTAATACTGGGTTTAAAGTCGTCCTCCACTAGAACTTTATGTGTGCAAAAGTGAGGATCAATTCCAAAATATCGGAGATTTTCCAAGCAATCGCTTTCTTATGATTCTTCAGCACGTCGATAAGTCGAGATTTTTCGTCTTCTTTCAAATCCTTTGCGATGATGACAGGTAACTTGTTATTGTCTTCAAGGAAAACGTATTCGAGATGAGACGGTACGTCCTTAAGCTCTAAATCCGGAGGATTTTCGATGGACGGCGTAGTCAAAGTCGGATCATCGATAGAGATATCCCTAGGAGATGGTTGAGAAATATGGTCCTCATTGAGAAGTTTCTCAATGGTACGAATGTCTTCATCCCAATCGGTGGGAGAATCGTGATATTTTAAATCCACACCTCCCAAAGTTGCTTCAAATTCTTTGAAAAGTAAATCACTTTCTCCAAATGGAGTTAGTGATGGGGTAATAGAGGCAACGGTCTCAACAATGGGTAAAGAAGAAGAACCACTTTTACAAGCGTCTTTGAAATGTTCTTCACAAGCCTCATCAAGAACGTCAATGAAATTAACACTCTCATTTTCAGAAGGTTGCTTAGAAAGTTTACCCATGTTGAAGACGATTTTATCGTCACCAACTCTCATGATTAATTCGCCCGCGGCTACATCAATGAGAGTGCGACCGGTACTCAAGAATGGAAGTTCAACGATTAATGGAACACAGGGATCCACCTCGTAGTCGACAACAACGAAATCGGCGGGGAAAGTGAATTTGTCAACTCCAACGAACACATCCTCGGCTATCCCCACGGGATAAGCAACCGATCGGTTAGCTAATTCCAATGTCATATTAGTGGGGACTAGCTCGGGAAAAGATAATTTCTTCCACACGGACAATGGCATAAGATTGATACTCGCACCGAGATCCACCAAAGCCATACATTTTTCTACAACCGGAAAATTACAAGGAATAAGGAATCGACCGGGATCTCCTAACTTAACTGGAAGTTTTCTCAAAAGAACGGCAGAACAATTCTCATTTAATTGGGTATTGGAGATGTCGAGCAATTTTTCCTTATCACTTAAAAGATCCATAAACATTTAAGCTTATTTAGGCATGTGAGCGAGAGCCTCAGCAAAGGAGATGTTGAAATTCAGTTGTTTAAACATTTTAAGAAAGTTAGAAACCTGAATATCATCCTTGTTCTTCAACTTCTCTTTCCTCAACCTTGAGGGATAAGGTATATTGGGTTGAGATGAAGGCTTTGGAATGGAATTCTCACTCACATCCTTGGATGGTGGAGGGGTGGAGGTAGAAGGTGGAGGAACTGGTTTTGGAATCGAAGGTGTGGTATAAACTTGAGGTATCGGTGGGACATAAGGTGTAGACGAAGGCATAACGGGTGGTATATCACAAGTAGAAGGAATCTCGGGTCCTTGATTAGTTGGGGAAGAAAAAGGTTCAACGATGGTCTTACCGCTCCTAGTAGTTATGGCATTAACGTTGGCCCTAGGATTGGTCACGGTGTTAGAAGGGAGAGTACCTTGGGGTGGGCCTTGGGGATTAATAGCTTGATACATTTGCAAAAATTTCTTATCACTTGATTCTTGCATAGCATACATGATTTTCTCATGTTCACTCAACTTATCAGTCAACTTTTGAAGAACCAATTCCATTGAAGGTGTATTCGTGTTTTGCCCTTGATTTTGAAAACCTTGGTTTGGATATTGTTGTGGATAAGCGTTGTTATTATTAAAACCTTGGTTAAAGTTGTTATTTTGAAACCCTTGGTTTTGCCCATTAAAAGTCCCTTGATTTTGACTATGAAAATTCCCTTGATTTGAGTTATAATTCCTTTGATTATTAGAAGAATTCCCTTGGTAGTTACTTCTTTGGCCTTGGTTCCTTGGTGGGTATTGTGTGTTGTTCAATTGAGGTGGTGGCGGTATATTATGGGATTGAAAACCGGGTGGTGAAAGGAAGTTATTCGAACGATAACTAAGCAAATTACGGTCACCTTGAGTACGTGCTTGATAGCCTCCCATATAAAAGTTACCGTTAGCGGCATACACATTTTCCAGATTGTCATGAGTAGAAGGAAAATCGGTGTATGAATGAGAATCCCCGCAAATCTCACAAGACGTGGCTACAACTTTAGCTTGTTGAAATTGGTTAGTACCTAAAAGTTTCATATTTTGGCTCATTTCGACTATTGTGCGGGTCATTTCGGTCATATCAAGGTTTGTAGAAGTAGAAGAAACATTGACTCTCGGGTTTGATCTTGAGGATGCGGATGAATCCCAATTTTTGTGGTGAATGGTCATGTTCTCTATAAGCTATCTACACTCGTCAGGTCTTCTCTTCATGAATGTACCACCGGCGGCAGCATTAATTGTATCACGATCACGAAAAGTTAAACCATTATAGAAGGTATCAATCAAAGTAACGGGGAGCATGTTATGGTTCAGACAACAGTCGCTCAAGACATTATAACGTTCCCAAGCATCAAAAAGTGATTCATCAGGTTCTTGTGTAAATCCACTAATTTGATTCTGAAGGCTCGTAACCATGGATGGTGGAAAGTAGCGCGACAAAAAGCGTTGAGTCATGTCATTCCATGTATGAATTGAGTTTTTAGGATGACGATCAAACCATTTCTCGGCATGGTGGGATAAAGTGTGTGGTAAGATATGTAGGCGAAGGAAATCCATAGTAACACCGGGAAGTTTCAGGCTTTGGGTGACGGTAATGAATTTGTCAAGGTGTTTGTTGACATCATCATCGGGTAATCCGAGAAAAGGAAAAGCGTTTTGCACTTGCTGGATCATGTGATGCTTCAACGAAAATTCAGGAGCCGTGATTTGCATCGGCGCAATCGGTCCTCCACGTCCGTTCATGGTTGGTTGACAAAGCTCCTCCATTGTTCGTAACTCGGGTGGGGGAACATTGTTGTTGTTGTTGTTATGGTTATTCAAATTGGGTAGAGGTAGGTTGTTATTGTTGTTATGCACACCAGCCATATCTAAATCTTCACGAGTCTCGGGCTCAGAATAAGATGAAGATCTAGTACGCATACACCTGCAAAAGAGAAAGATACCAAAGAAACAGAGAATATATATGGACTTGTAAAAATAAAATCTTTTTGGTGCAAAACTTTGGAAAAGAAAATCTTTTTATGATTTTTTTAATGTTTTTGTATTTTTGAAAATTTTTAATTTTTTATGTATTTTTGAAAATTTTTAGCAAGAAAAATAACGTTCACGAGTGAACGGATCCCAAAGTTCAATGCGTCTCTCACTAAAAACCGTTAATCTTAACGAAAAGACCCGGCGGCGCCATATAATAACTAGATTTTACTTAGTTATAAAAGTTCGTTATTTCCAGTCTTTTCGAATTGATTACTAGTTAAGAGTGCGACTCAGTCGTTCTTGGTGGAAAATAAAAAGGTTCTCGTTGTCTATAACTAATTAAAAATTAAATGCGAAACATAATTAAAATAGGCTAAAAGCAAATCTAGAGAAACTGTCCCTTTTTTCTCTAAAAATAGAAAAACACTTGGTAAAAACAGAGATTTTGGGAAGCGTGCAATTTTTGGAAATTAAAACGTAATGAATTTAAAACTTGAAAACTTTGTAAAAACAAGAAATTAAACCCGTCGGAATACTGTAATCAGAATGCAATCGGAATGGGCCCATCGGAATATTATCGGAATGCACCAAAAGGAATATGATCGGAATGTGTCAATCGGAATACTTCTTATCGGAATGTGGCAAAAATGAATCTCGTCGGAATACTTAAATAGCAAAGCAATTGGAATCAAGTCCTATCGGAATATCAACAACACTACTGTCGGAATGTCAAATCAAAATAAGGATCGGAATGTCAAAACTAATCCCGTCGGAATGCAAAACCCTTTTCCGATGCTGTGCATCGGAATAATAGTGAAGCTGTCGGAATATAAAGCCCTATTCCGACAGTCTGCAATCGGAATGTTGCGTCGGAATCACAAACCCTTTTCCGACAACTTTGAATTCGAAATAAGCCAAGTTTTTAAGCTACTTTTAATAAGCTCAAACCAAGACTTAACCAAATTAATAATAAGCCAAACTAATAAGCATAAGATAAGAACTTTCAAAACTTTAAATAAGCAAAACTTTTAAATCAAGCTTAAAAAAGACTAAAACTTTAAGAAAACTAAAAAGTAAATAAGCTAACACAAACTAAGCCAATAAGCATGATAAGCTCAAAGCTTAATCCGTATAAAAACTTAGAGATGAACAAAAAGATAAAATTTGTATTCACATAAGCATAAAGATGAAACAAAATCAAAGATTATCACTAATCAAGATCAAAATAAAGAAAGGTAGAAGAAGATTAAAATCAAAACAAGATTAAACTCTCAAAAGTAAAGATTTGATTCAAACAAGAAAGGAATAAAAAGATGAAGTTTTGCTAGTGAGAGAAAGTTAAACACTTTCTCTCTCTAAAAAGTAAACTACTAAATTGAAAATGAACTAATTAACTAACACCCTCCTAATGTGTCATTAGGAGGGTATATATAGGAGGTGGGGAGGTGCATGTGTTGCTTCCTTTTTCTTTCTTCTCGTCTCGACTTAAATTCTTTGTCTTTCTCGACGTTGTCTCGGGATTTGTCGATATAAATTGAACTTGTCTTATATTTTTCTTCTATAATTAGACTTGAGTTCTTCGACTTTATTAAACTTCCGTCTTTAGACTTTTTCTTCGATAAATCTTCAGAATAGGCCCCGGACTTCTGTTCTTTTTGCACTCTTGATCTTTTGACTTCGTCTTTTGTCGTTTTCTTTGATAAAAGCCCGTGATAGCCTATGTTTTCTCCCTTTTTCATATTTTTATCCCGAAACACAATAAAAACACAAACCACGCATAATTCGACTTTTACGACATAAAATATACGTTTTGGTCTTGTTATTATTGGATATAAGTGGTAAAAGGATAAGTGTTTTCACACTTATTAGTACACCGGTACATGAAACTCGAGAGTCTTCTACTCGTCATGTTGATCCGTCAAATATGCATACGTTGTACCAACGACATCCCTCAACACATCATTGGACCCGAGAACATCCTTTGGTTCAGGTAACTGGAAACCCTTCACAGCCTGTTCGTACAAGAGGACAACTATCCACCGATGGGGATGTTTGTATGTTTGATAGTCGTATTTTTACCCCTTTAGGAAAAGGAAGGCAAAAGCGGTAAGTATTAAGCGTACGTTTAGGAAAACGTAAACACTTATGACCCAAATGGGGATCGTTCTCTCGAGGAGGCACGTGTGTTGTGTAATGAATTGATTAATGATGTTTGTGATTATTAACAAGAAAAGAAAAGAGGATAGAAAGGAAAGAAAAGACGGTTACGAAGATGAATTAAAACTAAGACGAAAAAGGCGTAAACGTAAAACCGTAAAACTACAAAAATTAAAATTTTAACCTAAAAATTCCTAAAAATTACTAAAAATCCACAATATAATTCTAAGAGTTTACAAAAAATCAAAACTTGCTAAAACCTTTTAATTAATTAAATAATGACTTTTTAATGCTAATTAAAGCCCTAAAAATCACAATTAATTATTAAAAAGCCCCAAACAAGATTTTAAAGTTTGTAAACCTCAAAAATGACCTATTTAGGCTAAAAACTATTTTTAAAAATTTTAAAACCAAATTAAACTATTTTTAATTTCTTGAAAACTATTAAAATCTATTAAATCTTAAATTAATTCTAAAAATTAAATGAAAAGCCTAAAAAAAATTTGGAAAGTTACAAAGTTCCTAATTTAATGTCTACAATCTAGGAAAAATGAAAAAAGTAGAAAAAACCAACTTTCTATTTTTAGTAATAAAATAATATTAAAATATTCTAAAAAATAAAAAGTTTATAAATTAATTCTAAAGAATTACCAAAAATCTTAAATAATCTAACTAAGACAAAAATACAAATTAAAGTTCCTAAAACCTTTTTATTAATTTTATATTAAATTTTAAAGATGTCTAAAAACCCTAAAATCAAATAAAATTAAAAATAAGACTTTTTGAAAACTTTTTGGAATGTAAACCTCAAATTACTTAAATAAAAACTAAAAACTATTTTTCTAGATTTTTAAAATGCTTTTTACTATTTTTAATTTAATTTCTAAAAATTAAACTAAAAATAATCCTAAAAAATAAATAAATAAAGGGAAAAATATACTTTTAAAACAGAAAAGTCTAAAATACTAATAAGAACCTAGGAAAAATGATCTAGTGCAATTAAGCTTAATGAATAAGCTAAAATAAGCTAAAACAGTCACGGCTTATATTAAATAAGCACAAACAAACACACCTTATATATTTGACTATGCAAACTCTTACCAGTCAAAGACCCTAGGGCAGATGGTTAGAGCGTTTGGTTGTGAGAGGAGTGGCGCAGGTTCGAGTCCTGGCCACGTCCTTTTTGTTATTTTATTTTTTTTTTCTTTTTTAACTTTTTAAAACTCAAACTTGTGACCTTTTAATCCTAAAAACATAAACACAAATCAGATTTAACCAAGATTAATGCAAGAAGGATAAAAAAACGTGCCCAGGTAGCACTTGTTGACTGATGAACACAAGTGACCTTTCCCTTGTGCAAATAGACCAAGAGGACTTGGTTTGATGATTTTGGTGTTGTTTTGATGGACACAAGGGGCACCCTTGTACTCTGTTGAGTACAAGGAGTCAATACAAGCTCAAAAACAGCAAGATCAAAGGCAGAATCAAACCAAATGCACACAAATGAGTTGCTGATATGACTATTAAGGTCTGGTGATATTATGCTGATGCAAAGTGCACACAAGTGACTTCAAGACCTCACAAACTTGCATACAATGTCATCAAGTGACCAATGAACAATATCAGACCCTTAAATAACCAATATCCTAACTACTTTTCAAATTTGATGGCACCAATTTCACTAAACAAGCAGAAAAAAAGAACTTAACAGATTTTAAGCTATCTTTTCAAGATTTTATCATGCAATCCTTTTTAAACTACCACAAACTGAAAACCAATGGAACTTATCACCTAACAATACCCTAATGACTAATTCTAAGCAGTTTCCAACACTCAAACTTGTCACCAAATCTGCATAAAACTCAAATCCAAACACCCCTTTAAGTATTGAAAACCAATCTTTTACAAACCAAATCCTTTCAAAACACACTCAAACTGATTTTTATCTATGCTAGCATGAATACAATCCTATCATGAGCTATATTTAACAGCTTAAACAAACAAAAAGCACCTTTCATGCAATAAGCACATAAACACCAAAATTAACTGAAAAATGAAAAATGAGAAAAGGTTTTTACCTCAAGGGACCTACATCCAGGTCCCTAGTGGTTGAAAAACCACCTCCTTATAGGCCCGGGCCTATGCAGACACCTTGAACAACAAAAACTTAACACCTGCTAAGAAAAACACACTCAAGCACAATATAACTGATTTTTCTTAAAAACTTTCTTAAAACCTCTTAAACCTTTTCCAAAAACCTTGAAACCTTCAACATGTTTTAAAAACAAGATCAATATTCAGAATTTCAAAATTTTGGTCCACTTTCACTTCTCAAAATTTGTAAATTTCTGAATATTTCAACAATCTTCAAAACCTTTTTGAAACTTCAAAACACAAAGTGTTACACAAATATGATATGGAACTCAGTCTAGCAATCAAACACACACCAACTTTTTAAAATTCAATAAAAGGAATTACTTTAAAAACATAAACACCAACTTTATAATTTATAAAAAAGGAATTACAAATGTGATTGCTAAAAACTGGAACAACGAATGCCACAGGTCGACATTTCTTTTTATACTAACTAAGAGAACTATCTAGATACTAAATAAAATAATACAATGCTTAAAACCCTAGCTAAGGGATTTCGTGATTTACCCTTGAATTTTTGACTGAAAATCTGGTCAAGGTGGATACATGTGATGTGCCAGCTCTCTTTGTTGATCTTGGACGTTGGTTTGGACTTGGGGACAAAGGAATTGCATCCATCCGTTCAATTTGTCGGATTTAGGGTTTGGGGGAAAGAGACGTGTGCAGGGGAGGGGTCCACAAGACACATGGGTGTGTCTTGTGGTGGGTTGTGAGGTGGCTTAGGATGAGGTTAGAGGCAATTAGCAATCTGGACATAATCAACTCAAAACCCTTTGTTTTGGATTTAATTGGACCTGGCGATTAATTAGGGTTCTTGGTGGATTAGGGTGGGATTAATACAAATTTGGGGGTAATTGTTTTTAAATAATTGTTTTGGTGGGAAAGGATTAAGGTTGACTAAGGGTTTGACTGGGGAGTATTTAATTAACTTGGGTTTTGGGTTAATGGGTGGGCAGGTCGGGTAGGGTATGGGTAAATGGGTTATTAGGTGGGTATTGTGACGTGGCATTGTCTGGTTGGTGGTGGAAGTTTGTTTGTTTGTCAAAAATCCCCCCAAGGTTCTTTGTCTTCTTCACTTTGTATAAACAGCATAGAAACTTCTTTCCCTTTGATTTTAAGTTTCAGCTTTTGTCATTTTTGGCACATAAACTTTCCATACTTCTAACAAGGACTTCAAATGCAATTTTGGCATTCTTCAAGGGTTGTTCTTGTATAGTCTTCAAACTTTAGGGACCCTATTCATAGTGTTGAATATTTGAGGGGTATAAAGTGTAAATATTCAAAAGTTGAGGCACCAAAGTTGCCAATCTTCACTTCTTCAAGGGCATTTTTGTAAAATCCAAACTTGGGCCCGGTTCATTGTGCGACTTCGTTTCCCGTGTTCGTTTTTGAATGATTCTTGTGATCTTTTTCCATTTCCTCAATATACGTACCTAAAAATACACAAGTAACAAACACGAGCATATATTTGGTATATTTAATGACATTTATTGCATTTTAAGCCCGATTTGGACGATGAGACCATGTATAAAAGCAGTCTCATCACTCCCCCATACTAAACCATTGTCGTGCCCTCACACAATGCTAGAATAAAGTATCATAGCATCTCCAAAATTCAATTTTATTCACTTTATTGAAATGATAAACTAGCTACACTACTACTATTACTACTATATGTGTTTTAGACATAATGTATGATTTTCATCGCAAAATGGGACGTTTAGGTTCATAGAATAAGAACACGTGAATGCTTCGTTAGAAATAATTTCGTCGTCCTCGATTTTCACTCTAATTCCATGCCAAGCGTGCAACGAGATCATTGTCATTATAAGTTAGTAATGCTAACACTACTCATATGCCCTAATCACGTACTTATCCTCCCATTATTCCTAAGTTGTATCTCTTATATTTTATTATGTCTTAATGATCTCGAGGATACATTTTTGACTTATGCGATAATAGAGATTTAGGTCTAAAAATAGAGTCCTAACGGTGTAACTAAGACCATCAAATCAATAACCCCTCCTAATAGACAACGATGTTAAAAAATTAAGTCAACAAGAAGGATCGATAAACACGGTTTTATAACGGTTTTGAACATGAGATTTATTACCAAGACTTTTATACGCCCCTAACGGAAGGGCCTTATTATCTTTGGTTTACCTCCATCTTTTATTCAACTTTGCCATGAAGCTTTTATTATGACTTCGGTCTTGCCTTGCCTTTTATTATCCGCCTCATCGGTGGTTTTATTAGCCAAAGACGTATATCCTCACGCTAAAGCGAATTTTGGATCTTTAAAGCTTCGAAGATTAAGGCTTGATTCACTTTCAATTTTGCATAGATTTTTCGGCCTTGTGGGGCTTTCAAATTGTTTGCTAGATTTAGGTGAGCACTTGAAATCTTATTATTGGGTGAAGCTTTCGATTATTCGGGTGCCAATACTTCAAAACCGTGACGCTGGCGATACCTTAATGTCTTCCCAATTTAATTACACGGAAGCTACTAGAAAAGACTAGAAACCCAACAATCCTAACTAAACCGCTAAGTCAATATTTATTAAGCAAAAAATATTTACATGCAAAGGGAGAATAAGCAAACAACGAGAATACATGAGTTTTTGAAAGAATACGAGTACTCTACGTTTAGCATAGTAACTTATAATTAACTCTATCATTTCTCGTCCTCATTTAAGAGACTTAGCCTAATGTGTAGTTAAGGAATCAAAGCTAAGTGCTCAACACGCACGGTCGAGTCAAAAATTACTCTTATTCTCGCCATCAGAAAATCTACATTCGTGTCTTCAAACACTTATGAAACATGAGAAAAAAATTAAAATTTGGCCATTTTTAGCCTTATTTTGCAACAAAAATGATAAACAAAACGATAAACTTTGGAAAATGTGAAGGTTTGGCAAGGCAAGTATCTATTCACCCCCCATACTAAAGTTAAACATTGTCCTCAATGTTTCGAGTCTAGGGGTGCAAACACCCCCATACTAGAGACGTAGTCGAATGCCTAATCTAGCATGGAAAGGGTGTAACCATTAAATTTAAAGCCGTTTATGAAGTGTGCTAAAAACCTAAGGTTAGAACATAAAAGGATATATCATTTGGATATTGAGAAATGTCTCCAAAGCAAACGATCGAGTGCTCCCATAAAACGAACACGAGAGGCTCCAATCGTGAAGATCATGATCTAAAAACCACAATGCACAAACAACCACGGAACAAAGGTTGGAAGGGCACAAATCCCCTCACATTAAACTAATTAGAAAGCAATAATATGTACATGGATCAGCATGGGTCTCCCCCACGAGGCACCTTGTTTTTGATAACCGAGTCAAAAGCTCGACTCGAATCCCCATAAATGTGATCATTTAGGGATAATCATGGTATGGTTAATTTTTGGTGGGGCTTACATGATAAACAAGGCCCAAAAACAACCGGTATAAAGGACTAAGTCCTTTGATGGTGCAAAATACCGGGATCGAAGATGGCGTTCTCCTTTTCATTGGAAAAACAAATCAACGCCACTTTGTCGTGTGTCAACACAAACTCAAAGAGTTTCAAGAAAATAGGAGAGAAGAAATAGAAATGTGGGACAATGGGTGAGTCTCTAAAAACATGAGCTACTCGAGGTAGACTCGCACCAATCAAATGAAAAGATTTTCCATTTAATGCATCGGTGGAAGACCGAGATTTCCCTTTATAAGCAATTCCAGGATCAAATATCTCGTCCTCGATGGAGAAAGGGGAAGGAACATAAGGGGATTCACCCACACTAAGTCCACACAAAGCATCGTCAAAAGGAGAAGACGAGCTTGTAGTACTCAATACACGTGGTGATGACGGAGTTAGAATTGTAGAAAAATCTTTTAAATTCAAGTTAAAATCTTTTCCTTTTTCATCTTTTACACTCTCCTTGTGAAAACCCGATTTAATTATGTCAAAAATATTTGGTGTATCTAAAGCAATGTTAGTCACACTAAAAATTCTCACATTTTGAAATCTTTTTGGTTTAGGTGGTGGTAAGTTTTCAAATCTTTAGTCAACAAAGAAAACCTCCCCATCGGGATCAACGTATTCATCATCTGAAGAATCACTCGAGATTGGAATCGTAGGCTTAACACTCTTAACCTCCACCGGCGGAGGGGACGGAACTTCATTTTTCTCAACAACTCCTAAAACTATATTGGAAATCCTTTTGCAAATGCTTTTGATGGGATTGACATTGTACAAAGATGTGATAAAATACACATGAGAAAGAGTGGAGTTTTGGGTTGCATTAATGACGAGTTCTTCCTCATTGAAACGAAGAGTGATTTTTCTTGCATGCACATCGATAAGTGCTCTCGAGGTATCCAAAAAAGATCGACCTAAAATTAACGGAACTTTAGGATCGATGGGTATGTCAACAACAATAAAGTCTACAAGATAGTAGAACTTTCCAACTTTCACAAAGACGTCCTCGGCAACTCCACAAGCTAGAATCGTAGAATGATCGGCCATTTCTATTGACATTCTTGAAGGAGTGAGATTGGGAAGATTGAGCGATTTAAAAATCTCAAGAGGCATCAAATTAATACTAGCACCAAGATCGGCCAAGGCGTAGCATTCTTCCATGTCTTGGATAGCACATGGGATCAAAAACTTTCCAGGATCACCGACTTTTTGAGGTATGCGGCTTAGAAAAACCAAAGAACAACTAGATGATTTTTGCAATTTTTCTTTGTTATTCAACATACTTTTGAAGTTCGCGGCAAATCGAGGCATCATGACTAAGGCGTCGGCAAAACTTATATTGAAATGCAAGTCACGAAACATTTTCATAAAGAGTTCAAATTGATAATTGATTGTGGTAAAATACACCTTTTAGGAAAAAGGCGTAAAAGCGGTAAGTATCGAGTGAGGATCAACACTAATGACCCTTAATGGTGTGAAAGTTCGTTTCCCAAGGAGGTATATGTGTGTGAAAAACTTGCCACATGTTTATGATTAATGATTGGTTTAGAAGGGGATTAGAAGAGAAAATGACGAAGACGTAAAAATAAAAATTAACACAAAATCACTACTAGAAAGTTAAAACGTAGAACCTTAAAAATCACCAAAATAAAAATAAATTCTAAAAATTACCAAAAATTCACCAAAAATCAAAAATAATAAACTAAGAGTTTACCAATTATCAAAACTTTTTCAAACCTTTTAAATAATTAAATATTCAATTTTTAAATGCTAATTAAAGCCCTAAAAATCAAATAAATTATCAAAAAGCCCAAATAAAGATTTTTCAATTGATAAAACTCAAAAATGACATAAAAAGATTAAAAACTATTTTTAATAATTTTAAAACTAATAAAAACTATTAAAAATGAATTAAAAACTATTAAAACTTAAAATAATTATAAAAATAAATCTAAAAGTGACAAAATTATTCCAAAAGTTGCTAAATTCCTATTTTAATGTGTTTAACCTAAGAAAAATGTAAAAAGTTGGAAAAAGTGAAATTTTAAAAATAATAATAAAATAATAATAAAATAATAATAAAAATCCAAAAATTATAAAAAATTCTAAAAACTTGCAAACTAGTTTATTTTAACCTAAATAATTAGAAAATCAAAGTGAAATTACCAAAATACCCCTAATGGGCCCTCAAATGGGCCAAATCCAAATTCAGTCAACACAAATGGGCTTTTGGGCCCAAAAAGTCAAACTTGGCCCAATTGACTTGGAAAAGCCCTATCTGACTTAAAATTCAATTCTAAGAACAAAACTCTAAAGGCCCAAAAGCTGAAAATGTGCTTATCACAGCTTATTGAACACAAAGCTTATTCTTATTGGGCTTTTCAGCCCATTAAGCCATAAGCTAATGCCATATGCTATAATTTGACACACAACCCTCTTTTAGGATGCTTAAGAGATCTGTCAAAAGAAATTTCCAATAAGCTTACTCAATAAGCCAGAAAATAGAAAAGCAAAAATTCACTAAACGACAAAATAGTCGTTTTTGAGAAATAATACACCTCAGAAGCTGATTCAACTTGCAAAAGCTTTCAAATGGACTCAATAAGCAATATAAATCAACAAAAATCCAATAAGCACAAGCAATAAGCCAGAATAAGCACAAATGAACTTATGTAAAAGTCAAAGGACTTGGTTTTCTAGTCAAACCTAAAAGTCAACCACCCAAATGCTCTAGGATGAACAAATGGGTCAAAATATGAGCACCTATTACAAAAACAAAGTTGTTGCTGGTTAAAATAAGCTATTATAGCTAATTGATAAGCTGACACCAAAATTGCACTAGCAGTGGTAACCAGCAGGGGAAAGGAGTTCCCACTGCTTTGACTAATTGACCAAGCTTAATTGAGAGTTCTGGTTTGATTCAATTGGAAACAAAGGCACCCTTGTGATCAGTGAACCACAAGGAGTCAATACCAACAAAAAAATCACAAAATGATCCACACAATAAGCCACAATAAGCCAAACAGTCACCAGATAAGCACCAGATATGCAAATAAGCAGTTAAGCACTTAATAAGCAGATTTAAGCAAAATAAGCCAACCAAACTTAACCAGATGCACACACAAGCTATATAAACTAACAATAAACACAAAGCAACAAGAATCAAACACTGAATCAAAGTAAAATGCAAGATCAAAGCTCAAAATGTTACTGATGAACAAAGAACAATATGTAGAAACAGTTTGCTGATATACTTGACACTTGATCCAAATTCAAGCCTCAAATCCTTCTACCCTGGTGTGGTTAACTATGATTTAGCACTTGTTACCCTTAACCTATGCTTAGATCTAGGTGTCCTCAAAATCCTATCCAATTCTACCAAGTTATGAAGATTTTATAGCCAATCTATGAATCAATGTGTTCAAACCCACAAAACCTGCAAACAGATGAACATATGCTCCCAAATAACAGATACCAATGCTTGCATACAACACACAAGCACTTAACAGGCCACAATCCAAACTTATGCAGTAATCCCAAACACTCCTTAATCAGTCACTTATCAAAGAAACTTGTGATTTCTTCTAATAACCTACTGATTTTAATGATCAAAAACACTTACTAGGCAACTACTAACACAATCAAACACATAAATCACCAGCACAAACACAAATACTCAAAATCAAAGCATAAAATCCAAAACAGTCATAAACATGAAATTTTTAGGCGAATCTTAACAAGAGCTTATACCTGCCTTCCACAACATCCTAGGAAGGCCAGCAATGCTCTTGGACCTTGTTCAACAACTAGAACAAGACCAAGGTACTTCAAATAAGGAGATGCAATCTGCCTTGGTTGATGGTTCAAAGTAGAACCTCAAGGACTTGATATCTTCAACACAAGCAGCAAACAAACTCAACCAAAGGCTTAGAATCCTTCTCAGGCTTGGTGTCAACAAGCTTGAAAGAACTCAAGGCTTAAGGCTAAGGGTTAGTACACAAAAATAAACCAAAATCAGTAACAAGGACTTCAAGGCTTTTGAACCTTGAAAACCTTTCATTCCTAGACGTGCCTTAACCACAAGGTTAAGAAAGGTCTAAACAATCAAATGGAACTTAGAATTAGGCTACTCAAACACCAAACTTTTAACAAAATCAAAAAGAGATTTCAAATTTCAGAAATTCAAATTTTATTAAGCTTAAAAAGGAATTACAAAGATTAATAGCCTAAAACTGGAACAAAGGGACTCTCACATGTTGAGGTCTCCTTTTATAGGCAAATGCCTGGCTAACACTATTCATAAACCCTAGAACTGAATTCCCAAATGTGCCCTTGAGGTCTTCTAGATAATTCTTTGGTGTGAGCTGTCCAAAGTGATCCTGGATGTTCATTTTAGCTTTGTGATGAAGCAATGAATCATAGCTGTTGATTTGGACATGTCACTTAACTTGGAGGCCAAGTTGCATTCTGATTGGTGGAAAGGGAATTGGGGGTGGGGTCCATAGTGAGTGGGAGTGAGGGTTTTTGGTGTGGGATGCGTTTAAGGTGAGGTGAATCAAACGTGTGCCAAGGTAATTTCATTTTACCCTTTGATTTAAGTGGTGTAAAATCTGGGCTGGTAAAAGTGAATAGTACCCTTTTTGATCCGTTTTTGGTGGATTAGAGAAGTGTTTGGCGCAAATACTTGTTTGAATGTTTCATATGCACACTTCCAGTCCTTCTTTTTCCTTTCTTTTGTCAATTGCAAGTAAACTTCTATCAGCGCCCATTTATACTTGTAACAACTTTCACCACTTGGCAATTTTGGCACATAACTTTTCAAAAGGGTTTTCAAGGGTTGTTTTTGCCATTTTGAGATATTTCAAGGACTGATTTTGAACATTGTTGATCTTCAAAGGTCTTCATTGTATCTTTGACTTCATGAGGGACCATTATTGGCAATTTTGATTTGTTGAGGGACTAATCTTGCCATTTCTTCAAAGTTGAGGGACCTTTTGTGTAATTTTGACAAACTTAAGGGACCAAACTTGTAATTATGAATATACAAGGGTTTTAAGTGTCATTTCTTCAATAAATGAGGATCAATCTTGTTTGTCTTCAAATCTTCAAGGTATCTTTGTTGAGAATTTCATGATTAGGGCCCGGTTCTTTGTACGGCTTCGTTTCTCGTGTCCGTTTTTCCCTGTAACTTGTGATCTTTTGTCTTTTTCACGATATCCATACCTAAAATACACAAGTAAACAAACACAAGCATATATATGGTATTTTATGACATTTTTATGCATTTAAAGCCCGAAAAGAACGATGAGATCATGTATAAATGCCATCTCATCACTCCCCCAAACTAAGCCATTGCCGTGGCCTCACGCAATGCTAGAATAAAGTATCTAAGCATCACCAAAGTTCAATATTTATTAACCTTTATTGAAGAGTAAAAGACTTGCAATATACTACGATGATGGGTAAAGACATAACATATGATTTTCATCACAAAAAGTGACTTTTAGGGTCAAAGAATAGAAACAAGTAAATGTCCCTTAGAGTAAACTTCGTCATCCTTGATTGTCCTACATTCCATGCTAAGTGAAAAAACGAGATCATTGTTGGTACAAGTCACAATGCTAACACTACTCATACGTCCAAATTATGTAATACTTTTTCTCCCCGAAATCCTAGTTATTATAAAAAGAAAAGGGTTACTAGCATTTTTTTATCTATTTGTCATGGATCACAAGTGATTCATATTGACTTATTTAAATAGTTATCAGTCCGAAAGCAAAGTAGCACGATTTAATCAATAGTTAGCCGAAGGACAAAATCTTTTAAAACGGCTTCTCGTGTATCTCCTTAAATTCATATCTTGGCATAACTCGTTTCACGATTTGAGACCTTTCTCGGACCGATATTTGGCATGTACTTCATACTTCAAATCTTGGGAAGACGTTCTTGAAATTATGGTCTTCTCTTCATATATTTAGAATTTCTTCACTTGACGTTTTTGAGAGATTCTTCATATTGGACCACGACTTCATCATTTTTCTTCAATCTTTACTTTGGATTTTGATATACAACGATCCGCCTCCTTTTCGGACTTGGATATATTTATCCTCATACCTTGTTAGGGTCTTTTTGGATAGACTTTCTCCATTCTTTAGGGGAGTAATAGCTTCTCGTCGTGTGTCTCGATCCTTCATATTGATTTAGGAATAATGATACTTCACATCATCTTTGGATCTTTAGCAAAAATAGAGCTCCTCATGCCTTGTTAGGGCCTTTTTGGATGATCGCCAATCTTCACGTCCCGCTTCAATAAGTTATGCCTTGGCTATGAACTCTATTCAACCCCGAGCAACTTTTAAACGATCTTGCGCTAGAGGCTAAGTAACCTTTCAAATCGTACGACCTTACTTATTGCAATTATGATTTATTCCTAATGCATTGATCTTATGGGAAGAAAAAGCCACAATTAAAAACATATGAGTTTTTGAAAGAACATTTTCATGTTCTACGTTTAGCATGATCACTTGTCTAACTCTATCATTTCTCGTTCTTCACTATATAAAGACCTCTAATTAAAGAGACTCGTGAATACTTAGTCATGCAAGTCAAAATTAAGCCAAATTTGGATTATCTTTCATTAAGACTATATCAAATCAAAGTTTTGGGTTTTCAAGCCACCTATAGGATCTTGCACTTTCTTGGACTTTTTCAAGTTTAGAGAATGCGTTTTATAGTTCCCTTGATAAGTGACTTTCTAGAATCAATTATAGGAACTTGCGAAAAGTTCTTGTTCTTAACCCGTATGAATTAAGACTTTCGCGTTTTAAAGCTCCCTATATAAAAGTCTAGCAAAACTTGAATTGAGCGGGTTAAGGAATATAAATGGCTCCAAATGCCCATCAAGTCAAAAATTAACTCTTATTCTACCCATCGGAAAATATACATTCGTGTCTTAAAAACACTTATGAAAACTAAGAAAAATTTTAAAATTTGGCCATTTTTAGCCTTATTAGCAAAACAAAACATTGAAAGTTGGAAAGCGTGAGGGCGTAGCAAAGCAAGTACCTATTCACCCCCCATACTAAAAGTAAACATTGTCCTCAATGTTTCGAGTCTAAAGGTGGAGCACCCCCATACTAGAGACGAAGAATCGAATGCTTAGGATCTAGCATGGAAAGGGTGATCAACAATATATCTAAAGCCGTTTATTAAGTATGTTAGAACAATAAAGGATATGTCATGGAATCGTGAAAAATTTCTTCAAACGAACGATGGAGGCTCACGTAAACGAACACGAGAGTCTTCAATCGTAGATGATGATGATGATCTAGATAACACAATCACAAACAACCACGAGACAACGAGTTGAAAGGGTACAAGTCCCCTTATTAGTGAATAGTGAGCATTAAAGATAAGCATGGGATCTCCCCCACGAGGCACCTCGTTTTTGATTACCGAGTCATGAGCTCGACTCGATCCCCTCAATGCTAATTATCATTGGGGAAGGTGTCTTAGTCGGGGGCAACCATTGAAGGAATTTCCCCACCAAAGTAGTGCTTAAGCCTATGTCCATTCACCTTGAAATTAGGACCATCATCTTGAGCTAGCTCAATGGTCCCATAAGGAAACACTTGTGTAATGGTGAACGGACCCGACCAACGAGATTTCAATTTCCCAGAAAATATCTTAAGACAAGAGTTAAAAAGCAACACTTGATCACCAACGTTAAAAACCCAGTTTTTAATCTTTGAATCATGAAAATTTTTAGTCTTTTCTTTAAAAATTAATGAATTTTCATAAGCATTATCCCTTAATTCATCCAATTCATTCAATTGTATTTTCTGGTGATCTCCCGCGGTCTTCAAGTCAAAATTAGCATGCTTAAGGGCCCAATATGCCTTATGCTCCAACTCAATGGGCACATGACAATTCTTCCCATAGACTATCTTATAAGGAGTGCAACCGATAGGTGTCTTATAAGCGGTCCTAAAGGCCCATAAAGCGTCATCGAGTTTGTCGGACCATGAAGCACGGTTTTCTCCAATTGACCTCTCTAAAATCCTCTTCAAAGCTCGGTTCGAAACCTCGACTTGCCCACTCGTTTGCGGGTGATAAGCCGTAGAAAGACTATGAGTAACTCCATATTTCTTTAGAACCTTTTCGAATTGGTCATTACAAAAATGGGTTCCACGATCGCTTATAATAACACGAGGGGTTCCGAACCGAGAGAATAGTTGCTTCAAAAACTTCACTACCACACGAGCATCATTAGTAGGCAAAGCCTTAGCTTCCACCCACTTAGAAAGGTAGTCCACCGCGACGAGGATATATTTGTTGCCATGAGACGATGGGAACGGCCCCATAAAATCTATTCCCCATATGTCGAAAATCTCACACACTTGAATTATGTTTTGCGGCATTTCATCACGTTGAGACGACTTTCCTTGACGTTGGCACGAATCACACGACTTCACAAGTGCGTGTGCATCACGATAGATAGAAGGCCAAAAGAAACCGGCATCGAACACTTTCTTAGCCGTGAGATTAGCACCGTGGTGACCACCCGTGGGTCCCTCGTGACAAGCTCTAAGGATATTAGAAGCTTCGACACCAAACACACAACGTCGAACGAGTTGATCCGCACAAATCCGAAAGAGATAAGGGTCGTCCCAAAAATAGAACTTGACGTCACGAAAGAATTTTCGTTTTTGTTGTGTCGTCATACCCTTGATTATGAAATTGCCCGCATGGTAATTTGCAATGTCGGCAAACCATGGGGTGGTGTCTTTAGAATTCACTACACCGAGAGTCTCAAGAGGAAATGTTTCGGTAATTTCCTTTTTCTCGAAAACATCTTTGTGAGGATCTTCTAGACGAGAGAGATGATCGGCCGCTAGATTCTCGGCTCCTTTTTTGTCAAGCACGGTGACATCAAATTCTTGGAGGATGAGCATCCAACGAAGCAATCTCGGCTTAGCATCTTGCTTAGCTAAGAGATACTTGATAGCCGAATGGTCGGTATACACGATGCTTTTAGTTAAGACGAGATAAGGTCGGAATTTCTCAAAAGCATAGACCACGGCAAGGAATTCCTTTTCCGTTGTGGTGTACTTTAATTGAGCCTCGGTCATCGTCTTACTAGCATAGTGGATAGGACGAAAATGCTTGTCATAACGTTGCCCTAAGACGGCCCCTATAGCATAATCACTTGCATCGCACATGATTTCAAAGGGTAATTCCCAATTAGGAGCAACAAGAATGGGAGCTTTGGTAAGTTTCCTTTTGAGAGTTTCGAAAGCCTTAACACAATCCTCATTAATGTTAAAAGGAGCATCCTTCTCGAGAAGGTGTGTCATAGGACGAGAAATCTTCGAAAAGTCCTTGATGAAACGACGATAAAAGCCCACGTGGCCTAGGAAACTCCTAACTCCCTTAACGGTTTTGGGATGAGGTAACTTGGCGATGACGTCTACCTTAGCTTTATCGACCTCAATCCCCGCCTTCGACACCTTATGTCCTAAGACGATTCCTTGTTTACACATGAAATGACATTTTTCCCAATTAAGCACAAGATTGGTTTCTTCACAACGTTTTAACATTTGTTCGAGATTAGATAAACATGACGTGAACGAATTACCAAACACCGAGAAGTCATCCATAAACACTTCCATCGACTTCTCGATCATATCGTGGAAAATTGCCATCATACACCGTTGAAACGTACCGGGTGCATTACAAAGTCCGAAAGGCATCCTACGATAAGCGAACGTTCCATAAGGACACGTAAATGTAGTCTTCTCTTGATCACGAGGGTCGATAGGGATTTGAAAGTAACCGGAAAAACCATCTAAAAAGCAATAGAATTCATTTCCCGCAAGTCGCTCCAACATTTGATCCATGAAGGGCAAAGGAAAGTGGTCTTTACGAGTGGCGTCATTTAACTTTCGGTAGTCAATACACACCCTCCAACCGGTCACAACGCGAGTGGGAATCAACTCGTTGTTTTCATTGGGCACAACGGTCATTCCTCCCTATTTAGGGACACAATGGATTGGGCTCACCCATGGGCTATCAGATATAGGATAAATCATTCCCGCGTCAAGGAGTTTAAGGACCTCCTTTTTAATGACATCGTGAATTTTGGGATTCACCCTTCTTTGACTTTGAATTGCGGGTTTGTAGTCCCCCTCCATTAAAATCTTGTGAGTACAAAATTTTGGGTCAATACCCTTAATGTCGGATATTTTCCACGCAATTGCCCCTTTATGAGCCTTAAGAACTTTCAAGAGCTCGGTTTTTTCATTATTAGCAAGACCTTTTGCAATAATAACCGGCAACTTGTCATCACCTTCCAAGAATGCGTATTCAAGGTGAGAAGGAAGATCTTTCAATTCAAGGATAGGTGGTTCCTCGATTGAAGATTTTGGTTCAACACTCATAACTTCCATCGGCGAAAGAAATGGTGGAATAGAAGTATCATCACTAATCAACACCTCATCTTCATTGTCGATTTCTTTTGAAGTGAAATCGCCTCCTTGGAATGGAGTGAGATTTGGTGTGGAATTAGCAAGAATCGGATCCAAAATAGTGGGATCGCCACTTGACGAGCTATCGGAAAAACCTAACACTTCTTGTGAAAACTCATCGCAAACCACATCAACGATGTCAATGTGATTGATGGTAGCGATTGCATAAACATGAGAAGGTTTCGAGTTTTGAGTAGCGTTTATAACAAGTTCCTCTTCGTTGAATCTCAAAGTGATAGTTCTCGCATGAACATCGATAAGCGATCTCGAAGTGTCTAAAAATGATCGACCTAAAATTAGAGGAACTTGAGGATCCGCGGGGATGTCAACTACTATAAAATCAACGGGATAGTAGAACTTCCCCACTTTCACGAAAACATCTTCGGCTACTCCACATGCCATAATCGTAGAATGATCGGCCATCTCGATGGACATGTTCGAAGGAATGATAGCCGGAAGCGAAAGCGATTTCCAAATGGAAAATGGCATCAAATTAATGCTCGCACCAGATCGGCCAAGACGAGGCATTCTTTCATATCTTGTATGTCACAAGGAATGAGAAACTTTCCGGGATCACCAACTTTTTCCGGTATGCGGTTAAGATAAACCGAAGAACAATTAGCAAGCTTTGAAAGCTTTTCCTTATCTCTCATCATACTTTTAAAAGTGGAAGCGAAACGAGGCATATATAACAACGCGTCGGCTAAACTCACATCAAAATGCACTTGTTGAAACATTTTTATAAAAAGCTCGATTTGTTGTTTGTTACGTTCTTGCAACTTCTCTTTGTTTCGTCTTGAAGGGTAGGGTAAAGGTGGTGTGGGTTGGTCATTAGGCAACGGCCTTGGAAACTCGGGTTCCACAATTGGTATTGGTTCAACCGTAGGTGTGGTCTGAGCGGTACTTCGTGGGATTGTAATATGCTCCTTTTCGACCATCACCTCGGGTTCTTTCTCGATTTCCTTCTCCTTAGAAGTACTTGGATGAGAGATTGGTTCCTTGAAAGTTTTACCACTTCGTGTAGTAATAACCTTCATTTCCCCCTTCGGGTTTGCAATGGTATCACTAGGAAGACCACCCGAGGAAGAGGGTTTACACATGATTGCTTCAAACATCTTAGCCATTCGATCCTCAAATTTTGATTGCCTAGCATCCGCTTTTAATAACTCTTGCTTAATCTCATGTTGTCCTAATTCCATCTTTTGTTGGTTTTGTTGTAGACGTTGGATATTTCCTTCCATTTTGTTTGCATGAGTTTTAAGTTCATTAGCAAGTTCATTTTTTAGCTCGTTTTTCAACTCGGATCTTAAGCTAATCATCTCACGTTGCATGTTATCAAATTTAGCATCATTTGCTTTTGCATAATCCAAAAATTCTCCTTGCAAATTTTTAGTGTGAGCATTTTGAAAACCTTGTGTAGTGTTGAAAATCACGGTTTTAATTTTGATTAGAAATTTGTCCATTCCCACTTTGATAATTCCCCTTGTTGTAATTGCGTGTGTTGCCTTGGTAATTACCTTGGTTGTTGTTTCGATAAGTGTTAACATTTTGGTTTGGTGGAGCTTGATTTTGGCGGGAACCTTGGCCGTTTTGGTTGTAAGTTCCCGTTGCTACATAAGCACTCGAAGTGTTACCATCCGCGGTAATGCACTCGGAAAGATCATGAGCTCCCCCACAAGATAAACAACTCTTAGCAACCGCTTTAACCGACGCGGAATTGGAAGCTTCTTGAGCCTTCCAATGGGACATTAGATTAGCAAATCTATCAAAAAACCGATTTTCCTCATTAGCTTCATCATGTAAGGCGTTAATGCTACGAGACGATTGTGACGAAGATGACGAACCCATGTTGGCAACACTCGGTGTGTTACGAGGGTTATAAACCTTAGATCTATTTTCAATGATTTGTAAAGCCTCATTTGTCGTCTTGCACAAAAAATTACCACCCGCGGCGGCATTTAAATAATCTCGTTCATGATCATTAAGCCCATTATAAAAAGTATCCACTTGATGCAATTCCGTAAAATCATGGTGTGGACATTCATGTAACATTTCTTTAAAGCGTTCCCATGCCATTGAAAAACTTTCATTATTTCTTTGCACAAATCATGAAATCTCATTTTTCAAGTGTGTTGTTTTAGCTGGTGGAAAAAACTTGTTCACAAACTTAGAAACGAGATCGGCCCATGTCAAAATCGAAGCGGTTCTTTCTCGAGCCAAATTTTTGCGGGTCCATCCAACGAGTATGGAAACAACATAATCTTAATGGCGTCATGTGGAACATCCTTAAATTTGCTCGTGGCGGTGAGACGGTTAAAATTCCTAATATGGTAATGCGGGTTGTCTTTCTCGTGACCTCTAAACTTATTTGCTTGCAACATCGACATTAAACCCGTCTTAATTTCGAAATTCTCCGCAAGGATGGCGGGAATCACAATAGCCTCTCCAAAACCCTCGGTGGGTGCTTGTAGCAACTCCATCATAGTACGATTAGCCATGACGACTTCTTGTTCTACAATAGGTTCAACAATTGGAGGTTCTTCAACAATTAACGTCTCTTGATTGGCTTGCTTTTGAAGTCGTTTACGAGCTCGTTTTGCTTGATTACGAGTGATCATAAACTTCACGAAGAATGGGAGGTGAGCAAAGAAGATTCTTTTTGGGTGTTTTGCGAATTTTCAATTTTTTTGTGTTTTTTATGATATTTAATTTTTTGGATTTTGGTGTATCTTCGTAGACAACAATCTACAAAATCTCTCCTCGAATCAAACTCTTGATTAAAGAAGCCTCAAAGGAATGAAAACGATCACGTGGAGTGAACACCTTCGAATGACTTTAGAACTTTGGTGAAAACCAAATTGTTCAAGAGGGTTTAATCACAAAGAAAACCAAGCAAATATAGTATACGTAATAATACTTTGGGCGGCAAAACCCTCGATTAACGTTCAATCTCAAAATACTCACAAGCAAGCGGGGAAACGAGGCGGCGCGAAGCACTTAAGAGCCTTTTTCCTTAGGTTATATTTTATAATACCCGCCTTATACCCACCTTATAGTTTGTATCTTTCAAAATCGAGCTTCACGAAAGTATTTATCTATTTTTGCCTTTTTCTTTTTGTTTGAGATTCGAATACAATAATTAGGAGATCAAATCCCAATTAAGGTTGTGTTTTCACACTTTTGGAGATATTGTAAATTTATTATGATACTTAATACAATATAGTAATAATATTTGTACAAGAAAAACCAAGAAAACCGATAATACGTATTAGTAGAGTTCTACTAATACAAATACTATTTGGTTAATATTAAAAACAACAATGCAAATTAATCATGACACACCTCCCCGGCAGCGGCGCCAAAGTGATTGTGGTAAAATACACCTTTTAGGAAAAAGGCGTAAAAGCGGTAAGTATCGAGTGAGGATCAACACTAATGACCCTTAATGGTGTGAAAGTTCGTTTCCCAAGGAGGTATATGTGTGTGAAAAACTTGCCAAATGTTTATGATTAATGATTGGTTTAGAAGGGGATTAGAAGAGAAAATGACGAAGACGTAAAAATAAAAATTAACACAAAATCACTACTAGAAAGTTAAAACGTAGAACCTTAAAAATCACCAAAATAAAAATAAATTCTAAAAATTACCAAAAATTCACCAAAAATAAAAAATAATAAACTAAGAGTTTACCAATTATCAAAACTTTTTCAAACCTTTTAAATAATTAAATATTCAATTTTTAAATGCTAATTAAAGCCCTAAAAATCAAATAAATTATCAAAAAGCCCAAATAAAGATTTTTCAATTGATAAAACTCAAAAATGACCTAAAAAGATTAAAAACTATTTTTAATAATTTTAAAACTAATAAAAACTATTAAAAATGAATTAAAAACTATTAAAATTTAAAATAATTATAAAAATTAATCTAAAAGTGACAAAATTATTCCAAAAGTTGCTAAATTCCTATTTTAATGTGTTTAACCTAAGAAAAATGTAAAAATTTGGAAAAAGTGAAATTTTAAAAATAATAATAAAATAATAATAAAAATCCAAAAATAATAAAAAAATTCTAAAAACTTGCAAACTAGTTTATTTTAACCTAAATAATCAGAAAATCAAAGTGAAATTACCAAAATACCCCTAATGGGCCCTCAAATGGGCCAAATACAAATTCAGTCAACACAAATGGGCTTTTGGGCCCAAAAAGTCAAACTTGGCCCAATTGACTTGGAAAAGCCCTATCTGACTTAAAATTCAATTCTAAGAACAAAACTCTAAAGGCCCAAAAGCTGAAAATGTGCTTATCACAGCTTATTGAACACAAAGCTTATTCTTATTGGGCTTTTCAGTCCATTAAGCCATAAGCTAATGCCATAAGCTCTAATTTGACACACAACCCTCTTTTAGGATGCTTAAGAGATCTGTCAAAAGAAATTTCCAATAAGCTTACTCAATAAGCCAGAAAATAGAAAAGCAAAAATTCACTAAACGACAAAATAGTCGTTTTTGAGAAATAATGCACCTCAGAAGCTGATTCAACTTGCAAAAGCTTTCAAATGGACTCAATAAGCAATATAAATCAACAAAAATCCAATAAGCACAAGCAATAAGCCAGAATAAGCACAAATGAACTTATGTAAAAGTCAAAGGACTTGGTTTTCTAGTCAAACCTAAAAGTCAACCACCCAAATGCTCCAGGATGAACAAATGGGTCAAAATATGAGCACCTATTACAAAAACAAAGTTGTTGCTGGTTAAAATAAGCTATTATAGCTAATTGATAAGCTGACACCAAAATTGCACTAGCAGTGGTAACCAGCAGGGGAAAGGAGTTCCCACTGCTTTGACTAATTGACCAAGCTTAATTGAGAGTTCTGGTTTGATTCAATTGGAAACAAAGGCACCCTTGTGATTAGTGAACCACAAGGAGTCAATACCAACAATAAAATCACAAAATGATCCACACAATAAGCCACAATAAGCCAAACAGTCACCAGATAAGCACCAGATATGCAAATAAGCAGTTAAGCACTTAATAAGCAGATTTAAGCAAAATAAGCCAACCAAACTTAACCAGATGCACACACAAGCTATATAAACTAACAATAAACACAAAGCAACAAGAATCAAACACTGAATCAAAGTAAAATGCAAGATCAAAGCTCAAAATGTTACTGATGAACAAAGAACAATATGCAGAAACAGTTTGCTGATATACTTGACACTTGATCCAATTTCAAGCCTCAAATCCTTCTACCCTGGTGTGATTAACTATGATTTAGCACTTGTTACCCTTAACCTACGCTTAGATCTAGGTGTCCTCAAAATCCTAGCCAATTCTACCAAGTTATGAAGATTTTATAGCCAATCTATGAATCAATGTGTTCAAACCCACAAAACCTGCAAACAGATGAACATATGCTCCCAAATAACAGATACCAATGCTTGCATACAACACACAAGCACTTAACAAGCCACAATCCAAACTTATGCAGTAATCCCAAACACTCCTTAATTAGTCACTTATCAAAGAAACTTGTGATTTCTTCTAATAACCTACTAATTTTAATGATCAAAAACACTTACTAGGCAACTACTAACACAATCAAACACATAAATCACCAGCACAAACACAAATATTCAAAAATCAAAGCATAAAATCCAAAACAGTCATAAACATGAAATTTTTAGGGGAATCTTAACAAGAGCTTATACCTGCCTTCCACAACATCCTAGGAAGGCCAGCAATGCTCCTTGGACCTTGTTCAACAACTAGAACAAGACCAAGGTACTTCAAATAAGGAGATGCAATCTGCCTTGGTTGATGGTTCAAAGTAGAACCTCAAGGACTTGATATCTTCAACACAAGCAGCAAACAAACTCAACCAAAGGCTTAGAATCCTTCTCAGGCTTGGTGTCAACAAGCTTGAAAGAACTCAAGGCTTAAGGCTAAGGGTTAGTACACAAAAATAAACCAAAATCAGTAACAAGGACTTCAAGGCTTTTGAACCTTGAAAACCTTTCAAACCTAGACGTGCCTTAACCACAAGGTTAAGGAAGGTCTAAACAATCAAATGGAACTCAGAATTAGGCTACTCAAACACCAAACTTTTAACAAAATCAAAAAGAGATTTCAAATTTCAGAAATTCAAATTTTATTAAGCTTAAAAAGGAATTACAAAGATTAATAGCCTAAAACTGGAACAAAGGGACTCTCACATGTTGAGGTCTCCTTTTATAGGCAAATGCCTTGCTAACACTATTCATAAACCCTAGAACTGAATTCCCAAATGTGCCCTTGAGGTCTTCTAGATAATTCTTTGGTGTGAGCTGTCCAAAGTGATCCTGGATGTTCATTTTAGCTTTGTGATGAAGCAATGAATCATAGCTGTTGATTTGGACACGTCACTTAACTTGGAGGCCAAGTTGCATTCTGATTGGTGGAAAGGGAATTGGGGGTGGGGTCCATAGTGAGTCGGAGTGAGGGTTTTTGGTGTGGGATGCGTTTAAGGTGAGGTGAATCAAACGTGTTCCAAGGTAATTTCATTTTACCCTTTGATTTAAGTGGTGTAAAATCTGGGCTGGTAAAAGTGAATAGTACCCTTTTTGATCCGTTTTTGGTGGATTGGAGAAGTGTTTGGCGCAAATACTTGTTTGAATGTTTCATATGCACACTTCCAGTCCTTCTTTTTCCTTTCTTTTGTCAATTGCAAGTAAACTTCTATCAGCGCCCATTTATACTTGTAACAACTTTCACCACTTGGCAATTTTGGAACATAACTTTTCAAAAGGGTTTTCAAGGGTTGTTTTTGCCATTTTGAGATATTTCAAGGACTGATTTTGAACATTGTTGATCTTCAAAGGTCTTCATTGTATCTTTGACTTCATGAGGGACCATTATTGGCAATTTTTATTTGTTGAGGGACTAATCTTGCCATTTCTTCAAAGTTGAGGGACCTTTTGTGTAATTTTGACAAACTTAAGGGACCAAACTTGTAATTATGAATATACAAGGGTTTTAAGTGTCATTTCTTCAATAAATGAGGATCAATCTTGTTTGTCTTCAAATCTTCAAGGTATTTTTGTTGAGAATTTCATGATTAGGGCCCGGTTCTTTGTACGGCTTCGTTTCTCATGTCTGTTTTTCCTTGTAACTTGTGATCTTTTGTCTTTTTCACGATATCCATACCTAAAATACACAAGTAAACAAACACAAGCATATATATGGTATTTTATGACATTTTTATGCATTTAAAGCCCGAAAAGAACGATGAGATCATGTATAAATGCCATCTCATCAATAATTATTTCGTTATTGTGCCTTTTCCTTGTCTCGTCTTGAAGGGTAGGGTAAAGGTGGTGTGGGTTGGGGCAAAGTAGGCATAGGCATAGGCCTTGGAACCTCGGGTTCCATGATTGGTGTGGGTTCAACTGTAGGTGTGGTTTGAGCGGTACTTCGTGGGCTTGTAATTTGCTCCTTTTCAACCGCAACCTCGGGTTCTTTCTCTTTTTCCTTCTCCATAGAAGTACTTGGACGAGAAATGGGTTCTTTGAAAGTTCTACCACTACGAGTAGTAATAACCTTCAATTCTCCTTTCGGGTTCACGATGGTATCACTAGGAAGACCACCCGAAGAAGAGGGCTTACACATGATAGCTTCAAACATTTTAGCCATACGGTCCTCAAACTTAGATTGCCTAGCATCCGCTTTTAGCAACTCTTGCTTAATCTCATGTTGACCTTGCTCCATTTTTTGTTGATTTTGTTGGAGACGTGTGACATTTCCTTCCATTTTATTAGCATGATTTTTAAGTTCATTAGCAAGTTCATTTTTAAGCTCGTTTTTCAACTCGGACCTTAAGCTAACCATTTCACGTTGCATATTATCAAACTTAGCATCATTAGCCTTAGCATAATTCAAAAATTCTCCTTGAAGATTTTTGGTGTGATCGTTTTGAAAACCTTGGGCATTGTTTTGAAAATCACGGTTTTGGTTTTGGTTTGAAATTTGCCCATTTCCACTTTGATAATTACCTTTGTTGTAATTTCTTTGATTTCCTTGGTAATTTCCACCTTGGTTGTTGTTGCGATAGTTATTAGCTTTTTGATTTGGTGGAGCTTGATTTTGGCGGGAACCTTGACCGATTTGGTTAAAAGTTCCCGTGGCTACATAAGCACTCGAAGTGTTACCATCCGCGGTAATGCACTCGGAAAGATCATGAGCTCCCCCACACGACAAACAACTCTTAGAAACCGCTTTAACCGAAGCGGAATTCGAAGCTTCTTGAGCTTTCCAATGGGACATAAGGCTAGCAAATCTATCCAAAAATCGATTTTCTTCATTTGCCTCATCATGTAAAGCATTGATACTACGAGACGATGATGACGAGCCCAATTTGGCAACACTCGGTGTGTGACGAGGGCTATAAACCTTAGACCTATTCTCAATTATGACCAAAGCTTCTTCAACCGTTTTACACAAAAAATTACCACCCGCGGCGGCATTTAAATAATCTCTTTCATGATCATTAAGTCCATTGTAAAACGTGTCGATTTGGTGCAAATCGGAAAAATCGTGATGAGGACATTCATGTAACATCTCCTTAAACCTATTCCAAGCCGTAGAAAAACTTTCATTTGATTCTTGTGAAAATTTAGAAATCTCATTTTTCAAATGCGTAGTCTTAGAGGGCGGAAAAAATTGGTTCACAAATTTCGAAACGAGATCCTTCCACGTCAATATAGAATTGGGTGGCTCTTTCTCTAACCAAATTTTAGCGGGCCCCGCTAAGGAATACGGAAAAAGCATCATCTTAATCGAGTCATTCGAGACATCCTTAAATTTGCACGTGGCGGTAAGATGATTAAATTGGCGGATATGGTTGTGAGGATTGTCCTTCTCATCACCACGGAATTTGTTGTTTTGGATCATTGACAACAAACCCGTTTTCACCTCAAAATTCTCCGCAAGGATAGCGGAAATCACAATAGCTTCTCCATAACCCTCGGTGGGTGCTTGAAGTAACTCCATCATAGTTCGATTCGCCATGGTAGGTGCTTCTCGTACAATGGGTTCGTCAATAGGAGACTCCTCACTAGAATGAGTTGGAGTGGGAGTTTTGTTCTTTCGTCTACGTGCACGTTTTGCTTGATTACGAGTGAGCATAAACGTCACGTACAACGAGGAGACGAGCAAAGAAGATTCTTTTTGGTATTTTGTGTTTTTCAATTTTTTTGTGGTTTTTGATGGTATTAACTTTTTGGAAATTGGTGAATGTATTAAGTAGACAATAGTCCACAAATCTCCTCCTTAATCAAATCTCTTGATTAAAGAAGCCTCAAGGAATGAAAACGATCACGTGGAGTGAACGCCTTCGATGACTTTAGAACGATGGTGAAACACCAAATCGTTCAAGAGGGTTTAATCAAATAGAAACCAAGAAAATATATATTATATGTAATAATACTTTGGGCGGCAAAACCCTCGATTCACTCTCAAAATCAAATACGCACAAGCGAGCGGAGGAAACGAGGCGGCGCGAAGCACTTAAGAGCCTTTTTCCTTTAGGTCGTGAAATACAACCGCCTTATACCCACCTTATAGTTTGTATTATCAAGATTAAGCTTCACGAAAGTATTTATCTATTTTTGCCTTTTTTTCTTTGGTTTGAGATTCGAATACAATGATCGAGTGATGAAATCCCGAATCAAGGTTGTGATTGCTCACGTATTTGGAGTACTTGTGAATTTATTGTTCTACGTATACAATATATTAATAATATTCACACAAAAACCGAAAAACGATAATACGTATTAGTAGAGTGCTACTAATACAAATACTATTTATGGCTAATATATAAAAAAACAATGGTTCAATCAAAACACAACACGCCTCCCCGGCAGCGGCGCCAAAAATGATAGTCGTATTTTTACCCCTTTAGGAAAAGGAAGGCAAAAGCGGTAAGTATTAAGCGTACGTTTAGGAAAACGTAAACACTTATGACCCAAATGGGGATCGTTCTCTCGAGGAGGCACGTATGTTGTGTAATGAATTGATTAATTATGTTTGTGATTATTAACAAGAAAAGAAAAGAGGATAGAAAGGAAAGAAAAGACGGTTACGAAGACGAATTAAAACTAAGACGAAAAAGGCGTAAACGTAAAACCGTAAAACTACAAAAATTAAAATTTTAACCTAAAAATTCCTAAAAATTACTAAAAATCCACAATATAATTCTAAGAGTTTACAAAAAATCAAAACTTGCTAAAACCTTTTAATTAATTAAATAATGACTTTTTAATGCTAATTAAAGCCCTAAAAATCACAATTAATTATTAAAAAGCCCCAAACAAGATTTTAAAGTTTGTAAACCTCAAAAATGACCTAATTAGGCTAAAAACTATTTTTAAAAATTTTAAAACCAAATTAAACTATTTTTAATTATTTGAAAACTATTAAAATTGTTGGAAACTCACTTTATGTGACGACATTTAAGAATTCCCGTTAGTTATCATAGTCACGCACATTTAGACTAGACTAGGCTCTTTGTATAGTTTAGGTTGTGTGCGTGACTATATATACCCCTCCTTAGCTTCCAAGGAGGGGTGTTGATTGTATTTTGTTCATTTGGGAACACACACACTTTTACTCTCAACCTCTCTTTCTCTCTCTCTAAGCCATCAATGGCTTCCACCACCATCTACCACCACATTAGACCACCGGATCCATTTTAGCTTTTCTACATTTGGTATTAGAGCCTCGGTTCTATCCTTGGATCGTGTTTATATATGCGATTTGGTGGTCTATATTATTCTTTGAGTCTCGTTATATTATTACTGTCCATTTTTTATCACAAAATTTTTGTCACGTCATATTTTTGTCCATCTGTCCAAACCGTTGCATCTGTTGGGTCTCAACTTATTAATTCATTCCCTGGGTTTCATCATTATCATGGTCAAAATTCTTATCAAATCTGGTCAATGTTTCTGGGTTTCTGGGTTTCTTGTTTATACAATCAGAAAAGGACAAGTTTGCAGATCCATCTTTTTCGGGTCCTTCAAAACCCTTTTCAGATTGGGTTTTCAGATTGGATATTCATATTGCACATTCAGATTGGGTTTTCAGATTGGGGTTCAGATTGGATATTCAGATTAGATATTCAGATTGTACTGTCGGATTGGTTATTCCGATTGGGGAGATTGTTTGATTCCGATGACAGTCTCCCAAAAACTTTCCGATAAGACCAATTTAAAAGATATTCCGATGGGATTCTTTTTGACTATTCCGATGGAACATTTTTTTGACTTTCCGATTGGACTGTTTTTAAAAGACTTGTGAACCAATAATGTGACTTAGACCAAAACCTACCCATCGTCTAAACTAACCGAGTCAACTCGGTAATTATCGAGTTGACTCAGTCAACCCAACTGAGTTTAACTCACTGAGTCGACCAACTCATTCCATCCTTATAACTCCACAACACCAAATCTATCTATTTCCCATCGTCTCCTAATCCCTCTATACATCCAACCAAAGACTCGAACTCAAGCATAAAATCAGAAAACATCTAGATCTCAGATTCAACATTTCTTTTTCGTGTTTTGCACATGCATGTAGAGATCTTTTAGATCTTACACGAAAACGATATAATCATCACTGATCCGTGTTTGGTCTTTTAAACCAATTCTTTAATATACGAAATTAAATAAAGCTTTATAACAAAATTGTTACAAACTTTATTTTTTTCGATTTATTGTATAAAACCAACATGCAACCTTTCAAAATAAAACCTACCCGATAACTTAATCATCAAGATCTTGAGGCGATTTACATATCAACAAGAAGCCGCGTTTTCTTTAATGCAAGAAACAAAATGGTTGATTGGTTCGAAGTGTTTCATCATTCGATCATCATAGATCGTAACTGATAAACATGGCTTTGGTTAATTTGATTAGATATGTGATCAAGATCTAGTGTTAGGAGATTAGTTTCTTGAGGGCTGAGTTTTGACAGAAAAAGATTGGGATGAGATTTGATGATGATTAGCCAAGATGTTGTCTGGATTATCAATGATTTGAGAAGTGTTTTGGTGTCTAATGATGGATGTTGAGATGAGGTTAGAGAGACTTGGGGGACGGAGGAAACGAGGGGTGAGAGGATATTTAGGTGAGAGGCGGATTAACCAAGACAAGGGGATTAGATTAGGTTAAACTGTGAGTGCAATTAGGGTTGGAGTGTGTTGTATATCTCAAGTGGTGGACCGGGTTAGAATTGGGCCGAGGGTCAAGCCGGGCTGAACAAAGTTGGGCTGGACAAAGTTGGGCTGGACAAAGTTGGGCTGGACAAAGTTGGGCCGCATGTTTTAACACGTAATATACACAAATTTTCATTTCAAAATTGTTTATTTTGTATAAAATTTGGGTATTATGTTATACTTTGTTTATAATCAAAAGTGACGTGACAAAGTGACAAGTGACTAAGTGACAAAACTAATTTTGACGAGACCGGAAAAAATTGGGCAATTTTTTAGTGGCTTCAGATTTTGTTTGATCGGGTATTAATTACGTGACGTTGAAGACGGATTTTTCGAAGGCGTGTATTTATTTTATCTTTTACTAGATAACTTGCTCGTGCTTAATCCTAGAATGAAGACTTGGTTATCTGGTTTCCGGGTTCGGGGTGGATGGTTGATGACTCGGATAACTATCACTTAAAGGGGTTACATTGTTGTACTCAGTGTCACGCGCTTAGTCGACGTGGATAATTTCAAGAGGTGTTGTGCTTATAGACTTCTTCAGTGATGCATTGAGTACTTAAAGATTTCTCCACCGTTCTTCATTCAACAATAGTGCAAGCTTAAGTCACAAGATCGAAGGATTTTTATTCATCTTCACGTTTGACGTATCTGGTTCATTCTTTCAGTGGTCACTTCAAATTGCTTTCACGTGGGTTGGTAAAGGTGGCCATGGAGAGTTTATGAGAAGAGATTTTTGATCAACAGCTGATTCTCACAAAATATATAATTCAACTTATTTATTATTCTCACGAGATTTCAGGTTCATGTGCGTACAATTTATTGATGGTTCCGAGTTTCGAAACCATCAAGGGGGAAGAAGAAGACACATTGAACGCACAACGAGTACACGTGATGAACTTCATACCTTCTTTTGATTTGAAGATATTCCGGGATGATATTTGTCATAGCCGTAGAGAAACTCAGTGTTTTAACTCGTGTCGTTATCAATCTCCAAACGGTACACTACTGATTCGAGGTTTAATTGTTTGATTGTTGCAATTAAACATCATCATTATCCTATATGCATTCCCGGGACTTAATTGACTCTGGTGCATCTCCGGAAGAAGACATGTGCATTTCCGGGACTTAATTGACTCTGATGTTACGATGTCAACTTCATGAATGGGATAAAGTGTCCACTTCAGTATTTGAGCTTCATAATTGGGATTGATTTACCTTCTTCAACTATGTGGGGGAAGAAGTGTCTTAATTCTTTCTGGTATGCATAACTTGAATTCTCAGGGGGAAGAAAAATTCAGAAGAACTATTCAAGCGT
This sequence comes from Glebionis coronaria, assembly GCA_025667525.1. NCBI lineage: Eukaryota > Viridiplantae > Streptophyta > Magnoliopsida > Asterales > Asteraceae > Glebionis > Glebionis coronaria. The sequence goes on from CM046876.1 coordinate 370,974,134, forward strand.
GAGATGAAAAGTTGTTGATCTACTTGGGGGAAGCTATTTAAAATGCTTCTACATCAAGTTTACGTGGCATGAATTAGGGGGAAGCTAATTCAGAAGCTTCTCCTTAACCAGAAGTGTATGGGTTACTTAGCTCGTGCCGTTACAGTATTTCTTCTACAAGTTACTTTAAAGATGAGTCGTTTTGAAGACGAAGGCCTCAGAAGACTTCATCAGCATTGGATGCTTCAAGAAAGCTCTTATTCTTAATTATTTTGTACTTGTTAGGAAGAATATTGTAAGGAATTCTACACGTCGTCCCATGGGGGAAGATTGTTGGAAACTCACTTTATGTGACGACATTTAAGAATTCCCATTAGTTATCATAGTCACGCACATTTAGACTAGACTATGCTCTTTGTATAGTTTAGGTTGTGTGCGTGACTATATATACCCCTCCTTAGCTTCCAAGGAGGGGTGTTGATTGTATTTTGTTCATTTGGGAACACACACACTTTTACTCTCAACCTCTCTTTCTCTCTCTCTAAGCCATCAATGGCTTCCACCACCATTTACCACCACATTAGACCACCGGATCCATTTTAGCATTTCTACAAAAATCTATTAAATCTTAAATTAATTCTAAAAATTAAATGAAAAGCCTAAAAAAAATTGGAAAGTTACAAAGTTCCTAATTTAATGTCTACAATCTAGGAAAAATGAAAAAAGTAGAAAAAACCAACTTTCTATTTTTAGTAATAAATAATATTAAAATATTCTAAAAAATAAAAAGTTTATAAATTAATTCTAAAGAATTACCAAAAATCTTAAATAATCTAACTAAGACAAAAATACAAATTAAAGTTCCTAAAACCTTTTTATTAATTTTATATTAAATTTTAAAGTTGTCTAAAAACCCTAAAATCAAATAAAATTAAAAATAAGACTTTTTGAAAACTTTTTGGAATGTAAACCTCAAATTACTTAAATAAAAACTAAAAACTATTTTTCTGGATTTTTAAAATGCTTTTTACTATTTTTAATTTACTTTCTAGAAATTAAACTAAAAATAATCCTAAAAAATAAATAAATAAAGGGAAAATATACTTTTAAAACAGAAAAGTCTAAAATACTAATAAGAACCTAGGAAAAATGATCTAGTGCAATTAAGCTTAATAAGCTAAAATAAGCTAAAACAGTCACAGCTTATATTAAATAAGCACAAACAAACACACATTATATATTTGACTATGCAAACTCTTACCAGTCAAAGACCCTAGGGCAGATGGTTAGAGCGTTTGGTTGTGAGAGGAGTGGCGCAGGTTCGAGTCTTGGCCACGTCCTTTTTGTTATTTTTTTTTTCTTTTTTAACTTTTTAAAACTCAAACTTGTGACCTTTTAATCCTAAAAACATAAACACAAATCAGATTTAACCAAGATTAATGCAAGAAGGATAAAAAAACGTGCCCAGGTAGCACTTGTTGACTGATGAACACAAGTGACCTTTTCACTTGTGCAAATAGACCAAGAGGACTTGGTTTGATGATTTTGGTGTTGTTTTGATGGACACAAGGGGCACCCTTGTACTCAGTTGAGTACAAGGAGTCAATACAAGCTCAAAAACAGCAAGATCAAAGGCAGAATCAAACCAAATGCACACAAATGAGTTGCTAATATGACTATTAAGGTCTAGTGATATTATGCTGATGCAAAGTGCACACAAGTGACTTCAAGACCTCACAAACTTGCATACAATGTCATCAAGTGACCAATGAACAATAGCAGACCCTTAAATAACCAATATCCTAACTACTTTTCAAATTTGATGGCACCAATTTCACTAAACAAGCAGAAAAAAAGAACTTAACAGATTTTAAGCTATCTTTTCAACTTTTTATCATGCAATCCTTTTTAAACTACCACAAACTGAAAACCAGTGGAACTTATCACCTAACAATACCCAAATGACTAATTCTGAGCAGTTTCCAACACTCAAACTTGTCACCGAATCTGCATTAAACTCAAATCCAAACACCCCTTTAAGTATTGAAAACCAATCTTTTACAAACCAAATCCTTTCAAAACACACTCAAACTGATTTTTATCTATACTAGCATGCATACAATCCTATCATGAGATATATTTTACAGCTTAAACAAACAAAAAGCACCTTTCATGCAATAAGCACATAAACACCAAAATTAACTGAAAAATGAAAAATGAGAAAAGGTTTTTACCTCAAGGGACCTACATCCAGGTCCCTAGTGGTTGAAAACCCACCTCCTTATAGGCCCGGGCCTATGCAGACACCTTGAACAACAAAAACTTAACACCTGCTAAGAAAAACACACTCAAGCACAATATAACTGATTTTTCTTAAAAACTTTCTTAAACCTCTTAAACCTTTTCCAAAAACCTTGAAACCTTCAACATGTTTTAAAAACAAGATCAATATTCATAATTTCAAAATTTTGGTCCACTTTCACTTCTCAAAATTTGTAAATTTCTGAATATTTCAACAATCTTCAAAACCTTTTTGAAACTTCAAAACACAAAGTGTTACACAAATATGATATGGAACTCAGTCTAGCAATCAAACACACACCAACTTTTTAAAATTCAATAAAAGGAATTACTTTAAAAACATAAACACCAACTTTATAATTTATAAAAAAGGAATTACAAATGTGATTGCTAAAAACTGGAACAACGAATGCCACAGGTCGACATTTCTTTTTATACTAACTAAGAGAACTATCTAGATACTAAATAAAATAATACAATGCTTAAAACCCTAGCTAAGGGATTTCCTGATTTGCCCTTGAATTTTTGACTGAAAATCTGGTCAAGGTGGATACATGTGATGTGCCAGCTCTCTTTGTTGATCTTGGACGTTGGTTTGGACTTGGGGACAAAGGAATTGCATCCATCCGTTCAATTTGTCGGATTTAGGGTTTGGGGGAAAGAGACGTGTGCAGGGGAGGGGTCCACAAGACACATGGGTGTGTCTTGTGGTGGGTTGTGAGGTGGGTTAGGATGAGGTTAGAGGCAATTAGCAATCTGGACATAATCAACTCAAAACCCTTTGTTTTGGATTTAATTGTACCTGGCGATTAATTAGGGTTCTTGGTGGATTAGGGTGGGATTAATCCAAATTTGGGGGTAATTGTTTTTAAATAATTGTTTTGGTGGGAAAGGATTAAGGTTGACTAAGGGTTTGACTGGGGAATATTTAATTAACTTGGGTTTTGGGTTAATGGGTGGGCAGGTCGGGTAGGGTATGGGTAAATGGGTTATTGGGTGGGTATTGTGATGTGGCATTGTCTGGTTGGTGGTGGAAGTTTGTTTGTTTGTCATAAATGGCCCCAAGGTTCTTTGTCTTCTTCACTTTGTATAAACAGCATAGAAACTTCTTTCCCTTTGATTTTAAGTTTCAGCTTTTGTCATTTTTGGCACATAAACTTTCCATACTTCTAACAAGGACTTCAAATACAATTTTGGCATTCTTCAAGGGATGTTCTTGTATAGTCTTCAAACTTTAGGGACCCTATTCATAGTGTTGAATATTTGAGGGGTATAAAGTGTAAATCTTCAAAAGTTGAGGGACCAAAGTTGCCAATCTTCACTTCTTCAAGGGCATTTTTGTAAAATCCAAACTTGGGCCCGGTTCATTGTGCGACTTCGTTTCCCGTGTTCGTTTTTGAATGATTCTTGTGATCTTTTGCCATTTCCTCAATATCCGTACCTAAAAATACACAAGTAACAAACACGAGCATATATTTGGTATATTTAATGACATTTATTGCATTTTAAGCCCGATTTGGACGATGAGACCATGTATAAAAGCAGTCTCATCAATGTTCGCACTCGCCGTGAGTACATCTGAAACGAAAAACATCAAAGAAACCATGGCTGATCATGCATGGATTGAATCGATGACGGATGAACTTCAACAATTTGAAAGACTTAAAGTCTGGGAACTTGTTGACAGACCATACGATGTAATTCCTTTAAATCTTCGTTGGATCTGGAAAAACAAGTTGGATGAAGAAAACACGATCATCAAGAACAAAGCTAGGCTAGTGGCTAAGGGGTATGGCCAGAAAGAGGGAATTTATTTTGACGCATCATTTTCACCAGTTGCTCGTATGGAAGCGGTCAGGATTTTCCTTGCTTATGTTGCACATAAGGGATTCATTGTTTATCAAATGGACGTGAAGACAACATTTCTTAACGGTCCTTTGAAGGAAGAAGTCTATGTTACGCAGCCGGAAGGATTCGTTTATCCTCATTATCCTGACAAGGTGTATCGTCTCCACAAATCACTTTATGGACTCAAGCAAGCTCCAAGGGCGTGGTACGACGAGCTCTCGAAATTTCTGGTATCCAAAGGTTTCTCAAAAGGTTCCATTGATCTAACTCTGTTCACTTATAAATATGGGGATGAGATTTTGCTTGTGCAGATTTATGTTGATGACATTATTTTCGGGTCCACAAACCCAAAACTTTCAAAATGGTTTGAAAAAGTCATGCACAGCAAATTTGAAATGTCTATGATGGGCGAACTAAAATTCTTTCTAGGAATTCAAGTTCACCAATCCCAATTGGTATCTTTATAAACCAAGCTATGTATTGTCAAGAGATAATCAAAAAGCATGGTATGACTTCATGTGACCCCGTTGGGACACCATTATCAACCACATTGCTAGATGCTGACTTGGAGGGAAATGCCATAGATCAAACGAGATATCGTTCCATGATCGGCTCCCTCATGTACTTGACAGCAAGCTTACCCGATATCTCACATGCTACATGTTATTGTGCATGATATCAAGCACGACCTACTGAAAAGAACCTCAAGGAGGTTAAACGGATCTTTTGGTTCCTCAAGAATACCATTCATTTGGGACTCTGGTATCTGAGGGAAACCGGTTTCTTTCTAACGGCCTATTCAGATTCTGATCATGTAGGGTGGCTTGATACACAAAAAAGTACTTTTGGTGGTGCATAATTTCTAGGTCCAGATAAGCTTATGGGATGGTCTTCCAAGAAGCAAGATTGCACTTCACTTTCATCAGCCGAAGCAAAGTATGTGTCTCTATCTGCGTGTTGTGCTCAAGTTCTTTGGATGAGAACACAACTCACGGATTATGGCTTCCACTTTGATAAAGTACCTATGTACTATGACTCAAAGTCAGCCATAGCCATCTCCTGCAATCCGGTACAGCATTCCCGCACGAAGCACATTGATGTCTGATATCACTTCATAAAGGAACAAGTTGAAAGAGGTATTGTTGAACTATACTTTGTCGGAACGGATTACCAATTAGCAGACTTGTTTAATAAAGCTCTGTCGAAAGATATGTTTGAGTACCTCGTTAGGCCAATTGGTATGAGATGTTTGACTCCAGCAGACCTGGAGATTCTGGCAAAGGTGCCTGCTTGATTTATCTATCAAACTTCAACCTGTAAATATCTTTGAAAAAGCAAAATACAAAAATATAAAACATATAAAAGCAAAACAAAAATTAAAAATCTTGAAAATCCAAAAATATTCTACTCGACATGTCTTTCAGTATCGATAATATGGACGTACCTAGAAATGTCGCTCAATAACGACACGGGTGTGTACATAAAGCTCGAATGAAAGTTGTAAATATTTTTCAAAAGATGTCATTTCTTTTAATAATGGAAATTGTCTAGTTTGGACAATATTTCTAAACAACGGGTAGAGCAATCTATCTTGGGTTGAGCTTGTCCCAAAACATTCAACGTTTTGAGCGCAACACAATGGCTTGTAATCACTTTCAGATCGCAACCCGGTTCCATATTCACGGGGGAGTGTACGCTTTAGTGCCCTTACCCTCAGCAAAAGAAGAGAAATCTTCTTACACTTGAGTGGATCCGTCACGACCTTCAAAGTCTATGAACTCAAGTTTATACTTTAGAAAAACCTCTTCGCCAAAAAGAAATAGGATTTTTCAAAAAGCGTTGAACATAATTTTTTCAAGAACTTCTCAATGATTATTCAAAATCTTTCAAAAATTGTGTGATCAACAACTCCCATCCTCAAAAAGCAAAATGTGGATCAAATCCTCACAATGACAAGTCAATTGGATCAATTTTTGAGGGGGAGCATTTCAACTTCATGGAAAAGGTTAACACATCTTTCTCCTAGAGATTTTCAAGACTATTTTTCAAAATATATTTTCATCAAATTTTGTATCTCTAATATCAAAAGATTTTATATATTAGAGATAGGGGAGAAAATGTGATTAAAATGTGATCTTATATAAGACTCAAGCACTTTAACTCTTACCTACATGTGCGAAACACTTTCAATTATCGATGGACATATGAAGGGGGAGCACTTCTGAAACGACAAAACTATCAAGGTGCTAAATGTTTTTCAACCACCTTGTTAGACATTTAAAGTGGTTTTCATGGTTACGATCAAATACCCACAACATCTTTAATTCACGACGTTATTGGTGTCAAAAGGGTGGTTAGGTTTAAGTTCTATGATCCAACCAGAACCGGAGGGATCTTCCTAGGGACAATCCAATAGATTATTAGAAGTACTTAGGAAAGATGGAGTAGAATGTGAACGTAGCTGAATGCCGACTAACTACTGATGCTAGCACTGGAACAATCACAACAAGGTGCTAGTAATGATGTCTTGGTAAGCATTTAAGGGGTTTAAGAATGAAAAAGAAATGCAAGGATAAAGGGTGTAAACAAAGAAGCCCTCCATACAACTTAGACAGAAACCGGGTCAACACATCATGGAGACAACTCATCATGGACCCAGTGATGTATGCACAACCCTTTCCTATCTACTCAAGCTTCTCTCAAAAGAAGTTTGTTTTATTGTCACGGAGAACAACATGACTTCTATTGACTTTCTCACTCCAAGATAGTTGATATTGAATAGGTGGCATCTGCTCCAGCCTCCGACCACTAAAAGTGCACAAATCGAGTCTAGAGCATAGAGATCAATCAAATCTCATTACGACACACAGATGACGTACAAGAGAGTCCTACGCTAAACAGCACTACGGAAGGTCATATGCAAGATTCTTTATGAATTAAACATATGTAAAACTGAAAAGCAACAGTGGTTTGATTCTGAATTGACTCAAACTCGTTTCAGGTTTCTACACAATATCTTTATGCTCTTGCCAGAACATTCATAGTGATATTCATTAATATTCACAGTGACGAATGGAAATCCTTCTAGCGTCAACATCAAGCAGCGCTACGGTAGGTGACTTGTGAGATTCTTATGAATCAAGCTTGTGTCAACTGGAAAGCAACAATGGTAAAATTCTTTATGAATCACACTTGTTCTAGGAATTTTAATTGACGACTTTAGTCAAGCGGATATTTATCCAATTGATTCACTTTATGTTCGCAGTCTTCATTTGAGACGGTCGAGTAAAGAGAACGGCTAGAACAGCCGCGAAACCCTGTCAATGAGATTCTTAACTTAATCTACCTATCACAGGTACGGTATCTAATATCGTATAACGGTCTTCAACGACCGGAGGTAAAATGCTACCGATTAAGGACGAATGTCAAAGCCATTCAGTCTGTGTCTATGTTTTGTCTCAAGATGATGGCGTCACGGTGTATTCAGCAAAGTCAAAGATTCAAAACCACATACTCATGCCTAAAGACATATTCAACAATTAATAGTGTGAGCATTTGGATGAAGACACAAGATCACAAGATGGCAAAGACAAGTCAAGGATGATTTGAAGATCTCAAGATAAAAAGACAAAGTCGAAAGACAACGACAAAGGCTCAAAGATCACAACATGAAGGAAAAAGACTACCATTACACGTTCGAGACTCATTTACGACGAGATTAGTAATCTCTACAAATCTCCAAATGACAAAGGGTAATGGCCTCTCTTAATGGGTAATGACCTCTTATTGGGGGAGATTAGTGGAAACCTAAGTTTCCTCGAATATTTTAGCTGCTAGACATAACCATTGTTCATATGATTAATAATCAAAGCGAAAAAGAACAATAGTTAGGAAAAAAGGTGTTTGGGGTACAAGAACACATAATTACTCAATTGGATTGTTCATTAGATTAATAACAAACACTCACTAGGTGTGTATACATTAATCCCACACCTAGTCGACACACGCTTTAGGTTTACATTGTCAATGAAAGATATGAAAAACCTAATAACCCTTGGTTCCTTTTATAGACTAAGGATTAGGGTTTTACAAGAGATAACTATGAATAAACATGCATATCTTCTATTTAAATAACTAATAAAGAAAATAAATAAATAATATTCTGAATACTTATCCAAAATAGATACTTCCAACAGTGTTTGACTTCTGTTGACTTCTGCCAATGCCTACTTTACACTTGTCAACGCTTAGACACAATGTGTCAACGTTGAACAAATGCCTTCATGTTTTCTTCGTTTTTGAGTTTCTGCCACATCAACTTTTTGACCCAACAATCTTCCCCTAATTGATGTTGGCAAAACTCTTTGTGTATCTCTTGTAAGTGGTACATCATCTACAAATTGCTTCCCCTCAAGTGTAGCATGCGTATCTTCTCCTTTTTGTCACATCAATAGGGAAGGAAAAAAAGTATGCGATCGAAGATTCTCCAAATGTAGGCTCTATGTAATGATTTTGAAGAAAAATAACTATAATAATCTTGATGTAGAAGTATAATAACCCAAACCTTGTGTTCCATGTCTTGTACTATCCACGTGATAAAGAACTTATACTCATGGAAAAATATAAGCAGACCTCGATCCCTTGTCAACATTCTCAACCTTTATGAGACACTGAGCACGATAATGTAACTCCTTCAAGTGTTATGACAAGTCTACGTCGCCAACCATTAAAATCACGAACAAGTTATCTTAAAAGTCAATGACCGGGAGTTCACGACTTTAAGATATGATAGAACACAAACTCGTGAAAATCTTCTTCGAACATCAAACTTACCATATGAATTCTTCCCCTTAATCCAACACCTCTTCATGACAAATTTTAATGAAATAACATCTTCATACCATATGTAAAAGTTCTTGATTGGATAACTCTTTCACAAGGCTATCCCGATTACATAATCTAAAATGTCCATCAAATTCTTCACGAATTGTTGCTAACTTCTTAAAAATCATTGAGCCCTTGTAAAAATATCCGAGCCATTAATATCAACTTGATATTCTGTATAAAAACGGAGATCCTATGTACCTTTGTGTGTAAATACCTCTTTTTGTGTGCCAAAATCCTATCAATTTTCTAAACATAAGCTATTACTTTTGTCGTCCAATATCCTCTTTTATCCAAGAAATCATCACTGTTTGTTGTCCAATATCGGACAACACTTGTCAGCGTTTGAAAAACTATATATCGGACAACAAGTGTCAACGCTTTTCTATCAGCGTTAACTTTATTCCTGTCAGCGTCAAACGAAAACTTGTCAGCGTCTACATCTGCTCCTGACGTCTTCTAGGGCTACAAACTTGAATATTACCCTTTTTAATATCTCCACATGGTCACCTTGCAATCCTATCCAAATATAGCACATTCACACGTCTTTGCCATCTTTTCTTTAGGATATAAACGTTTATAACCATATCAACCCATAATATATCTCGTATCATCTTCATATGATTGTTTCCTTATATTACGTATGCAAGAAATCCTGCCCACATAACAAGTCAATAATCAAAGAATATAATCCCAAGTTTTTAGCATACTTGACATGATTAATCCAGAAGTAAGTAATAATGAATATTACTTTTACGTGACCATATATCATCAGTAACCATCCATGTGAACAGAAACTTCCATTCTCACGTCCAAAATAAATAGGATATATTTCAATCCGTACAAAGTAGTAATTATGGAACAGAATATATCATACCAAATATATGCTTCCATAACTTACGTCATGGACCATATCAACCAAGAATATCGCATCCATCCTTTCTACTTAATGTCGTGGAGATGATCATCTTCTGCTATCTTTGGACAGAATAGTTCACTCACGTCCCTTTCATCTGTTGATGCCAACAGTAACCATCAACATCTTTTGACTTGTAGATTATCACGTGATCATATCAAACCCCAATGAAGAACATACGTTAATATGGATATGATACAACATTCAAGCAGCCAACATACGTGACATATTCTAGGGTTTGCACAGAAACCCTAATATCAATGAATCATATAACAGCAAACCACGAACTGATATATTAAATATCACAGCTTTAACATCGATTCCTGTTGTTGACACCTCTCTTGAACACCATCTTTTCTGTTTAGGAATGATCTAGGGTTTGAATAAACCCTAAACCATGATTTTATATAAAAGCAGAAAACTGAATACCTCACTATGTAGTCAACTTCGACCTCGAATAACTTCTTCATGAGAGCTTAGATCGAAGATACCTTCAGTGAGATCCTAGACACAAGTGCCAAGAATCTACAACAAAAATTTCATGATGATCCAACGGTTAACGAAGGAGAAATCGTGTTCCTACTACGGATGTTCACAGAGATCTACATAAGATCACATATCCTGCTGCTGACTTTGACGCTTAATAACTTTTTCTTGGGGATAAAACTTGACAATCCTTCCGGTGGATGTCTAGATATATGTGTATAGAACAGACACAAGAAATCTCTTGACGATCCAACGGTCAAATAAAAAGTTATGACCTTCTGAACACTGCTGCGCACAAAAAATCGCCCAGAAAAATCCTAGACGAATTTTTCTTTTCTTCTCAAAACACGAACACCTTGTTGGTCTAGCATCACGAGCCACGAGGCTCTGATACCAACTGTGGAGTCCTATGATCAGTTAGACTCAATGGTAAAAACCATTATATCTAGGATATTCATCATTCATATGATTAACATAGCGGAATAGAATAATGATTATAAACAAGGTATTAACAAAGATGAATTCTCCCAAATGTTTGTATTAAAGATTAACACAAACAACTCTAAGCATGTATACATTGAATCCCATGCCTAGATATCAAAGCTTGTTGTAGGTTACATTGTGAATGAATAATATGAAAAACCTAATAACCCTTGGTTCCTTTTATAGACTAAGGATTAGGGTTTTACAAGAGATAACTATGAATAAACATGCATATCTTCTATTTAAATAACTAATAAAGAATATTAATAAATAATATTTTGAATACTTATCCTAAGTAGATACTTCCAACAGCGTTTGACTTCTGTTGACTTCTGTCAACGCCTAATTTACACTTGTCAACGCTTAGACACAATGTGTCAACGTTGAACAAATGCCTTCATGTTTTCTTCGTTTTTGAGTTTCTGCCACATCAACTTCTTGACCCAACAACATTGTTAGCCTCAAAATATTGAGTCAAACAAGAATGCTCGGTCATATGTTTATTATGTATCGTATATTAGAACGTTGTAATAGGTAGTAGATTAGTCATGTTATACGGGCTTAACTTTAGGCTAAAGTTCATTGATAAGTAACTAAAGCCCAAAAGGAAATCCCGACCCATTAGAATATAGTCCATAACCAAGCCCGCATGTGGGTGGATTATAAATACCCTTCCTAGCATGTTAGGAAGGGTGTTGCTCATTTTATTTTTCATTCTCTAATCTAATCCTCCAAAAGTTCCAATCATTTTCTCTCTACTTTCTCTCACTACTTTCTCTCTCTAGAATTCATCTATTTTCTACCTTTCTTTCTTGTTTAATCATCACAAATATAAGGGAAAACAGTAGTAGCATGTGTATAATGTATGCTTGAAAAGGCTACATGTAGTATTTTTAAGTAGAAATGTGTATAATAATGTTAGTGCAAATATTACAAATTTTAATCGATATAATCTCTTTATGTTTTGTTGATGACAAATGTATAACTCGCAATACATTATGTAAAATGTGTAAGGAACTCGTAATCACTTATGCATCAATATGTATACTTCTATCGACACCTTCAAGCTCGCATTCGTCATGAAGAAAAAAAAAGGTCGCAGTTCCTTATAGGTACCGCAGATCCTTAAAGATATTGAATTGCGGGAATATCTGACGAACCACAGGCAGACTAGCCATCAGGCTCATATAAGACTTCTACAATAGGCTCATACCAGAATTCTAGAGGCTTCTAGAAGATGGAGAAACTAATAAATTCAAAATTCAAAATTTGAATTTAGGCTCCAAGAAGATTGATGACGTATAGTCCCCAGCCAGGTCATGAACCCGATCCACGGGTACTACCCGTATCCGGCCCATCACGGATGGGTGGGATTCATGTCATTTAAGCCCATGGGCTTAGGTGAATAGTAACCGCACACACGTGTGCGGCCCACGGCCCGACATGGCCGGTATAGGGTTAGACAAAATCATACTCTTACTATGATTAGGATTTATCCCAAAGGAGAGGATATTCACTCACCATAATTAGAAGATAACAATCAATCTTATTCTGGTACGTATCCTTTCCTTGGGGCCGAAGCATCAGTGACAGCCCATTAGGGTTTCACTTCCTATATAAGGAACCCCCAAGGGTTCCACAAAGGTATTACATTCTACACACACACATCTCATCCGATTCTCATAACCCTAACTGATTACTTACTCCCACGCTGGAGTCTAATCGTGGGATACATTCCCACGGTAAGCCTAACACGTGTTGTTTTAGTGTGCAAGATCCCAACCAGATAATTCACTTGGTGCAGGAGCCGGAGTATAGCCAACCCGAATTAAGCCAAATTCGGGTCTAGCAAGGATCACCCAACTTTTGTATCAACAAGTTGGCGCCATCCGTGGGACAATTACACTAAGCTAGAGCAAATCTCATCTCGATCTCTCAATGACAAAAGGACATCCGCAAGGAAACCCCAGGAACACAAATCCTGGAAACCGGAAGTCCCCAGGGGACGGGATACTCATTCCTAACTGATCCCCTAGTAACCAAACAGGCGGACCGAATAACCGAAGTGGTCTTTAGTCCATGGGTATGACAAGCACGTTCGCTGTCACCCCACCACCTACTTTGACCTTGGATAACCCTGATCCAGGGAGTGCGCCCAACCTCCCTAACAAGGAGCCGCGCAGGCCATCGACTGAGGAAGAAGTGGAGGTCAAACCACTTAGTGAGGAAGATCTCACTCGAGTTCTCACGCCGAACTTCGAGAGGATCGTCCCAGGAATCGCATCCAGGTTGAACCTAGGGAGGGACCTCTAATCTAGGCTCAACTTTGGCAGTGCCGGACCAAGCACCTCTCCTTAAATTCAGAGGAAGCGAAGGACACGACCCCAGGAGAGAAACCTCTTTGAGGAAACTCCCCAACCTAGGAATGTGTTCGAACGCATAGGGGATCGTATTATGCAGGAACTACTACAATCCCGTGAGGAGGGAGAGAGGTCTGACGGTTCACCCGAACGACCAGAACTAATCGTCGCACAAGCGTGTGGGACAGGATGAATACCGGGAAGAAGGCTCCTAGCTCTTCTCACAAGAGTGATCCTCAGCCAAAGGATGGGGCACCGCCCCCTTCTTCCGGTCCATCAGGAGAGGATTCGGATGACCATCCACCCAAGCGTCACAGACCCAGGAGTACTCCTCCACCGCCACCAGACAATGAAGAGTACTATGGCGGCCCCTATTATCGAGAGGCGGAAGCAAAAGATCTTTCTCGCTTATGGTGTGACCCTAATCTCACCCGTCCATGGGCTGATCCCAGGGAAGATCCCTTTACTCTTCGCATACGGAATTACTCCGAGGATACAAAGCGTCGCATGCCGACGTGTGTCAAGACTTATGATGGGACTGGTGATCCGGATGATCACCTAAAGATATTTGACACGCAGGCGAAAATTGAACGATGGCCCATGCCTATATGGTGCCAAATGTTAAATTCAACCTTGATCGGCAATGCTCGTGATTGGTATGAGGGACTTCCTCCGCGAAGCATTGATAGCATCACTAAACTGCGTACTGTGTTCAAGAACAATTATACTCAGCGAAAGAAGTATAATAGGGACCCGGTCTCATTGGCAACCGTCAAGCAAAGGCCTGGGGGATCTACGGAGGCCTTCACCCAACGCTTCAATGACGAGTGCATGCGCAAAAAGACAATGTCGGAACTTCTGAAATTTTTTGATTATATTCACGCCATAACAGACAGGGAATTAATCAGACGTCTCATTGACAAGCGACCGGAGAGGTATGACGAACTTATGGAAAGGGTCAGGAACTTCATAGAGGGAGAAACCGCGGTATCCGCGGCCTACCCTTCAAAAGGAAACAGCTACCGATCGAAAGACCAGTCCAGGAGACAGTCGGGAGGTCAAAACAGCCAGAGCAGTAGGAGGAGCTCGGACTACAAGAGCCAAAACAAAGGAGGGCAGTCGGAGGACAAATTTACCCCTCTAAAGATGTCCTACAAGGAGATCTTGCTAACAGAAGGGTCCAATTTCCCGAGACCTCCCCCAATGACAACCCCGGTGGACCGTCGTCAAGGAAATCGCTTTTGCGAATTCCACAACGACAAGGGCCACGACACGGAGGAATGTATCCAGCTCAAGAAGCACATTGAGTCACTGATCAAGTCAGGCAAACTCAAACATTTGGTCAAGGATTAGAAGGATGGAAAGGACAACAAGAAGTATGACAAGAAGGATCCTCAAAGGACAAACCTTTAACTATATACATGATCCAATCCAGACAGCGCCGCTCAAGGCATAAAATTAGTCAAAAAATTTCACGCGACAGAGAAATCTCATTCCCTCCCATCACGGCAAGTGATGTAGCTGATGCACCTCTCACGATTGAGATAAGCATTGGAACACACAGTGTCCGCCGTATGTATGTGGATGGAGGGTCATCAGCATAAGTACTATACGAACACTGTTTCGTACAGTTACGACCAGAAATAAGAAGCCAATTAGTACCGGCCACGTCGCCGCTCATCGGCTTTGGTGACAGCTGCGTCTGCTTGTAACCATTGGTAATGAAGAGCATTCCACCATGGCGTGGATGAACTTTATGGTGATACGCTCACACTCTCCATACAATGGGATCATAGGCAGACCAGGCATCCTGGCCATACGGGCAGTACCCTCCACAGCTCACAGAATGATTAAATTCCCTGTGTAAGGAGGAATTGTCACTATCTATAACACAATCATACCAGCATCCGAGTGTCATGCTGTGACAACACCGATTCCACCTGTTCCCCCCAAGGATGGATCACCACCTCCCAATTGGAAGGTGGCAATCCATCCTGATTATCCGGAACAAGAGGTATCCATAGGGGGAACACTCTTGGATAGCGGCAAGAGGGCCATGTGCTCTCTCTTAAAATCAAACTTAGATGTATTCGCATGGGAGCCCAAGCATATGACGTGCGTACCGCGTGCGATAGCAGAACATAAGCTCCAAATCCGCCAGGGATATCCTCCCGTTAAGCAAAAGAAGCGCGGTCAGGCACCAGAACGTAGCCAAGTAATATTGGATGAAGTACGGAAATTGGTGGATGCAGGTATCAAGCGCGAGGTATACTACCACGAGTGGTTATCCAACCCGGTCATGGTCAAAAAGCATGATGGGAGCTGGCGCATGTGCGTGGACTTCACAGATTTGAACAAAGCCTGTCCGCAGGACTGCTATCCGTTACCGGAGATTGACTGGAAGGTGGAATCCCTATGTGGATATCCCTTTAAGTGCTTCTTAGATGCATACAAGGGATACCACCAGATCCAGATGGCGAAAGAGGACGCAGAGAAGACGACATTCCATAATAGTCAAGGCGTATACTGTTATACAAAAATGCCATTCGGACTAAAGAACGTCGGGGCAACATATCAACGGCTTGTTGACAAAGCCTTTGACTCACAGATAGGCCGCAATCTTGAGGTCTGTGTTGATGATTTAGTCATCAAAATCCATACGGAGGATGCACTTCTCTGTGACGTCCAAGAGACGTTTGACACCTTAAGGAGGATTAATATGAAACTGAATCCAAAGAAATGTACATTTGGGGAAACTTAAGGGATGTTCCTTGGATATATGATTGATCCAAATGGCATCAAGCCTTTCCCGGAAAAGACGGACGTGGTAATACAGTTACCATCTCCTCAGACACGGAAAGAGCTGCAATCATTAAATGGGAAGTTGGCCGGGCTAAACAGATTCTTGTCGAATCCACGGAGAAGTCACTCCCCCTATTCAAAACACTTAATAAGTGCATCAAGAAGGGAGATTTACGGTGGACAAAATAAGCGTAGGAAGCTTTTGGTCAGCTCAAGCAACACCTCGCATCTCTTCCCATGCTAGTAGCCCCCCGACCCAAGGAGGAGCTCATCATGTATCTGTCGGCCACACATGGAGAAATAAGTGCGGAACTCATAACGGATAGGGACACAGTCCAAACTCCGGTCTTCTTTATCAATAGAACACTACAAGGGCCGGAGTTGAATTATTCTTCCATGGAGAAATTTGTTTTGGCATTAGTGTTTGCTACAAAACGGTTACGCCAGTACTTTCAGGCGCACCCAATTGTGGTTATTACTGATCAACCAATAAAACAAGTCATCTCCAGACCAGATGTGGCCGGTAGGCTACAGAAGTGGAGCATTCTATTGGGAGAGCATAACATCTCTTATAGACCAAGGACGGCTGTTAAAGGCCAAATCTTGGCAGATTTCTTGATAGAGAAGCCGGATGAGGAGGGACCGGTCGTACAACGAGAGGAAACTCCTGCAGAATCGTGGGTATTATTTACGGACGGATCTTCGTGTACGGATGGATCAGGAGCTGGTCTCATGCTTATGAATCCGAAAGGAATGGAGTTTACATACGCCCTACGCTTTGAGTTCACAGCCACCAATAATGAGGCAGAATATGAAGCGTTGATTGCGGGTTTAAAAATCGCCGCTAGAATGGGAGTCCGCAACCTTGAGGCCTACGTGGACTCACGGCTTGTCGCGAACCACATTCTAGGGGGTTACGTAGCCAAGGAGGATAACATGGTTCGATACTTGGAAAAAGTCAAGTCACTCATCACTGCTTTCAGCAAGTTTTCTATCAACCAGGTACCAAGAGGTAACAACAAGAAGGCGGACGCTCTTAGAAAGATCGCGTCTGCAAGTTTCGCCCATTTATCCAAGCAAGTCTTGGTAGAAATATTAAAGGAAAAGTCTATAACGGAAGGGGAAGTCGCAGCCATAGTTGAGGAAGATGGACCTACATGGATGACCCGATCATCAACTATTTGACTAATGAAACCCTTCCGGACGAGGAAAAGGCGGCACGACGTATCAGAAGGAAGTCACAGCACTTCGAGCTTCGAGAAGGTATTCTTTACAAGCGCTCTTTCTTACAGTCGTGGTTGCGGTGTGTTGGGTCACGCCAGGCTACTTATGTGATCAGTGAGATACATGAAGTGTTATGCGGCATGTACGCGGGCCCCCGATCCGTAGTAGCTCGAGCTCTACGCATAGGATATTATTGGCCTACTATGCATAGGGGTGCACGCGACATGATTTACAAATGCAATGATTGCCAAGTGCACAGACCAGTACCACGACATCCACAGCAGGAACTGACACCCATTACATCCCCATGGCCATTCTATAAGTGGGGGATTGACATTGCAGGACCTTTCCCTGTAGCTGCAGGGGGAGTTAAGTTCTTGATTGTCGCAATGGACTACTTTACACGCTGGATAGAGGCTAAGGCAGTTAAATCCATCACAGGCAAACAAGTTAAAAAGTTTGTTTGGGAGAAAATCGTGTGCCGTTTTGGCTTTCATGGAGAAATCATCTCGGATAACGGAAAGCAGTTCGTGGATAATCCATTCAAGGACTGGTGCGCAGCATTGAATATCACGCGGCGCTTCGCATCTATTAAACATCCGCAGACAAATGGTCTTGTGGAACGAGCGAATAGAAGCTTGGGTGAAGGCATCAAGGCACGCTTGGATGAACGAATTTCCAAATGGGTGGACGAACTGCCACATGTTCTATGGGCACATAGGACTATGATTAAAACAGCCAATGGGGACACTCCATTTGCATTGGCCTACGGCACCGAAGCTGTTATACCAGCAGAAATCGGAATGCCGACCATCCGCACAACGGAGGTTAATGTCGTCACAAACGACGAGCAACTCCGGATTAATCTGGACTTGTTGGAGGAAAATAGAGAAATAGCGGCTATTAATGAGGCCAAGTCCAAGGCACGGATGAAGGCTTATTATGACGCCAAGGTTAAAGGTGTTTCTTTTCGACCGAGAGATTTTGTTTACCGTGCTAACGAGGCAAGTCGAGCGGATAATACAGCCAAGCTAGGCCTTAAGTGGGAAGGACCGTATGAGGTTACGGAAGCCTTAGGACGGGGCGCGTACAAGTTGCGTGACATGGATGGCCGCGACCTACAACGCACATGGAATATCTGCAATCTTAAAAGGTGCTATATTTGAAAAGCTACGGCTTCTGCATGGACACTTTGCTATATCTGGCTTCAATGAAGATCCATGTGTTATCTTTGTTTTGTTTTTATGCTTTCTAGGTTCTCTTTGTTTTTAGGATTTCCCATTCTTGTCAAAACAAAAAACGTAAACGTTCTAATAAAATGTCGTGGTGCCTGGCTAGCTCCATGGCTCGTTCTTGTGCAAATTATTGTCTTATTGTTTTTATATTTTATGAACAAATTATTGTCGTATAGATTTAGTTGTTATTACTATAATGTGCTATCTCTAATTCATATGCATTCATTCAATACCGTACATGTACTATGCGCCTCCAGGCGGGGTAAGAGGATTAAGTGAACCTAATAATTCAACTTTTCGCATAAGAGGGATGCAACCCTAGTGACGCGGATCATGTATCCTTACTAGACACCTTACTCACAAGACGTTGTGATAAGTTTCCATATGCCGCGCTCACGTAGTGCTTTGCATGGTAAAGACGCACGCCTCACGTCTAGTAAAATATAGACTTGATTGTGTTTTTGAGTAAGACGTGACATGTCATGCAACACAGGTATATGATATCTAAAAAAACAACAAAAATACACAAGTTTCAAATTTAAAACATTAAAATAGCCGTGGTCATCACGGACTTGCTTGCATAAATATGACAAGTTATCACAACATCAGTTTTAGCCGTATACATACACGGACATATAAAATAGTACAAATGTTTACAATGTAAATTACAAGGGAGGTAGGAACTCCCCTATCTCTTTCTTCCCTTCTTCAATCAAAGTGCGGAGGACCTCCCCGTGCGCATTCCTTCCTTCTTGGGCCTTGATCATGTTTGCGTCCAGCGCCTCGGCCAGTAGTTTTTCAACTTTCATCACCTTCGACACAGAGTCGTAGGTAGGCAGGGTTAGTTGGATAGGATCGGCGGTGAGCTTCCAGATTATTACCCCATTGGGAGCATCCTTCAGTAACTCTAGCTCGTCTAGGAAAGGGTGTTGGATTTCAGCAAGGGCAGCCATTTATGCGGTCATCTTATCTCCGGCCAGAGGGTTGTGGTAGGCATGTTGGGTAATATCTTCTTCCTTGCCTATTAGCTCCGTAGCTTTGACCAGCCCCTCGTGCCTACCACGGTCAATACCGTCCGATACAACGTCAGCAAAGGCCTGCAGCAGGTAAGGAGCCCCCGTTACCTTGCTCACGGCAAGCCGAATTCCTTTGCCAACCATCCATCTACGCCCAGCTATGGCTGTGAGCAAAGGAGGGCACATCATTTCGGCGCAGTCCGCTGCCATCTTGCTTAGTTCACCCTCAGCTATTGTAGCTTGCTCTTCCAAGGTGGTCCGCGCCTGGGTTAGTTCATCCTTCAGCGTGTTGCACTCCTGAGCAATAGTAAAGGCTTGTACGGTGATGGCTTTAGTAGAAGCTTCGGCTGCGGATACCTATACACGACACTTGGAGTTACTACAAAGGCAACATAATTTTTTGCATGCATAAAATAGGTGTTAATGTAGGAAGTATACCTTCTCATTAGATGCTGCTAAGAGGGCCTCCAGCTTGGCGATACGTTCCTCACGGGCATTGGCGTGATGGGCTTGCTCCTTGACGGTTGACTCTGCTACGACCAACGCTGCCTGCAAGGATGTGATAGTTTTCTCGTGCTTACCCACCACTGCTTCGTGGCGAGCTATTTTTTTATCAGCGCGACTCACGTTAGCCAAGGCCTTAATCAGACGGCATCTTAGGGCCGTACTAACTGTCACCTGGTGTGCGGAGGACACATCAAACTACTTTAGTAGCGTCTCATGCTCTAGTTCGTCCAAATCTTGCGCCAGCTCTGGAGGAGTGATATGGTCAATGAATTCAGTGCACTCGGTCTTCGCCTCCAACCTTGTTAAGCTGGATAAATTCCATGCTAGGCAAAGGCTGGTATAGGGTCCCTTAGGATGTGGCTCCTCGTCATGGGTCACGAGTGGGGATGGAGGTCTCATTGATGTCACGGGAGAGGGTTCCCTTTCCACCTCCTTCTCTTGAGCCACGGTCGACGGGTCCGCCCTGTTATTAACACACTTATTAGTTCTGTTTATAGATTTATATCCTTTGGAATGGGTACTTACGTAGTGCCAGTCACGGGTTCCGTGATTGTAGGATCCACGGCATTCACGGGAGTGGCCATCCAGACTTGCTCATCCGTGTGCAGCGAGGGGTCGACCTAGGCCGTAGCGGTGTTGCTTCCTTCCTGGAACTGTGGATGGTCTTTCCTTAGCTTCTTCAGGGGAGCATTATGTGCCCCCGCCCCATCACCTAGAGTTTTTGCTACCCTCCTGGTAGTCTTCCTTTTCCTGGATTTGGGCTTGGGGGACCCAGAAGCTTGCATGGTTTCTTCATCATTACCGGTGCGATTGTCAGCAGGGTTGGTGAACTCTTCCTCTTCTTCTTCTTCTTCATTCTGGTGCGGCACGGTGTCCTCCAGCAGCAGTTCTCCACTATCTTTATTATGGAAGTCAAGAGGGGACTTCTCAATCACGGGCTCTCCCTCATCTGATCGCGGCTCAGTGGTTTCTTCCAGCGTGATGGTTTTGTCTGCGGTGGCTTCCAGTAGGGGGAATTCATTTTCTTTCAGTGGTCAGAAACCTTCAGGAACTTTGCTTGGATCGCCTTGGCACAATAATCCATGTAGGTTCATCTCTGCGGACATGTACATATATACGGATAAGTAAGTTCACAAAAAACAATGAGGCACTTTTTCATCTTCAAATATAATAGGACCTACCCTGCCTACGTTCGGTCAGAATGCACGGGTATCTATCCTCCCTCAAATAGTAGTAGCGGCTGATTCCTACTAGGCACAAGAAGTGCTCCGCAAACCCCTATGGAATTCTGTGTGGTGGGTATCTAAAATTTTCAAATCCTTACTACTATAGTCTTTGGATTTGGGGGGATAGTCTTTGGGTACTCTGGTTTTGAGGACGAATGGGGTGGGGAATACTTTCTCGTCCACAAAAAAGTAATGGTCGTACCAATTCTTGAGGAAATCTAAGGGTTTCCTATAAGTCATAGGGGCGTTCGCGGATCCTTTTTTGAACGACATCCACCCATTCACTAGTTGGGGGGAGTAGAAGACCCTAAATAGATTCACGGTCGGGGTTACCTCGCACGTATGGTAGGTAATCTCAAACTGATTGATTTTACATGCCCCTATACAGTGCAGTTGGGCTATGTGGAAGTCATAATATAGAAGCAGATCTACCAAAAACATGCCTATCTTCCCCTTGGGAACCTCCGTAATCGCTTCACCTTAACCTGGATAGGTTGTATGTACGCTTTCAGGAATATAATACTTAGACAAAAAGTCTATGTATTTCTCCGCAGGCATCACGTTCAGGACATCCGTAATAAGGGGATTGTCCTTCACCATGTTTTATAAAAAGGGTTTGAGAGGCGTGATGATCTAACCTGCGACGGAGAAAATACGTGGAATAAGAAGCGAATGATTGAAGGAAGGAGCTTAGAATGACAATGGCAGAATGAATATGAACTGTGTGTGTAACAGTAGCACACACTAACTCTTATATAGGGTTGCCTCAATTTCCGAGGTAGCGTAGATGTTCGCCACATGTAAGCCACTACGCCCATCCAACGGATGGGATTTCTGACACTTCTGAAACGTCAGAAGGGACCCACGGGTCACTTCTTGACAGTTTTACGTGGCTCAAGGGTGGGCCTTTCTGGTGCACTTTTGTAGGTGTGCGTCTGACTATTGACTGCCATTAATGCATTCATTAAAGTTGTCCCGGTCGGCTTATTTTGGAGTGCGGCCGTAATTACAACAAACAGGTCTACGTGACATTGTATAGTCTAGAGGTTACGCCTACGGCTGTAACAAATAGACTGGGGGGACATGATGACGTATAGTCCCCAACCGGGTCATGAACCCGGAGCACGGGTACTACCCGTATCCGGCCCATCACGGATGGATGGGATTCATATCATTTAAGCCCATGGGCTTAGGTGAACAGTAACCGCACACACGTGTGCGGCCCATGGCCCGACATGGCCGGTATAGGGTTAGACAGAATCATACTCTTACTATGATTAGGATTTATCCCAAAGGAGAGGATATTCACTCACCATAATTAGAAGATAACAATCAATCTAATTCTGGAACTTATCATTTCCTTGGGGCCGAATCATCAGTGACAGCCCATTAGGGTTTCACAGCCTGTATAAGGAACCCCCAAGGGTTCCACAAAGGTATTACATTCTACATACACACATCTGATCTGATTCTCATAACCCTAACCGATTACTTACTCTCACGCCGGAGTCTAATCGTGGGATACATTCCCATGGTAAGCCTAACGCGTGTTGTTTTAGTGTGTAGGATCCCAACCAGATAATTCACTTGGTGCAGGAGCCAGAGTCCAGCCAACCCACATTAAGCCTAATTCGGGTCTAGCAAGGATCACCCAACTTTTGTATCAACAAAGATAAGGTGCATTCTTTTATCCAATGTTTAGTCCACCCTTTTATCCAGTACACCCTATTGTCCACTGGATCAAAGAAACCTCTCTAAGGCAAGACTTTCCTATAAATAGCCAGGTTTGTCTTCCATTTTACTTGGTGAAAAACACACCTTAATATCCTCCTAAATCCCATTGATCACAAACATGTGATATGCGTCTGTTTATTTTTTATATGTTTATTCAATTCCGTAACTTACTAGTCTTTTTGTTAAATTGAATATTAGAGGTAGCTAAATGACAAGTCGAGTTATGTGACAAACTCTATATAGGCAGAGAATGTTTATTGTACTGAGAAAATGAATGAAAATATATCTGCTTCCCTCATCTCTTTTCCTGTTATCTTCCTTATCTCTCTTCCCTATTTATTCTCATCTATTCTTCCTCGGAGTTGATTCTTAATCCTCAACCCCCAAGTTGAATAGTACTTACCTTGTGTTTTGGTTTAACACATATCATTGGTATAAAGAGCCATCCAATCCTTAGAGTGTTTGAGTGATTGAAGATAGCAGTCACCAGGAGTATGACACGTAACCCACCACCACCAGTGGGATTAGCCGTTTCATCCGTTCAGAATCGAGACGACTCATTTGAGCATGTGGATTCACATACTCTTGAGGTACCACTTAAAACCATTTTAGAAGATTTTGCTGCTAAAATTGAGGCTAATAATAATACACAAAACAAAAAATAAATAAATGAGTTAACTGAATTGATGTTGGGATTATCAACTCAGTTTACTCAGGTTATCTCTTCTCTGTTCAATCGGACGGAAAACCATAGTCCTAAGATTAAATCTGGTAGTCATTCGATATTGGGAGGGAATGACCCTATTAGATCATTTAATCAGGAAAGTGGGTCACGTTTAGTAGATTCAATTAGTAACCCTAATCAGTATTCATCAAGGTTAACAAAAATCGAATTTCCACATTTTGGAGGAGATGAAATAAAAGCTTGGTTATATAGAGTGGAACATTTTTTAAGTTATATAAGGTTGGTGAAGAATCAAAAGTATCTCTTGTATCCGTTCATTTAAAAGGAAGAGCATTAGCTCGGCATAGATGGTATATGAAAAATAGGAATGAATTGTGTCCCTCTTAGAATCGGTATGTAGAAGATCTCACTTCTAGGTTTGGTGAACCCTACAATGATCCAATGGTTGAGTTGATCGAATTGAAACAAACAGGGTCTGTTATTGAATATCATGACCTGTTTGATGTTATAATCAGTAGGTTAGATCTATCACCGGCATATGCGTTGAGTTGTTTTATCACAGGGTTAGAGGAAGACATACGAAATATGGTGAGAATGTTCAATCCTACCTCAATTCAACAAGCTTATTGTGTGGCCAAGATCCATGAGACGACATTAAAGAAGCAACAATCAAGTAAGGTATCTAAAGGAGTTCTACTACCAACGCCTAGTTCATCCCCTTTCAAGAACACCACCAATACTTACCAGCAGCAGAATCATTACGCTAAACAACACCACCATCAAAATTACAATAAAAAACCTTTACATCAACGAACAACTTTCTAAACGCCAACTACATCTTTGACAAAACCCCAAAAATTCTATAAATCACCAACAGCCAAAAGAACCTTTACCCCTGCTGAATTTGATGATAGAAGATCGAAGGGTCTATGTTTTTTCTGTGATGAAAAATATGTGTTTGGACATAGGTGTACCAGAAAGAAACCACAAGTTTATCACCTACAGTTAGAAGATGAGTGTGTCGAGGAGTGTGATGTAGATGAAGTAGATGAAATCATAGAATTAGCCCAGATCTGAGTTCATGCTTTGATAGGAACTACAAATTTTAAAACTATTAGAATTACAGGCCATGTGGGAAAAAAAGGTTACATCCTTGTGAAGTGTTAGTGTCTAGAATCATTAAATGATGAGATATCTCCTTCTATAGATCAAGTCATGATTATAGTTTTTACTACAATGTAAATCATGAAGATCCAAGTGATGTATAAACTTGGACTTGATGTATGTGTAGTAGATCCAAGTGATGGGAACACTTGGATATGTTGTAAGGGTAGTAGATCCAAGTGATGAATATCCTTGGATTATGTGTTAGTAGTGTAGATCCAAGTAGTGTTTATACTTGGATAAATTTTTAGAGTCCTTTATCCAAAGTGGTATGTATACTTAGATCTAGATTAGATGGTTTATGTGTTTAGGCCATAAAACACAAGGTTTGTTATGTTGGGCCTTAAAACATAACCAATGGTGTGATGGGTGTAGATTGGTTCTACCTAAGATTAGAACTCGACATCTAGCTTTGCGTCGGTAAGTGGGAAGTAGGCGACGTGTGTAGATTAGTCCTACCTAAGATTAGGACTCGACATTTAGCTTAGTGTCAGTAAATGGTGTAAGCAACGTGTATGGTTTTCTCCGCCTTGAAAGGAGCTTGTTGACTAGTGACGTAAGTCTCGAGTTGGGTACTCGAGGAGTGGAGTAAGGTGAAGAGGAGCTTCGTGCTCGAACCACTATAAATCATCATGTCGGTATTCTCCTTTACATTTATGTCTTTACTTTCATAGTTGCATAATATAGTTGTTGTATGTTGTTGTGTGCATCTCATAATCTAAACATCTAAGTTGTAGAAAAGTAAGGCTTAGTAAGTGTGTGATTCATGTTTAGATTATGATCGAGTGTGCATCTCATAGTCTGAACATTTTAGTTGCAGAAAAGCTATAGCTTAGTACATGTGTGCTTAGTTTTTAGACTATTGCTCGATGTACTCATGATTGGATGCGTTTGTGTGTTTCTTTACTTGTTCGTTATTGTCATTATCTACAACAAACACATCTCATATTAAGTCACGCTAAATCGGGATTTTGATACAAATGATTGTTAAGGTATAAAAGGTAACAATGTTTATCCATTGTTGGTAGTTCTTTAATTGAACCCATGGCTCTTTGATAAAGAATCGCGGTCATGTTTATTAAACCGCTTTAAGTGGAATAAACGAAAAAGTTTTTACATCTCAATGAGAAAGGTATTCACCCCCTACCATTTCTACAATTGGTATCAGAGTCAGGTTATTCAAGATCTTTGAAGTATATTGTGCTTTAAAGCTTGGATCGATCTTTACTCTCGTTTTCAAAACAAATGGTTTTTAATAGAGATTGTACCTTGTATCAAATTTCCCATGAAGAGTGATTACATATTAAATGTGTTTTGTTGTTTCATTCGTACAAGTTTTGGTGTTAAATAAACTTTGAATAATAGCTTGCTAATTACTCTTTTCATGTTTGGAAGTATAAAAATCTTTTGTGTCATAATCAACTCTAAAACCCGTATTCTACGTGTGAAAAATGATTTTTTAGAGTCTTATGTCCTTCCGTCAAGTCACCAAATGATTTTGTAGAAAAGCTCATTTTTATCCTCTCAGCGCGGATCCTTTTGTTCCCTAGGTTCATTATCAATAATGAACCGCGGTCAGTCTGACACAGATTTTTGTAAACTTTGAAAAATCATATAAACTCAACCGTAAGTCCGTAGAAGTCGTGACACCCGTTATTTCGAACGTAGTTGAGTCTTTTTTCATTTAAAAAATACTTACAAATCTTTATTAAGACTTTAAAATTTGGATGTTTTCTAAGTTCTATTATTTGTCTAAAGAATCGAGTATCGGTTTGTCGTAAAACTTGTGTTTTACTCTTTTCTATTAAGTTGGAACATCTCTTGTTGGTATATCTTTGAAAATTGATATATTTACAAAGGTTTGAACTTAATTAAAATTTTAAATGGGTCGAAAACTATTTTCAAATAAAATCAAGCTATGTATACTTTGTCGCATCTAACACACAAAACCAAGACGATGCTTTTATGTGTTAAGCTAATTGTTTATGTGTGTCTTCTTATGTGTTATTTGTATTTATAGACATTATTAAGTAATAATTTCTATTGGTTTTAGAGTTACTTATAGGGAAAATCACTCAAAAATGCAGTAAACTTACCACTTTTTATGGTTGTGTGTAGTAAACTATTTTTTTTCTCATTGTGTGTATTAAACTTTCAAATTCATGTCATTGTGTGTATTTTGTGACCATTTTACCCCTACTTTTTTCAAAACTTGAAGGGTAAAATGGTCATTTTACTAGACAAAATCGTCTCAAAATACACACAATGATCGAAATTAAAAAGTTTAATACACACAATGAGAAAAAAAATAGTTTAGTACACACAACCATAAAAAGTGGTTAGTTTACTACATTTTTAAGTGATTTTCCCTTACTTATATGTCTAATATCTTGTGCCTTGCTTAGCATTTATGTGTGTCTAGTGTTTCCTTAATAGGACTTATGCTAGATTTCTTGCATTTCGTTTACAATATTGTTCGTGCATTGCATATAGGATTAACATCTCTAGGTTTACAAATGTTACATAAACATCTTGTATATCTCGTTATGTTTAATAACAATATAAGGCTCGAAAGCTATGTAAGCTTGGAAAATCTATTGATAAGGTCGTCTTACTTGATCATTGTATTATTAGTTCAAGTAGATAAATTTCTCACTATAAAACATGAAACACTCTTTGAAAATAATTTATTTTCTTTTAAAGGAGCGGTCGTGGAAATCAAAAAAAGATTTCAAATATATATCAATTTATTATTCAAATTATGATTGATATCATTATTGAATCTAATTGATATGTTTTTTAATGTAGACGTGAATTTGGATTCTTAAGAATATACATCAGATCATAACTCACACTTGTGTTGATGATGTTATATTAAATCTACTTGTTCAAATTGTTAATCAAATTTGTTTAATGATTTCTTAAAATACACAATGAAGTCGGTATTAAAACTTGGATATTTCATCCGAAACAATCAAGTAATTTACATTGCAATGCAGTTGGTAAAAGCGTCATTCTCGAAAGACCAATCAAGAGTGTTCTAAGAAACTGTGTAAATTTTGTTTATACAATTCAATGTTAATGGCCTCAAGATCTATTAAGGTAAATAACCTTAACTAGACTCTTTTTTACAAGATATGCAATGGTGCATTCTTAAACCTATTAGGTCATGCATTGTGTGGTAATATAAATTTCATCCTTGCTACACTTCATTAGAAAAATCTAGGAATTACATTTTTTCTAACTTGAGAATGACTACTAGAGAACCTATTGCATTAGAAATTTAATTTGACCTAACAGTTGAATTGCTTCCATGTGAGAAGTTGGGTTAGTGTATAATTCGTAAAAAAGGTCGTGGTTAGCCATAATTAAGCACCTCTAGTGATAGTCTCATATCCATTCTCTAAATTGATTAAAGGCTCTTCTTAAATATGACTAACGATAGTTTACAACGATGCGTTTTGTATGTCATTAGGAGTCTTTTTTATTTGTAGCTCTTTGGATTCTTCTTAGCATACTTCCTATGTGCTAATTGATCTTTCATGCTAATTGATCTTTCCTTGTTTTTCCTATGTGTCTTGCTTGCTTCTTTTCTCTTGACCCTCTCAAACTTTCATTGTCTTGGATACTTGACTCAGATGGGTGTGTATTGTGAGTTAGTTTGTGACAACCGTGGTTTTGAGGTTCGTCACTTAGTTTTATTTTGTGCTAATTACGTGTCTTTACGTGTTTATGTGCTAATTGGTGTGTATAGATTGTGGTTTGGATATCGTTTCCGGTACGGAGTACCTTATGAGTGAAACGATGTGAGATGATTTCATGTTCATGAGCTCACATGGTAGTGACTATGAAATGAGATGATGTTATTCAGTGGTTTTACGTATACGTATATGTATTATAGAAAATCGTATTTTTACGATTTACGGTTTAGCATTTAGAGGTCTCAGATGAGGTGTTTAGTCATATGAATATTTTTCGGGATGGTTTTAAGTCATTTAGGACTTAGTTATAAAGTTTATTTCAAAATTTGAGATTTTTTTAAAAACTGTATATTTTACGTCTTTTGCGGTAAAACTAGTTTTACGGTTTTGAGGTTTTGGAGGCTTTAGGAGCTGAAATAAATTAAGGAAAATTAAGGTAATATTAATAAGATATTAATTAATAATAAAATAAAAAAAAACGAAATAAGGGGGTGTTAGTCGGTTTGGACGCAAGAAAAGAAAGAAAAAAAGGAAAAAAAGAGAAAAAGGAAAGGGGTTTTTGGGTTGGGCTAGGAATGGGTTATCACACCCTATATATTATTTATTCACAAAAAAAATCAGAATTTCTTTCCCCTGCAGTCTTGAAGTCGACGGCTTATAGAGTGTTTTAGGGTTTCCATTGTTTTTTTTCATCTTCCATTAATATTAAGGTAAAACCTTCATAACCCTTTTTATTTAAATTGTTGTTAATGTTTTTATAATCATTTTATGATGGATTTAGGTTAGGATTTAATTTAAAACCTGTATTCTAATGATATATTAATGATTTGAATAATTAAGGATTGTAATTAAATAAGTTATGGGTAATTAATTAGGTTAATTTAATTAAACCCGTTTTTAAAAACTGGGCAGAATTTAGGGTCAATTGTTTTGATCATATCGGGAGTTCTACAAACTCTTATTTTGCGATCCAAGTATCCCTGAAAAGGTAATTGAAGTGGATTTCCAATGCAAGAAACGGGAACTAAATTGTAGGTTTGGAAGTGGGTCAAAAACAGGTTACAACAGTCGGAGGTCAAAACAGTTTTGAAATCGGCCTGTTTTCTTTTTATGTTTTAAGATGGTTAGGGTATTTAGGAGTACACTTGGACCTAAAAACGAACATGAGAGTTAGTTTATATGTTATATAAGATATCTGGAGGAGGGATAATCAATTGGGATAGTGAAAGACCCCCTAATCATAACAAACGTTTTGTATGTTCAAAACGAGTAAAATCCAGATAGACAAAAAGTACACACACATATATATATATATATATATATATATATATATATATATATATATATATGTATATATATATATATATATATATATATATATATATATATATATATATATATATATATATATATATATATATATATATATATATATATATATATATATATATATATATAAATATATATATATATATATATATATATATATATATATATATATATATATATATATATATATATATATATATATATATATATATATATATATATATATATATATATATATATATATATATATATATATATATATATATATATATATATATATATATATATATATATATATATATATATATATATATATATATATATATATATATATATCTATATATATATATATATATATATATATATATATATATATATATATATATAGATATATATATTTATATATATATATATAGATATATATATATATATCGGGGCCTTAACAGTAGCTTTAAGGTTGGGGCGAATGGGAGGTGTTAGCTAACATATGTAAGGGCATAGGGTTTCCTTTACAGAGATCATGGGTATGTTTAGGTGGGCGTTTTACTTATAGTTTGGAGACCTAAAAGTTGGGACTGTTTTGTGTAAAATACGAACGGGGTAGTTATCAAACTTAACCAAGTTAAGGACTTGTTAGGGAAGGGTAATGGGGTGTTTAGAGCATATTAATGAGGGTCATATATGGGAGAAGGCTAGATGTCCATCATAGGTTGATGAGCCGTTTTAGTGGTTGGTTCATGTTTTGATTATGTGTTTTTGGTTTGTTAGCTTTTTGCTAGTGCGAGGACTTTTGGAGAAGCTCAATCAGGTGAGTTTCATAGTCCCATGTTTACTAATGTTTATGACTTCCAGATGGGATGGAAGAGACACTATTGTGTTATTTATAAATTATGCTGTGAATGTTTTGCGTATGGTGATGGACTTGTGTGTGCATACTTATGTGATTAACTTCTAGTTGATTCTTGATTGTTTATGTTTTGACTTGGTACCAAGGGGATATTGGCAAGGCGGGGCCTTGAGATTGGTTCATAGGTGTTTGGACGCCTATGGTAGTATGGTGTTTGGTAAGGCTGGGAGCCTTGGTTTTGGATTGATTAGTTAGATCTTGAATATTAGTTGTTAATGCATGTTAGTATCACATTGTCCATATGCTTTTAACTTTTGTTTGTTGTTCCCAGCTTATGATTTGATTTTGGCGTTTGAGTCTAAACCTATGACTCTCACCAAATTTATGTTGACGTGTTTTAGTGTCTCTTTCAGGTGATATTATGGTTAAGCGTGAGAACATAAGTGGATAGGATTTGGAGTTGCGTAGGAATGCATTTAGAAGGAGATCCCTGTTCCTTCTTAGTTTCTTTTGATTGTTTTATAAGTGATACTGTTGGCACCTATATGTTTGCTTTGTTTATGTTATTGTTTGTCTCGGGTAAGTGGTAGGACTATTGCCTACTTACCTAGACTCCTGCATTGTTGAGATATTGTCATGACATTTGTGTCACCATTTTATGACATTTCTTATTTCATTTAGTTATCTCTATAGACACGCCATGTTGTGATGATATCCATACGTCGCGCCCCATATTCCGCCATGGTGGGGTGTGACAGAATGGTATCAGAGACAATGGTTATAGAGAATTAGGTTGCCTAGTCGCGTAGCCTAGTCTATAGCTTAAGGGTCCATGCATATAGGTGTCATAAGAGTATGTGTGCATTTTATAATAATTGATGTGTTTGGATGTTATTTATTGCGATGTTTTGACTAGTATGAATTGAACCATAGTATGTTCATATTTAGCCACATGTTATTTTCTTTTCGGGTTGTGACTAGTGCGGGTTGAACCATAATCGTCCACGCTAGTCATTGTTGTATTTTGCTTAAATTGTACATTATAGTACATAATTTGGTATAAGGTAGTTTCTATCTTTTGTTGAGTTATTTTATATACCTGAGGTATGTTATTTTTCTTTTGATGTTTAAGTCATGTTCCATAAGAATCGTGTGGTGGTTCGAGTTACTAGGAGTATATGGGTAGGAAGGGTTTTAAGCTGTTTCCACTCTTATGGGCGACATGACTTATAACTGATTATGTTTTCGTTTTGGATTTAGTCTATGTTGTTTTAGCTAGACTATGGACTTATGTATTCCAATAGTTTGATTATATTTTTTTATGGTTAGAGTTTTGGACTTTATTGTTTATGTGGTTATAAGCTTATGTGAGTAGATGGTTATATGTGTTATGTGTTGTATTAATACTTATAAGTGTCATCATAGGAAGGAGTGCATTGGGGAAAGGGTAATTGTATAAGTATGGTGGTCAACATAGTTATACAAGTACCACAACTTCAATGGGTTCCTAAGTATGATTGCATGAAAGAGGGTTAGTACATGCCTGTATGTGATTAGATGTGGACTTTGGGTATATATATAATATATGGGTTTATGTAACGGCTGCCTACGATATGGCTATTTTTTTAGTATGTTATATGTTTTGAGCTATAGTCGTGTTGTGTGATTATGGGGTCACACGATATGGGTTGGTTTTGGTGATGGGTTTTGTACCTTGTTGTGGCATGGTGAGATGGTGAGATGGGGATTACTCGTATGGAAAAACGAGTGTATGACGCGATTGATTGATCTGACATGTATGGTAACGAGTATGTTTTGGGTGATTTAATAGGTATATATATGCGGATGTATATATACTAGTATGTGTTAAGCTATGATATATGGTCGTTCAGTAGTTATTATAACTTGAACGTACCTTGTGTTTGCTCGTGTTTTATGTTGCTGGAGTTTAATGGAGTTCCAACGACGTTTTGAGTCTTTTGATGTGTGTCTACATTCGGGTATGTATTTAACTAATGAGAACTACTAAATTTCTTGCAAATAAGTGTGGCTGATTATAGGAAAACGGTTTTGAAAATAATTTGTAAGTGTATGGTATGATATCGTGACTTACATATTTTTTTTAAGTTTGTGGTAGTAAGCTATAAAAATTTTGTCTTGAAAATAATTGGATTAGTTTTCTATGTAACATGTGATAATACATTTTAAAGGGGTAAAGAAATTTTACAAAAATTTTCTTAAGTGTAGTTAAAATTTTAGAGGTATTTAACTAGACGGCAAGAGTAAAAAGGGAGATTTTACGATAGTAATGATAATACTAACACCACACCTTGTAAACGTGTAGTAGTTTAGTTATAACCAGCCTGAATGGATTTTATAAAATAATAATAAGATAGAATAAAATTAAAAAAAAGTATATTTTATAAACATGTATTGGTTTCATAATAACAAGCGAAATAAGTTTAATATGGGTAAACAAGATAATGGTTAAGATTGGAGTATACTAACTAGTTGATATCTTGATAGAATGATGAAGATAAAGGATGAGTTATTGGTTAAAAATGAGTATGATTGGTTTTAGTAGTATGGGAGTTTGGTTCTTATGAGAAGTAACTAATTGGGATGAAAGTTTTAAATTTTCTAACGTATCGAAATTTGGTAATACTAATCATGACGAGTCTAATTTTTTTTCGTTGTTGGAACACTCCATTGATCTTTCGGATTACATTGTTTTGTTTTCAGTTGTTTTGGCTAGGGTTCGTTTTACCCTATATTTTATTGGGACACGATTGTTTGGAATTATTTTGTTACACGTCATTGTTGATTTATTTATGCGATTGTGGGAACGTTAGGATGAGAGAATAGAGTTGGGTAGTATTACTTATTGTTAGATACTATAATAGAGAGATGCGTTTTGGTTTAGAGGTTGTGTTGAAGGAATGATTAAGAGTTGTGGAGTTTTGAAACTTAGCTTAGTTACGGGAATAAGGGAGTAAGTAAAGTTAGTTGAGTGGTCATGGGAACGAGATGTCATGCTATGAGAAGTTGGTTGAAGTACTTTTAGAAATATTGTGGTTGATGAGTTGAAGTTAGAAGCTACTACGTAGTGTGCAGTTCCTAGGTAACAACATGGAGACGGGAAGGAGTGCGTAAAGAGCTACATCGCGAAGCAAGTAGCTGAAAGGACTACGTGTCAGCTGCAAGAGATTTCGAAGGAGTCACAAAAGTTGCGAGGACTGGAAAGGTGACAAGCACTATGATGGGAAATTTACGTATGGTTCGTGACGAACAAGGGCAGATCGAGTATCGGAGTGGAGCTACAAAGAGATGAACCAGTGGATCGTGTAGAAAAGCTCATTTTTATCCTCTCACCGCGGATCCTTTTGTTCCCTAGGTTCATTATCAATAATGAACCGCGGTCAGTCTGACACAGATTTTTGTAAACTTTGAAAAATCATATAAACTCAACCGTAAGTCCGTAGAAGTCGTGACACCCGTTATTTCGAACGTAATTGAGTCTTTTTTCATTTAAAAATTACTTACAAATCTTTATTAAGACTTTAAAATTTGGATGTTTTCTAAGTTCTATTATTTGTCTAAAGAATCGAGTATCGGTTTGTCGTAAAACTTGTGTTTTACTCTTTTCTATTAAGTTGGAACATCTCTTGTTGGTATATCTTTGAAAATTGATATATTTACAAAGGTTTGAACTTAATTAAAATTTTAAATGGGTCGAAAACTATTTTCAAATAAAATCAAGCTATGTATACTTTGTCGCATCTAACACACAAAACCAAGACGATGCTTTTATGTGTTAAGCTAATTGTTTATGTGTGTCTTCTTATGTGTTATTTGTATTTATAGACATTATTAAGTAATAATTTCTATTGGTTTTAGAGTTACTTATATGTCTAATATCTTGTGCCTTGCTTAGCATTTATGTGTGTCTAGTGTTTCCTTAATAGGACTTATGCTAGATTTCTTGCATTTCGTTTACAATATTGTTCGTGCATTGCATATAGGATTAACATCTCTAGGTTTACAAATGTTACATAAACATCTTGTATATCTCGTTATGTTTAATAACAATATTAGGCTCGAAAGCTATGTAAGCTTGGAAAATCTATTGATAAGGTCGTCTTACTTGATCATTGTATTATTAGTTCAAGTAGATAAATTTCTCACTATAAAACATGAAACACTCTTTGAAAATAATTTATTTTCTTTTAAAGGAGCGGTCGTGGAAATCAAAAAAATATTTCAAATATATATCAATTTATTATTCAAATTATGATTGATATCATTATTGAATCTAACTGATATGTTTTTTAATGTAGACGTGAATTTGGATTCTTAAGAATATACATCAGATCATAACTCACACTTGTGTTGATGATGTTATATTAAATCTACTTGTTCAAATTGTTAATCAAATTTGTTTAACGATTTCTTAAAATACACAATGAAGTCGGTATTAAAACTTGGATATTTCATCCGAAACAATCAAGTAATTTACATTGCAATGCAATTGGTAAAAGCGTCATTCCCGAAAGACCAATCAAGAGTGTTCTAAGAAACTGTGTAAATTTTGTTTATACAATTCAATGTTAATGGCCTCAAGATCTATTAAGGTAAATAACCTTAACTAGACTCTTTTTTACAAGATATGCAATGGTGCATTCTTAAACCTATTAGGTCATGCATTGTGTGGTAATATAAATTTCATCCTTGCTACACTTCATTAGAAAAATCTAGGAATTACATTTTTTCTAACTTGAGAATGACTACTAGAGAACCTATTGCATTAGAAATTTAATTTGACCTAACAGTTGAATTGCTTCCATGTGAGAAGTTGGGTTAGTGTATAATTCGTAAAAAAGGTCGTGGTTAGCCATAATTAAGCACCTCTAGTGATAGTCTCATATCCATTCTCTAAATTGATTAAAGGCTCTTCTTAAATATGACTAACGATAGTTTACAACGATGCGTTTTGTATGTCATTAGGAGTCTTTTTTATTTGTAGCTCTTTGGATTCTTCTTAGCATACTTCCTATGTGCTAATTGATCTTTCATGCTAATTGATCTTTCCTGGTTTTTCCTATGTGTCTTGCTTGCTTCTTTTCTCTTGACCCTCTCAAACTTTCATTGTCTTGGATACTTGACTCAGATGGGTGTGTATTGTGAGTTAGTTTGTGACAACCGTGGTTTTGAGGTTCGTCACTTAGTTTTATTTTGTGCTAATTACGTGTCTTTACGTGTTTATGTGCTAATTGGTGTGTATAGATTGTGGTTTGGATATCGTTTCCGGTACGGAGTACCTTGTGAGTGAAACGATGTGAGATGATTTCATGTTCATGAGCTCACATGGTAGTGACTATGAAATGAGATGATGTTATTCAGTGGTTTTACGTATACGTATATGTATTATAGAAAATCGTATTTTTACGATTTACGGTTTAGCATTTAGAGGTCTCAGATGAGGTGTTTAGTCATATGAATATTTTTCGGGATGGTTTTAAGTCATTTAGGACTTAGTTATAAAGTTTATTTCAAAATTTGAGATTTTTTTAAAAACTGTATATTTTACGTCTTTTGCGGTAAAACGCGTAAATTTGACTAGTTTTACGGTTTTGAGGTTTTGGAGGCTTTAGGAGCTGAAATAAATTAAGGAAAATTAAGGTAATATTAATAAGATATTAATTAATAATAAAATAAAAAAAACGAAATAAGGGGGTGTTAGTCGGTTTGGACGCAAGAAAAGAAAGAAAAAAAGGAAAAAAAGAGAAAAAGGAAAGGGGTTTTTGGGTTGGGCTAGGAATGGGTTATCACACCCTATATATTATTTATTCACAAAAAAAAATCAGAATTTCTTTCCCCTGCAGTCTTGAAGTCGACGGCTTATAGAGTGTTTTAGGGTTTCCATTGTTTTTTTTTCATCTTCCATTAATATTAAGGTAAAACCTTCATAACCCTTTTTATTTAAATTGTTGTTAATGTTTTTATAATCATTTTATGATGGATTTAGGTTAGGATTTAATTTAAAACCTGTATTCTAATGATATATTAATGATTTGAATAATTAGGGATTGTAATTAAATAAGTTATGGGTAATTAATTAGGTTAATTTAATTAAACCCGTTTTTAAAAACTGGGCAGAATTTAGGGTCAATTGTTTTGATCATATCGGGAGTTCTACAAACTCTTATTTTGCGATCCAAGTATCCCTGAAAAGGTAATTGAAGTGGATTTCCAATGCAAGAAACGGGAACTAAATTGGAGGTTTGGAAGTGGGTCAAAAACAGGTTACAACAGTCGGAGGTCAAAACAGTTTTGAAATCGGCCTGTTTTCTTTTTATGTTTTAAGATGGTTAGGGTACTTAGGAGTACACTTGGACCTAAAAACGAACATGAGAGTTAGTTTATATGTTATATAAGATATCGGGGCCTTAACAGTAGCTTTAAGGTTGGGGCGAATGGGAGGTGTTAGCTAACATATGTAAGGGCATAGGGTTTCCTTTACAGAGATCATGGGTATGTTTAGGTGGGCGTTTTACTTATAGTTTGGAGACCTAAAAGTTGGGACTGTTTTGTGTAAAATACGAACGGGGTAGTTATCAAACTTAACCAAGTTAAGGACTTGTTAGGGAAGGGTAATGGGGTGTTTAGAGCATATTAATGAGGGTCATATATGGGAGAAGGCTATATGTCCATCATAGGTTGATGAGCCGTTTTAGTGGTTGGTTCATGTTTTGATTATGTGTTTTTGGTTTGTTAGCTTTTTGCTAGTGCGAGGAATTTTGGAGAAGCTCAATCAGGTGAGTTTCATAGTCCCATGTTTATTAATGTTTATGACTTCCAGATGGGATGGAAGAGACACTATTGTGTTATTTATAAATTATGTTGTGAATGTTTTGCGTATGGTGATGGACTTGTGTGTGCATACTTATGTGATTAACTTCTAGTTGATTCTTGATTGTTTATGTTTTGACTTGGTACCAAGGGGATATTGGCAAGGCGGGGCCTTGAGATTGGTTCATAGGTGTTTGGACGCCTATGGGAGTATGGTGTTTGGTAAGGCTGGGAGCCTTGGTTTTGGATTGATTAGTTAGAAATTGAATATTAGTTGTTAATGCATGTTAGTATCACATTGTCCATATGCTTTTAACTTTTGTTTGTTGTTCACAGCTTATGATTTGATTTTGGCGTTTGAGTCTAAACCTATGACTCTCACCAAATTTATGTTGACGTGTTTTAGTATCTCTTTCAGGTGATATTATGGTTAAGCGTGAGAACATAAGTGGCTAGGATTTGGAGTTGCGTAGGAATGCATTTAGAAGGAGATCCCTGTTCCTTCTTAGTTTCTTTTGATTGTTTTATAAGTGATACTTTTGGCACCTATATGTTTGCTTTGTTTATGTTATTGTTTGTCTCGGGTAAGTGGTAGGACTATTGCCTACTTACCTAGACTCCTACATTGTTGAGATATTGTCATGACATTTGTGTCACCATTTTATGACATTTCTTATTTTATTTAGTTATCTCTATAGACACGCCATGTTGTGATGATATCCATACGTCGCGCCCCATATTCCGCCATGGTGGGGTGTGACAGAATGGTATCAGAGACAATGGTTATAGAGAATTAGGTTGCCTAGTCGCGTAGCCTAGTCTATAGCTTAAGGGTCCCTGCATATAGGTGTCATAGGAGTATGTGTGCATTTTATAATAATTGATGTGTTTGGATGTTATTTATTGCGATGTTTTGACTAGTATGAATTGAACCATAGTATGTTCATACTTAGCCACATGTTATTTTCTTTTCGGGTTGTGACTAGTGCGGGTTGAACCATAATCGTCCACGCTAGTCATTGTTGTATTTTGCTTAAATTTTACATTATAGTACATAATTTGGTATAAGGTAGTTTCTATCTTTTGTTGAGTTATTTTATATACCCGAGGTATGTTATTTTTCTTTTGATGTTTAAGTCATGTTCCATAAGAATCGTGTGGTGGTTCGAGTTACTAGGAGTATATGGGTAGGAAGGGTTTTAAGTTGTTTCCACTCTTATGGGCGACATGACTTATAACTGATTATGTTTTCGTTTTGGATTTAGTCTATGTTGTTTTAGCTAGACTATGGACTTATGTATTCCAATAGTTTGATTATATTTTTTTTATGGTTAGAGTTTTGGACTTTATTGTTTATGTGGTTATAAGCTTATGTGAGTAGATGGTTATATGTGTTATGTGTTGTATTAATACTTATAAGTGTCATCAGAGGAAGGAGTGCATTGGGGAAAGGGTAATTGTATAAGTATGGTGGTCAACATAGTTATACAAGTACCACAACTTCAATGGGTTCCTAAGTATGATTGCATGAAAGAGGGTTAGTACATGCCTGTATGTGATTAGATGTGGACTTTGGGTATATATATAATATATGGGTTTATGTAATGGCTGCCTACGATATGGCTATTTTTTTTAGTATGTTATATGTTTTGAGCTATAGTCGTGTTGTGTGATTATGGGGTCACACGATATGGGTTGGTTTTGGTGATGGGTTTTGTACCTTGTTGTGGCATGGTGAGATGGTGAGATGGGGATTACTCGTATGGAAAAACGAGTGTATGACGCGATTGATTGATCTGACATGTATGGTAACGAGTATGTTTTGGGTGATTTAATAGGTATATATATGCGGATGTATATATACTAGTATGTGTTAAGCTATGATATATGGTCGTTCAGTAGTTATTATAACTTGAACGTACCTTGTGTTTGCTCGTGTTTTATGTTGCTGGAGTTTAATGGAGTTCCAACGACGTTTTGAGTCTTTTGATGTGTGTCTACATTCGGGTATGTATTTAACTAATGAGAACTACTAAATTTCTTGCAAATAAGTGTGGCTGATTATAGGAAAACGGTTTTGAAAATAATTTGTAAGTGTATGGTATGATATCGTGACTTACATATTTTTTTTAAGTTTGTGGTAGTAAGCTATAAAAATTTTGTCTTGAAAATAATTGGATTAGTTTTCTATGTAACATGTGATAATACATTTTAAAGGGGTAAAGAAATTTTACAAAAATTTTCTTAAGTGTAGTTAAAATTTTAGAGGTATTTAACTAGACGGCAAGAGTAAAAAGGGAGATTTTACGATAGTAATGATAATACTAACACCACACCTTGTAAACGTGTAGTAGTTTAGTTATAACCAGCCTGAATGGATTTTATAAAATAATAATAAGATAGAATAAAATTAAAAAAAAGTATATTTTATAAACATGTATTGGTTTCATAATAACAAGCGAAATAAGTTTAATATGGGTAAACAAGATAATGGTTAAGATTGGAGTATACTAACTAGTTGATATCTTGATAGAATGATGAAGATAAAGGATGAGTTATTGGTTAAAAATGAGTATGATTGGTTTTAGTAGTATGGGAGTTTGGTTCTTATGAGAAGTAACTAATTGGGATGAAAGTTTTAAATTTTTTAACGTATCGAAATTTGGTAATACTAATCATGACGAGTCTAATTTTTTTTCGTTGTTGGAACACTCCATTGATCTTTCGGATTACATTGTTTTGTTTTCAGTTGTTTTGGCTAGGGTTCGTTTTACCCTATATTTTATTGAGACACGATTGTTTGGAATTATTTTGTTACACGTCATGGTTGATTTATTTATGCGATTGTGGGAACGTTAGGATGAGAGAATAGAGTTGGGTAGTATTACTTATTGTTAGATACTATAATAGAGAGATGCGTTTTGGTTTAGAGGTTGTGTTAAAGGAATGATTAAGAGTTGTGGAGTTTTGAAACTTAGCTTAGTTACGGGAATAAGGGAGTAAGTAAAGTTAGTTGAGTGGTCATGGGAACGAGATGTCATGCTATGAGAAGTTGGTTGAAGTACTTTTAGAAATATTGTGGTTGATGAGTTGAAGTTAGAAGCTACTACGTAGTGTGCAGTTCCTAGGTATCAACATGGAGACGGGAAGGAGTGCGTAAAGAGCTACATCGCGAAGCAAGTAGCTGAAAGGACTACGTGTCAGCTGCAAGAAGGATGCAAGAGATTTCGAAGGAGTCACAAAAGTTGCGAGGACTGGAAAGGTGACAAGCACTATGATGGGAAATTTACGTATGGTTCGTGACGAACAAGGGCAGATCGAGTATCGGAGTGGAGCTACAAAGAGATGAACCAGTGGATCGTGATGAAGTGAATACATGACATGGGAGATTAAGAACTCGTGGAAGTAACAAGGAGAGTCGAGTGACTACGCGGATAGAATTTTGTGGCAATCAATATCTAGGGATGAGAAGTGAGGCTGAGCTGAATAAGTTTCGTGGAAAAGTGATTAGAGAGTCGGTTTTGTAAAGGTGTTATGAAAGATCTTTGGGAAAGACAGCTATGCATTATCCAATGCACTAGTGATTTCCATAGATTTGATGAATGAAGTATGGAATTTTTGTTGGACAGGATAGTGTAGGAATAAGGGAGAACCATGGAAGGAGAGAACCAAGTATTCCTAGAAGATGATGATTGAAAATACCTCATGTTGGGTGCAAGATCAAAGTAGAAGTATGAGATTTGAATAAGAATTCAAAATATGGCTTAGTAGACAAATCGAAACTAATGTGGGTATAAGATGAGAGTGTGATCCGCATGGAATCACATGAAACTCTAGCCTTTCCCTATTAGGAGGGAGTAGGAGAACTGGTTGTAAGAAAAACAAGTGAAGCTACTTGGAAAATTTTGGCGTATAGATGACTAGATAGACTTAGTTAGTGGACCTGGGTTATTATATATGCCTAGAATGATAGAGGAATTTGGGGGTACGAGACGTAGAGAATGATCTATACAGATCATGAGCGTCTCCAACACATATTAATCATCTTGATTGAACATTTGGAAAAGGTGATGGGTGGAGTTAAGTGATGAAAGAAAAATGCAAGGCCAAGTACCATCTGGGAAAGGCAAGCATAGTTGACGAGACATGGAATAAGAAGAATGAAGTGAAGCTGAGACGAACTTGAACTACATGGATGACGTATTAAGGTGGTTTGGATGAAGGATGTAGGTTGCACGAGTTGAGTTGTCTAAAGCAGAGAACGCGTCAACATGTATGTTGTGTGGCCTGGACAATCATATGGAGAAAAGGGACGTAGACTATACTTCCTACACAGATAGGAGTAGCTTAAAAAGGGCGATGTAAGGACGAAGTTGGTGAAAGGGATACATAATGGGGTGGAGGAATAAGTACGATGAGAGTTGGGTGATAGTCGATAGACTGACTAATTCATCTCATATTTCAAGAGGAATGAGTAGTCACGTAGTTGAGAAGTTGGAAGGAGTGCGTACGGATGTGATGGAATAGAGGGCTTTGCGTAAACGTTAGCCTAATATGTATGGAATGCCTTATGAAGGATTATGGGAAAGGAAGAAACGATGGGAAGCATCACATCGTGATGTATGGTAGGAGTTGAGGAAGAAGAAGGAAGTGTGTATAGAAGCGAAGCATGAATGAAATAGGTCAAGATAGGAACCGAAGGTAAAACTTTGGTAGAGCTTAATGAGTAGAATAAAGCACAACGCAGGCTAACACTGTCGTAGTGTGGAAAAGGAAATGGCACTGACTTATACTGATTATTTTGGAGGCTTAGTATCGATAATCGAATGGATGAGGAGTTATAGGTGTGATGTGCCATAGGGACGAAGGGCTTGGTCTAACTCAGTCAAGATGAGGAGCAATATGACCTTGAAGGTAGGACATTGTGTAGGTATAAAGGAAGTGTTGGATATAAAAAAAAATCATGAAGAAACGTGAGAAAGAAGTGTATAGGTGCTACTAATGAGCTATCCAAATTTGATGGAAGTAGTTGTAGCATGGGTTTGGATGGCAGTTGATAGACTAACTGAGATAACCGTCCTTTTGATGATGTATGTAGATCATAAGTTGATTTGGATTGGACGAACTAATGGATATGTGAAAGACCGTCATAGGTCCCTTTGTAAGGAAATTGGAATTTTTAAGTAGTTTGGGGTACGGACTAAAGGGAGTTGATGAACATGATTGGATATGAGTATATCCAGCTAACTGGAAAAGGATGGGCAAGTGAGACATTTATACAACCTTAGGAGTTACACTGAGGGCAGGGGTGATTGATTTAGAGGGAGTTAGGAAACTCTTTAGCGATGGCTGAGTTTTCATATAATGATAGTTATCATACTAGAAGTTGATAAATGCCATTTGAGGCACTATATGAAAGAATAGGGTGAGTTGTCCCCATTGTGGACTAGAATTGGTAAAATAGGCTAATAATGTTGTGACAATCTAACATTTTCAGGTAGTGAATTATTTTCTCGTATAATATTTTGAAAACTTATTTTTGTGTTGGTTGATGAACTCATAATTTACGGATTTAAATTTGGGCTTACGTGCATAATTTAGCGTCCTTTACGACTAAACCGGAAACCTTAGGATTACGTATTTACGTTTTTGAACTCCGTTTTTGATGAGACTATTTTTATTGGATTCGTTTTGTGACGTTGATTCATAATTTATAAAAATGTTTTTCGTAAAACGACCCGAGGGCACGCAAATCGAGAAAACTATAATCGAGGAATACCCGTAAATTAGTGAGGTGGGACAAAATACATTATCCCACCCCACTAATATACATGGGACGGCACACATGACACCACATCTAAGGATGTGGCATCATGTTAGCTTACAACTTACAAGTGTAAGTTAAAGCTTACACTTTAAG
Source organism: Glebionis coronaria (assembly GCA_025667525.1). Classification (NCBI taxonomy): domain Eukaryota; kingdom Viridiplantae; phylum Streptophyta; class Magnoliopsida; order Asterales; family Asteraceae; genus Glebionis; species Glebionis coronaria. The sequence continues at coordinate 371,017,630 of CM046876.1, forward strand.
CTTCCACTAAACTCAAAACCACTAGCTACTCATAACTACCATTTCACACATGCAAACAAGCTCAAAGTCCTCTCAACCACACCACCATTGCCGTCCACTTTTGAAGAACAAACACCCCTTTTTGATCTTTTCTAGCCATGAAATACTTGTTATCTAGCTCTATCATGGAGTTACCTTGAAGCCTTGATCATTTGGTGGCCATTTTAACAACAAAGGAGGTGATTTGGTTGTGTCCTAGGGCTGATTTCTCAACTTATATTCTTGGTGTTTGATGATCTTGGAGTTACTTTTGGTGTTCATCAAGTTCTTGTCTTCCAAAAACAAGATATACTCTTGGTTGGTAAAGAAGATCATCCTCTCCATTTTCTCTTGTTATTTTTGTAAAGAAAAAATATATTTTCTTTCTTGTTTTATATGTATATGATGAATATATGATGATAAAAATGTTGTGTGAGGATCAAGTGTTGATAAATATGCTTAAAAAGGTTAATAACCATAAGAAACAAGGCTAAAATCATGCTTATTTAGTTGGCTGTATAAAAACAGTATGTAACTAAAACTTGAACTGATAAACTTGCAATGTAGGATCCATTTACAGTAAGTACAAGATGTCATACACATGTGAGAGTTGGCCATGCAATGGAATCATTAAAATGAGTGAGATATGATCAAAACAAGATGAGTGTGCTAATCTGAATAAGCTGTTTTGTAGGGACTGTTAAGGCTAGATAAACTTAAAATGAGCAGTAGCTATATCTAAATTAAATGTATCACATAATATGAAGATCATGCCATCCAAAAATGAGCTTCTAAGTCATTGTAGAACTCTAGATATGATAAAAATGGTGAAGATGAAAATAAAAATCAGATTTTGAGAATTAATGTTTATTACTATTATATAAGCACTCAAAATTTTATTGTATAAAATGTAAAATTAAAACCCACTAACTTATGAATTTTATTTATATAAATATGTGAAAGGTTAAATAAATGGATAAATTATAAAAATGGTAGTAGAATAATACTTATAAGTAATAAAAACTATAAACTTGATTTTTACGACTTTTTCGGCTATTACGTAAAAGTAACGTTTTTCGCCAAATAAAACTTAGACGATGAAACCCGTCTAATGTAAAGTTTTTAAAAGTCATATACTGATATATAAGTATCTAATACAAGTAAAAACCGATAAAACCCGAACTATAGGACATACGGACATTAACGAGCTAAGTAAACATATTGGACTAATAATTGGACTAAATAAGATAAACACTTATAAAAAGAACTTATTGGGCTTAACCCATTTGGGCCCAACATGGAAAGTATAGATACTGATAATATAAGTATAATATGGATTAAAACAAGTTGAAGAACTTATAATAATCTTATTGGACTTAAAATAGGTAAATAGGTAAAACTAGTAAACTAGTAAAAAGTTACCAATACGTAAACACTAAAATGAGTAAACAAGGATGTATAAACCCACTTGATCATCATCATATGTACAAAAATCACCATATGTATATTGTTATTTTGAAAAGTCATTGGACAAAGTCTAAGACCGATTATTATTTATATAGGTTTCCGTGACCGAAGCACGCCCGTAGCCGATAATCCGCCTTTCATTATCAACGTGAGTTCATAGCCTCACACTCTTTTAAATGTTTTATAAAATGATTTGTAAACCCGCGAGGGAGATAACGTGCTAGATTTTGATAAAAATAGAACACAAGTAGTCCCGATGGTATGCTTAATGATATGGACCCGAATGATGCTATGACCCTATCAACGAGACAAAAAGGATTATTAGTAGTTAGGTTATGTCACTTAAAGTCCCATTAGCATGAATTGTGAACTACCGGGATTTGGTAGATGCTTATGCATTTGATAGTACTATTTGGGGACGATCACCCCAGTTCGCGCCTTGACGGTTGATCCCCGTCGTACCACATTGATTGGTAAGCGAATTTATGTATGAGAAGATTCCATAGCGTGATTTTTGTGACGACACGCTAACTTAGATGGGCAAATTGTTTGTCGGGTTCGCGGCCCGTTCTTTTCATTGTAAGGTAACAATGTCATACGGCTAATAATAATCCTATATAATCTAAATATCCGATATGATACGACGCTAATAACGATAATATATTACCTATTATGGTAATATTGAGGCTACGGTCTCATGGACGGTTTAAGATGTATGCTTGATTTATATATTGCCTGACTAGCAATACGTGGACTTACTTCCGATATTATACTTGTGTTCTGATTTTAACGATTGTTTTATATAACAGTTTTTATTAAACTCTATGAATTCACTCGGCATTCGCTGATATGATTTTTGCATGTTTTTATCTCAGGTGCTTGAAGGTAATCCGGATGGAGATCGACTCTGATGGCCCACATAATATTAAAAATGTTCATTCGATCTATGTTTTGTAAACTAAATGACCTGTATAATTTGGGACATGTTGTACACTTTAAAAAATTTTATCGAATGAATGTATGTTGAACCTTGTACAACCATTTTTATGCGTTGTCTATGATTGGAGTTATTGTGCTATCCCGTAACACTCTAAAAGACCCTTCCGCTGTACCGATACGAAAATTGAGAGTGTTACAGTTTGGTACCAGAGCTCTCGTTATAGAGAACAAAAGATTTTAAAAACCAAGGTTTTGAACAAAACTTTTCAAAATCTTTTGACAATGAACATTTAAGAAAATATTTTAATAATCTTTTGACTATAACGGTGCCAGAGATCTCTGACGTTACCAACAAGCCCTATTGAGAAGATATATATGTTGATATATATAATTTAATTTATATATAGATGTATATATCGTGATTTCATTATGTAATTATTTAACTAGTATGTTATCCTAATACGAGATATATATATATATATATATATATATATATATATATATATATATATATATATATATATATATATATAAATGCAGATTGTCATGGCTGATCCTAATATTCCTGTAGAAAACCATGCTATTCCCGAACCTAATGTAGATGATGATCCTTATTTAGACTTAGTAGATTATGATATGGATGATGAGGAGGAACCATTTGAGGATCCCGAGCCCGAGTTAGGACTAGGAGATCAGATTGCCCCTCAGGTTGATATGGTAGAGAATGAGATTGATAATGTTGATATAGAGAATGATGATGAGATTGGGTTAGATAATTTAGATGATGAGATTGACGACGATGATGTCGAGGAAGATATAGGTATAGACGATGAGGTTGATGACGATGAGCAAGCTGAGCTTATTTACCCTTATGATGTTCCAGAGGGCGAGCCTTTACCCCCACCAGTTTATTTGTCTAATTCTGAGGTTGAGCTACCTAGGGATGAAATGTCTGAATCGTCTGAATCTGATTCTGAATCAGAGGAGGATGAGGATGATAATGCACCTGACGGTACTGATGGTGTTACTACTCGTAGACGTGAGATAGGAGAGTCGTCTAGTGCTCGAGAGGCTACTCATATTGATGGTCTTGCACCATGGGCCTTGAGACGTGATCTAGATGCTTCCCGTGTTAAGAGTAGTATGACAGAGATTGGATTAGGTGTTGTTCAGACTCAAGTTGCTTATTTGGAGTCGAAGACTAAGGTTGGCGAGAAAGAGAGGGAATTGCTTAGTTTGGATTTGACTGATGTAGAGCGTGGTCTGAATGAGGATTTTAGGAGGTTATCGGTGTTAGAAAGTTGTGAGTTTGCCGAAATGAAGAAAAAAGGTGAATTCTATGGAGATTCAGTTGAGTGTAGCTCGTGCGATGCGTGAGAAAGCTGAAAAGGAGCTGAATATATCCGTGGGTTGGAATAGTAGATTTTATGCTGACATGGTTGAAAGAGGAGTGATCCGTAAGCGCCCAGCTGAAGATGTGTCTAGTGATCGTCCGACAAAGATACAGAAGACGATGGATGATGGACCATATGGCGGTTCTCAGTAGACCAGTCTGTATTTAGTAGTGACCTTTGTATCTTTTGTACTTTCGTAGCTTTGACTGAACCGACTTGTTAGTAGTAGACTTGGCACGAATTTTGAGTATATATATAGTGCTAGAACTTTGATATGGGATGTAACTAAGACAATACATTTGTTTCAAATCGAATGAAATATGTATCTTGTCTTGAATTCCATATTGTGCCTTATTTGTATCTTGATTATGAATTCAATCCATATTATATGAATCCCTTGTTGGGTGAATGCTTAATACTTTGAAATTGTGAAATTATAGAACTATGCCGCCCAAGAAGGCTGTGACTGAGGATGATGTACGTAGGATTATTACGGAGCAAGTTACTGCATCTATGACTGAATTTATGGCAAATGCTAGAAATGAAGCTGGCGGTAGTGGAGCTGGCGGTAGTGGAGCTGGCGGTAGTGGAGCTGGCGGTAGTGGAGCTGGTGGTAATGAAGCTGGCAGTAGTGGAGCTGGCGGTAGTGGAGCTGGCAGTAGTGGAATTGGCGGTACTAATGTGAATGTGAATGCTAATAATGTGAATGCTAATGCTGGAGGAGATGTAGGAGGACATGGAACTAATGCACCTGAAGTTGGTGGTTGTACTTATGTGACGTTCATGAAGTGTGAACCTCTACCTTTTAATGGAACTGAAGGTGCTGTAGGACTAAGCCAGTGGATTGAGAAGATTGAGTCGGTGTTTCGGATTAGTAAGTGTAAGGAGGAAGATAAGGTGACTTTTGTTATGGCTACTCTTAAAGATCGTGCGTTGACTTGGTGGAACGGGAGAATTGCTTTCATAGGTCTTGATGCTGCTAATGCTACTCCTTGGGCTAAAATTAAGAAGTGGATGACTTTGGAGTTTTGTCCTCGTAGTGTGATCATTAGGTTAGAACAAGAGTTGATTCATTTGAGAATGAAAGGTGTGGACATTGATAGTTACACAAACCGATTCCATGAGTTGGCCTTGCTATGTCCTCGATTGGTGGAACCCGAAGAAATCCGAATTGAGCAATATATTAAAGGGTTGACCAGGAATATCCGGGGGGACGTGACATCATCTAAACCACTGACCATTGATGATGCTGTTCGGATGGCTTACCAACTCATTGGACAGATAATTCAGGATAGGGAAGATGAAGCCCGTGTTGGTGAGAAAAGAAAGGGAGACGGTGATCGTATAGATAGAGGTGATAAAATAGGAAGAATTTCAATCGCCGTCAGAAACAGAGAAAGGGGATTGCAAATGCTCTTACTAACAATACACCGCGCAACGATGATAGATGTCCTAAGTGTGGCAACAAGAGGCATGCTGGCGACTGCTGGAAGTGCTAAAATTGCGGAAAGCTTGGACACAAGGTTGAAAGGTGTAAGAAGGGAACCATTTGCTTCAACTGTAATGAAGAAGGTCATAGGAAATCGGAATGCCCCAAGTTGAAAGTGATTGTACCTGGAAGAAACCCCCAGGGTGGTGTCTATCAACTTGGAACAATTGAGGTGAAGAAAGAGGATCAGAATGTCGTTACCGGTACGTTTTTACTCAACAATCATTATGCTGTTGCTTTATTTGATTCGGGTGCTAATAGGAGCTTTGTATCCACTAAATTTAGTGCCCTTATTGACATTGAACCTGTTGAGATAGATACTAGTTACGAGGTGGAATTGGCTGATGGCAAATTAGTGAAAACTAATAAGCTATTAGAAGGATGCTCTCTAAATCTCTTGAACTATTCCTTTCCGATTGATTTGATGTTGATAGAATTAGGTAGTTTTGATATTATTATTGGTATGGACTGGTTGTCGTTGAATAATGCTACTATTTTATGTGGAGAAAAGAAGGTTAAGATTCCTCTTAGGAATAGGACGTTAGTAATTGATGGTAATCGAGGTGAATCTCGTTTGAAAAACATTTCATGTATTAAAGTCCAAAAGTACATCAGGAATGGTTGTGAGTTATTCTTAGCTCAAGTGACCGAGAATGAGTCTAGGGAGAAACGATTGGAAGATGTACCTATTATTTGTGAATTTCCTGAGGTATTTCCTAAAGATTTACCTGGACTTCCACCGATAAGGCAAGTAGAGTTTCGAATCGATTTAATTCCTGGTGTTGCACCGGTGGCACGTGCGCCTTACCGATTAGCCCCTTCTGAATTAAAGGAGTTATCTGAGCAACTTAAGGAGTTGTCTGATAAAGGTTTTATTCGACCGAGCTCGTCGCCTTGGGGAGCTCCAGTCATGTTTGTTAAGAAGAAGGATGGATCTTTTCGTATGTGCATTGATTATAGGGAACTGAATAAGTTGACAATTAAAAATCGATATCCTTTACCTAGGATTGATGATTTGTTTGATCAACTACAAGGATCTAGTGTGTATTCTAAGATAGATTTACGGTCAGGATATCACCAACTTCGCGTCCGTGAAGAAGATATTCCTATAACTGCATTTAGAACTCGTTATGGACACTATGAATTTCAAGTAATGCCATTTGGGTTAACTAACGCACCTGCGGTTTTCATGGATTTAATGAATCGAGTGTGCAAGCCCTACTTGGATAAATTTGTGATTGTGTTTATTGACGATATTCTAATCTATTCTAATAATTTAGATGAGCATAGAGAACATTTAAGGATTGTTTTGAATTTATTGAAGGATGAAAGGTTGTATGCTAAGTTTTCGAAATGTGATTTCTGGTTAGATTCTGTGCAATTTCTTGGTCATGTGATTAACAAGGATGGAATTCATGTTGATCCTGCAAAGGTTGAAGCCATTAAGAATTGGTCTGCACCGACAACGCCAACGGAAGTGCGACAGTTCTTAGGATTGGCTGGCTATTATAGGCGATTCATTAAAGAATTTTCTTGATAGCTAAACCCTTGACTAAGCTTACCCAGAAGAATAAACCTTTCGTTTGGGGAAGTGATGAATATGGAACATTTCAGACATTGAAGCAAAAATTATGTAGTGTGCCAATCTTATCATTACCCGACGGGAGTGAAGATTTTGTAGTGTATTGTGATGCATCTCTTAGAGGTTATGGAGCTGTTTTGATGCAGAGAGAGAAAGTGATAGCTTATGCTTCTAGGCAATTAAGGAAGAATGAGGAGAATTATACTACTCATGATCTTGAGTTAGGAGCTGTAGTCTTTGCTCTTAAGTTGTGGAGACATTCTCTGTATGGCACCAAGTGTACGGTATTCATCGATCACAAAAGCCTACAGTATATTCTCGATCAGAAGGAATTGAACATGAGGCAACGAAGATGGATAGAGTTGTTAAGTGATTATGATTGTGATATAAAATATCACCCAGGAAAATCCAATGTTGTTGCCGATGCGTTAAGTAGGAAAGATAGAGAGCCTATCAGGGTACGTTCTCTAGTCTTGACCGTGCACAATAATTTGCCTGAGCAAATTAGAAATGCGCAATTAGAAGCTTGTAAGAAGGAAAATTTTGTTAATGAAGGGTTCCGAGGAGAAGGAGATCCTTTAGAGGTTAGAGCTGATGGAGTGAAATGCTTAAGAGGTCGTATGTAGATACCTAAGTTTGGAGGCTTAAGAGATTTGATTATTTTAGAACCCCATAAATCTAAGTATTCCATTCATCCGGGATCTGATAAGATGTACCATGATTTGAAGAAGTTGTACTGGTGGCCGAATATGAAAGCTGACATAGCTATGTATGTTCTTCAATGCTTGACTTGTGCTAGAGTCAAAGCGGAACATCAAAAGCCATCAGGACTACTTCAACAGCCTAAGATTCCTGAATGGAAGTGGGAGCGAATTACGATGGACTTTATCACCAAGCTTCCTAGAACATCATCTGGAAACAACTCGATTTGGGTTATTGTCGACAGACTGACTAAATCAGCACACTTCATTCCGGTTAAAGAGCAGTTCTCACTGGAGAAGCTGACTCGTATATACCTTGAGAATGTTGTATGCAAGCATGGAGTGCCTGTATCGATCATTTCAGATCGAGATCCTAGATTCGCATCAAATTTTTGGAAATCTCTCCAAAGATCTTTGGGAACGAATCTCGACATGAGCACTGTTTATCACCCCCAGACTGATGGGCAGAGTGAAAGGACGATACAAACACTGGAAGATATGTTAAGAGCTTGTGTGTTAGATTTTGGTAAGAATTGGGATAAACATTTGCCGTTAGCAGAATTTTCTTATAACAATAGTTACCATTCTAGTATTAAGGGTACACCGTTTGAAGCTTTGTATGGTAGGAAGTGTAGATCTCCTGTATGTTGGAGTGAAGTTGGGGATACCCAGCTCACGGGACCGGAATTGATCAGGGAGACTACGGAGATGATAGTTCAGATTAAGAATAGGTTGTTGACTGCCCGTAGTAGACAGAAAAGTTACGCGGATGTGCGGCGGAAGCCAATGGGGTTTAAAGTGGGTGACCAAGTAATGTTGAAAGTATCGTCATGGAAAGGCGTTATAAGATTTGGAAAGCGAGGAAAATTGAATCCCCGTTATATTGGACCCTTTAAGATTTTATCTAGAGTAGGTCCGGTGGCTTACAAACTAGAGTTACCCCCAGAACTTCATGGTGTTCACAACACATTCCATGTATCTAATTTGAAGAAATGTCTAGCAGTGAGTGATGAGAAAATTTCATTAGATAAGGTTCGAATATATGGGAAGTTGCATTTTATCGAAGAGCCCGTAGAGGTTATGGATCGTGAGGTAAAGCAACTGAAACAATGTCGGATACCTATTGTCAAGATCCGATGGAATTCAAAGCATGGACCGGAGTATACTTGGGAACGAGAGGATGAAATGTGGAAGAAATATCCGCACCTCTTCGATTTCAATAAGAAACGGACATCCAAATGAAATGGATCACGAGGACATTGATCCCTTTTAGGAGGAAAAGTTGTGACAATCTAACATTTTCAGGTAGTGAATTATTTTCTCGTATAATATTTTGAAAACTTATTTTTGTGTTGGTTGATGAACTCATAATTTACGAATTTAAATTTGGCTTACGTGCATAATTTAGCGTCCTTTACGACTAAACCGGAAACCTTAGGATTACGTATTTACATTTTTGAACTCCGTTTTAGATGAGACAATTTTTATTGGATTCGTTTTGTGACGTTGATTCATAATTTATAAAAACGTTTTTCGTAAAACGACCCGAGGGCACGCAAATCGAGAAAACTAGAATCAAGGAATACCCGTAAATTAGTGAGGTGGGACAAAATACATTATCCCACCCCACTAATATACATGGGACGACACACATGACACCACATCTAAGGATGTGGCATCATGTTAGCTTACAACTTACAAGTGTAAGTTAAAGCTTACACTTTAAGCTTCCGCTAAACTCAAAACCACTAGCTACTCATAACTACCATTTCACACATGCAAACAAGCTCAAAATCCTCTCAACCACACCACCATTGTCGTCCACTTTTGAAGAACAAACACCCCTTTTTGATCTTTTCTAGCCATGAAATACTTGTTATCTAGCTATATCATGGATTTACCTTGAAGCCTTAATCATTTGGTGGACATTTTAGCAACAAAGGAGGTGATTTGCTTGTGTCCTAGGGCTGAGTTCTCAACTTATATTCTTGGTGTTTGATGATCTTGGAGTTACTTTTGGTGTTCATCAAGTTCTTGTCTTCCAAAAACAAGATATACTCTTGGTTAGTAAAGAAGATCATCCTCTCCATTTTCTTTTGTTATTTTTGTAAAGAACAAATGTATTTTCTTTCTTGTTGTATATGTATATGATGATAAAAATGTTGTGTAGGGATCAAGTGTTGATAAATATGCTTAAAAAGGTTAATAACCATAAGAAACAAGGCTAAAATCATGCTTATTTAGTTGGATGTATAAAAACAGTATGTAACTAAAACTTGAACTGATAAACTTATATGTTAGGATCCATTTACAGTAAGTACAAGATGTCATACACATGTGAGAGTTGGCCATGCAATGTAATCATTAAAATGAGTGAGATATGATCAAAACAAGATGAGTGTGCTAATCTGAATAAGTTGTTTTGTAGGGACTATTAAGGCTAGATAAACTTAAAATGAGCAGTAGCTATAACAAAGTTAAACGTAGCACATAATATGAAGATCATGCCATCCAAAAATGAGCTTCTAATTCATTATCCAATGCACTAGTGATTTCCATAGATTTGATGAATGAAGTATGGAATTTTTGTTGGACAAGATAGTGTAGGAATAAGGGAGAACCATGGAAGGAGAGAACCAAGTATTCCTTGAAGATGATGATTGAAAATACCTCATGTTGGGTGCAAGATCAAAGTAGAAGTATGAGATTTGAATAAGAATTCAAAATATGGCTTAGTAGACAAATCGAAACTAATGTGGGTATAAGATGAGAGTGTGATCCGCATGGAATCACATGTAACTCTAGTCTGTCCCTATTAGGAGGGAATAGGAGAACTGGTTGTGAGAAAAACAAGTGAAGCTACTTGGAAAATTTTGGCGTATAGATGACTAGATAGATTTAGTTAGTGGACATGGGTTATTATATATGCCTAGAATGATAGAGGAATTTGGGGGTACGAGACGTAGAGAATGATCTATACAGATCATGAGCGTCTCCAACACATATTAATCATCTTGGTTGAACATTTGGAATAGGTGATGGGTGGACTTAAGTGATGAAAGAAAAATGCAAGGCCAAGTACCATCTGGGAAAGGCAAGCATAGTTGATGAGACATGGAATAAGAAGAATGAAGTGAAGCTGAGACGAACTTGAACTATATGGATGACGTATTAGGGTGGTTTGGATGAAGGATGTAGGTTGCACGAGTTGAGTTGTCTAAAGCAGAGAACGCGTCAACATGTATGTTGTGTGGCCTGGACAATCATATGGAGAAAAGGGAGGTAGACTATACTTCCTACACAGATAGGAGTAGCTTAGAAAGGGCGATGTAAGGACGAAGTTGGTGAAAGGGATACATAATGGGGTGGATGAATAAGTACGACGAGAGTTGGGTGATAGTCGATAGACTGACTAATTCATCTCATATTTCAAGAGGAATGAGTAGTCACGTAGTTGAGAAGTTGGCAGGAGTGCGTACAGATGTGATGGAATAGAGGGCTTTGCGTAAAAGTTAGCCTAATATGTATGGAATGCCTTATGAAGGATTATGGGAAAGGAAGAAACGATGGGAAGCATCACATCGTGATGTATGGTAGGAGTTGAGGAAGAAGAAGGAAGTGTGTATAGAAGCGAAGCATGAATGAAATAGGTCGAGATAGGAACCGAAGGTAAAACTTTGGTAGAGCTTAATGAGTAGAATAAAGCACAACGCAGGCTAACACTGTCGTAGTGTGGAAAAGGAAATGGCACTGACTTATACTGATTATTTGGGAGGCTTAGTATCGATAATCGAATGGATGAGGAGTTATAGGTGTGATGTACCATAGGGACGAAGGGCTTGGTCTAAATCAGTCAAGATGAGGAGCAATATGACCTTGAAGGTAGGACATTGTGTAGGTATAAAGGAAGTGTTGGATATAAAAAAAAATCATGAAGAAAAGTGAGAAAGAAGTGTATAGGTGCTACTAATGAGCTATCCAAATTTAATGGAAGTAGTTGTTGCATGGGTTTGGATGGCAGTTGATAGACTAACTGAGATAACCGTCCTTTTGATGATGTATGTAGATCATAAGTTGATTTGGATTGGACGAACTAATGGATATGTGAAAGACCGTCATAGGTCCCTTTGTAAGGAAATTGGAATTTTTAAGTAGTTTGGGGTACGGACTAAAGGGAGTTGATGAACATGATTGGATATGAGTATATCCAGCTAACTGGAAAAGGATGGGCAAGTGAGACATTTATACAACCTTAGGAGTTACACTGAGGGCAGGGGTAATTGATTTAGAGGGAGTTAGGAAACTCTTTAGCGATGGCTGAGTTTTCATATAATGATAGTTATCATACTAGAAGTTGATAAATGCCATTTGAGGCACTATATGAAAGAATAGGGTGAGTTGTCCCCATTGTGGACTAGAATTGGTAAAAGAGGCTAATAATGTTGTGACAATCTAACATTTTCAGGTAGTGAATTATTTTCTCGTATAATATTTTAAAAACTTATTTTTGTGTTGGTTGATGAACTCATAATTTACGGATTTAAATTTGGGCTTACGTGCATAATTTAGCGTCCTTTACGACTAAACCGGAAACCTTAGGATTACGTATTTACGTTTTTGAACTCCGTTTTTATGAGACAATTTTTATTGGATTCGTTTTGTGACGTTGATTCATAATTTATAAAAACGTTTTTCGTAAAACGACCCGAGGGCACACAAATCGAGAAATCTAGAATCGAGGAATATCCGTAAATTAGTGAGGTGGGACAAAATACATTATCCCACCCCACTAATATACATGGGACGGCACACATGACACCACATCTATGGATGTGGCATCATGTTAGCTTACAACTTATAAGTGTAAGTTAAAGCTTACACTTTAAGCTTCCACTAAACTCAAAACCACTAGCTACTCATAACTACCATTTCACACATGCAAACAAGCTCAAAATCCTCTCAACCACACCACCATTGTCGTCCACTTTTGAAGAACAAACACCCCTTTTTGATATTTTCTAGCCATGAAATACTTGTTATCTAGCTCCATCATGGAGTTACCTTGAAGCCTTGATCATTTGGTGGCCATTTTAACAACAAAGTAGGTGATTTGCTTGTGTCCTAGGGCTGATTTCTCAACTTATATTCTTGGTGTTTGATGATCTTGGAGTTACTTTTGGTGTTCATCAAGTTCTTGTCTTCCAAAAACAAGATATACTCTTGGTTGGTAAAGAAGATCATCCTCTCCATTTTTTCTTGTTATTTTTGTAAAGAAAAAATGTATTTTCTTTCTTTTTGTATATGTATATGATGAATATATGATGATAAAAATGTTGTGTGGGGATCAAGTGTTGATAAATATGCTTAAAAAGGTTAATAACCATAAGAAGCAAGGCTAAAATCATGCTTATTTAGTTGGCTGTATAAAAACAGTATGTAACTAAAACTTGAACTGATAAACTTGCATGTTAGGATCCATTTACAGTAAGTACAAGATGTTATACACATGTGAGAGTTGGCCATGCAATGGAATCATTAAAATGAGTGAGATATGATCAAAACAAGATGAGTGTGCTAATCTGAATAAGTTGTTTTGTAGGGACTGTTAAGGCTAGATAAACTTAAAATGAGCAGTATATATAGGTAAGTTAAATGTAGCACATAATATGAAGATCATTCCATCCAAAAATGAGCTTCTAGTTCATCGTATAACTCTAGATATGATAAAAATGGTGAAGATGAAAATAAAAATCAGATTTTGAGAATTAATGTTTATTACTATTATATAAGCACTCAAAATTTTATTGTATAAAATGTAAAATTAAACCCACTAACTTATGAATTTTATTTATATAAATATGTGAAAGGTTAAATGAATGGATAAATTATAAAAATGGTAGTAGAATAATACTTATAAGTAATAAAAACTATAAACTTGATTTTTACGACTTTTTCGGCTATTACCGTAAAATTAACGTTTTTCGCCAAATAAAACTTAGACGATCAAACCCGTCTAATGTAAAGTTTTTAAAAGTCATATACTGATATATAAGTATCTAATACAAGTAAAAACCGATAAAACCCGAACTATAAGACATACGGACATTAACGAGCTAAGTAAACATATTGGACTAATAATTGGACTAAATAAGATAAACACTTATAAAAAGAACTTATTGGGCTTAACCCATTTGGGCCCAACATGGAAAGTATAGATACTGATAATATAAGTATAATATGGATTAAAACAAGTTAAAAAACTTATAATAAGCTTATTGGACTTAAAATAGGTAAATAGGTAAAACTAGTAAACTAGTAAAAAGTTACCAATACGTAAACACTAAAATGAGTAAACAAGGATGTATAAACCCACTTGATCATCATCATATGTACAAAAATCATCATATGTATATTGTTATTTTGATAAAGTCATTGGACAAAGTCTAAGACAGATTATTATTTATATAGGTTTCCATGACCGAAGCACGCCCGTAGCCGATAATCCGCCTTTCATTATCAACGTGAGTTCATAGCCTCGCACTCTTTTAAATGTTTTATAAAATGATTTGTAAACCCGCGAGGGAGATAACATGCTAGATTTTGATAAAAATAGAACACAAGTAGTCCCGATGGTATGCTTAATGATATGGACCCGAATGATGCTATGACCCTATAAACGAGACAAAAAAGATTATCAGTAGTTAGGTTTTGTCACTTAAAGTCCCATTAGCATGAATTGTGAACTACCGGGATTTGGTAGACGCTTATGCATTTGATAGTACTATTTGGGGACGATCACCCCAGTTCGCGCCTTGACGGTTGATCCCCGTCGTACCATATTGATTGGTTATTTATGTATGAGAAGATTCCATAGCGTGATTTTTGTGACGACACGCTAACTTAGATGGGCAAATTGTTTGTCGGGTTCGCGGCCCGTTCTTTTCATAGTAAGGTAACAATGTCATGCGACTAATAATAATCCTATATAATCTAAATATTCGATATGATACGACGCTAATAACGATAATATATTACCTATTATGGTAATATTGAGGCTACGGTTTCATGGACGGTTTAAGATGTATGCTTGATTTATATATTGCCTGACTAGCAATACGTGGACTTACTTCCGATATTATACTTGTGTTCTGATTTTAACGATTGTTTTATATAACAGTTTTTATTAAACTCTATGAATTCACTCGGCATTCGCTGATATGATTTTTGCATGTTTTTATCTCAGGTGCTTGAAGGTAATCCGGATGGAGATCGACTCTGATGGCCCACATAATATTAAAAATGTTCATTCGATCTATGTTTTGTAAACTAAATGACCTGTATAATTTGGGACCTGTTGTACACTTTAAAACTTTTTATCGAATGAATGTATGTTGAACCTTGTACAACCATTTTTATGCGTTGTCTATGATTGGAGTTATTGTGCTATCCCGTAACACTCTAAAAGACCCTTCCGCTGTACCGATACGAAAATTGAGAGTGTTACAAATGTGGTAATGGTGTTTGTGGAAAGGATGAGAGCAACAAGGGATGTTATGTAGAAAAGGAGGAAACCACTAGAGTTAGTGACAAAGTTATGTATGAAGTTTCACCGATAGTAACGGGTGGTATGTTTTGGTAAAATGGAAGAGTTGATGTAGAGTTTTATAGGTCCATTTATGATCTTAGGAAAGATCGGACCAGTAGCTTATGAGTATAGAATTACCTGGGGGAAATGAGTGGTATACATGATATATTTCATGTATTAAGATTTGTAAATGTTGTTTGGGAATGCATATTTGTATGTACGATTATTCTGGATTTGTGTTGATATGAGTCTTTGCTTTATCAAAGAGTTACTTGTGAGATTTAATGGCTGTAATGTCAAGGGTTTGGGAATGAATTTAAATATTGTTGGTTAGTATATGTGGTAAATCGAGACTTGAACTAAAGTTCACATGGAAATAAGAGGAGTTCTTTTAGAACAAGTATCCTCAGTTGTTTGCTAATGGTATTTTTGATCCTAAGGAGTAAATCTCGGGACGAGATTTCTATTAGGAGGGAGTGATGTGACAACCGTGGTTTTGAGGTTCGTCACTTAGTTTTATTTTGTGCTAATTACGTGTCTTTACGTGTTTATGTGCTAATTGGTGTGTATAGATTGTGGTTTGGATATCGTTTCCGGTACGGGTACCTTATGAGTGAAACGATGTGATATGATTTCATGTTCATGAGCTCACATGGTAGTGACTATGAAATGAGATGGTGTTATTCAGTGGTTTTACGTATACGTATATGTATTATAGAAAATCGTATTTTTACGATTTACGGTTTAGCATTTAGAGGTCTCGGATGAGGTGTTTAGTCATATGAATATTTTTCGGGATGGTTTTAAGTCATTTAGGACTTAGTTATAAAGTTTATTTCAAAATTTGAGATTTTTTTTAAAACTGTATATTTTACGTCTTTTACGGTAAAACGCGTAAATTTGACTAGTTTTACGGTTTTGAGGTTTTGGAGGATTTAGGAGCTGAAATAAATTAAGGAAAATTAAGGTAATATTAATAAGATATTAATTAATAATAAAATTAAAAAAAACGAAATAAGGGGGGGTGTTAGTCGGTTTGGACGCAAGAAAAGAAAGAAAAAAAGAAAAAAAAAGAGAAAAAGGAAATGGGTTTTTGGGTTGGGCTAGGAATGGGTTATCACACCCTATATATTATTTATTCACAACAAAAAAATCAGAATTTCTTTCCCCTTGAGTCTTGAAGTCGACGGCTTATAGAGTGTTTTAGGGTTTCCATTGTTTTTTTTTTCATCTTCCATTAATATTAAGGTAAAGCCTTCATAACCCTTTTTATTTAAATTGTTAATAATGTTTTTATAATCATCTTATGATGGATTTAGGTTAGGATTTTATTTAAAATCTGTATTCTAATGATATATTAATGATTTGAATAATTAGGGCTTGTAATTAAATAAGTTATGGGTAATTAATTAGGTTAATTTAATTAAACCCGTTTTTAAAAACTGGGCAGAATTTATGGTCAATTTTTTTGATCATATCGGGAGTTCTACAAACTCTTATTTTGCGATCCAAGTATCCCTGAAAAGGTAATTGAAGTGGCTTTCCAATACAAGAAACGAGAATTAAATTGGAGGTCGGGAAGTGGGTCAAAAACAGGTTACAACAGTCGGAGGTCAAAACAGTTTTGAAATCAGCCTGTTTTCTTTTTATGTTTTAAGATGGTTAGGGTACTTAGGAGTACACTTGGACCTTGAAACGAACATGAGAGTTAGTTTATATGTTATATAAGATATCTGGAGGAGGGCTAATCAATTGGGATAGTGGAAGACCCCCTAATCATAAAAAACTTTTTGTATGTTCAAAACCAGTAAAATCCGGATAGACAAAAGTATATATATATATATATATATATATATATATATATATATATATATATATATATATATATATATATATATATATATATATATATATATATATATATATATATATATATATATATATATATATATATATATATATATATATATATATATATATATATATATATATATATATATATATATATATATATATATATATATATATATATATATATCGGGGCCTTAACAGTAGTTTTAAGGTTGGGGCAAATGGGAGGTGTTAGCTAACATATTTAAGGGCATAGGGTTTCCTTTACAAAGATCATGGGTATGTTTAGGTGGGCGTTTGACTTATAGTTTGGAGACCTAAAAGTTGGGACTGTTTTGTGTAAAATACGAACGGGATAGTTATCAAACTTAACCAAGTTAAGGACTTGTTAGGTAAGGGTAATGGGGTGTTTAGAGCATATTAATGAGGGTCATATATGGGAGAAGGCTAGATGTACAACATAGGTTGATGAGCCGTTTTAGTGGTTGGTTAATGTTTTGATTATGTGTTTTTGGTTTGTTAGCTTTTTGCTAGTGCGAGGACTTTTGGAGAAGCTCAATCAGGTGAGTTTCATACTCCCATGTTTACTAATGTTTATGACTTCCAGATGGGATGGAAGAGACATTGTTATGTTATTTATAAATTATGTTTTGAATGTTTTGCGTATGGTGATGGACTTGTGTGTGCATACTTATATGATTAACTACTAGTTGAATCTTGATTGTTTATGTTTTGACTTGGTACCAAGGGGATATTGGCAAGGCGGGGCCTTGGGATTGGTTCATAGGTGTTTGGATGCCTATGGGAGTATGGTGCTTGGTAAGGCTGGGAGCCTTGGTTTTGGATTGATTAGTTAAATCTTGAATATTAGTTTTTAATGCATGTTAGTATCACACTGTCCATATGTTTTTAACTTTTGGTTGTTGTTCACAGCTTATGGTTTGATTTTGGCGTTTGAGTCTAAACCTATGACTCTCACCAACTTTATGTTTATGTGTTTTAGTGTCTCTTTCAGGTGATATTATGGTTAAGCGTGAGAACATAAGTGGATAGTATTTGGAGTTGTAATAAGTGTGAAAACACTTATCCTTTTACCACTTGTTTCCAATAATAACAAGACCAAAACGTGTATTTTATGTCGTAAAAGTCAGAATTATGCGTGGTTTGTGTTTTTATTGTGTTTTAGGACTAAAATATGAAAAAGGAAGAAAACACGGGCTTTCACGGGCCTTTATCAAAGAAAACGGGAAAAGACGAAGTCAAAAGATCAAGAGTGCAAAAGAACGGAAGTCCAAGACCTATTCTGAAGATTTATCGAAGAAAAAGTCTAAAGACGGAAGTTTAACGAAGTCGAAGAACTTAAGTCTAATAGAAGAAGAAAATTAAAAGACAAGTTCAAATCCCGAGACGACATCGAGAAAAGACAAAGAATTAAATTCGAGTCGAGAAGACATGAAGAAAGAAAGAAAGAAGATGCAACACATGCACTCCCTCCTTTCCTATAAATACCATCCTAATACACATTAGGAGGGAGTTAGTCTTTAATTTTTAGTTTTTCATTTTTCACTTTTCTTTCTAGTTTTTAGAGAGAGAAAGTTCTAAACTTTCTCTCACTAAATTTCATCTTTTCTTTTAATCTTTCAAGATTAAACATTTGTGTATTGCTTATTTCATTAATCAAGTTAAGTTTAAGCTTCTAATCCTTAATCTCATTCTACTTTTCTTTGATTTTTAGATTGATTTTGGTACGAATTTCATATGATCCGTGTTGTTCTTAGTGATTTCGTGCTTAAAAAGTTAATCTTTTGATCATTACTTAAGTTTTCATACGAATAAGCTTTGAGATTCTTGTTCTTATTGGCTTATTTTTATGTTTAGCTTATTTACTTTATAAAAAGTTTTCTTAAAAGTTTATATTTTTATTGTTTGATTTAAAAGTTTGTTTATTTTAAGTTTAGATAAGTTAAAATTATTTGATTCGTTTAGTTTTGGGGTATTAGCTTATTATATAGCTTATTACCTTTGCTTTTAACCGAATCCCATTTAAATCGGAAAGGGTTTAAACCCCTTTCCGATCGTGTTATTCCGAGCAGCCACCACACCCCTCTTTCCGATTGGCAAATCGGAATAGGGTTTCTGTTTTTCCGATCAATACCCTCTTAATCCGATCGCAGTGATCGGATTAGGGCTTTAGTATTCCGACGGGGGAAGTGTTTAGATTCCGATCTGGGAGGTTTTGGGTATATTCCGATTTGAGCATCTCCAACATTCCGATTTGTACTCTATCCCATATTCCGATTGGCCCTCATTTTTCTATATTCCGATTAGAGTTGTGTTTCACATTACGATCTGGCCCCTTATTTGAGTATTCCGATTGTCGTTTCTTTCCCATCATTCCGATTAGCCACATTGCAAACATTCCGACCACCAGATCGGAATAAATTCCGATTTGGACCTATTTTGGCAGTATTCCGATTTGGCAGTTAGTGGATATTCCGACCAGCTTCATTTATTGCACTTTCCGATCAGATTCCGATTTGGGAATTTTACATTGGTTTAGCTCCTTGTTTTTACAAAATTTCTAAGTGTTAGTTTTATTTAGTGTGCTAGTATTTTTTTTAATCTTGTTTTTAAGTTTTTCAAGCATTTATTTTAATTCGTCATTTTATTTTTAATCTTTATACTTCTACTTTACTCAACGACACTTAATTACTTGCTATTAGTTTAAAATTAGATTAATCAACCAAACCATTCTCTTGTTCACCGAAAGACAATTGAGTCGCACTTTAAACCAATAGTCAATTCGAAAGGATCGGAACAACGAACTTTCATACTCGGTTGCAAAATGGCGCCGCTGCCGGCTCTTTTCGTTACGATTAACGGTTTCTAGTGAGAGACTCATTGAATTTTGGGATCCGTTCTTTGAACGTTATTTTCCTTGCTTTAAAAATTTTCAAAAATCCTAAAAAATATAAAACTCTTCAAAAATACAAAACATTGAAAAATCAGAAAAAGCAATTCTTTTCCAAAAGGTTTTGCACCAAAAAGATTATATAGATATTCTTTGTGTATATTTTTCTTCTGCAGGTGTATGCGTACTAGATCTTCGAACTATTCTGAGCCCGAGACTCGTGAAGATTTAGATATGGCTGGTGTTAATAACAACAATAATAACCCACCTCTACCCAATTTGAATAATAACAACAACAACAACAACAACAACAATGTCCTCCTACCTGATTTACGAACAATGGAGGAATTGTGTCAACCCACCATGAACGGACGCGGAGGCCCGATTGCGCCAATGCACGTCACGGCTCAGGAGTTTTCGTTGAAGCATCATATGATCCAACAAGTGCAAACTAACCCATTTCGTGGAATTCCGGATGATGATGCCATCAAACACCTCGACAAATTCATTACCATTACCCAAAGCATGAAGTGCCCCGGTGTTTCTATGGATGACCTTCGCCTCCAACTTTTTCCCCACTCGCTTTCTCACCATGCCGAAAAATGGTTTGACCGTCTTCCTAAGAATTCTATTCATACGTGGAATGACATGACTCAACGCTTTTGGTCACGCTACTTCCCTCCATCCATGGTTACAAGCCTTCGTAACCAAATCAGTGGATTCATGCAAGACAATGATGAATCGCTCTTCGATGCTTGGGAACGATACAATGATTTGATCGACCGCTGTCCAAATCACAACATGCTCCCCGTCACTCTCATTGACACCTTCTACAATGGTCTCACTTTTCGTGATCGTGACACGATCAATGCCGCCGCCGGTGGTACTTTTATGAAAAGGAGACCGAAGGAGTGTAGAGAGTTGATTGAAAACATGACTACTCACCACAAGAATTGGGATTCATCCGCATCCTCAAGATCTAATCAGAGAGTCAATGTTTCTTCTACTACTTCCAATCCCGAGATATCCGAACTTACCCGACAAATCGCGAGTATGCACAAGGATTTCATGTCCATGGCCACAAACCACTTTCAACAAGCTAAAGCCGTTTCTATTTCTTGTGACACATGTGGTGGTCCTCATTCTTATAATGATTGTCCTTCTACCCAACGCAATTTTTCTGAAAACGTTAACGCAGCTTACGGTACTTATCCCACGGGAGGCTATCAAGCTCTCCCTCAAGGAGACCGTATCTTGCTAAGTTATCGTTCCAACAATTATCTTGCTCCACCCGGTTTCCCTCCTACCAACCAAAACCAACAACAAAGCTATAACCGAAACAATCAATCTCAACCTCGTGCTAACAATCAATATCAATCCCAAAGAAACCCATACCCGACTAAAGGAAATTCTCAAGCTTACCAAGCTCCACCTCTCAATCAACCGATGGCATTAAATCAAGACGTCGAAACGTTCATGAAGACTAATCGGGAGTTGGTGACGAATCTTCAGAGTCAAGTCATCAACTTGAAGGGCGAAATGGCGAAACAAGGGAACGATATTCGAGCCGAGCTAAGGAATGACATGGCAAAACAAAGAAATGAAATTCGTGCAGACATCAGAGACTCTTTCAGCACTAAAGCGCTTAACATTCGTGATATGATTGGTTCGCTCATCCAAGGTAATCAACCCTCTTCTTCGGGTACTCTTCCGAGTAACACCGTTGCGAACCCAAGAGGGGAGATGAAAGCAATCACTACTCGTAGTGGAAAAGGTTATACGGAACCCGAGCTTCCTACACCTCCACCCGTGATTGTGAATAAGGAAAAAGAGCAACTTTCCTCACCTCCTTCACCTTCTATCCCCATTTCCCCCCCACCCGTGGTTGTGAGTGATCCTATTCCCCTAAAGCCTTCTTCTTCATCCAATATACCTTATCCTTCAAGGTTGAGGAAAGAGAAGCAAAAGAGCAAGGATGATATTCAGGTTTCGAACTTTCTAAAAATGTTTAAACAATTGAATTTTAACATCTCCTTTGCCGAGGCTCTCGCTCACATGCCCAAATACGCTAAAATGTTTAAAGATCTTCTAACTGATAAGGAAAAGCTTCTTGACATTGCTCAGACCCAAGTTAATGAGAACTGCTCCGTAGTGCTCTTAAGGAAATTTCCCACCAAACTTGGTGATCCGGGTCGCTTCTTGATTCCTTGCAACTTCCCGGGAGTAGAGAATTGCATGGCCCTAGCCGATCTAGGTGCCAGTATAAACTTAATGCCTTTAAGTGTTTGGAAGCAATTATCTCTCCCCGAGCTAGTCCCCACCAAAATGACTTTGGAATTAGCCAACCGTACGGTTGCTTATCCACTGGGGATAGCCGAAGATGTCTTTGTTGGCGTTGACAAATTCACCTTCCCGGCGGATTTTGTCGTCGTTGACTACGAGATGGATTCCCGTGTTCCATTAATCGTTGGACGTCCCTTCCTGAGGACCGGTCTCACTCTCATTGATGTAGCCGCGGGCGAAATAATCATGAGAGTTGGTGACGATAAAATTGTCTTCAACATGGGTAAGATTTCTAAGCAACCTTATTCATATGAGAGTGTTAATGCTATTGATGTTCTCGATGAGGCTTGTGAAGAACATTTTCATGATGCTTGCAAAAGTACTCTTTCTTCTCTACCTAATGTTGAGACCGTTGCCTCAATTGCTCCGACATTGACTCCTTTTGGAGAAAGTGACTTGGATGATTTCAAAGCTAGCTTGGGTCCTCTCGATATTAACTATGATAATTCGTCCACCGATTGGGACGAAGACATTCGTACTATTGAGAGACTTCTCAATGAGGACCCGTTTTCTTCTCCTTCTCCTAAAGAGGTGACTAATGATGATCCATCATTAGTGTTACCATCTATTGAGGATCCTCCCACTCTTGAGCTCAAGGACCTACCTCCTCATCTTGAGTACGTTTTCCTTGAAGACAACGAGAAGTTACCGGTCATCATCGCGAAGGACCTGAAAGAAGAAGAAAAAGCCCGACTTATCGCCGTGTTGAAGAAGCATAAAAGAGCTATCGCTTGGAAAATCTCCGACATTCGCGGAATTGATCCTCACTTTTGCACACATAAAATTCTCATGGAGGACGACTTTTAGCCCACAATTCAAAGCCAACGAAGGGTGAATCCTAAAATCCATGAAGTCATCAAAAAAGAGGTTATCAAACTTCTTGATGCGGGTATGATTTACCCTATTTCGGATTCACCATGGGTTAGTCCAGTCCATTGTGTGCCTAAGAAAGGCGGAATCACCGTTGTGCCCAATCAAAACAACGAGTTGATTCCTACCCGTCTTGTTACTGGGTGGAGAGTTTGTATAGACTACCGCAAGCTCAATGATGCCACGAGAAAGGATCATTTCCCTCTACCTTTTATGGACCAAATGCTTGAACGTTTAGCAGGTAATGAATATTACTGCTTTCTTGATGGTTTCTCGGGTTATTTCCAAATACCCATCGATCCCCAAGATCAAGAGAAGACAACATTCACTTGTCCCTATGGCACATTTGCTTACAAAAGAATGCCTTTTGGCTTATACAATGCCCCCGGGACTTTCCAAAGGTGCATGTTGGCTATCTTCCATGACATGGTTGAGCAAACCATGGAAGTCTTCATGGATGATTTCTCGGTCTTTGGGGGTTCCTTCTCTTCTTGCCTTTCCAATTTGGAACGTATGCTTAAGCGGTGCGAAGACACTCGCCTTGTTCTGAATTGGGAAAAATGCCATTTTATGGTAAAAGAAGGCATTGTGCTAGGACACAAAATCTCTAAAGCCGGTCTTGAAGTCGACCGTGCTAAAGTAGATGTCATAGCCAAATTACCTCCACCTTCAACCGTCAAGGGTGTGAGAAGTTTTCTGGGTCATGCGGGCTTCTATCGTTCATTCATATAGGATTTTTCTAAAATCGCTCGCCCGATGACCCACCTCTTGGAAAAAGATACTCCTTTTATATTTTCTAAAGAGTGTATCGAAGCCTTCAATCTTCTTAAGGATAAGCTAACTAAGGCACCGGTCTTGGTTACCCCTAATTGGGAGCTGCCTTTTGAATTGATGTGCGATGCTAGCGACTTTGCTATTGGTGCGGTTTTGGGCCAAAGAGTGAATAAACACTTCTAACCAATCCACTATGCTAGCAAAACAATGACAGGGGCTCAATTGCATTATACGACAACCGAAAAAGAGCTTTTAGCTGTTGTCTATGCTTTTGAGAAATTTCGCCCCTATCTTGTCTTATCCCCCACCATCGTATACACGGACCATTCCGCGTTGAAGTACTTGATGACTAAGCATGATTCTAAGCCAAGACTTCTTCGCTGGGTTTTACTCCTTCAAGAATTCAACATTGAAATTCGTGACAAGAAGGGTGCCGAAAACCTAGCCGCGGATCATCTGAGTCGACTTGAGGATCCATATCAAGGGGATCATCCGAACAAAGAGATCAGTGACTCTTTCCCCCTTGAGACCTTAATGTCTACAAATCTCAATCTTGATGACACCCCGTGGTTTGCCGACATTTCAAACTACTTAGCGGGTGGTATTCTCATCAAATGGTTAACATCCCAACAAAAGAAGAAGTTCTTGAATGATGTTAAGACTTACTTTTGGGATGACCCTTTTCTATTCAAACAATGTGCTGATCTGATCATTCGTCGATGTGTTGACGGACCGGCAGCTTTTGACATTCTCCAGGCTTGCCACAAAGGACCCACCGGTGGTCACTTTGGTCCCAACTACACCGCTAAGAAAGTGTTTGACTCTGGATTCTATTGGCCCACCATTTATCGTGACCCTCACGAAATGGTTAAGCATTGTGATGCTTGCCAACGCCAAGGCAAGATCACACATAAATATGAGATGCCTCAAAATTTCATACAGGAATATGAAATCTTTGACGTATGGGGCATCGACTTTATGGGGCCATTTCCATCCTCCAAAGGGAACAAGTACATCCTCGTCGCAGTGGACTACGTTTCTAAATGGGTTGAAGCCAAGGCTCTCCCTACGAACGATGCGAGGGTGGTTGTGAACTTTTTAATGCAGCTTTTCGCTCGATTCGGCGTTCTTCGTGCTATTATCAGTGACCGCGGGACTCATTTTTGCAACGATCAATTTGCAAGATTCATGGCTAAGTATGGTGTTAATCACCGTCTTTCCACCGCCTATCATCCCCAAACCAATGGGCAAGCCGAGATTTCCAACCGTGGATTGAAGCGAATTTTGGAGCGTACTGTGGGAGAGCATCGCGCCGCGTGGGCCGATAAGTTAGATGATGCTTTGTGGGCTTTTCGTACTGCTTATAAGACCCCGATCGGCTGTACGCCTTATCGTCTTGTGTACGGGAAAGCATGCCACCTCCCCATCGAGCTGGAACATAAGGCGCACTGGGCCTTGAAGTGGGCTAACTTCGACATCAACAAAGCTGGTGCTCATCGCAAGATTCAACTCAACGAGCTCAATGAACTAAGGAATGAAGCTTATGAGAACTCGCTGATCTACAAGGAGAAGACCAAGATCAATCATGACGCAAATATCAAGAACCGATAGTTCCACGTTGGTGATCAAGTCTTACTCTTTAACTCTCGGTTGAAGATCTTCTCTGGCAAGTTGAAGAGCCGCTGGTCTGGTCCATTCACCGTCGCCAAAGTCTTTCCATATGGGACCATTGAGCTTTCTCAGCCAAATGGGCCAATTTCAAGGTGAATGGCCAGCGATTGAAGCTGTACTTTGGTGAGGACATCTCTCATAAGATGATTCCATCCCTCACCACGTTCCCCATGAACTAAATTTGGGTCGAGTCAGGCTCGTGACTCGGTTATAAAAAAACAAGCGCTTCTCGGGAGGCAACCCGTGATCTATCCTTTACTGCTTTCATAATAAGTGTATGGGGAACCCCGTATGTGTTTGTTGTCTTGTTTCTTGTGCTGTGCAGGGATTAAAGCTTCAAAGATCCACCTTGATGACTTTTGACGAACCGTGATACCGTGTTTCCATCTTCCCGGTTCTATCCTAAACTCTTGTGATTCAATATTTCATATTTTATATGTTCACATTGAATTCACTTTAGTTGTCCTTTCCTTAGCAAGATTTAATCAAAGTGCACAATGTCCTAAGTGTAGGGGAGTTTACTCCCACATACTTAAACATTGAGGACAATGTTCATCTCAAGTGTAGGGGGGACTTCTATCGAAGTAAGTGGTCTTTTCCATGAATTTGCCCTCATTTTAACCGGAAAATTTGATTTTTCGACATTTTTCAAAAATTTTAATATATTTTGGCCTAGTTGTATAGTTGTACTTTCCTTTGTTATGGTTATTTTCTTTCCTTGCTAGAATAAATTTCCAATAAAGTGGTTTTAAATTTTTCAAAGTCATGAACATTTTGACTCAACCCGAGTTTACTTACCCAAGTTTACTCTAGCTAGTATCCTTAACGTGTTTAAGTCAAGTTTTGCTAGGCTTTTATATAGGGAGCTATAAAACGCGAAAGTCTTAACTCTCACGGGTTAAGAACAAGAACTTTTCGCAAGTTCCTATAATTGATCCTAGAGAGTTGTTTATCAAGGGAACTTTAAAATGCGATTTCTAAACTTGAAAAAGTCTAAGAATTTGCAAGATCTTATAGGCGACTCGAAAACCCAAAACTTTGATTTAATAGGCTAAGCATCCACGAGTCTCATTCCTTGAGATTTTAAACTATGGAGGACGAGAGATAATAGAGTCAATTATAAGTTCGGTATTCTTTCGTGAATTTATGTGAGTTAATTATAAGCCTATTCTCCCTTCGCTTGTTAATAAATCTATCTGCAATAAATAAGGTTGTACGATTTAAAAGGTTACTTAGCTTCTAGCCCCAGATCGTTTAAAAGTTGCTCGGTACGGATTAGAGTTCATAGCCAAGGCATAACTTATTGAAGCGGGATGCGAAGATTGGTGAGTCCGAAAAGGCCCTAACAAGGCATGAGGGATACAGTTTGTTGCTAAAGATCCAAAAGTGATGTGAAGAATCATTTATCGAAAATCAATATGAAGGATCGATACACACGACGAAAAGCAAATACTCCCCAAAAGATTATGGATAAGTCTATCCAAAAAGACCCTAACAAGGTATGAGGATAAATAGATCCAAGTCCTAAAAGGACGCGGATCGTTGTATATCAAAGTCCAAAATAAAGATTGGAGAAAAATGAAGAAGTCGTGGTCCAAAGATGAAGAATCTCTCAAAACTTCAAGTGAAGAAATTCCTATTATGAAGAGAAGGCCATTATTTCATGAACGTCTCTCAAGATTCTAAGTATGAAGTCGCTGCCAAATATCGGTCCGAGAAAGGTCTCAAATCGTTAAGCGAGTTATGCCAAGATATGAACTTTATGAGATCCCGAGAAGCAGTTTTAAAAGATTTGGTCCTTTAGCTAACTATTGATTAAATCGTTCACTTTATTTTCGGCCTAAATAACTATCGAAATAAGTCAAACAATGCATCCTCGTGATCATTCAAGACAAAAATAAAATATAAGAGATACACCTAGGAATAAGGGAGTCTAGGTGAATAATTGGCCCACATGAGTTCATGTTAGTTTGCTAACTTATAATAACAATGATCTCGTTTTTAAGCTTGGTATGGGGAACGTGAAACTTGAGGATGATAAACGTTCATGGCAGCCAAAACCCAATGTAAGTTTTTAATTTCTTTACTTGTTTCTATCTTTTCATATTTAGTATTTAATAAAGGCCAATGTAGGTTATTTATTATGGAAAATGTAAACCGTGCTTTAAAATTAATGCATTGCATGAGGGCATTGCAATGGTCAAGTGTAGGGGATTTAATAAGTGTGAAAACACTTATCCTTTTACCACTTATTTCCAATAATAACAAGACCAAAACGTGTATTTTATGTCGTAAAAGTCGGAATTATGTGTGGTTTGTGTTTTTATTGTGTTTTAGGTCTAAAATATGAAAAAAGAAGAAAACACGGGCTTTCACGGTCTTTTATCAAAGAAAATGGGAAAAGACGAAGTCAAAAGATCAAGAGTGCAAAAGAACGGAAGTCCAAGACCTATTCTGAAGATTTATCGAAGAAAAAGTCTAAAGACGGAAATTTAACGAAGTCGAAGAACTTAAGTCTAATAGAAGAAGAAAATTAAAAGACAAGTTCAAATCCCGAGACGACATCGAGAAAAGACAAAGAATTAAAGTCGAGTCGAGAAGACGTAAAGAAAGAAAGAAAGAAGATGCAACACATGCACTCCCTCCTTCCCTATAAATACCCTCCTAATACACATTAGGAGGGAGTTAGTCTTTAATTTTTAGTTTTTCATTTTTCACTTTTCTTTCTAGTTTTTAGAGAGAGAAAGTTCTAAAATTTCTCTCACTAAGTTTCATCTTATCTTTTACTCTTTCAAGATTAAACATTTGTGTATTGCTTATTTCATTAATCAAGTTAAGTTTAAGCTTCTAATCCTTAATCTCATTATACTTTTCTTTGATTTTTAGATTGATTTTGGTACGAATTTCATATGATCCGTGTTGTTCTTAGTGATTTCGTGCTTAAAAAGTTAATCTTTTGATCATTACTTAAGTTTTCATACGAATAAGCTTTGAGATTCTTGTGCTTATTGGCTTATTTTTATGTTTAGCTTATTTACTTTATAAAAAGTTTTCTTAAAAGTTTATATTTTTATTGTTTGATTTAAAAGTTTGTTTATTTTAAGTTTAGATAAGTTAAAATTAGTGCTTATTTGATCCGGTTCATCATTGATTCGTTTAGTTTTGGGGTATTAGCTTATTATATAGCTTATTACCTTTGCTTTTAACCGAATCCCATTTAAATCGGAAAGGGTTTAAACCCCTTTCCGATCGTGATATTCCGAGCAGCCACCACACCCCTCTTTCCGATTGGCAAATCGGAAAAGGGTTTCTGTTTTTCCGATCAATACCCTCTTAATCCGATCGCAGTGATCGGATTAGGGCTTTAGTATTCCGACGGGGGAAGTGTTTAGATTCCGATCTGGGAGGTTTTGGGTATATTCCTATTTGAGCATCTCTAACATTCTGATTTGTACTCTATCCCATATTCCGATTGGCCCTCATTTTTCTATATTCCGATTAGAGTTGTGTTTCACATTCCGATCTGGCCCCTTATTTGAGTATTCCGATTGGTGTTTCTTTCCCATCATTCCGATTAGCCACATTGCAAACATTCCGACCACCAGATCGGAATAAATTCCGATCTGGACCTATTTTAGCAGTATTCCGATTTGGCAGTTAGTGGATATTCCGACCAGCTTCATTTATTGCACTTTCCGATCAGATTCCGATTTGGGAATTTTACGTTGGTTTAGCTCCTTGTTTTTACAAATTTCTAAGTGTTAGTTTTATTTAGTGTGCAAGTATTTTTTTTAATCTTGTTTTTAAGTTTTTCAAGCATTTATTTTAATTCGTCATTTTATTTTTAATCTTTATACTTCTACTTTACTCAACGACACTTAATTACTTGCTATTAGTTTAAAATTAGATTAATCAACCAAACCATTCTCTTGTTCACCGAAAGACAATTGAGTCGCACTTTAAAGCAATAGTCAATTCGAAAGGATCGGAACAACGAACTTTCATACTCGGTTGCAAAATCGAGTATTAAGTTGCGTTGGAATGCATTTAGAATGAGATCCCCGTTCCTTCTTAATTTCTTTTGATTGTTTTATAAGTGATACTGTTGGCACCTATATGTTTGCTTTGTTTATGTTATTGTTTGTCTCGGGTAAGTGGTAGGACTATTACCTACTTACCTAGACTCCTACATTGTTGAGATATTGTCATGACATTTGTGTCACCATTTTATGACATTTCTTATTTCATTTAGTTATCTCTATAGACACGCCATGTTGTGATGATATCCATACGTCGCGCCCCATATTCCTCCATAGTGGGGTGTGACATAGTTGAAGCATAAAGTATAGGGACATGATTTATATAGTTTGCAATCTTTTACGGCAAGTAGGCCCTACATCATGTGTAGTGTGTGCAATTGAGCTCGTTTCTAAGATGATTATTAAATCTCTTTAAACCCTTAAATACATCATACGATGTAACTAATACACTACACATTTGGAATTGAAATATTCCAAGGGCATTGACACTATAACCCATAACAAAGTTCTAAGTCCGATCATGAGAGAGAGAAAGTGGATTTATATCCTTGCTCACTTTTCTATGAGCCTAAGACATTTATATAAATGTTTTTACTCTAAGAAACAAAAATAGCTTGGTGTTATTCAACAAAAAATCTGTTTCTTCATTCGCCGGAAAGGCATGACACTAGCTCAAAGTCTTTTATTCTTTGGGTTCTTTCTAAGTGTCATTTTCTAAGAGGTCGCATTTATCTTCATTTGGTCTCTTTTCTTCTTCTTGTTTTTTAATTCACTCGGTTGTCAAGGAAGGTTAAATTCTAGTCTAATTCCTCTCTAAGTAAGATTGACAACTTAAACATTTCATTTGAAATATTCAAGTAATTTTAACTTGCAATTGTAAATGTTAAAAGTCATATCCGAAATTTGACATTTAAGCCATTTGACAACTTATGTTAAATTTTTTAACCAGCTGATTATTTGGAGCCTAAAATTGTATTTGGACAGTAACTGTATGCGGTTCCCTAAATGAACCAGCAGTGCATTATTGATAATGAACCGTGAACATATTTAACGAACCGCAACCAATGAGTCCCTTTGTTCATTTTGGTCTTTTTCTATTTTTGACCAGTTTTCTTCAAGATTCTTTGTTTTCTTCTTTGAGCTAAACATTTATTGAAATCTTGTGTTTCTTTCTTTTCTCTTATTTTGAGTCTTCTTTTTTAAACTAGTAAGAATTAGGATTCTCCTATGAGATTTACACTACTTGCAGTGTGATATGTGATATCTAGATTGATAACTTGTTTGTATGTTACATGATTGTATATCTTTTTGTTTATCCTAATGCTCTATACTTAATTGCTAAGTTATTGAATGCATGCTTGATGAGATGGCATTTGTACATGATCTCATCGTTCTTTTCGGGCTTTAAGTGCATTAAAATGTCATAAAATACCATATATATATATATGCTTGTATTTTTTTACTTGTGTGTTTTAGGTATGGATATCGTGAAAAAGACAAAAGATCACAAGAAACAAGGAAAAACGGACACGAGAAACGAAGCCGTACAAAGAACCTGGCCCTGGTTCATGAATTATCCAAGATAAATCCTTGAAGATTTGAAGATGTACAAGATTGATCCTCAAAATATGAACAAATGACACTTAAAACCCTTGTATATTCATAATTACAAGTTTGGTCCCTTAAGTTTGTCAAAATTACAAAATGGTCCTTCAACTTTGAATAAATGACAAGTTTAGTCCCTCAACAGTTCTAAATTGTCAATTATGGTCCCTCATGAAGTCAAAGAACCAATGAAGACCTTTGAAGATCAAGAATGTCCAAAATCAGTCCCTCAAGTATTCAAACATGGCAAAAATAACCCTTGAAACACTTTTGCCAAAGTTTTGGGGCAAAAGTGTGAAAATAAGAACTTTATTAACAAAGGGAGTCATGTTTTGTTGCTGAAAAACATGTTATACAACTTTCACCAAAATACAAGGACTACTATTGCCACACCAAACTTTCAAATCAGATAATTGCGCCAAACACTTACCTTTCCACCAAAACCGGATCTAACATAGTTACTATTCACCGTATGAACCCAGTAACTATCTCCTTCGTAACAAAGGGTAAATGGAAATTACCCAGGAACATGCTTGATTCACACATGCAGAAACTCATCCCACACCCAAAACCCTCACTCCCACTCACCAAAGGGTCCCACCATTCAAGACGTCCACCCATCACATCACAACTTAACCTCCAAGGAATGCCACGTGTCAAAATCAACAGCCCATACTCCTTGCTTGGTTACAAAGCTAAAATGAACGATTTGGATGCATTTGGACAGCTCAATATCAAAATTCGTCTAGAAGATTCAAGGGAATTTTAGGGAATTCATAGCTAGGGTTTTCTCATTGTAATCTCAGCCTTTGTGGCCTATATAAGGACTCCTCAACTTGTGAGAGAGCCTTGTTCCAGTTTTACCTTTTAAACATTGTAATTCCTTTTTGAATTTTATAAAAGTTGGTATTTTGAGAAAATTGTAATTCCTTTTTATGTTTTTGAAAGTTGGTGTTGTTTAAGGGTAATTCTGAGTTCCATTATATGTTATAAGTGTGCTTGAATCTTGTGGTTCAAGGACGTTTATGTTTGGTAAGGTTTTCAAGTTTGAAAAAAGCTTGAAAAGTGGTTTCTGATTTTTCTATTTTGCTTGTACTAATCCGTTACCAAAAGCTATAAGCTCTTACAAGCTTGTTGACACCAAGATTGTGAAGGGATTAGAGCCTTTGGTTGGGCTGTTTGTTCATTGCGTTGAAGAAATCAAGCCCTTGTGTTTCTGCTTTGAAACATCAACCAAGGCAGTCATTCATCTTCCTTGTTGAAGTACCTTAGTCTTGTTCTAGTTGTTGAACAAGGTCCAAGGAGCATTGCTGGTCCTCCTAGGATGTTGTGGAGGAAAGGTATAACCCCTTGTTAAGATTCCTCTAAAAATCACATAATATGGTCTGTTTTATGTTTTGCTATGTGATTTGGTGATTTTGTGTTTGTACTTTGTATTTTATGGTTGGTATCTGTTAGTTGTCACCTAGTGTAGCTATTTGATCATTAAAATCAGTAGGTTGTTTGAAGGATTAAGAAGTTTGTTTGAAAAGTGCTTAATAAAGGATTGTTTGGGATTACTGGTTCATAAGGCCTTGTGGCCTTGTGCCCTTGGTTCTTAGGGTTTGGGAAGTCTAAACAAGTCATATTGAACAAGTTTTAGTCATTGGTTAAGTTTCTGAAAGTTTTTAAAAGGGATTTCAAGTTTTGCAAAAATCTGATAAAAGGTGTTTTGAAATTGGTCAAACACATCAGATCCAATAACTCCTTTGTTTGTTGGATCTAAGGTCTGAAACCAGGTTTGGGAATAGTTTAGGTTATAAGCTATCTATTTGTTATCTGGTTGTTGAATTTGGTGGCTTATTGAGTGTGCTATAGCTTATCAAAGTTGGCTGAAGTGGTCATTTGCATCAGCAAAGTGACCAGCTCATTTTGTGCTTGCATTTGTAATCCTAGTGTATGCCTTGTGGTTTTGTTGCTTGGAACTTGTTTATGTGCTTCTTGTGAGTGGACTTTGCTATTTGGTGTGCCTTGTATCTGGCTTATAAGCTAACTGGCTTCTTAAGCCCTTTTTGCCTAAATCTGTCATCAAAAGGTCAACTGACCTCTTGATTCACAAGGGCTCCTCCTTGAGTTCTTCACAAAAGTTGCTTATAACAAGCCCATATACCATCTCTGATCATTTGGTGAACTTTGAAGTACTTTGACTTTTGGTCAAATAAGCACAAATTGGCTTATTTTTTAGAACTGCTTATTGGTACATGCAACAACTCGGAATTTGTAACATAACTCATTTTTATTAGCTTAGTACCAAGTCTGGAAGGTTACAAGTCTTTTGGTTAAGCTTTTGCTAGAAAACTAGCTTATTTGGCTTTTTCATCCAGCTTATTGGTTCACACAGCTTATTCTACTTGGATTTTTTCAATTTTCTTGATTGATTATTCTTAGTTAAGCTATTTGTGAGCTTTTGCAACAAACCAGAGCTTTTGAAACGCCCTAGAACTCTAACCCGACTATTTTGTCGTTTAGTGGATTTCTAGTTTGCTTATTTCTGGCTTATTGAGTGAGCTTTTTCAAAATTTCTTTTCACAGATCTCTTAGGCATCTCAAAAGAAGGTTGTGTGTTTAAGCAGAGCTTATGGCATTGGCTTATTGCTTAATGGGCTTATTGGCCCAATAAGAATAAGCTGTTTGTTATTTAAGCTGTGATAAGCTCATATTCAGCTTTTGGACCTTTAGACTTTTGTGCTTAGAATTAAATTTTGAGTCAGATAGGGCTTTTTCAGGTCATTTGGGCCTAGTTTGACTTTTTGGGCCCAAAAGCCCATTAGTGTTGACTGTTTTTGGTTTTGGCCCATTTGGGGGCCCATTAGGGATATTTTTGTAATTTCACTTTCATTTTCTAATTATTTAGGTTAAAATAAACTAGTTTGCAAGTTTTTATAGTTTTTTATAATTTTTGGATTTTTAATATTATTTTAATATTATTTTATTATTATTTTTCAAATTTCACAATTTTGCACTTTTTATATTTTTCTTAGGTTTAATACATTAAAATAGGATTTTTGCAACTCTTTAATTATTTCTATCATCCTTAGATTAATTTCTATAATTATTTTAAGTTTTAATAGTTTTTAAATCATTTTAAATAGTTTTTCTTAGTTTAAAAATTTATAAAAATAGTTTTTAATCTTTTTAGGTCATTTTATAGGTTTACCAGTTGAAAAATATTTACTTGGGCTGTTTGATAATTAATTTTATTTTAGGGCTTTAATTAGCATTTAAAAATTAATATTTAATTAATTAAAAGGTTTAAAAAAGTTTTGATCATTGGTAAACTCTTAGTTTATTTATTTTGATTTTTGGTAATTTTTTGGGAATTTTTAGAATTAATTTTTATTTTTGCTCTTTTCACGGTTTTACGTTTAGTCGTAGTAGTAATTAATTTCACATCCTCGTCATTCTATTTTCTCATCCCCTTCTATCCAATATTAATCTCAAATCTTGCTAGATTTTAATCAAACACATATACCTCCTTGGGAAACGAACTTTCACATCATAAGGGTCATTTGTACACGGTTTTCCTAAACCGTCGTATTCAATACTTTCCCTACTTTACGCCCTTTGTTTTCCTAAACAAGAGTTGTAATTTACTACAATCATTTTGCCGCCGCTGCCGGGGAGGTGTGTCGTGATTAATTTGTCTTGTTTTTTTTAATATTAACCATAAATAGTATTTGTATTAGTAGAAATCTACTAATACGTATTATCGGTTTTTTGGTTTTTCTTGTGAAATTATTATTACTATATTGTATTAAGTATCACAATCAATTCAAAATATCTCCAAAAGTGTGAAAACACAACCTTAATTGGGATTTGATCTCCTAATTATTGTATTCGAATCTCAAACAAAAGAAAAAGGCAAAAATAGATAAATACTTTCGTGAAGCTCGATTTTGAAAAATACAAACTATAAGGTGGGTATAAGGCGGGTATTATAAAATATACCCTAAGAAAAAAGGCTCCTAAGTGCTTCGCACCGCCTCGTTTCCCCGCTTGCTTGTAAGTATAATTGAACGCTAATCGAAGGTTTTGCCGCCCAAAGTATTATTACGTATCATATATATTTGCTTGGTTTTCTTTGTGATTAAACCCTCTTGAACAATTTGGTTTTCACCAAAGTTCTAAAATCATTCGAAGGCGTCCACTCCACGTGATCGTTTTCATTCTTTTGAGGCTTCTTTAATCAAGAGTTTGATTCGAGGAGAGATTTGGTAGATTGTTGTCTACGAAGATACACCAAAATCCAAAAAAATTATAAACAATCAAAAACACAAAAAAAAAAATTGAAAATTCACAAAACACCCAAAAATAATCTTCTTTGCTCACCTCCCATTCTACGTAAAGTTTATGCTAACTCGTAGTCAAGCTAAACGAGCTCGTAAACGTCGTCAAAATCAAGGAAATCAAGAGACGTTGATTGAAGAACAAACTCCAATTGTTGAACCTATTGTAAAACAAGAAGTCATCATGGCTAATCTTACTATGATGGAGTTGCTTCAAGCACCCACCGAGGGTTTTGGAGAGGCCATTGTGATTCCCGCTATCCTTGCGGAGAATTTTGAGATTAAGACGGGTTTAATTTCAATGTTGCAAGCTAATAAGTTTAGAGGTCATGAAAAAGACAACCCGCATTACCACATAAGGAATTTTAATCGTCTCACCGCTACTAGCAAGTTTAAAGATGTTCCACATGACTCCATTAAGATGATGTTGTTTCCATACTCGTTAGATGGACCCGCTAAAATTTGGCTTGAGAAAGAACCGCCAAATTCAATTTTGACATGGGGTGATCTCGTTTCTATGTTTGTGAACAAATTTTTTCCACCATTGATAGGTGTGAAAACACCCATCCTTTTACAACTTATTTCTTATTAAAACAATACCAAAACGCGTATTTAATATCATTTGTTTGGAATTATGCGTGGTTTTTGTGTTTATTGTGTTTTCAGAGCCAACCGGATGGATATTGGAGAAAACATGGGATTGCACGGGTTTTATAAAAAAAAGACTCAAGACGAAGTCTATTGTCCAAGAGATGCAAAAGATTTGAAGTCAATGGGCCTATTTGCAGATTTATCGAAGAAAAGAACCAAAGATGGAAGATTTACATATGTCGAAGAAACTCAAGTCTATTAAACGAAGAAATTATAAAGACGAGTTGAATTTAATCGTCGACAAATCCCGAATCAGAATCGAAAACGTCAACTTTACTGAAAAGACGAGAAGACGAAAAGAATGAAGAAAGCCCACTCACCATCCAACCACTTGGCCTATATAAAGAAACTCCCTCACACTTTTTGAGCGAGTTTTTCATTTCCCAGTCATTTTCTTTTCTTTCGTAGGAAGCCAACACCATTAAGGTGTTGGTGATTTTTCATTCTTGTTAAATCTTTGATTTTGTAAGTTTTTAATCTTTGCTTTTGTTTACTATGCCTTAATCTATCAATATAATCCTTACATTAATCTTGTTCATCTTCATCTTTTTTATTTAAAGCTTAAAGTTCTTATTTGGTTGATTTTGATCTTCAAAAGTTATTGGGTTTTGTGTTTTTATTGTTGGGATTTGATGTTTATGGTTAGTAGATGATTAGTATTTAGTTTGGTTTAAATCTTTTGATTAAATTTGGCTTGTTTTGATTGAAATCTTATTTCCCTGTTTTCCTGTTTAACTGTTCTTCATTCCCAGTATTCCGAATCAAAGTAAACATTCCACATCAGCATTTTTATTCCGTGTCAAATTCGTTCATCCGGATTATTTTATATTCCGGATCAAAGCCTTTCATCCGGAATAATCAATTATTCCGGATCAACCCTCTTATTCCGAATCAAGCTCATTTCCATTTTATTCCGCATCAAGTTCATCCATCCGGAATATCCATTATTCCGGATCAATCTTGTTTATTCGGAATATCCATTATTCCGCATGAGACTATTATTCCGGATCAACTCATTATTCCGCATCAACATTTTATTCTGCATGAGCTATTATTCCGCATGAACAGTTTATTCTGCATGAGCCTATTATTCCGGATCAACTCATTATTCCGCATCAACCATTTATTCTGCATGAGTATAGTATTCCGCATGAGCCTATTATTCAGCATGAGCATATATTCCGCATGAAGCTTTTTCCCATTTATTCCGAGTAAGCAAAGATATTCCGCATGAGTAGTTTATTCCGCATGAAGGATTTTTGTCTGATTTTTTCCGGATCAAGCATACATTCCGAATCAAGCACTTTTTCAGCAAGGTTATTCTACTGTTTAATTGTTTAATTTTAATTCAAGTTTTATTTCATTAACTGTTTTTGGTTTAAATCTTTATTTACTTCACGCATTTACCTTTTTAATAGAATAGAAAACCAAACCCCTATTTGTCACCAAGAACAACTATTCCACTTTGAGCTGTGATCAATTCGAGAAGATTCCGAGACATAATCTGAACCTCATTGAAAAATGCTTGCATTAAAATGGCGTCGCTGCCGGCTCTTCTCGTCAAGATTAACAGTTTTTTGTGAGAACTTGGATTTTGGGATCCGTTCACCGTGAACGTTACTTTTTCATAAAAAAAATTTCAAAAAACCCTAAAAAATATAAAATTTTCAAAAATAAAAATAAAAATAAAAAAATAAAAAAATTTTAAAAAACCATAACAACCAAAAATATTTCTGCTTTGTTTTTGCTTTGTTAGTTCTTTTGCAGGTGTATGCGCACTCGATAAACGTCTTATCAAGAGCTCGAGACTCTCGATAACGTAGACATGGCCGGTGTTCACAACAACAATAACAATCCACCTCAAAACAACAATAATAACAACAACAATGAACCTCTACCGGACAATCGCCCGATGATTGAACTTTTGCAAGCACATGTAGAGGGAAACAATGATCCAATTGTCATACCCGCGATTGCAGCCAACAATTTTTAGCTCAAATCCGGCTTTATTCAGATGGTCTCAGCTCAACCATTCTTGGGGCGTACCATTGATGATCCTCATGACCACATCAAAAGGTTCCTGCAACTCACAAATACGGTCAAATTCAATGGTGTTCCACAAGAGGTAATCCGTTTACAACTTTTTCCTTTCTCCTTAGAGGGACAAGCCCGACATTGGCTTGCAAAGGAACCGCCACAAAGTATTCTGACGTGGACGGATTTGGAGACCAAATTCATAAACTACTTTTTCCCACCCTCTCGTACTACCGCTTTGCGGAATGAAATCATTAATTTTGAACAAAAGTACGATGAGACTTTTAGTGAATCTTGGGACGTTTTAAAGACATTTTAAGAAAGTGCCAACAACATGGTTTTACCAAAGTGCACCAAATCAATACTTTTTATAATGGTTTAAGCATGAATGACCAAGATTCACGAAACATTGCCTCGGGGGGTAATATTTTGGTTAAAAGCTCTAACGCCGCTTGGGATATTATTGAAAATAAGTCTAGAGTGCAAACCAAGAGTGTGCGGACCAATGCCGCTAGTGCTAGTACTAGTGACAACGACAAGAGACTTGACAAAATTACGTCGCTTCTTGAATCGCTTGCTACCCAAACCGCTAGCAACACCAACAGCATCAACGCTAAAAACGCTCAAGTCAATGCTGTAAGCCAACCATGTGAAATATGTGGGGGTCCTCACTCTTACACCACTTGTACCACCACCCAAGACTACCCTTATGAGAATGTGAATGCAGCATACGGTACCTATCCTCCGGCCGCTTATCAAGCTCGTCCTCAAGTAGACCGCAACTTGCTTAGCTACCGCTCAAACAACTTTCTTTCCCCGCCCGGTTTTCCTCCTAACAACCCAAACCAACAACAAAACCTCAATCGCCCTCCTCAACAACAACCTCGAGCACCATACCAACCACCTCAAAGACAACCATATCCACCTCAAAGAAACAACCAAGTTTACCAACAACCTGCTTATCAACCACCCGCCTACAATGCTCCTCCCAACCAACCCACCGCCCCAAGATATTGGAACCTACATGAGGACTAATGATGTGATCGTGGACAATCTCCAGCGGGAAGTGCTCAACTTGAAAGAAGACATGGTGAAACAAGGGAACGATCTTAGAGCTGATATGCGAAACACTTTGGCAAGTCAAACGAATGACTTAAGAAACATGATGGCTGGTTTCTTCCAAGGTAATCAATCCTCTTCTTCGGGTACTCTTCCGAGTAACACCGTTGCGAATCCAAGAGGGGAGATGAAAGCAATCACCACTCGCAGTGGCAAAGGTACTAAGGAACCCGAGCTTCCTATACCTCCACCGGTGATTGTGATTAAGGAAAACGAGTCACCTACTCATATTCCTCATCCTTCTACTTCCCCAATTTCTCCACCTCTTACTTCTACCCCTCCTCCACCCAAGGATGTGAGTGATCCTACTATTCCAAAGCCTTCCTCTTCTTCCGATATACTTTATCCCTCAAGGTTGAGGAAAGAGAAGCTCAAAAGCAAGGACGATATTCAAGTTTCGAACTTTCTCAAAATGTTTAAACAATTGAATTTCAACATCTCCTTCGCTGAGGCTCTCGCTCACATGCCTAAATACACGAAAATGTTCAAAGATCTTCTTAGCGAAAAGGAGCAGCTTCTTGATATCGCTAATACCCAACTTAATGAGAATTGCTCTGCAGTGCTCTTAAGGAAATTGCCAACCAAACTTGGTGATCCGGGTCGCTTCTTAATCCCTTGCAACTTCCCGGGAGTAGAGAATTGCATGGCCCTAGCCGATCTAGGTGCCAGTATTAACTTAATGCCTTTAAGTGTTTGGAAGCAATTATCTCTCCCTGCGCTAGTCCCCACCAAAATGACTTTGGATTTAGCTAACCGTATGGTTGCTTATCCAGTGGGGATAGCCGAAGACGTTTTTGTAGGAGTCGACAAATTCACTTTTTTTGCCGATTTCGTCGTGGTCGACTACGATATGGACCCTCGTGTGCCATTAATCGTTGGACATCCATTCTTGAGGACCGGTCGCACTCTCATCGATGTTGAAGCGGGTGAGCTTATCATGAGAGTGGGTGACGATAAAATCGTCTTCAACATGGGAAAGCTTTCTAAACACCCTTATTCATACGAGAGTGTTAATTGTATCGACGTTCTTGATGAGGCTTGTGAAGAACACTTCAAAGATGCTTGTAAAAGTATTCCTACCTCTCCTCCCAATGTTGAGTCCGTTTCCTCTATTGATTCATCACTATCTCTATTTGGAGAAAGTGATTTCCTTTGGAAAGACTTTGAAGCAACCATGGGAGATGCGAACTTAGAAAATGACGATTCTCCCACCGATTGGGATGAAGACATTCGTCTCATTGAGAACCTTCTCAAAGAGGACCATATTTCTCCACCATCTCCCACGGCTATTGCTATCGATGAACCGACTTTGAATACGCCTCCCATCAAAAATCCTCCGGATTTAGAACTTATAGAGTTGCCGCCCCATCTCGAGTACGTGTTCCTTGAAGATCAGAAGAAGTCGCCTGTCATCATTGCTAAGGACTTGAAAGAAGAAGAGAAATCTCGCCTCATCGTCGTGCTTAAAGATCATAAGAAGGCAATTGCTTGGAAAATTTCCGATATCCGCGAAATTGATCCAAACTTTTGTACTCACAAGATTCTCATGGAAGATGACTTTAAACCCGCAATCCAGAGCCAAAGAAGGGTCAATCCTCGTATTCATGACGTCATCAAACAAGAGGTTATCAAACTTCTAGATG
Source organism: Glebionis coronaria (assembly GCA_025667525.1). Taxonomy (NCBI): domain Eukaryota; kingdom Viridiplantae; phylum Streptophyta; class Magnoliopsida; order Asterales; family Asteraceae; genus Glebionis; species Glebionis coronaria. The sequence continues at coordinate 371,058,642 of CM046876.1, forward strand.
CCGGCTTGATTTACCCTATTTCGGATTCGCCTTAGGTAAGTCCCGTCCATTGTGTGCCCAAGAAGGGCGGAATAACCGTTGTTCCCAATGAACACAACGAGTTGATTCCCACTCGTCTTGTTACTGGGTGGAGAGTTTGTATCGACTATCGCAAACTCAATGATGCCACGAGAAAAGATCACTTTCCTCTTCCTTTCATGGATCAAATGCTCGAGCGTCTAGCTGGAAATGACTATTACTGCTTCTTAAACGGTTTCTCCGGGTTTTTTCAAATTCCCATCGATCCCAAAGACCAAGAAAAGACCACATTCACTTGTCCCTATGGAACATTTGCTTACAAACGCATGCCTTTCGGTTTATGCAATGCTCCTGGGTCGTTCCAAAGGTGTATGATGGCTATCTTCTATGACATGGTTGAAGAAACTATGGAAGTCTTCATGGATGATTTCTTGGTTTATGGCGATTCTTTCTCTGCTTGCCTTGCCAATTTAGAACGTATGCTTAAGAGATGTGAAGACACTCGCCTTGTTCTTAATTGGGAAAAATGCCATTTCATAGTAAAAGAGGGCATCGTGCTAGGTCACAAGATCTCCAAAGCCGGTCTTGAAGTGGACCGTGCTAAAGTCGATGTTATTGCTAAATTGCCTCCACCTTCAACCGTGAAGGGTGTGAGAAGTTTCCTGGGTCATGCGGGCTTCTACCGTCTCTTTATCAAAGATTTTTCTAAAATCGCTCGCCCGATGACCCACCTCTTGGAAAAAGATACTCCTTTTATCTTTTCCAACGAGTGTATTGAAGCCTTTAACCTGCTTAAGGATAAGCTAACTAAGGCACCGGTCTTGGTTACCCCTAATTGGGAGCTGCCTTTTGAGTTGATGTGCGATGCTAGCGACTTTGCTATTGGAGCGGTTTTGGGCCAAAGAGTGAACAAACACTTCCAACCAATCCACTACGCTAGCAAGACAATGACAGGGGCTCAATTGTATTACATGACAACCGAAAAAGAGCTTTGATAACAAGATTTTGCTAGGTTCAATTATTGTTCTCGGTATCTAATCAAATTGATCTCTGGTTAATTGTGCGACTCAGATGTTCTTGGTGAATCAAATAAAAGAGTTGTCGTTGTTTAAAACTAATTTAAAATGAAAACTTGAAACAAATAAAGATAAAATAAACAAAAGATGAAAACTTGGCGAAAAGTAAATTGCGAGAAACTTAAAAGGCAAATAAAGTAAATGATGCAAATCAAAACTTAAACTAAAAGGAAAGCAAATAAAAATTCAAATAAAGAAAAAGGCGGGAAAAATAAAGCTTGAAAATAAAAGACAAAAACTTAAGAAAGAAAAACCAAAAAGAACCTGACAGAAACCTTGATTCGGAAGTTTAAAACTTCCGAATGAACTGGCTTGATCCGGAACTTTTAATGTTCCGAATGAAACAATCTTGAGTCGGAACTCCATGATTCGGAACTTCGTTCTCATCCGGAACTTCAAAACTTCCGGATGAACCTTGCCTCACTCGGAACTTTTTGACTTCCAGATGAACCTTGCTTCACTCGGAACTTTTTGACTTCCAGATGAAGCTTGCTTCACTCGGAACTTTTTGACTTCCGGATGAAGCTTGCTTCACTCGGAACTTTTTGACTTCCGGATGAAGCTTGCTTCACTCGGAACTTTTTGACTTCCGGATGAAGCTTGCTTCACTCGGAACTTTGAATGTTCCGAATGAACCTTGCCTCACTCGGAACTTTTCTGGGAAACACAGAAACAGAAACAACACCCCCGAAGAACAGGGACATACAGTAACAAATAATCTATCTTCAAATTAATCAAATTCGAACAAAAGATTAAACTAAACTAATAACAAATCATTCAATAATCATAAACAAACAATCTAAATCAACAAAACTAACAAATTAAGCCAAATCAATCAAAACCCACTTGATTGAAAATAAGAAAACTCAAGAACACAACACCAAATCAAAAGCAAAAATTTAGCAAGAAAGGAAGAAGATGATAAATTAAAAGCTTAATTAAAAAGTAAGGATTCAATAAGAAAAGCTTAAACACAAATTAATCTAGAGAGAGAAAGCATAAATCTAGAGAGAGAAACTACACTACTCCTAATCTAATCCTAAAACTAACCCACCCTCTCACAACAAGTGAGGGTGGTATTTATAGGAGAGGGGAGTGGTTGGTGGCTTCCTCTTTCTTTCTTTCTTTCTTGGTTCTCAGTCTTTCAGTCTTCTTAAATTCTTCGACTTTTAAGACTTCGTCTCGGGATTTCTTTGAACTCGTCTTGTAATTTCTTCATAAATTATACTTGAGTTCTTCGGCTTTATTAAACTTTCGTCTTTGGACATTTTCTTCGATAAATCTTCAGAATAAGCCTTGGACTTCCGTTCTTTTTGCATTCTTGATCTTTTGACTTCGTCTTTTGTCTTTTTTCTTCAATAAACGCCCGTGAAAGACCGTGTTTTCTTCCCTTTTCACATTTTGACCCTGAAACACAAATAAAAACACAAACCACGCATAATTCCGCCATTTACGACATAAAATATACGTTTAGGTCCTGTTTTAATGTAATTAAGTGGTAGAAAAGATGGGTGTTTTCACACCTATCAAATCCCCTACACTTAACCATTGCAATGCCCTCATGCAATGCTTAGTAATAAAGCAAGGTTTACACTTTCCATCATAATCAACCTACCTTGGCCTTTATTAAACAACTAAGGGAAATCAAAAAGATAGAAAATAACAAGATGCAACAAGGAAGAAACTTGTAGAGAAATCTAAGACTTACCTTAGGGATTGTATGTCATGAATGTTTATCACCCTCAAGTTTCACGTTCCCCATGCCAAGCTTAAAATCAAGATCATTGTTAGTACAAGTTAGCATAACAAACATTTACTCATGCGGTTCAATTAATCACTTAAACTTCCTTATTCCTATGGGTATCTCTTTTATTTTATTGATGTCTTGAATGATCACGAGGATGCATTGTTGACTTATTTCGATAATTTATTTAGGCTGAAAGCAAAGTAGGACGATTTGATCAATAGTTAGCTAAAGGACAAAATCTCTTAAAACTGCTTCTCGGGATATCAAAAAGTTCATATATTGGCATAACTTGGTTCACGATTTGAGACCTTTCTCGGGCCGATATTTGGCATGTACTTCATACTTCATATCTTCGAGAGACGTTTTTGAGATAATGGTCTTCTCTTCGTTATAGAGTTTCTTCACTTGGAGACTTTTGAGGTGTACTCCAGCTTTGTTGACCACGACTTCATGATTATTTCTTCAATCTCTAATTGGGATTTTGAGATACAACGATCCGCCTCCTTTTCGGACTTGGATCTATTTATCCTCATACCTTGTTAGGGTCTTTTCGGATAGACTTCTCCATGATCTTTATGGGAGTTGATTGCTTTGAGTCTTGATCCTTCATATTGATTTTGGGAATAATGCTCTTCACATCACTTTTGGATCTTCAGCAATAAAATGGAATCCTCGTGCCTTGTTAGGGCCTTTTCAGACTCGCCAATCTTCGCGCCCCGCTTCATAAGTTATGCCTTGGCTATGAACTCTTATCATTACCGAGCAACTATTAAACGATCTTGGGCTAGAAGCTAAGTAACTTTTCAAATCGTACGACCTTACTTATTGCAGATAATTTATTAGCAAGTGATGGGAGAAAAAGATCATAATTAACTCACATAAGTTAATGAGAGAATACCAAACTTGTAACCAACTCTATCATTTCTCGTCCTCCACAATTTAAAATCTCAAGGAATGAGACTCGTGGATGCTTAGCCCAATAAACCAATTAAGGTCTACATAGTTAAGGATACTAGCTAGAGTGAACTTGGATAAGTAAACTCGGGTTGAGTCAAAATATTCACAACGGGCCTAATATATCTAAGATATCTAAACTTGCTAAAACCATTTTATTAAAATAATAGAAAAATAGCAAAAATAAAGGGAACTACAACTAGGCCAAAATAGATTAAAAATTTTGAAAAATGTTGAAAAATTGATTTTCCGGTTAAAATGAGGGCAAATACAAGGAAAAGACCACTTAACTTCGATAGAAGTCCCCCCTACACTTAAGATAAACATTGTCCTCAATGTTTAAGCATGTGGTAGTAAACTCCCCTACACTTAGGACATTGTGCACGTTGTTTAAATCTCGCTAAGGAAGAGACAACTAAAGAGATTCCTATTTTAATATTGAGAAATATAAAAGAGTGAATCGAAAAGAGTTTAGGATAGAACCGGGAAGAAGGGAACACGGAGTCACGGTTCGTCAAAAGTCATCAAGAGTGTGTCTTTGAAGCTCTAATCCCTGCACATGATAAGAAAGAAAGCAAGAAACACCACGGGGCTCCCCCCTACACTTATGGTGAAAATAGATAGATAATTGGGTTGCCTCCCAAAAAGCGCTTGTTTATATTAACCGTGTCACGAGCCTGACTCGTCCCCGAATTAAATGGTCCATGGGGAAGCCTCGAATGTGATACCGGGATCAAAGACCTTGTCCTCGTTCCCGGTTGACATCAACAAAGGAGAGGCGGGGGGATAAGTCTTGAATGGGAGAAAGGTCCTTTCAACATACGAGAAGTATGTGAAATCGAGGTCCACGGGAGGTGGGTTGGGTAAAGTAAGCACATTGTACTCCCCCAAAGACAATAGATGCTGAGCAAGCGGCAAAGCCGTATTGTTATCAATATCACCTCCCGGGTCAAAGCACTCATCCTCCGAAATAATGGCTAAAGGGGAGGATGAAAGGTGCTCGGGAGGGGGACTTGGGACAATATCTTCCTGCAGCAAATTATCAAAAATAATGTCCCCCTCCGTGTCAGAATCATCAATACCTGGAGGGATGGAGTGGATGTCGATTTCTTCCAGCAATGGGTCATTATCTTCAACGGGAGGAATAGATGGAGATAAAGACTTGGAAAGAGAAGGAGAAGTCAACGCTTCGATTTGAGCAATAAGAAGGTGAACTTTCCGTTATCGATCGCGAAGAAGCACGTCTTCCACCTCATCCACAAGATCATGTTCATCGGTGAACTTCTCGTAAACCGGAGAAAATAAATCGTCTTCACCCGCATCTCCTGGTGGAGATTGAGAAATGTCAAAAGTGAAATTCTCATAGCTTGGAGAAAAATCGTCATCACTAGGTTCGACCTCTTCCGTAAGAGCAATGTCGTCCTCAGGCTCCATAGCAGGTAAGTCACAAACCTCAACATCCAATAATTTGTCGAGACAAACATCATTAAGCTCATTCAACGAATCAAGATCGTTAGACGCAGTAAGAACATCGAGAGTAGGAGCAGCAACTTCAGAAGATGTGTTGAAAGTGCATACAACATTGTCGTCATCATCATCATAATAGTATTGATGCACAAGAGGAGGGGTATAATCACTAAGATTAGATACTTGCTCTTGTTGCAGTCGCTTTTCCTCCGCCCATGCTTCTTTTGTAAGAACAACGGCTTTTTGAAGTTGCAGAATGATGGAGTGTAGTTCGTCATTCAAAGTAGTGCGTTGTGGGTGAAGATTAATTTGCTGAGAGGATTGATGATTGAGGGTGTGATGTGGGGGCTCAAATTATTGAAAAACTGAATTATAGCAAGGTTGTGGCTTATAGTTGTTCATTGGTTGAGAATAATTAGAAACCGGGTTTGGTTCATAATAATCCATAGGTGAAGAAAACTGAGGACACGGATTTGGCTCATAACAGTTCATTGGTTGACAATAATAGGTATCGTGAGGACCCCCACAGTTGTTGCAAACCGGGTATGGAGAAAAATCAAGTGCGTCTTGTGGATAGCTATTATCATTGTCATAATTGTACCCCGGTTCTTGCCCTGACCATACGGGTATCGAACCGGGCACGAAACATGCCAATGTGAATCGCTTCCACAATATATGCACGGGGAAACAGGAGGTGGGTTCAAAAAGAATGAATTAGTCGAGTTGCACACGGGACAAAATCCGAATTGTGTGTTGTCGATATCGTTTCCACACCGCTCACATGTACACCATTGACAAGAGTTGTTCCCAGATAATTTTTTCCCATACCGGACGCAATGGACATAAAAATCCATAAAGAAAGATAGATAAGCAAGAAGAATATTTTTGGTGCAAAACTTTGAAAAATAAATGCTTTTTATGATTTTTCAAATGTTTTTGGATTTTTTAAAATATTTGGACACGAAAAATAACGTTCACAAGTGAACGGGTCCCAAAAGCCAACGCGTCTCTCACAAAAACCCTTCGATCTTCACGAAAAGAGCCGGCAGCGGCGCCATTTTAATAACAAGATTTTGCTAGGTTCAATTATTGTTCTCGGTATCTAATCGAATTGATCTCTGGTTAATTGTGCGACTCAGTTGTTCTTGGTGAATCAAATAAAAGAGTTGTCGTTGTCTAAAACTAATTTAAAATGAAAACTTGAAACAAATAAAGATAAAATAAACAAAAGATGAAAACTTGGCGAAAAGTAAATTACGAGAAACTTAAAAGGCAAATAAAGTAAATGATGCAAATCAAAACTTAAACTAAAAGGAAAGCAAATAAAAATTCAAATAAAGAAAAAGGCGGGAAAAATAAAGCTTGAAAATAAAAGACAAAAACTTAAGAAAGAAAAACCAAAAAGAACCTGACAGAAACCTTGATTCAGAAGTTTAAAACTTCCGAATGAACTGGCTTGATCCGGAACTTTTAATGTTCCGAATGAAACAATCTTGAGTCGGAACTCCATGATTCGGAACTTCGTTCGGAAGTTTCATCCGGAACTTCAAAACTTCCGGATGAACCTTGCTTCACTCGGAACTTTTTGACTTCCGGATGAACCTTGCTTCACTCGGAACTTTTTGACTTCCGGATGAAGCTTGCTTCACTCGGAACTTTTTGACTTCCGGATGAAGCTTGCTTCACTCGGAACTTTTTGACTTCCGGATGAAGCTTGCTTCACTCGGAACTTTTTGAATTCCGGATGAAGCTTGCTTCACTCGGAACTTTGAATGTTCCGAATGAACCTTGCTTCACTCGGAACTTTTCTGGGAAACACAGAAACAGAAACAACACCCCCGAAGAACAGGGACATACAGTAACAAATAATCTATCTTCAAATTAATCAAATTCGAACAAAAGATTAAACTAAACTAATAAAAATCATTCAATAATCATAAACAAACAATCTAAATCAACAAAACTAACAAATTAAGCCAAATCAATCAAAACCCACTTGATTGAAAATAAGAAAACTCAAGAACACAACACCAAATCAAAAGCAAAAATTAAGCAAGAAAGGAAGAAGATGATAAATTAAAAGCTTAATTAAAAAGTAAGGATTCAATAACAAAAGCTTAAACACAAATTAATCTAGAGAGAGAAAGCATAAATCTAGAGAGAGAAACTACACTACTCCTAATCTAATCCTAAAACTAACCCACCCTCTCACAACAAGTGAGGGTGGTATTTATAGGAGAGGGGAGTGGTTGGTGGCTTCCTCTTTCTTTCTTTCTTTCTTGGTTCTCAGTCTTTCAGTCTTCTTAAATTCTTCGACTTTTAAGACTTCGTCTCGGGATTTCTTTGAACTCGTCTTGTAATTTCTTCATAAATTAGCCTTGAGTTCTTCGGCTTTATTAAACTTTCGTCTTTGGACATTTTCTTCGATAAATCTTCAGAATAAGCCTTGGACTTCCGTTCTTTTTGCATTCTTGATCTTTTGACTTCGTCTTTTGTCTTTTTTCTTCAATAAACGCCCGTGAAAGACCGTGTTTTCTTCCCTTTTCACATTTTGACCCTGAAACACAAATAAAAACACAAACCACGCATAATTCTGCCATTTACGACATAAAATATACGTTTAGGTCCCGTTTTAACGTAATTAAGTGGTAGAAAAGATGGGTGTTTTCACACCTATCAAGCTTTTAGTTGTTGTCTATGCTTTTGAAAAGTTCCGCCCTATCTTGTCCTTTCCACCACAATCATTTACACCGATCATTCCGCGTTGAAGTACTTGTTAACTAAACAAGATTCCAAACCAAGACTTCTTCGCTGGGTTTTGCTACTTCAAGAATTTAAAATCGAAATTCTTGATAAGAAGGGAGCTGAAAACCTAGCCGCGGATCATCTAAGCAGACTTGAGGATTCTTATCAAGGGGATCATCCGAACAAAGAGATCAATGACTCTTTTCCCCTGGAGACCTTAATGTCTATCAACTCGAGTAATGATGAAGCCCCGTGGTTTGCGGACATTGCAAACTACTTGGCGGGTGGAATTCTCATCAACGGGTTAACATCCCAACAAAAGAAAAAGTTCTTCAAAGACATTAAGACTTACTTTTGGGATGACCCGTATCTATTCAAACAATGTGCTGATTTGATTATTCGCCGATGTGTTGATGGACCGACAGCTTTAGACATTCTTGAAGCTTGCCACACAGGACCCACCGGTGGTCACTTTGGTCCCAACTACACCGCCAAAAAAGTGTTTGACTCGGGATTTTATTGGCCCACCATTTACCGTGATGCTCATGAGATGGTTAAACATTGTGATGCTTGCCAAAAACAAGGCAAGATCACACATAAAGATGAGATGCCTCAAAATTTCATACAAGAATGTGAAATGTTTGATGTTCGGGGTATCGACTTTATGGGGCCATTCCCTTCATCTAAAGGAAACAAATACATCCTTGTTGCCGTTGACTACGTTTCTAAATGGGTTGAAGCCAAAGCTTTACCCACTAATGACGCAAGGGTGGTTTGTAACTTTTTGAAATCGCTATTCGCTAGATTCGGTGTGCCTCGTGCCATTATTAGTGATCGCGGGACTCATTTTTGCAATGATCAATTCACAAGAGTCATGGCTAAGGCTGAAATCTCTAACCGAGGATTAAAGCGAATTCTTGAAAGAACCGTGGGAGAGCATCGTGCCTCATGGGCCGATAAACTTGATTATGCTCTGTGGGCTTTTCATACCGCATCCAAGACTCCGATTGGTTGTAAACCATATCGTCTCGTGTACGGGAAAGAATTCCACCTCCCCATTGAGTTGGAGCACAAGGCTTACTGGGCCTTGAAGTGGGCTAATTTCGATATCAACAAAGCCGGTGACCTACGCAAGATCCAACTGAATGAGCTGAATGAACTCCGGAATGAGGCTTATGAAAATTCTTTGATCTATAAGGAAAGGAATAAGCTCATTCACGACTTTAAGATTAAAAACCGAGAGTTCCAAGTTGGAGACAAATTTTACTCTTCAACTCTCGGTTGAAAATCTTTTCGGGCAAGCTGAAATCTCGTTGGTCCGGCCCATTCACCATTGCCCAAATTTTTCCATTTGGTACTCTCGAGCTCGCTCAACCTAATGGACCTAATTTTAAGGTGAATGGCCAACGAGTGAAGTTGTACTTTGGTGAGGACATCTCTCATGAGATGATTCATCCCTCACCACGTTTCCCATGAACTAATTTTGGGTCGAGTCAGGCTCGTGACTCAATTATCAAAAACAAGCGCTCCTCGGGAGGTAGCCCGAGTATCTATCCTTTTCCGTTTTAACCTCCTAAGTGTAGGGGGGCCTATATAGGTTGTTTATGTTTGTGTGGTGATGTTATTACAGGGATGAATTCACTTTTGGAACCTTTGAAGAACCGTGCTCCCGTATTATCCGAAATCCAGTTCTATCTCTCAACTATCGTGATTCAATTTTCTTCATACTCACATTTGAAATTGATCACTTTAGTCGTCTCTTCCTTAGCTTGATTTAACCAACGTGCACAATGTCATAAGTGTAGGGGAGACTTTTCCCACATGCTTAAACATTGAGGACAATGTTTATCTTAAGTGTAGGGGGGACTTCTATTGAATTTTTAAGTGGACTTTTCCATTAAAATGCCTTCGTTTAACCGGAAAATCATCTTTTTCGACATTTTTCAATTTTTTTTATTAACTTTGGCCATTTAGTCGTAATTTTTAAATTTTTATCGTTGCTATATATCCTACAATAAAGTCAAAAATATTAATAAAGTGGTGTAGCTAGTTTTGAAATCTTTGACATATTAGGCCCGTTGCGATTATTTTGACTCAATCCGAATAGACTTATCCAAGTTTATTCTAGCTAGTATCCTTAACCATGTAGACCTTAATTGGTTTATTAGGCTAAGCATCCACGATTCTCATTACTTGAGATTTTAAATTGTGGAGAACGAGAAATGACAGAGTCAATTATATGTCGGTATTCTTGCACAAGCTCACTTGGTGTAATTATTTGCCTATTCTCCCATCACTTGCTAATAATTTATCTGCAATAAGTAAGGTCGTACGATTTGAAAAGTTACTTAGCTTCTAGCCCAAGATCGTTTAAAAGTTGATCGGTAATGATAAGAGTTCATAGCCAAGGCATAACTTATGAAGCAGGGCGCGAAGATTGGCGAGTCCGAAAAGGCCCTAACAAGGCATGAGGATTCAATCTTGTTGCTAAAGATCCAAGGTGATGTGAAAAGCATTATTCCCAAAATCAATATGAAGGATCAAGACTCACGACGAAAAGCAATCAACTCCCATAAATATCATGGAGAAGTCTATCCGAAAAGACCCTAACAAGGTATGAGGATAAATAGATCCAAGTCCGAAAAGGAGGCGGATCGTTGTATCTCAAAATCCCAAATAACGATTGAAGAAATAATGATGAAGTCGTGGTCAACAAAGTTGGAGTACCCCTCAAAAGTCTCCAAGTGAAGAAACTCTATTACGAAGAGAAGACCATTATCTCAAGAACGTCTCTCAAGATATGAAGTATGAAGTACATGCCAAATATCAGCCCGAGAAAGGTCTCAAATCGTGAAGCGAGTTATGCCAAGATATGAACTTTTTGATATCCCGAGAAGCAGTTTTAAGAGATTTTGTCCTTTAGCTAACTATTAATCAAATCGTCCTACTTTACTTTCAGCCTAAATAAACTATCACAATAAGTCCAAAAATGCATCTTCATGATCATTCTAAGACAAAAATAAAATATAAGAGATACACCTAGGAATAAGGGAGTTTTGAGCATATAATTAAGCCATGTGTGTACGTGTTTGTTTTGCTAACTTATAATAACAATGATCTCGTTTTTAAGCTTAGTTTGGGGAACGTGAAACTTGAGGGTGATAAATCTTCGCAGCACCAAAGCCCTAATGTAAGTCCTTGATCTCTTTGCAAGTTATTTCCATGTAGCTATTTTCTAGTGAAAATGGTTTTCTATCCTTTCGTTTACTTTAAAGTTTTAATTTCTTTTAGTACTTTAATTTTTGTTTAGTAGTATTTTAATAAGGCCTAGGTTGATTGAATATGAGAAAAGTGTAAATTTGCTTTGTCACTAAGCATTGCATGAGGGCATGGCAAAGTGTAGGGGATTTGATAGGTGTGAAAACAACCATCCTTTTACCACTTATTTCTTATTAAAACAAGACCAAAACGCGTATTTAATATCATTTGTTTGGAATTATGCGTGGTTTTTATGTTTATTGTGTTTTCAGAGCCAACCGGATGGATATTGGAGAAAACATGGGATTGCACGGGTTTTATCGAAGAAAAAGACTCAAGACGAAGTCTATTGTCCAAGAGATGCAAAAGATTTGAAGTCAATGGGCCTATTTGAAGATTTATCGAAGAAAATAACCAAAGATGGAAGATTTACATATGTCGAAGAAACTCAAGTCTATTAAATGAAGAAATTAAAAGACGAGTTGAATTTAATCGTCGACAAATCCCGAATCAGAATAAAAAACGTCAACTTTACTGAAAAGACGAGAAGACGAAAAGAATGAAGAAAGCCCACTCACCAACCAACCACTTGGCCTATATAAAGAAACTCCCTCACACTTTTTGGGCGAGTTTTTCATTTCCCAGTCATTTTCTTTTCTTTCGTAGGAAGCCAACACCATTAAGGTGTTGGTGATTTTTCATTCTTGTTAAACCTTTGATTTTGTAAGTTTTTAATCTTTGCTTTTGTTTACTATTAATGTAATGAATTTGCTCGTTGAAAAATTCATTTCTCGGAATCTCTTCGAATTGATCTCTGGTTAATTATGCGACTCAGTTGTTCTTGGTGAATCAAATAAAAGAGTTGTCGTTGTCTAAAACTAACGGAAAATAAAGACTTGGAACAAATAAAATAAAGATGGTAAAAAGAAACAACAATGAAAGATTAAAACTTGGCGAAAAGTAAATGGCGAGAAATTAAAAGCAATAAAGGTAAATAACTCAAACTTAAACTTAAACTAAAAGGAAAGCAAGTAAAAGTGCAAATAAGAAAAAGGCGGGAAAAATAAAGCTTAAAAATAAAAACTGAAAAACTCATTCGGAATAAATCCTTCATCCGGAATAAACGTGTTCATCTGGAATAATTGCTTATCCGGAATAAACAGCTCATCCGGAATATTGGATTGATCCGGAATAAAAAGGGACAAAGAGGTTCATTCGGAATAAAGGTTCTATCCGGAATACTTGAACATTCCGAATGAAACACCCTATCTGGAATAAAATGTATTCCGAATAAGGGACTTCTATCCGGAATAAACAGATATTCCGAATAAGGGACTTTATCCGGAATAAAAAGTATTCCGAACAAAGGACTCTATCCGGAATAAAAAGTATTCCGAATAAGGGACTCTATCCGGAATAAAATGTATTCCGAATAAGGGACTCTATCCGGAATAAACAGATATTCCGAATAGAAGACAAAGTAAGCAGTCGATCCGGAATCTCTGGGCCAGATACAGTAACATGAACATGAAGAACAGTAAGATGAAATAGAACACGAATTTAACAAAATCTAACCAAGATAAACCAAAAGATTAAACCAAAAACAACCACAAATGATCTACTAACAATAACCAATCAAAACAAATCATCAAAACTAACAAACAAAGCCAAATCAATCAAAACCCACTTGATCAAAACCATAAAAACTCAAGAACATGAACAATGAAGAAGAAGAACAAATCAAACAAGAAAGGTAGATGAGAGATTGAACAAGAAAAGTAAAGATTCAACAATAATTAAATGTAAACTTACTTGGAATTAAAAGGAATTTAAAGGTGCATAACATGAAATTAAGGTGCATCAAAATTAAAGTACAGGAAATGAAAATGGGGGAATGATGGGTTGGCAAGCCACCAACAACTTGACAATGAATACATAATTATCTATATATAGGGAGATTAGGGAGGAGCTTAGGAAGCTTCCTCCCTCTTTCTTCTTTCTATTCATTGCACCATTAGTCCTTAAGCCTTTTAATCTTCTCAAATCTTGGACTTTAATGAATTTTGGCTCGGGATTTCTTTGAACTCGTCTTGTAATTCTTCAATAAATTAGACTTGAGTTCTTCGGCTTTAAGTAAACTTCCGTCTTTTGACTTTTTCTTCGATAAATCTTCAGAATTGGTCTTGGACTTCCGTTCTTTTCGCACTCTTGATCTTTCGACCTCGTCTTTCGTCTTTTTCTTCGATAAAAGCCCGTGAATGCTGTGTTTTCTCCACTTTTCACATTTTCGTCCTAAATCAAAACAAAAAAACAAACCACGCATAATTCCGACATAAATGACATAAAATACACATTTTGGCTCGGTTATTATTGTAATTAAGTGGTAAAAAGGATGGGTGTTTACACACCTATCAAATCCCCTACACTTAACCATTGCAATGTCCTCATGCAATGCATTAGTTACAAAGCAAGTTTACATTTTTCATCACAATTAATCCACGTTGTCCTTTATTAAAGAGATAGAAAACTATAAACATTCAAAGTAAAGAAATCAAAAACATACCTTGGGTTTTGGAAATGTCATGAATAATCATCATCCTCAAGTTTTCACTTTCTCCAAACCAAGCTTAAAAACGAGATCATTGTTATTATAAGTTAGCAAACTAACATGAACTCATGTGGGCCAATTATTCACTTAGACTCCCTTATTCCTAGGTGTATCTCTTATATTTTTTTTTGTCTTGAATGATCACGAGGATGCATTGTTGACTTATTTCGATAGTTATTTAGTCCGAAAATAAAGTGAACGATTTAATCAGTAGTTATCTAAAGGACAAAATCTTTTAAAACTTCTTCTCGGGACCTCATAAAGTTCATATCTTGGCATAACTCGTTTTGCGATTTGAGACCTTTCTCGGACCGATATTTGGCAGCGACTTCATACTTCAAACCTTGAGAGACGTTCATGAAATAATGGCCTTCTCTTCATAATAAGAATTTCTTCACTTGAAGTTTTGAGAGATTCTTCATATTTGGACCACGACTTCTTCATTTTTCTCCAATCTTTACTTTGGACTTTGATATACAACGATCCGCCTCCTTTTTGGACTTGGCTTTATTTATCCTCATACCTTGTTAGGGCCTTTTTGGATAGACTTCTCCATGACTTTTGGGGAGTTTTTGCTTTTAGTCGTGTGTCTCGATCCTTCATATTGATCTTTGGAAAATGATTCTTCACATCACTTTGGATCTTAAGCAACAAAATATAGCCCTCATGCCTTGTTAGGACCTTTTTGGACTCGCCAATCTTCGCATCTCGCTTCAATAAGTTATGCCTTGGCTATGAACTCTAATCCATACCGAGAAACTTTTAAACGATCTTGGGCTAGAAGCTAAGTAACTTTTTGAATCGTACAACCTTATTTATTGCAGATAAATCTATTAGCAAGCGATGGGAGAATAGGCTTATAATTAACTCACATAAATTCACGAAATAATACCAAACTTATAATTGACTCTATCATCTCTCGTTTTCCACAGTTTAAAATCTCAAGGAATGAGACTCGTGGATGCTTAGCCTATTAAATCAAAGTTTTGGGTTTTCGAGTCGCCTATAGGATCTTGCAAATTCTTAGACTTTTTCAAGTTTAGAAATCGCATTTTAAAGTTCCCTTGATAAACAACTCTCTAGGATCAATTATAGGAACTTGTGAAAAGTTCTTGTTCTTAACCCGTGAGAGTTAAGACTTTCACGTTTTATAGCTCCCTATATAAAAGCCTAGCAAAACTTGACTTAAACACGTTAAGGATACTAGCTAGAGTAAACTAAGATAAGTAAACTCGGGTTGAGTCAAAAGATTCACAACGTTTGAAAATTAAAACCACTATATTGAAAATTTATTCTAGCAAAGAAAGAAAATAACTATACAAAAGGAAAAACTAACAGGTCAAAATAGATCAAAAATTTTGAAAAATGTCGAAAAAATGATTTTCCGGTTAAAATGAGAACAAATACAAGGAAAAGGCCACTTAACTTCGATAGAAGTCCCCCTACACTTAATATAAACATTGTCCTCAATGTATAAGCATGTGGGAGTAAACTCCCCTACACTTAGGACATTGTGCACTTTGTTTAAATCTTGATAAGGAAGAGACAACTAAAGAGATTCCTATTTTAATATTGGAAAATATAAAATAATGAATCGAAAAGAGTTTAGGATAGAACCGGGAAGAAGGGAACACAGAATCACGGTCGTCAAAAGTCATCAAGAGTGTGTCTTTGAAGCTCTAATCCCTGCACATGATAAGAAAGAAAACAAGAAACCAACGGGGCTCCCCCTACACTTATGGTAAAGATAGATAGATAATTGGGTTGCCTCCCAAAAAGCGCTTGTTTATATTAACCGAGTCACGAGCCTGACTCGTCCCCGAATTAAATGGTTCATGGGGAAGCCTCGAATGCAATACCCGGATCAAAGACCTTGTCCTCGTTCCCGGTTGACATCAACAAAGGAGAGGCGGGGGGATAAGTCTTGAATGGGAGAAAGGTCCTTTCAACATACGAAAAGTATGTGAAATCAAGATCCACGGGAGGTGGGGTGGGTAAAGTAAGCACATTGTCCTCCCCCAAAGACAATGGATGCTGAGCAAACAGCAAAGCCGTATTGTTATCAATCATAGCATAATCAATGTCACCTCCCGGGTCAAAGCACTCATCCTCCGTGATGGTCTCTAACGGAGTGGATGAAAGGTGCTCGGGAGGGGGACTCGGGACAATACCTTCCTGCAGCAAATTATCAAAAATAATGTCCCCCTCCGTGTCATAATCATCAATACCTGGAGGGATGGAGTGGATATCGATTTCTTCCAGCAATGGGTAATTATCTTCAACGGGAGGAATAGATGGAGGTAAAGACTCGGAAAGAGAAGGAGAAGTCAACTCTTCGATTTGTGCAATAAGAAGGTGCACTTTCTGTAATCTATCGCGAAGAAGCACGTCTTCCACCTTATCCACAAGATCAAGTTCATCGGTGAACTTCTCTTAAGCCGGAGAGAATAAATCGTCATCGCCCGCATCTCCCGGTGGAGATTGAGAAATTTCAAAAGTGAAATTCTCATAGCGGAGAGAAGAATCGTCATCACTAGGATCGACCTCTTCCGTAAGAGCAACGTCGTCCTCAGGCTCCATAGCAGCCGGTATGTCACAAACCTCATCATCAAATAATTGATCGAGACCAAAATCACTCAGCTCACTCAATGTATCACAATCCTTAGACACGTTTGGGATATCGAGAGGAGGGATGACAATAGCACTAGGGCATTGAGCAGTAAGATTATTCCAAGAAATAGTAGGCTCATCGTCATCATCATCATAATAGTATGGATACACCGGAGGAGGAGTATAAATCTCGATATTTGAAATTTTCTCATGTCGTTGATCCTCTTGATATTTTTCGATGATCTTGTTGCAATCTTCTTGAAGTTGTTGACCTTGATTAACAAGAGTGGCCCAGTGTTCGTGGGAGCTCAAATGTTCGAAGGAAGGTTGATTATTGACGGTGTGACGTGGGGGCTCAAAATTTTGAAAACCAAAATTATAGCACGGATGTGGCTCATAGTCAGTCATCGGTTGAGAAGAATTATAACACGGATTTGGTTCATAATAATCCATCGGTGAAGAAAATTGAGGACACGGATCTGGCTCATAATAATTCATTGGTTGACAATAAGAGGTATCGTGAGGACCCCCACAGTTGTTGCAAAACGGGTAAGGAGAAAGACTGGGTGCGTCTTGTGGATAGCTATTATCATTGTCATAATTGTACCCCGGTTCTTGCCCGTGATCATACGGGTATCGGGCCGGGCATGAAACATGCCAATGAGAATCGCTTCCACAATAAATGCACGGGGAAAGAGGAGGTGGGTTCAAAAGGACGAATTAGTCGAGTTGCAAAAAGGACAAAATCCGCATATGAATTGTGTATTGTTGATATCGTTTCCGCACCGCTCACATGTACACCATTGACATGACTCGTTCCCGTACAATCGTCTCCCACACCCGACGCAATGGACATAAGAATCCATTAAGAAAAATAGATAAGGAAGAAGAATATTTTTGGTGCGAAACTTTGAAAAAGAAATGCTTTTTATGATTTTTCAAATGTTTTTGGGATTTTTGAAAATTTTTGACACGAAAAATAACGTTCACAAGTGAACGGATCCCAAAAGCCAACGCGTCTCTCACAAAAAACCGTTAATCCTCACGAAAAGAGCCGGCAGCGGCGCCATTTTAATGTAAAGATTTTGCTCGTTGAAAAATTCATTTCTCAGAATCTCTTCGAATTGATCTCTGGTTAATTGTGCGACTCATTTGTTCTTGGTGAATCAAATAAAAGAGTTGTCGTTGTCTAAAACTAACGGAAAATAAAGACTTGGAACAAATAAAATAAAGATGGTAAAAAGAAACAACAATGAAAGATTAAAACTTGGCGAAAAGTAAATGGCGAAAAATTAAAAGCAATAAAGGTAAATAACTCAAACTTAAACTTAAACTAAATGGAAAGCAAGTAAAAGTGCAAATAGAGAAAAAGGCGGGAAAAATAAAGCTTAAAAATAAAAACTGAAAAACTCATTCGGAATAAATCCTTCATCCGGAATAAACGTGTTCATCCGGAATAATTGCTTATCCGGAATAAACAGCTCATCCGGAATATTGGATTGATCCGGAATAAAAAGGGAAAAAGAGGTTCATTCGGAATAAAGGTTCTATCCGGAATACTTGAACATTCCGAATGAAACACCCTATCCGGAATAAAATGTATTCCGAATAAGGGACTTCTATCCGGAATAAACAGATATTCCGAATAAGGGACTTTATCCGGAATAACAAGTATTCCGAATAAAGGACTCTATCCGGAATAAAAAGTATTCCGGATAAGGGACTCTATCCGGAATAAAATGTATTCCGAATAAGGGACTCTATCCGGAATAAACAGATATTCCGAATAGAAGACAAAGTAAGCAGTCGATCCGGAATCTCTGGGCAAGATACAGTAAAATGAACATGAAGAACAGTAAGATGAAATAGAACACGAATTTAACAAAATCTAACCAAGATAAACCAAAAGATTAAACCAAAAACAACCAAAAATGATCTACTAACAATAACCAATCAAAACAAATCATCAAAACTAACAAACAAAGCCAAATGAATCAAAACCCACTTGATCAAAACCATAAAAACTCAAGAACATGAACAATGAAGATGAAGAACAAATCAAACAAGAAAGGTAGATGAGAGATTGAACAAGAAAAGTAAAGATTCAACAATAATTAAATGTAAACTTACTTGGAATTAAAAGGAATTTAAAGGTGCATAACATGAAATTAAGGTGCATCAAAATTAAAGTACAGGAAATGAAAATGGGGGAAGGACGGGTTGTCAAGCCACCAACAACTTGACAATGAATACATAATTATCTATATATAGGGAGATTAGGGAGGAGCTTAGGAAGCTTCCTCCCTCTTTCTTCTTTCTCTTCATTGCACCATTAGTCCTTAAGCCTTTTAATTTTCTCAAATCTTGGACTTTAATGACTTTTGGCTCGGGATTTCTTTGAACTCGTCTTGTAATTCTTCAACAAATTAGACTTGAGTTCTTCGGCTTTAAGTAAACTTCCGTCTTTTGACTTTTTCTTCGATAAATCTTCAGAATTGGTCTTGGACTTCCGTTATTTTCGCACTCTTGATCTTTCGACCTCGTCTTTCGTCTTTTTCTTCGATAAAAGCCCGTGAATGCCGTGTTTTCTCCACTTTTCACCTTTTCGTCCTAAATCACAACAAAAACACAAACCACGCATAATTCTGACATAAATGACATAAAATACACGTTTTGGCTCGGTTATTATTGTAATTAAGTGGTAAAAAGGATGGGTGTTTTCACACCTATCAACTATACCTTAATCTATCAATATAATCCTTCCATTAATCTTGTTCATCTTCATCTTTTTGATTTAAAGCTTAAAGTTCTTATTTGGTTGATTTTGATCTTCAAAAGTTATTGGGTTTTGTGTTTTTATTGTTGGGATTTGATGTTTATGGTTAGTAGATGATTAGTATTTAGTTTGGTTTAAATCTTTTGATTAAATTTGGCTTGTTTTGATTGAAATCGTATTTCCCTGTTTTTCTGTTTAACTGTTCTTCATTCCCAGTATTCCGTATCAAAGTAAACATTCCGCATCAGCATTTTTATTCCGTGTCAAATTCGTTCATCCGGAATATTTTATATTCCGGATCAAAGCCTTTCATCCGGAATAATCAATTATTCCGGATCAACCCTCTTATTCCGAATCAAGCTCATTTCCATTTTATTCTGCATCAAGTTCATCCATCCGGAATATCCATTATTCCGGATCAATCTTGTTTATTCGGAATATCCATTATTCTGCATGAGCCTATTATTCCGGATCAACTCATTATTCCGCATCAACCTTTTATTCCGCATGAGCTATTATTCCGCATGAATAGTTTATTCCGCATGAGCCTACTATTCCGGATCAACTCATTATTCCTCATCAACCATTTATTCCGCATGAGTATAGTATTCCGCATGAGCCTATTATTCCGCATGAGCATATATTCCGAATGAAGCTTTTTCCCATTTATTTCGAGTAAGCAAAGGTATTCCGCATGAGTAGTTTATTCCGCATGAAGGATTTTTGTCTGATTTATTCCGGATCAAGCATACATTCCGAATCAAGCACTTTTTCAGCAAGGTTATTCTACTGTTTAATTGTTTAATTGTTTAATTGTTTAATTTTAATTCAAGTTTTATTTCATTAACTGTTTTTGGTTTAAATCTTTATTTACATCACGCATTTAACTTTTTAATAGAATAGAAAACCAAACCCCTATTTGTCACCAAGAACAACTATTCCACTTTGAGCTGTGATCAATTCGAGAAGATTCCGAGACATAATCTGAACCTCATTGAAAAATGCTTGCATTAACCATCTAAAACAACACATTTGAAAAATGAGATTTCAAGATTTGTACAACGAAATAATGAAAGTTTTTCAATGGCATGGGAACGATTTAAGGAAATGTTACATGAATGTCCACACCATGATTTTTCGGAATTGCATCAAGTTGATACTTTTTATAATGGGCTTAATGATCATGAACGAGATTATTTGAATGCCGCCGCGGATGGTAATTTTTTGTGCAAAACGACCGATGAAGCTTTTGAAGATTATCAAGAATAGATCTAAGGCTTATAACCCTCGTAACACACCGAGTGTTGCCAATATGGGTTCGTCATCGTCGTCATCGTCTAGTAGCATTAATGCCTTACATGATGAAGCTAATGAGGAAAATCGGTTTTTTGATAGGTTTTCAAATCTTATGACTCATTGGAAAGCACAAGATGCTTTGAATTCCGCTTCGGTTAAAGCAGTTGATAAGAGTTGTTTGTCTTGTGGTGGAGCTCATGATCTTTCCGAGTGCATTACCGCCGGTGGTAACACTTCGAGTGCTTACGTAGCAACAGGAACTTACAACCAAAACGGTCAAGGTTCCCGCCCAAATCAAGCTCCACCAAATCAAAATGCTAATAACTATCGAAACAACAACCAAAGTGGTAATTATCAAGGCAATTCACGTAACTACAACAAAGGGAATTATCAAAGTGGGAATGGACAAGTTACTAATCAAAACCAAAACCGTGATTTTCAAAACACTACACAAGGTTTTCAAAATGCTCACACTAAAAATCTTCAAGGAGAATTTTTGGATTATGCTAAAGCAAATGATGCTAAGTTTGATAACATGCAACGTGAGATGATTAGCTTAAGATTCGAGTTGAAAAACGAGCTTAAAAACGAACTTGCTAATGAACTTAAGACTCATGCAAATAATATGGAAGGAAACGTTCAACGTCTTCAACAAAATCAACAAAAGATGGAACAAGGACAACATGAGATTAAGCAAGAATTGTTAAAAGAGGATTTAAGGCAATCAAAATTTGAAGACCGAATGGCAAAAATGTTTGAAGCAATCATGTGTAAACCCTCTTCCTCTGGTGGTCTTCCTAGTGATACCATTGCAAACCCGAAGGAAGAAATGAAGGTTATTACTACACGAAGTGGTAAAACTTTCAAGGAACCAATCTCTCGTCCAAGTACTTCTACGGAGAAGGAAATCGAGAAAGACCCCAAGGTGATGGTCGAAAAGGATCATATCACAATCCCACGAAGTACCGCTCATACCACACCTACGGTTGAACCAATACCAATCATGGAACCCGAGTTTCCAAGGCCGTTGCCTAATGTCCAACCCACACCACCCTTACCTTACCCTTCGAGACGAAACAAATAGAAATTGCAAGAACGTAACAAACAACAAATCGAGCTTTTTATAAAAATGTTTCAACAAGTGCATTTTGATGTGAGTTTAGCCGACGCGTTGTTATATATGGCTCGTTTCGCTTCCACTTTTACAAGTATGATGAGCGATAAGGAAAAGCTTTCAAAGCTTGCTAATTGTTCTTCGGTTTATCTTAACCGCATACCGGAAAAAGTTGGTGACCCTGGAAAGTTTCTCATTCCTTGTGACATACAAGATATGAAATAATGCCTCGTGTAACACCCCAAAATTTATACAATTCAATACAGCGGAAGACTCGTTGGTGTTACGGGATAGCACATTACTCATATCATAGACAACGCTTAAAATTGCGTCGTTTAATAATAAAACATTTCCATTCATAAGTATCAAATTTACATAGGTCCCAAGTCATTATATTTTATACAGGTTTTACAAAGCATTTGAATGGAAATTATTATTTAAGTGCGGGCCATGAATTCTTGTTGTCTTCCCTAGAATTACCTTCAAGTACCTGAGACAAAATATGTTAAAAGAAAAGGGTCAGCGATAAAGCCGAGTGAATTCATAGAGTTTAATAAAATCCATCAATATAACATCGGTATAAAATTATTACCGAAAATCATTTTGTACAAATCTTTGTAATAGGCCATAAAATAGCCAAAGTCATTTAATACAAATCCTTATCAAAAATCATAATATAGGCTTTTGCCTTCAAAATCATTATACGAATCAATGTCGTAAAAACATCATACAATTAGTTTTATAACGTTGTATAGAGTTAAATAAAAACCGTTATATGAATATGGTCATGTAAAACCAAAACACGAACATAATATCAATAATAAGACCCCGTATTGCTAGTCTGGCAATATATCGTAATTCACTACATATAGCACTATTTCGTTATTTGGATTATTATAAGCCGCATGACATTGTTACCTTACTACAACAAACAACGGGTAGCTAGCTCGAAACTCATTTGCCCATCTAAATTAGCGTGTCGTCCCAATAATCACGCTGGTGTAAATCTTCCCATACATAAATTCGCTTACCAATCAATGTGGCACGACGGGGATCAACCGTCAAGGCGCGAACTGGGGTGATCGTCCCCAAATAGTACTATTATATGCATAAGCGTCTACCAAATCCCGGTAGTTCACAATTCATGCTAATGGGACTTTTAGTGAAATAACCTAACTTTAATAATCCATTTCATTTCATCTATCGGGTCATTAAATAACTCATCGGGTCATACAATCATTCGGGTCCAAATCAATAAACAAACAATCGGGACAACTAGTATCCTATTTTATAAAAACTAACATGTTATCTCCCTCGCGGGTTTATAAAACATTTCATAAAAGCATTTAAAAGAGTGCGAGGCTATGAACTCACGTTGATGTGGGAAGGCGGGTTATCGGCAATTCGGACGTACGGTACGTGCTTCAATCACGGAAACCTAGACAAATAATACTCGTCTTAGACTTTTGTCCAATGAATTTATAAAAATAACAATTATGTATACATGTGATGATTTTATATATGTGATGATCAAGTGGGTTTACATATTCTCATTTACTCGTTTTAGTGTTTATGTATTGGTAACTTTCTACTAGTTTACTAGTTTTACCTATTTACGTGTTTTAGGTCCAATAAGCCTATTATAAGTTCATTAACTTGTATTAATCCATTTCATACTTGTATTATCAGTATTTATACTTTACATGTTGGGCCCAAATGGGTTAAGCCCAATAAGTAATTTTTATAAGTGTTTAACTTATTTAGTTAAATTATTAGTCCAAATATGCTAACTTAGCTCGTTAATGTCCGTATGTCATATAGTTCGGGTTTTATCGGTTTTTACTTGTATTAGGTACTTATATATCAGTATATGACTTTTAAAAAGTTTACATTAGACGGGTTTGATCGTCTAAGTTTTAATTGGCGAAAACGTTAATTTTACGGTAATAGCCGAAAAAGTCGTAACAATCATGTTTATAGTTTTTATAACTTTTAATTCTTATTCAACTACCATTTTTATAAAGTGTCCATTTATTTAACCTTATACATATTTATATAAATGAAATTTATAAGTTAGTGGGTTTTAATTCACATTTTATACTATATTATTTTAGTGCTTATATAATAGTATTAAACATTAATTCTTCAAAATCTAATTTTTAGTTTCATCTTCACAATTTTTATCATATCTTGAGTTATATAGTGAGATAGAAGCTCATTTTTGGATGGCATAAACTTCATATTATGTGCTACAAATAAGTTAGTTATAGCTACTGCCCATTCCATGTCTAAATATCCTTAACAGTCCCTACAAAACAGACTATTCAGATTAGCACACTCATCTTGTTTTGACCATATCTCACTCATTTTGATGATTCCATTGCATGGCCAACTCTCACATGTGTATGACATCTAACACTTACTGTAAATGGATTCCACCTTGCAATTTTATCAGTTCATAACTCGGTTACTTACTGTTTTTATACAGCCATTACATTAAGCAAGATTTTAACCATTTTACCT
This sequence comes from Glebionis coronaria, assembly GCA_025667525.1. Classification (NCBI taxonomy): domain Eukaryota; kingdom Viridiplantae; phylum Streptophyta; class Magnoliopsida; order Asterales; family Asteraceae; genus Glebionis; species Glebionis coronaria. Next base: position 371,082,834 of record CM046876.1, read on the forward strand.
ATGGTTTTCCATCTTTTTAACCATGTTTATCAAATCTATCAACACTAAATCCCCACATAATATTTTTAATCATGATTCATCATCATATACATATACATAAATAAAGAAAATACAAGATTACATAATCAAATAACAAGAGGATAGGAAGAACAATCTCTATACCACCATTAGTGATGAAAAGATGAGTCTTTGATGAACAAGGCTTGGATTTTGATGGCAAAACTTGTGATAAACCAATATCATCTTCAAGTCTACCAACCTTTATAAACTTCTCATGGAAAATCAGCCCTATGACACCAACAAATCTTCTCCTTGGATGTTAGAATCACCTCCAATCTTCAAAGCTTCAAAGTAGCATCATCATGTGTATGAGTAACACATGATTTTATGGCTAACATAGATCAAATGAGGGTTGTGTTTGATGATTGTTGGACGAATTTAAGAGAGAGAGGAGAGGAAAAATGGTGGTTTGCATGTGAAAATGGAAGTAATGGTAAGTGTTAGTGGTTTTGTGGTTTTGGTGGGTGAATAATGCTTCCATGTTAAGCTAAGCTTACATGTGTAAGCTTGTAGAGTGTAAGGATGCCACATCAAATGATGTGGTGTCCTCTTGGCCTTCCCTTTTAGTTAGTGGGGTGGGATAAACTTGTTTTGTCCCATCCCGCTAATTTACGGGTATTCCTCGATTCTAGTTTCCTCGATTTGCGTGCCCTCGGGTCGTTTTACGAAAAACGTTTTTATAAATTATGAATCAACGGCACAAAACGAATCAAATAAAAATTGTCTCATCAAAAACGGAGTTCGAAAACGTAAATACGTAATCCTAAGGTTTCCGGTTTAGTCGTAAAAGACGTTAAATTATGAACGTAAGTCCTAATCTCTTCTCGTAAATTTGTGAGTTTATGAACCAACACAAATTTAAAGTTCCAAAATAATATTCACGGATAAATTTATTTCCTGAAAAGTCGGACTGTCACCAAAAACGGTGTATGTAAACATAAGCACGTAACGTAGAATCCTCCGGTTTAGACGTAGTCGATGCTACTTCAAGACGTAAATCCAAATTTCTTCCCAAAAATAAGTGAGTTCATAATATAACATCAAAATAATATTTTTAAATAATACTTGAGAATAAAATATCAACCATAAATTGACGGATTGTCACAGCATTTACCCCTAAATAGGATCTTTGTCCCCAAAGATCATTTTACCTTACTACTCGCTTCTTATAGAGTTAAAGCCATGTGGTTATTTCCTCCACATTTGGTCTTTTCTCACAAGTGTAATTCATTACAATACGCGAGTTTCATCAAACATAACTACAGGAATAAGATCAGGCTTAATGTTGACTTACTTTCTCTATCCATGATGTTCACGGGTTTTTGAAGAATGCAACTTTTCGCCGATCTAAACTTCATTAAGGAATAGTCAGATTTTCACTTGATAGGCATTTTATCAAGTTCGATATACGATACATAATTCACACAGCTCTTGAAGTCCTAGGGTATATCCAGCTTATATGCCTTTCAAACCAATCTTTTACATCGTCTCAATGGTCCCATACAACGGGGAATTATATCCCATGATCTTTCAGATCATCAATTCATTTTTTTCCATGGTTAAAATTTTTGGCATAACTTCGCTACCCGTCTGGCACTTCAAGATCTACATTTCATATTCACATAACCTCCTGCCCACTACCGGTAGTCAATAATCAGATCCTAATTTCAACAATCATTTCAGGTCTCGCGGGTCGAGTATTTTGTAAGGTTAGGTTCGCCATCATAGGAAACCTTAAACCTAAAAGACATGTCCAACTCACAATGGGTGTATGTCGGGTGTCTTCAACCCAACTCCTGCTTACAGATGCTCTAATATATATATCCTCACAAGATTCTATCTCGATCCTAATGCAAAAATTATCATTGATAATCTCTCTAAAGGAAAGCGATTATACGGTTTATTACCAAAGGTCAACCATTCAAGCATAAAACATCACTTCTAATATTTTGTATCGTTACTTTACCTCGTCCCTTCGATTTGGGGTGGTAAACAGTACTCTCATCAAGGTTCGTTCCCAATGACTTCTGAGCAAATCTCTAGAAATTCGATGCGAAGCGAGGATCTTGATAGAGATGATCGATACAAGCACACCATGTTTACACAACTCTTTTAAATACAAAAGAGTCAATTTATTCATCAAGAATCTATCATTATCAGGAATGATATTAGCAGATTTGGTCAGTCTGTCGACGATGACCCAAATCGAATCAAATTCAGATGATGACCTTTGCAATAGTTAGACGTTTACTAATGTATGAGGCAATATTTGCCTTCATAATTTGCCATCAGTACATCCTATTCAGATAAGATACATTAAATTAGAAACGACAGGAATAGAATACTTATACTTACAAGATTCCAACATAACTATATCTCAAAATCCTCTAAATTTAGGCAACCACAAGTGGCCTTTAAAACATTTAACGCCATCGGCTTCTCAATTCTGATGGTTCACATTAGCCGTAAACCCCTTTTTATTATCTAGATTTTCCTTTTTACAATCATCAGTATTTACATTCACCTTTCCTGATGAAATAATTATCATTGTCAATATTACTCAAAAATTCTTTCCTCATATTTTCTAAGTTTTAATTTCGTCTCAACTATTATTTTTATCAGTTTTGCTCAATCCGACGTTTAAAGCATCGATAAATATTACAAGTAATCAAATAATAAATATTTAATTTTCATGAAACATCAACGTCAAAAATTTTAAATTTCTCAGTTCGTCCAATTACCGAAAAATGTTTCAAAATGAGTTTGAACTTAGTTAACATGATCTTTATTGATTTATCGAAAATAATTAATAAGATTCGTAAATGTTCGAAAAATTCTTTGTTTATACTTTGGTCGAAATTTTCTTAGTTGAAAAGCAAAAATTGTCGTTTCAAATTCAAGTCATGGTCTAAATGTTTTCCTCAATCCCTTTTAGGTTGTTTTGAAGTTGCACAAATATTTACCTCTAAACAGGAGTTTAGTTAAATGTTTTGGGTTTAAGGGAATGATCCCTTAAAAAATCCTTTGTTAAAAATTTCGTCAAAACATATTTGCACCTCCTTTTTGGTATAACTCTAAGCCTTAATGGCTCTAATTTTTGAAATGTCAATATAGATCCCATTATCTTATTAATCACACGGTCAAATCATGTAAAGGATTAAGCCGTTAATCACATGTTAATTATTTAAGGTACAGGTTTTCATTGTTCGGCCAATTCAGGGCAATCTATAAATAATTATTAACTCATTATTATCCTTATAAACAAACAGATGGTCCTTAATGATCACAAGCATGAATTTATCAAATTACAGCCTACACACGTGATTCACCAAATTTATGAATGCTACATGTGTATTAGTTAATCCAAACGACATCACGTGAAACTTATAATGTTCATTACAAGTTCTGGATGTAGAGATTGGAATAGATAATCTTCTTTGCGGACGCGAAGTTGATGATAACAATGCCGAGGATCAAATCTTTAGAACATACGCTAGAACCTTGTAAATGATCGAACAATCTATCATCTTGGGTAGTGGATATAGATTTTAATCATCAATTTACTTAGTTCACGGTAATCAATAAACATAAGGAATGATAACACCATAGCTCTTCATGATGACGAGCTTGGTAGAATAAGAGCTTTCTCCGACAACTCACTCAGTTGTACGGTAATTCTTTTAATTCAGATGGTGCTGACGTACAGTGCACATGCCACAAGTGCAGCACCGGGAATATAATCAATACCAATTTCAACTTGCCTTAATGGCAAAATTCTAGGTAATTCATCAACAAGTACCTCCTAAAGTTTCAAATAACAGAAACATCTTTTAATAAATTAATATTAGGTTCTTTTTAGATTATAATATCTATGACTAATTCACAACCATTCACGGTATAATTTCAAGTCTAAATGCAGGATATGGTCACCCATCAAGAATTATTTAAATCACTTTTGATAATCAACATCTTATCTTTTAGGGGAATTCTACTCGAGTTCCCATCAATTAAGACAATGTCGTCATGTCATAATCAATCAATCCATTCTACTGGCACTATCAACCTTCCAGTTTCATTGCCATTGATAAGATGTGCATTTCTCAAAAGACTAATAGTAATTCATAATCTTTCACAAATTCAAGGATATATGGAGACACAACTAACCTTAAAAGTGTAAGGTCAACGCATAATTTATGTGAGAGAATTTCAAATCAGATACAGACGAAAACATTTAACGAATATGAATATATCCCTTGTTTTCATAATTTGAGTACGCATTCGAAAGCTCCTCGGATCATTACCCAGGTCATTCAAATGAAATCTAATCAAAAGAAATGATAGGAACGTCGATACATCCAATCGGGTATTAACACTCGGTAATCAGATACTTTTCCAAAGAATCTCACCACGGGAGAATTGGACAAGGAGGGGATATCAATTATCAATTAAGAAAATTTCCACAGATGATTAAATTCGACTCAGAAGAACAAATGGTACGGGCACATATGTAGGTGTCCCTAATAATATGTCCCTATTTTGCACTTTTTGCAGATCTCATAAAATTTAATCTTTCACAATCTTCAAAGAAAATTTAGTGTTTATTAATAATTTCATGGTGACTACTAATCAGCCTTGCATGGTCCATTCCAAATTGTATGTAGGCGCGCAACTATATACAATTTCAAGATTAACAATGCAATACTCAGTTCGTCAAAATTTTATCATCGTGTTTATAATAAAAACATTTTCATGCTTAATTCTTAAATAAGAATCAAGAATAAATTTACAAAGATTTTCTTTGTTATGAAAACAATTAAGTTTCCAAAGCGTTTCATAAACAACTTTACTTCGATAATGATTATTTATAAATCTCACTTTAAATAATCCTTATGGTGATGAAAATTCAAATTTTCTCTAGGAATATTGTTTTATCTTATAAAAACAATGAGTGATCTGCAAAAGAGTGATGAAAAGTTGTTCACCTAGAACTAACTACAATATAATAGGGAATGAGCTTAGCCAAATAATCATGAGGTTCATGACCTCGATGGCACTTAAAAAGAATAATACACAACGTAACTCAAATAGAGATGAGTACTTGCTCAATGGTTGCATCACTAATGCGAACATTAGGATGAAGCAATAAAAGATAGATAACATCGATACATGTAGGATTTAGCAATCAAAGGTAGTCTTTTTATTAATCACAAACAAGTCAAAATAGTACCGTAACATATTACGTGTCACTATGTCATACAATTCCAAGAACTCATCCTACCAACTGATGTCTCAGTTAAGTTAGGGATTTTTAAAAGATACCACAATGAATACTAACCTACAAGAGTCATTAGGTGTCCCACCTGTCCCGGAACATCCATCGGTCCCAATTCAGAAGAATATTTCTTCAATTTATTTCTTGGACACTGGACATCCTCTTCATTGGACAATGGTTTAGGAACAACTCTTAACACAGAATAACAATCATTTAAAACCTTACAATTCAATCACATGACTTAACGACCTCCCCTTATCAATCTCATATTCCATACGGGTTAAATTTTACTTTATTCAAGTTTCAACCAATTTTATACTTAATGCAACATTGTACCTCATTTTCCAATACTTTCAACCTTATTTTTAGATCTTAATAGGGCAATAAAAGCTCGATATGAACAACACTTAATTTCCAATCCTATAGCTCTTACAACAACAATTATCAAATGAGTCACTAGCATGAGATGACTCACACATTCAATTAGATTTCTCGGAAAGGTACTAGTGGCATGAGGCTTTTGGGTAATGGTTCCAACGACAGCCTCAAGTGCAACATTCACCCTTTCGATTTCAATTTAAGAATTGGATGACAACGAATCAGATGACATCTTTCTAGGTGGTAACGTTTTATCAAACTCCACTCTATAAGGAAAGATCGTCATGACATCGATATCAGTTTTAATCTCACCAACTTTTCTACAATATCACAATCAACTAATATCTACATTTCTACGAATATCAACCATTTTGTTGGGATCATAAATATCCACAACTTGGTTTAGATCTAGGATAGCTAGAATTCCTACGGGAATAGATTCGATTGATTTGCTAGGGGAGTTAGGGTTCCTTGTGACAATCTACGTCGTATAAGTACCTCGTATAAGTATTAAAACAATCATCAAACAATCATATAATCAAATTACAACATATATATATATATATATATATATATATATATATATATATATATATATATATATATATATATATATATATATATATATATATATATATATATATATATATATATATATATATATATATATATATATATATATATATATATATATATATATATATATATATAATCCAAGTTATATATATATATATATATATATATATTAAAATAACACTTCTCAGTCTGGCCTTGTCGGTAACTCGAGAATTCTTCGGCACCGTTATAGTCAAAAGATTTTTATACATTTTGAGAAAAATGTTTATAGTTAAAAGATTTTGAAATATTTTATTCAAAACCTTGGTTTTAAAAATCTTTCATTCTCTATAACGAGAGCTCTGGTACCAAACTGTAACACCCCCAAATTTATAAAATTCAATACAGTGGAAGACTCGTTGGTGTTACGGGATAGCACATTACTCACATCATAGACAACGCTTAAAAATTGCGTCGTTTAATAATAAAACATTTCCATTCATAAGTATCAAATTTACATAGGTCCCAAGTCATTGTATTTTATACAGGTTTTACAAAGCATTTGAATGGAAATTATTATTTAAGTGCGGGCCATGAATTCTTGTTGTCTTCCCGAGAATTACCTTCAAGTGCCTGAGACAAAATATATTAAAAGAAAAGGGTCAGCGATAACGCCGAGTGAATTCATAGAGTTTAATAAAATCCATCAATATAACATCGGTATAAAATTATTACCGAAAATCATTTTGTAGAAATCTTTGTAATAGGCCATAAAATAGCCAAAGTCATTTTATACAAATCCTTATAAAAAATCATAATATAGGCTTTTGCCTTCAAAATGATTATACGAATCAATGTCGTAAAAACATCATACAATACGTTTTATAACGTTGTATAGAGTTAAATAAAAACCGTTATATGAATATGGTCATGTAAACCAAAACACGAACATAATATCAATAATAAGACCCCGTATTGCTAGTCAGGCAATATATCGTAATTCATTGCATATAGCACTATTTCATTATTTGGATTATTATAAGCCACATGACATTGTTACCTTACTACAACAAACAACGGGTAGCTAGCCCGAAACTCATTTGCCCATCTAAATCAGCGTATCGTCACAATAATCACGCTGGTGTAAATCTTCTCATACATAAATTCGCTTACCAATCAATGTGGCACGACGGGGATCAACCGTCAAGGCGCGAACTGGGGTGATCGTCCCCAAATAGTACTATTATATGCATAAGCGTCTACCAAATTCCGGTAGTTCACAGTTCATGCTAATGGGACTTTTAGTGACATAACCTAACTTTAATAATCCATTTCATTTCATTTATCGGGTCATTTAATCATTCATCGGGTCATACAATCATTCGGGTCCAAATCAATAAACAAACAATCGGGACAACTAGTGTCCTATTTTATAAAAACTAACATGTTATCTCCCTCGCGGGTTTATAAAACATTTCATAAAAACATTTAAAAGAGTGCGAGGCTATGAACTCACGTTGATGTAGGAAGGCGGGGTTATCGGTAATTCGGACGTACGGTACGTGCTTCAATCACGGAAACCTAGACAAATAATACTCGTCTTAGACTTTTGTCCAATGACTTTATAAAAATAACAATTATGTATACATATGATGATTTTATATATATGATGATCAAGTGGGTTTGCATATTCTCATTTACTCGTTTTAGTGTTTATGTATTGGTAACTTTCTACTAGTTTACTAGTTTTACCTATTTACGTGTTTTAGGTCCAATAAGCCTATTATAAGTTCATTAACTTGTATTAATCCATTTCATACTTGTATTATCAGTATTTATACTTTACATGTTGGGCCCAAATGGGTTAAGCCCAATAAGTAATTTTTATAAGTGTTTAACTTATTTAGTTAAATTATTAGTCCAAATATGCTAACTTAGCTCGTTAATGTTCGTATGTCATATAGTTCGGGTTTTATCGGTTTTTACTTGTATTAGGTACTTATATATCAGTATATGACTTTTAAAAAGTTTACATTAGACGGGTTTGATCGTCTAAGTTTTAATTGGCGAAAAACGTTAGTTTTAAGGTAATAGCCGAAAAAGTCGTAAAAATCATGTTTATAGTTTTTATAACTTATAAGTCTTATTCAACTACCATTTTTATAAAGTGTCCATTTATTTAACCTTATACATATTTATATAAATAAAATTTATAAGTTAGTGGGTTTTAATTCACATTTTATACTATATTATTTGAGTGCTTATATAATAGTATTAAACATTAATTCTTCAAAATCTAATTTTTAGTTTCATCTTCACCATTTTTATAATATCTTGAGTTATATAATGAGATAGAAGCTCATTTTTGGGTGGCATAAACTTCATATTATGGGCTACAAATAAGTTAGTTATAGCTACTGCCCGTTCCATGTCTAACTATCCTTAACAGTCCCTACAAAACAGACTATTCAGATTAGCACACTCATCTTGTTTTGACCATATCTCACTCATTTTGATGATTCCATTGCATGTCCAACTCTCACATGTGTATGAAATCTAACACTTACTGTAAATGGATTCCACCTTGCAATTTTATCAGTTCATAACTTGGTTACTTACTGTTTTTATACAGCCATCACATTAAGCAAGATTTTAACCACTTTACCAATGGTTTTCTATCTTTTTAACCATGTTTATCAAATCTATCAACACCAAATCCCCACATAATATTTTTAATCATGATTCATCATCATATACATATACATAAATAAATAAAATACAAGATTACATAATCAAAATAACAAGAGGATAGGAAGAACAATCTCTATACCACCATTAGTGATGAAAAGATGAGTCTTTGATGAACAAGGCTTGGATTTTGATGGCAAAACTTGTGATAAACCAATATCATCTTCAAGTCTACCAACCTTTATAAACTTCTCATGGAAAATCAGCCCTATGACACCAACAAATCTTCTCTTTGGATGTTAGAATCACCTCCAATCTTCAAAGCTTCAAAGTAGCATCATCATGTGTATGAGTAACACATGATTTTATGGCTAATATAGATCAAATGAGGGTTGTTTTTGATGATTGTTGGACGAATTTAAGAGAGAGAGGAGAGGAAAAATGGTGGTTTGCATGTGAAAATGGAAGTAATGGTAAGTGTTAGTGGTTTTGTGGTTTTGGTGGGTGAATAATGCTTCCATGTTAAGTTAAGCTTACATGTGTAAGCTTGTAGAGTGTAAGGATGCCACATCAACTGATGTGGTGTCCTCGTGGCCTTCCCTTTTAGTTAGTGGGGTGGGATAAACTTGTTTTGTCCCATCCCGCTAATTTACCGGTATTCCTCGATTCTAGTTTCCTCGATTTGCGTGCCCTCGGGTCGTTTTACGAAAAAAGTTTTTATAAATTATGAATCAACGACACAAAACGAATCTAATAAAAATTGTCTCATCAAAAACGGAGTTCGAAAACATAAATAAGTAATCCTAAGGTTTCCGGTTTAGTCGTAAAAGACGTTAAATTATGAACGTAAGTCCTAATCTCTTCTCGTAAATTTGTGAGTTTATGAACCAACACAAATTTAAAGTTCCAAAATAATATTCACGGATAAATTTATTTCCTAAAATGTCGGACTGTCACCAAAAACGGTGTATGTAAACGTAAGCACATAACGTAGAATCCTCCGGTTTAGACGTAGTCGATGCTACTTCAAGACGTAAATCCAAATTTCTTCCCAAAAATAAGTGAGTTCATAATATAACATTAAAATAATATTTTTAAATAATAATTGAGAATAAAATATCAACCATAAATTGACGGATTGTCACACCTCGCCTTATCCGATCTTGGTGCGAGCATTAATTTGATGCCATTTTCCATTTGGAAATCGCTTTCGCTTCCGCCTCTTACTCCTTCGAACATGTCTATCGAGATGGCCGATCATTCTACGTTTTTAGCATGTGGAGTAGCCGAGGATGTTTTCGTAAAAGTGGGGAAGTTCTACTATCCCGTTGATTTTATAGTAGTTGACATCCCCGCGGATCCTCAAGTTCCTCTAATTTTAGGTCGTCCATTTTTAGACACCTCGAGATTGCTTATCGACGTTCATGCAAGAACTATCACTTTGAGATTCAACGAAGAGGAACTTGTTATAAACGCTACTCAAAACTCAAAACCTTCTCATGTTTATGAAATCGCTACCATCAATCACATTGACTTAGTTGATGTGGTTTGCGAAGAGTTTTCACAAGAAGTGTTAGGTTTTTCCGATAGCTCGTTAAGTGGCAGTCACACTGTTTTGGATCCGATTCTTGCTAATTCCACACCAAATGTGACAACCGTGGTTTTGAGGTTCGTCACTTGGTCTTATTTTAAGGATAATTTATGTGTGACTATTTGATTTGTGTGTTTACATGTTTATTTTGCGTGAACGAGGTTGGTATGGATATCGTATATGGGTATAAAGTACTCATAAGTAAATCGAGGAACGGTTATTTCATGTTCATGAGCTCACAATGTAGTGACTATGAAATGAGATGGTGTTATTTGGTGGTTTTACGTATACGTATATGTATTATAGAAAATCGTATTTTTACGATTTAGGGTTTTGCATTTAGAGGTCTCGGAAGAGGTATTTAGGAATGTGAGTATTTTTCGGGATGGTTTTAAGTCATTTAGGACTTAGTTATAAAGTTTATTTCAAAATTTGAGATTTTTTTTAAAAACTGTATATTTTACGTCTTTTACAGTATTCGCGTAAAAACTGACTAGTTTTACGGTTTTGAGGTTTTGGAGACTTTAGGAGCTGAAATAAATTAACGAAAATTAAGGTAATATTATTAATACATATATTAATAATAAAAAGAAAAAAAAACTAAAATAGGGGAGGGTAGGTCGGTTTTGGACGCAAGAAAAGGAAGAGAAAAAAAGGAAAAAAATAAAAAAGGAAGGTTGGGTTTGGGTTGGACTAGGATTTAGCCACACCCTATATATTATATTATTCACTACCAAAAATCATAAATCCCTGGAGATAATAAAAAAAGTGTCGACGGTTTGTAGAGAAGAATTAGGGTTCTTCATTAAATTGGGTTTTTTTCATCTTCTATTAATTTAAAGGTAAAACCTTCATAACCCTTTTTAATTAAATTGTTTTAATGTTTTCTTAATTATCTTATGATGGATTTAGGTTAGGGTTTAATTTAAAAACAGTATATTAATGTTATAATAATGATGTTATAATGATTACATAAATTAGGGCTTGTAATTAGTGGGGTTAGGGTTAATTAATGAGGTTAATTTAGTTAAACCCGTTTTTAAAAACTGGGCAGAATTTTGGGTCAATTGTTTTGATTATATCGGGAGTTCTACAAACTCTTATTTTGCGATCCAAGAATCCCTGAAAAGGTAATTGAAGTGGCTTTCAAATGCAAGAAACTAGAACTAAATTGGAGGTAGGGAAGTGGGTCATAAACAGGTTACAACAATCGGAGGTCAAAATAGTTTTGAAATTCAGCCTGTTTTCATTTTAAGTTTTGGGTTGTTTGGGGTACTTAGGGTTGCATTAGGACTTTCAAACGAACATAGGAGTTGGTTTATATATTATAGGAAGTATCTGCATTGGGGCTAATAATTTGGGTTAGGGTAAGACCCCCTAATCATAACAAACCTTTTGTATGTTTAAAATCGGTAAATCTGGATAGACAAAATTATATATATATATATATATATATATATATATATATATATATATATATATATATATATATATATATATATATATATATATATATATATATATATATATATATATATATATATATATATATATATATATATATATATATATATATATATATATATATATATATATATATATATATATATATATATATATATATATATATATATATATATATATATATATATATATATATATATATATATATATATATATCGGGGCCTTAACAGTAGCTTTAAGGTTGGGGAAAATGGGGGGTGTTAGTTAACATATGTAAAGCCATAAATATTCCCTTTACAGAGATCATGGGTATGTTTAAGAGGGCGTGTGGCTTATAGTTTGGAGACCTAAAACCGGGACTGTTTTGGGTAAAATGTTAACAGGACGGGTTATGAAGTATAATGAGTTAAGGGCTTTATAGAGGGGTGTCATGAGATGATTAGAGCATAAAAATGAGGTATTTATATAGGAGGAGGTTAGATGTCCATCATAGGTTGATGAGCCATTTTAGTGATTGGTTCTTGAGTTGATTCTGTGTTTTTGTTTGTTAGTTTTTTGCTAGTGCGCGGACTTTTGGAGAAGCTCAATCAGGTGAGTTTCATAGTCCCATGTTTACTAATGATTATGACTTCCAGATGGGATGGAAGAGGCACTGTTTTGTTATTTATAAATTATGTTGTGAATGTTTTGTGTTTGGTGAAGGACTTGTGTGTGCATACTTATGTGATTAACTGCTAGTTGATTCTTGATTCTTTATGTTTTGACTTGGTACCAAGGGGATATTGGCAAGGCGGGGCCTTGGGATTGGTTCATAGGTGTTTGGACGCCTATGGGAGTATGGTGTTTGGTAATGCTGGGAGCCTTGGACTTGGTTTGTTTTGTTAAATCTTGAATATTAGTTGTTAATGCATGTTAGTATCACATTGTCCATATGTTTCTTAGATTTGGTTATTATTCACAGCTTATGGTTTGATTTTGGCGTTTGAGTCTAAACCTATGACTCTCACCAACTATATGTTGACGTGTCTTAGTGTCTCTTTTAGGTGAAAATGTGGTTAAGCTTGACAATAGTTTTACTCTTCAACTCTCGGTTGAAAATCTTTTCGGGCAAGCTGAAATCTCGTTGGTCCGGCCCATTCACCATTGCCCAAATTTTTCCATTTGGTACTCTCGAGCTCGCTCAACCTAATGGACCTAATTTTAAGGTGAATGGCCAACGAGTGAAGTTGTACTTTGGTGAGGACATCTCTCATGAGATGATTCCATCCCTCACCACGTTTCCATGAACGAATTTTGGGTCGAGTTAGGCTCGTGACTCGGTTATCAAAAATAAGCGCTCCTCGGGAGGCAGCCCGAGTATCTATCCTTTTCCATTTTAACCTCCTAAGTGTAGGGGGGCCTATATAGGTTGTTTGTGTTTGTGTGGTGATGTGATTACAGGGATGAATGCACTTTTGGAACCTTTGAAGAACCGTGCTCCCGTGTTATCCGAAATCCGGTTTTATCTCTCAACTATCGTGATTCAATTTTCTTCATACTCACATTTGAAATTGATCACTTTAGTAGTCTCTTCCTTAGCTTGATTTAACCAACGTGCACAATGTCATAAGTGTAGGGGAGACTTTTCCCACATGCTTAAACATTGAGGACAATGTTTATCTTAAGTGTAGGGGGGACTTCTATTGAAGTTTTAAGTGGACTTTTCCATTAAAATGTCTTCGTTTAACCAGAAAATCATCTTTTTCGACATTTTTCAAATTTTTTATTAACTTTGGCCATTTAGTGGTAATTTTTAAATTTTTATCATTGTTATATATCCCGCAATAAAGTCAAAAATATTAATAAAGTGGTGTAGCTAGTTTTGAAATCTTTGACATATTAGGCCCGTTGCGATTATTTTGACTCAACCCGAATAGACTTATCCAAGTTTATTCTAACTAATATCCTTAACCATGTAGACCTTAATTGGTTTATTAGGCTAAGCATCCACGAGTCTCATTACTTGAGATTTTAAATTGTGGAGAACGAGAAATGATAGAGTCAATTATAAGTCGGTATTCTTGCACAAGCTCACTTGGTGTAATTATTTGCCTATTCTCCCATCACTTGCTAATAATTTATCTGCAATAAGTAAGGTCGTACGATTTGAAAAGTTACATAGCTTCTAGCACAAGATCGTTTAAAAGTTGCTCGGTAATGATAAGAGTTCATAGCCAAGGCATAACTTATGAAGCAGGACGCGAAGATTGGCGAGTCCGAAAAGGCCCTAACAAGGCATGAGGATTCAATCTTATTGCTAAAGATCCAAGGTGATGTGAAAAGCATTATTCCCAAAATCAATATGAAAGATCAAGACTCACGATGAAAAGCAATCAACTCCCATAAAGATCATGGAGAAGTCTATCTGAAAAGACCCTAACAAGGTATGAGGATAAATAGATCCAAGTCCGAAAAGGAGACGGATCGTTGTATCTCAAAATCCCAAATAACGATTGACGAAATAAAGACGAAGTCGTGGTCAACAAAGTTGGAGTACCCCTCAAAAGTCTCCATGTGAAGAAACTCTATTACGAAGAGAAGACCATTATCTCAAGAACGTCTCTCAAGATATGAAGTATGAAGTACTTGCCAAATATCGGCCCGAGAAAGGTCTCAAATCGTGAAGCGAGTTATGCCAAGATATGAACTTTTTGATATCCCGAGAAGCAGTTTTAAGAGATTTTGTCCTTTAGCTAACTATTAATCAAATCGTCCTACTTTGCTTTCAGCCTAAATAAACTATCGCAATAAGTCCAAAATGCATCTTCATGATCATTCTAAGACAAAAATAAATTATAAGAGATACACCTAGGAATAAGGGAGTTTGAGCATATCATTAAGCCATGTGTGTAAGTGTTTGTTTTGCTAACTTATAATAACAATGATCTCGTTTTTAAGCTTAGTTTGGGGAACGTGAAACTTAAGGGTGATAAATCTTCGCAGCACCAAAGCCCTAACGTAAGTCCTTGATCTCTTTGCAAGTTATTTCCATGTAGCTATTTTCTAGTGAAAATGGTTTTCTATCCTTTCGTTTACTTTAAAGTTTTAATTTCTTTTAGTACTTTAATTTTTGTTTAGTAATATTTTAATAAGGCCAAGGTTGATTGAATATGAGAAAAGTGTAAATTTGCTTTGTCACTAAGCATTGCATGAGGGCATGGCAATGATTAAGTGTAGGAGATTTGATAGGTGTGAAAACACCCATCCTTTTACCACTTATTTCTTATTAAAACAAGACCAAAACGCGTATTTAATATCATTTGTTTGGAATTATGCGTGGTTTTTGTGTTTATTTTGTTTTCAGAGCCAACCGGATGGATATTGGAGAAAACATGGGATTACACGGGTTTTATCAAATAAAAAGACTCAAGACGAAGTCTATTGTCCAAGAGATGCAAAAGATTTGAAGTCAATGGGCCTATTTGAAGATTTATCGAAGAAAAGAACCAAAGATGGAAGATTTACATATGTCGAAGAAACTCAAGTCTATTAAACGAAGAAATTAAAAGATGAGTTGAATTTAATCGTCGACAAATCCCGAATCAGAATCGAAAACGTCAACTTTACTGAAAAGACGAGAAGACGAAAAGAATGAAGAAAGCCCACTCACCAACCAACCACTTGGCCTATATAAAGAAACTCCCTCACACTTTTTGAGCGAGTTTTTCATTTCCCAGTCATTTTCTTTTCTTTCGTAGGAAGCCAACACCATTAAGGTGTTGGTGATTTTTCATTCTTGGTAAATCTGTGATTTTGTAAGTTTTTAATCTTTGCTTTTGTTTACAATACCTTAATCTATCAATATAATCCTTCCATTAATCTTTTTCATCTTCATCTTTTTTATTTAAAGCTTAAAGTTCTTATTTGGTTGATTTTGATCTTCAAAAGTTATTGGGTTTTGTGTTTTTATTGTTGGGATTTGATTTTTATGGTTAGAAGATGATTAGTATTTAGTTTGGTTTAAATCTTTTGATTAAATTTGGCTTGTTTTGATTGAAATCGTATTTCCCTGTTTTTCTGTTTAACTGTTCTTCATTCCCATTATTCCGAATCAAAGTAAACATTCTGCATCAGCATTTTTATTCCGTGTCAAATTCGTTCATCCGGAATATTTTATATTCCGGATCAAAGCCTTTCATCCGGAATAATTTATTATTCCGGATCAACCCTCTTATTCCGAATCAATCTCATTTCCATTTTATTCCGCATCAAGTTCATCCATCCGGAATATCCATTATTCCGGATCAATCTTGTTTATTCGGAATATCCATTATTCCGCATGAGCCTATTATTCCGGATCAACTCATTATTCCGCATCAACCTTTTATTCCGCATGAGCTATTATTCCGCATGAACAGTTTATTCCGCATGAGCCTACTATTCCGGATCAACTCATTATTCCGCATCAACCATTTATTCCGCATGAGTATAGTATTCCGCATGAGCCTATTATTCCGCATGAGCATATATTCCGCATGAAGCTTTTTCCCATTTATTCCGAGTAAGCAAAGATATTCCGCATGAGTAGTTTATTCCGCATGAAGGATTTTTGTCTGATTTATTCCGGATCAAGCATACATTCCGAATCAAGCACTTTTTCAGCAAGGTTATTCTACTGTTTAATTGTTTAATTGTTTAATTTTAATTCAAGTTTTATTTCATTAACTGTTTTTAGTTTAAATCATTATTTACTTCACGCATTTACCTTTTTAATAGAATAGAAAACCAAACCCCTATTTGTCACCAAGAACAACTATTCCACTTTGAGCTGTGATCAATTCGAGAAGATTCCGAGACATAATCTGAACCTCATTGAAAAATGCTTGCATTAACCATCTAAAACAACACATTTGAAAAATGAGATTTCAAGATTTATACAACGAAATAATGAGAGTTTTTCAATGGCATGGGAACGATTTAAGGAAATGTTACATGAATGTCCACACCATGATTTTTTGGAATTGCATCAAGTTGATACTTTTTATAATGGGCTTAATGATCATGAACGAGATTATTTGAATGCCGCCGCGGGTGGTAATTTTTTGTGCAAAACGACCGATGAAGCTTTTGAAGATTATCAAGAATAGATCTAAGGTTTATAAACCTCGTAACACACCGAGTGTTGCCAATATGGGTTCGTCATCGTCGTCATCGTCTCGTAGCATTAATGCCTTACATGATGAAGCTAATGAGGAAAATCGGTTTTTCGATAGGTTTTCAAATCTTATGACTCATTGGAAAGCACAAGATGCTTTGAATTCCGCTTCGGTTAAAGCGGTTGATAAGAGTTGTTTGTCTTGTGGTGGAGCTCATGATCTTTCCGAGTGCATTACCGCCGGTGGTAACACTTCGAGTGCTTACGTAGCAACAGGAACTTACAACCAAAACGGTCAAGGTTCCCGCCCAAATCAAGCTCCACCAAATCAAAATGCTAATAACTATCGAAACAAGAAACAACAACCAAAGTGGTAATTATCAAGGCAATTCACGTAACTACAACAAAGGGACTTATCAAAGTGGGAATGGACAAGTTACTAATCAAAACCAAAACCGTGATTATCAAAACACTACACAAGGTTTTCAAAATGCTCACACTAAAAATCTTCAAGGAGAATTTTTGGATTATGCTAAAGCAAATGATGCTAAGTTTGATAACATGCAACGTGAGATGATTAGCTTAAGATCCGAGTTGAAAAACGAGCTTAAAAACGAACTTGCTAATGAACTTAAGACTCATGCAAATAATATGGAAGGAAACGTTCAACGTCTTCAACAAAATCAACAAAAGATGGAACAAGGACAACATGAGATTAAGCAAGAATTGTTGAAAGCGGATTTAAGGCAATCAAAATTTGAAGACCGAATGGAAAAAATGTTTGAAGCAATCATGTGTAAACCCTCTTCCTCGGGTGGTCTTGCTAGTGATCCCATTGCAAACCCGAAGGGAGAAATGAAGGTTATTACTACACGAAGTGGTAAAACTTTCAAGGAACCAATCTCTCGTCCAAGTACTTCTACGGAGAAGGAAATCGAGAAAGAGCCCGAGGTGATGGTCGAAAAGGAGCATATCACAATCCCACAAAGTACCGCTCATACCACACCTACGGTTGAACCAATACCAATCATGGAACCCGAGTTTCCAAGGTCGTTACCTAATGTCCAACCCACACCACCCTTACCTTACCCTTCGAGACGAAACAAATAGAAATTGCAAGAATGTAACAAACAACAAATCGAGCTTTTTATAAAAATGTTTCAACAAGTGCATTTTGATGTGAGTTTAGCCGACGCGTTGTTATATATGCCCCGTTTCGCTTCCACTTTTACAAGTATGATGAGCGATAAGGAAACGCTTTCAAAGCTTGCTAATTGTTCTTCGGTTTATCTTAACCGCATACCGGAAAAAGTTGGTGACCCCAGAAAGTTTCTCATTCCTTGTGACATACAAGATATGAAAGAATGCCTCGCCTTAGCCGATCTTGGTGCGAGCATTAATTTGATGCCATTTTCCATTTGGAAATCGCTTTCGCTTCCGGCTCTTACTCCTTCGAACATGTCTATCGAGATGGCCAATCATTCTACGATTTTAGCATGTGGAGTAGCCGAGGATGTTTTCGTAAAAGTGGGGAAGTTCTACTATCCCGTTGATTTTATAGTAGTTGACATCCCCGCGGATCCTCAAGTTCCTCTAATTTTAGGTCGTCCATTTTTAGACACCTCGAGATCGCTTATCGACGTTCATGCAATAACTATCACTTTGAGATTCAACGAAGAGGAACTTGTTATAAACGCTACTCAAAACTCAAAACCTTCTCAGGTTTATGCAATCGCTACCATCAATCACATTGACTTAGTTGATGTGGTTTGCGATGAGTTTTCACTAGAAGTGTTAGGTTTTTCCGATAGCTCGTCAAGTGGCAGTCCCACTGTTTTGGATCCGATTCTTGCTAATTCCACACCAAATGTGACAACCGTGGTTTTGAGGTTCGTCACTTGGTCTTATTTTAAGGATAATTTATGTGTGACTATTTGATTTGTGTGTTTACATGTTTATTTTGCGTGAACGAGGTTTGTGTGGATATCGTATATGGGTATAAAGTACTCATAAGTAAATCGAGGAACGGTTATTTCATGTTCATGAGCTCACAATGTAGTGACTATGAAATGAGATGGTGTTATTTGGTGGTTTTACGTATACGTATATGTATTATAGAAAATCGTATTCTTACGATTTAGGGTTTTGCATTTAGAGGTCTCGGAAGAGGTATTTAGGAATGTGAGTATTTTTCGGGATGGTTTTAAGTCATTTAGGACTTAGTTATAAAGTTTATTTCAAAATTTGAGATTTTTTTTAAAAACTGTATATTTTACGTCTTTTATAGTATTCGCGTAAAAACTGACTAGTTTTACGGTTTTGAGGTTTTGGAGACTTTAGGAGCTGAAATAAATTAAGGAAAATTAAGGTAATATTATTAATACATATATTAATAATAAAAAGAAAAAAAAACGAAAATAGGGGAGGGTAGGTCGGTTTTGTACGCAAGAAAAGGAGGAGAAAAAAAGGAAAAAAATAAAAAAAAAGGAAGGTTGGGTTTCGGTTGGACTAGGATTTACCCACACCCTATATATTATATTATTCACTACCAAAAATCATAAATCCCTGGAGATAATAAAAAAGGGTCGACGGTATGTAGAGAAGAATTAGGGTTCTTCATTAAATTGGGTTTTTTTTCATCTTCCATTAATTTAAAGGTAAAACCTTCATAACCCTTTTTAATTAAATTGTTTTAATGTTTTCTTAATCATCTTATGATGGATTTAGGTTAGGGTTTAATTTAAAAACAGTATATTAATGTTATAATAATGATGTTATAATTATTACATAAATTAGGGCTTGTAATTAGTGGGGTTAGGGTTAATTAATGAGGTTAATTTAGTTAAACCCGTTTTTAAAAACTGGGCAGAATTTTGGGTCAATTGTTTTGATCATATCGGGAGTTCTACAAACTCTTATTTTGCGATCCAAGAATCCCTGAAAAGGTAATTGAAGTGGCTTTCAAATGAAAGAAACTAGAACTAAATTGGAGGTAGGGAAGTGGGTCATAAACAGGTTACAACAGTCGGAGGTCAAAACAGTTTTGAAATTTAGCCTGTTTTCATTTTAAGTTTTGGGTTGTTTGGGGTACTTAGGATTGCATTGGGACTTTCAAACGAACATGGGAGTTGTTTTATATATTATAGGAAGTATCTGCATTGGGGCTAAGAATGTGGGTTAGGGTAAGACCCCCTAATCATAACAAACTTTTTGTATGTTTAAAATCGATAAATCTGGATAGACAAAAGTATATAAATATATATATATATATATATATATATATATATATATATATATATATATATATATATATATATATATATATATATATATATATATATATATATATATATATATATATATATATATATATATATATATATATATATATATATATATATATATATATATATATATATATATATATATATATATATATATATATATATATATATATATATATATATATATATATATCGGGGCCTTAACAGTAGCTTTATGGTTGGGAACATATGTAAGGGGATAAATATTCCCTTTAAGTGAGCGTTTGGCTTATAGTTTGGAGACCTAAAACCGGGACTGTTTTAGGTAAAATGTTAACGGGACGGTGTATGAAGTATAATGAGTTAAGGGCTTTATAGAGGGGTGTAATGAGATGCTTAGAGCATAAAAATGAGGTATTTATATAGGAGGAGGTTAGATGTCCATCATAGGTTAATGAGCCATTTTAGTGATTGGTTCATGAGTTGATTCTGTGTTTTTGTTTGTTAGTTTTTTGCAAGTGCGCGGACTTTTGGAGAAGCTCAATCAGGTGAGTTTCATAGTCCCATGTTTACTAATGATTATGACTTCCAGATGGGATGGAAGAGGCACTATTTTGTTATTTATAAATTATGTTGTGAATGTTTTGTGTTTGGTGATGGACTTGTGTGTGCATACTTATGTGATTAACTGCTAGTTGATTCTTGATTGTTTATGTTTTGACTTAGTACCAAGGGGATATTGGCAAGACGGGGCCTTGGGATTGGTTCATAGGTGTTTGGACGCCTATGGGAGTATGGTGTTTGGTAAGGCTGGGAGCCTTGGACTTGGTTTGTTTTGTTAAATCTTGAATATTAGTTGTTAATGCATGTTAGTATCACATTGTCCATATGTTTTTTAGATTTGGTTATTATTCACAGCTTATGGTTTGATTTTGGCGTTTGAGTCTAAACCTATGACTCTCACCAACTTTATGTTGATGTGTCTTAGTGTCTCTTTTAGGTGAAAATGTGGTTAAGCTTGAGAATAGTTTTACTCTTCAACTCTCGGTTGAAAATCTTTTCGGGCAAGCTGAAATCTCGTTGGTCCGCCCATTCACCATTGCCCAAATTTTTCCATTTGGTACTCTCGAGCTCGCTCAACCTAATGGACCCTAATTTTAAGGTGAATGGCCAACGAGTGAAGTTGTACTTTGGTGAGGACATCTCTCATGAGATGATTCCATCCCTCACCACGTTTCCCATGAACTAATTTTGGGTCGAGTCAGGCTCGTGACTCGGTTATAAAAAACAAGCGCTCCTCGAGAGGCAGCCCGAGTATCTATCCTTTTCCGTTTTAACCTCCTAAGTGTAGGGGGACCTATATAGGTTGTTTGTGTTTGTGTGGTGATGTGATTACAGGGATGATGCAGTTTTGGAACCTTTGAAGAACCGTTCTCCCGTGTTATCCGAAATCCGGTTCTATCTCTCAACTATCGTGATTCAATTTTCTTCATACTCACATTTGAAATTGATCACTTTAGTCGTCTATTCCTTAGCTTGATTTAACCAACGTGCACAATGTCATAAGTGTAGGGAAGAGACTTTTCCCACATGCTTAAACATTGAGGACAATGTTTATCTTAAGTGTAGGGGGGACTTCTATAGAATTTTTAAGTGGACTTTTCCATTAAAATGCCTTCGTTTAACCGGAAAAATCATCTTTTTCGACATTTTTCAATTTTTTTTATTAACTTTGGCCATTTAGTCGTAATTTTTAAATTTTTATCGTTGCTATATATCCCGCAATAAAGTCAAAAATATTAATAAAGTGTTGTAGCTAGTTTTGAAATCTTTGACATATTAGGCCCGTTTCGATTATTTTGACTCAACCCGAATAGACTTATCCAAGTTTATTCTAGCTAGTATCCTTAACCATGTAGACCTTAATTGGTTTATTAGGCTAAGCATCCGCGAGTCTCATTACTTGAGATTTTAAATTGTGGAGAACGAGAAATGATAGAGTCAATTATAAGTCGGTATTCTTGCACAAGCTCACTTGGTGTAATTATTTGCCTATTCTCCCATCACTTGCTAATAATTTATCTGCAATAAGTAAGGTCGTACGATTTGAAAAGTTACTTAGCTTCTAGCCCAAGATCGTTTAAAAGTTGCTCGGTAATGATAAGAGTTCATAGCCAAGGCATAACTTATGAAGCAGGACGCGAAGATTGGCGAGTCCGAAAAGGCCCTAACAAGGCATGAGGATTCAATCTTATTGCTAAAGATCCAAGGTGATGTGAAAAGCATTATTCCCAAAATCAATATGAAGGATCAAGACTCACGACGAAAAGCAATCAACTCCCATAAAGATCATGAAGAAGTCTATCCGAAAATACCCTAACAAGGTATGAGGATAAATAGATCCAAGTCCGAAAAGGAGGCGGATCGTTGTATCTCAAAATCCCAAATAACGATTGTAGAAATAATGATGAAGTCGTGGTCAACAAAGTTGGAGTACCCCTCAAAAGTCTCCAAGTGAAGAAAATCTATTACGAAGAGAAGACCATTATCTCAAGAACGTCTCTAAAGATATGAAGTATGAAGTACATGCCAAATATCGGCCCGAGAAAGGTCTCAAATCGTGAAGCGAGTTATGCCAAGATATGAACTTTTTGATATCCCGAGAAGCAGTTTTAAGAGATTTTATGCTTTAGCTAACTATTAATCAAATCGTCCTACTTTACTTTCAGCCTAAATAAACTATCACAATAAGTCCAAAAATGCATCTTCATGATCATTCTAAGACAAAAATAAAATATAAGAGATACACCTAGGAATAAGGGAGTTTGAGCATATAATTAAGCTATGTGTGTAAGTGTTTGTTTTGATAACTTATAATAACAATGATCTCGTTTTTAAGCTTAGTTTGGGGAACGTAAAACTTGAGGGTGATAAATCTTCGCAGCACCAAAGCCCTAATGTAAGTCCTTGATCTCTTTGCAAGTTATTTCCATGTAGCTATTTTCTAGTGAAAATGGTTTTCTATCCTTTCGTTTACTTTAAAGTTTTAATTTCTTTTAGTACTTTAATTTTTGTTTAGTAGTATTTTAATAAGGCCAAGGTTGATTGAATATGAGAAAAGTGTAAATTTGCTTTGTCACTAAGCATTGCATGAGGGCATGGCAATGGTTAAGTGTAGGGGATTTGATAGGTGTGAAAACACCCATCCTTTTACCACTTATTTCTTATTAAAAAAAGACCAAAACGCGTATTTAATATCATTTGTTTGGAATTGTGCGTGGTTTGTGTGTTTATTGTGTTTTCAGAGCCAACCGGATGGATATTGGAGAAAACATGGGATTGCACGGGTTTTATCGAAGAAAAAGACTCAAGACGAAGTCTATTGTCCAAGAGAAGCAAAAGATTTGAAGTCAATGGGCCTATTTGAAGATTTATCGAAGAAAAGAACCAAAGATGGAAGATTTACATATGTCGAAGAAACTCAAGTCTATTAAACGAAGAAATTAAAAGACGAGTTGAATTTAATCGTCGACAAATCCCGAATCAGAATCGAAAACGTCAACTTTACTGAAAAGACGAGAAGACGAAAAGAATGAAGAAAGCCCACTCACCAACCAACCACTTGGCCTATATAAAGAAACTCCCTCACACTTTTTGAGCGAGTTTTCATTTCCCAGTCATTTTCTTTTCTTTCGTAGGAAGCCAACACCATTAAGGTGTTGGTAATTTTTCATTCTTGTTAAATCTTTGATTTTGTAAGTTTTTAATCTTTGCTTTTGTTTACTATACCTTAATCTATCAATATAATCCTTAAATTAATCTTGTTCATCTTCATCTTTTTGATTTAAAGCTTAAAGTTTTTATTTGGTTGATTTTGATCTTCAAAAGTTAATGGGTTTTGTGTTTTTATTGTTGAGATTTGATGTTTATGGTTAGTAGATGATTAGTATTTAGTTTTGTTTAAATCTTTTGATTAAATTTGTCTTGTTTTGATTGAAATCGTATTTCCCTGTTTTTATGTTTAACTGTTCTTCATTCCCAGTATTCCGAATCAAAGTAAACATTCCGCATCAGCATTTTTATTCCGTGTCAAATTCGTTCATCCGGAATATGTTATATTCCGGATCAAAGCCTTTCATCCGGAATAATCAATTATTCCAGATCAACCCTCTTATTCCGAATCAAGCTCATTTCCATTTTATTCCGCATCAAGTTCATCCATCCGGAATATCCATTATACTGGATCAATCTTGTTTATTCGGAATATCCGTTATTCCGCATGAGCCTATTATTCCGGATCAACACATTATTCCGCATCAACCTTTTATTCCGCATGAGATATTATTCCGCATGAACAGTTTATTCCGCATGAGCCTACTATTCCGGGTCAACTCATTATTCCGCATCAACCATTTATTCCGCATGAGTATAGTATTCCGCATGAGCCTATTATTCCGCATGAGCATACATTCCGCATGAGCATACATTCCGCATGAAGCTTTTTCCCATTTATTCCGAGTAAGCAAAGATATTCCACATGAGTAGTTTATTCCGCATGAAGGATTTTTGTCTGATTTATTCCGGATCAAGCATACATTCCGAATCAAGCACTTTTTCAGCAAGGTTATTCTACTGTTGAATTGTTTAATTGTTTAATTTTAATTCAAGTTTTATTTCATTAACTGTTTTTGGTTTAAATCTTTATTTACTTCACGCATTTACCTTTTTAATAGAATAGAAAACCAAACCCCTATTTGTCACCAAGATCAACTATTCCACTTTGAGCTGTGATCAATTCGAGAAGATTCCGAGACATAATCTAAACCTCATTGAAAAATGCTTGCATTAACCATCTAAAACAACACATTTGAAAAATGAGATTTCAAGATTTGTACAACGAAATAATGAGAGTTTTTCAATGGCATGGGAACGATTTAAGGAAATGTTACATGAATGTCCACACCATGATTTTTCAGAATTGCATCAAGTTGATACTTTTTATAATGGGCTTAATGATCATGAACGAGATTATTTGAATGCCGTCGCGGGTGGTAATTTTTTGTGCAAAACGACCGATGAAGCTTTTGAAGATTATCAAGAATAGATCTAAGGTTTATTACCCTCGCAACACACCGAGTGTTGCCAATATGGGTTCGTCATCGTCGTCATCGTCTCGTAGCATTAATGCCTTACATGATGAAGCTAATGAGGAAAATCGGTTTTTCGATAGGTTTTCAAATCTTATGACTCATTGGAAAGCACAAGATGCTTTGAATTCCGCTTCGGTTAAAGCGGTTGATAAGAGTTGTTTGTCTTGTGGTGGAGCTCATGATCTTTCCGAGTGCATTACCGCCGGTGGTAACACATCGAGTGCTTACGTAGCAACAGGAACTTACAACCAAAACGGTCAAGGTTCCCGCCCAAATCAAGCTCCACCAAATCAAAATGCTAATAACTATCGAAACAACAACCAAAGTGGTAATTATAAAGGCAATTCACGTAACTACAACAAAGGGAATTATCAAAGTGGGAATGGACAAGTTACTAATCAAAACCAAAACCGTGATTTTCAAAACACTACACAAGGTTTTCATAATGCTCACACTAAAAATCTTCAAGGAGAATTTTTGGATTATGCTAAAGCAAATTATGCTAAGTTTGATAACATGCAACGTGAGATGATTAGCTTAAGATCCGAGTTGAAAAACGAGCTTAAAAACGAACTTGCTAATGAACTTAAGACTCATGCAAATAATATGGAAGGAAACGTTCAACGTCTTCAACAAAATCAACAAAAGATGGAACAAGGACAACATGAGATTAAGCAAGAAATGTTAAAAGCGGATTTAAGGCAATCAAAATTTGAAGACCGAATGGCAAAAATGTTTGAAGCAATCATGTGTAAACCCTTTTCCTCGGGTGGTCTTCCTAGTGATACCATTGCAAACCCGGAGGGAGAAATGAAGGTTATTACTACACGAAGTGGTAAATCTTTCAAGGAATCAATCTCTCGTCCAAGTACTTCTACGGAGAAGGAAATCGAGAAAGAGCCCGAGGTGATGGTCGAAAAGGAGCATATCACAATCCCACGAAGTACCGCTAATACCACACCTACGGTTGAACCAATACCAATCATGGAACCCGAGTCTCCAAGGCCGTTTCCTAATGTCCAACCCACACCACCCTTACCTTACCCTTCGAGACGAAACAAATAGAAATTGCAAGAACGTAACAAACAACAAATTGAGCTTTTTATAAAAATGTTTCAACAAGTGCATTTTGATGTGAGTTTAGCCGACGCGTTGTTATATATGCCTCGTTTCGCTTCCACTTTTACAAGTATGATGAGCGATAAGGAAAAGCTTTCAAAGCTTGCTAATTGTTCTTCGGTTTATCTTAACCGCATACCGGAAAAAGTTGGTGACCCCGGAAAGTTTCTCATTCCTTGTGACATACAAGATATGAAAGAATGCCTCGCCTTAGCCGATCTTGGTGCGAGCATTAATTTGATGCCATTTTCCATTTGGAAATCGCTTTCGCTTCCGGCTCTTACTCCTTCGAACATGTCTATCGAGATGGCCGATCATTCTACGATTTTAGCATGTGGAGTAGCCGAGGATGTTTTCGTAAAAGTGGGGAAGTTCTACTATCCCGTTGATTTTATAGTAGTTGACATCCCCGCGGATCCTCAAGTTCCTCTAATTTTAGGTCGTCCATTTTTAGACACCTCGAGATCGCTTATCGACGTTCATGCAAGAACTATCACTTTGAGATTCAACGAAGAGGAACTTGTTATAAACGCTACACAACTCAAAACCTTCTCATGTTTATGCAATCGCTAATATCAATCACATTGACTTAGTTTAAGTGGTTTGCGATGAGTTTTCACAAGAAGTTTTAGGTTTTTCCGATAGCTCGTCAAGTGGCAGTCCCACTGTTTTGGATCCGATTCTTGCTAATTTCACACCAAATGTGACGACCGTGGTTTTGAGGTTCGTCACTTGGTCTTATTTTAAGGAAAATTTATGTGTGACTATTTGATTTGTGTGTTTACATGTTTATTTTGCGTGAACGAGGTTGGTGTCGATATCGTATATGGTTATAAAGTACTCATAAGTAAATCGAGGAACGGTTTATTTCATGTTCATGAGCTCACAATGTAGTGACTATGAAATGAGATGGTGTTATTTGGTGGTTTTACGTATACGTATATGTATTATAGAAAATCGTATTTTTACGATTTAGGGTTTTGCATTTAGAGGTCTCGGAAGAGGTATTTAGGAATGTGAGTATTTTTCGGGATGGTTTTAAGTCATTTAGGACTTAGTTATAAAGTTTATTTCAAAATTTGAGATTTTTTTTTAAAAACTGTATATTTACGTCTTTTACAGTATTCGAGTAAAAATTGACTAGTTTTACGGTTTTGAGGTTTTGGAGACTTTAGGAGCTGAAATAAATTAAGGAAAATTAAGGTAATATTATTAATACATATATTAATAATAAAAAGAAAAAAAAAAACGAAAATAGGGGAGGGTAGGTCGGTTTTGGACGCAAGAAAAGGAGGAGAAAAAAAGGAAAAAAATAAAAAAAGGAAGGTTGGGTTTGGGTTGGACTAGGATTTACCCACACCCTATATATTATATTATTCACTACCAAAAATCATAAATCCCTGGAGATAATAAAAAAAAGGTCTACGGTTTGTAGAGAAGAATTAGGGTTCTTCATTCAATTGGGTTTTTTTCATCTTCCATTAATTTAAAGGTAAAACCTTCATAACCCTTTTTAATTAAATTGTTTTAATGTTTTCTTAATCATCTTATGATGGATTTAGGTTAGGGTTTAATTTAAAAACAGTATATTAATGTTATAATAATGATGTTATAATGATTACATAAATTAGGGCTTGTAATTAGTGGGGTTAGGGTTAATTAATGAGGTTAATTTAGTTAAACCCGTTTTTGAAAACTAGGCAGAATTTTGGGTCAATTGTTTTGATCATATCAGGAGTTCTACAAACTCTTATTTTGCGGTCCAAGAATCCCTGAAAAGGTAATTGAAGTGGCGTTCAAATTCAATAAACTAGAACTAAATTGGAGGTAGGTAAGTGGGTCATAAACAAGTTACAACAGTCGGAGGTCAAAAACAGTTTTGAAATTCAGCCTGTTTTCATTTTACGTTTTGGGTTGTTTGGGGTACTTAGGGTTGCATTGGGACTTTCAAACGAACATGGGAGTTGGTTTATATATTATAGGAAGTATCTGCATTGGGGCTAAGGATGTGGGTTAGGGTAAGACCCCCTAATCATAACAAACTTTTTGTATGTTTAAAATCGGTAAATCTGGATAGACAAAAGTATATATATATATGTATATATATATATATATATATATATATATATATATATATATATATATATATATATATATATATATATATATATATATATATATATATATATATATATATATATATATATATATATATATATATATATATATATATATATATATATATATATATATATATATATATATATATATATATATATATATATATATATATATATATATATATATATATATATATATATATATATATATATATATATATATATATATATATATATATATATATATATATATATATATATATATATATATATATCGGGGCCTTAACAGTAGCTTTAAGGTTGGGTCAAATGGGGGTGTTAGTTAACATATGTAAGGGCATAAATATTCCCTTTACAGAGATCATGGGTATGTTTAAGAAGGCGTTTGGGTTATAGTTTGGAGACCTAAAACCGGGACTGTTTTGGGTAAAATGTTAACGGGACGGGTTATGAAGTATAATGAGTTAAGGGCTTTATAGAGGGGTGTAATGAGATGCTTAGAGCATAAAAATGAGGTATTTATATAGGAGGAGGTTAGATTTCCATCATAGGTTGATGAGCCATTTTAGTGATTGGTTCATGAGTTGATTATGTGTTTTTGTTTGTTAGTTTTTTGCTAGTGCGCGGACTTTTGGAGAAGCTCAATCAGGTGAGTTTCATAGTCCCATGTTTACTAATGATTATGACTTCCAGATGGTATGGAAGAGGCACTGTTTTGTTATTTATAAATTATGTTGTGAATGTTTTGTGTTTGGTGATGGACTTGTGTATGCATACTTATGTGATTAACTGCTAGTTGATTCTTGATTGTTTCTGTTTTGACTTGGTACCAAGGGGATATTGGCAAGGCGGGGCCTTGGGATTGGTTCATAGGTGTTTGGACGCCTATGGGAGTATGGTGTTTGGTAAGGCTGGGAGCCTTGAACTTGGTTTGTTTTGTTAAATCTTGAATATTAGTTGTTAATGCATGTTAGTATCACATTGTCCATATGTTTCTTAGATTTGGTTATTATTCACAGCTTATGGTTTGATTTTGGCGTTTAAGTCTAAAGCTATGACTCTCACCAACTTTATGTTGACGTGTCTTAGTGTCTCTTTTAGGTGAAAATGTGGTTAAGCTTGAGAATAGGAGTGGCTAGATTTGGAGGCATTAGGATTGCATGTAGAAGGAGATCCCCGTTCCTTCTTAGTTTCATTTGCTCATTTAATAAGTGATACTATTTGGCACCTATATGTTTGTTTTGGTTATGTTATTTGTTTGGCTTGGGTAAGAGGTAGGACTGTTACCTACTTACCTAGACTCCTGCATTGTTGAGATATTGTCATGACTTTTGTGTCACCATTTTATGACATTTCTTATTTCATATTGTTATCTCTATAGACACGCCATGTTGTGATGATATCCATACGTCGCACCCCATATTCCGCCATTGGTGGGGTGTGACAGAATGGTATCAGAGACAATGGCTATAGAGAATTAGGTTGCCTAGTCGCGTAGCCTAGTCTATAGCTTAAGGGTCCCTACATATAGGCGTCATAGGAGTATGTGTGCATTTTATATTAATTGATGTGTTTGGATGTTATTTATTTCGATGTTTTGACTAGTATGAATTGAACCATAGTATGTTCATACTTAGCCACATGTTATTTTTTTTTCGGGTTGTGACTAGTGCGGGTTGAACCATAATCGTCCACGCTAGTCATTGTTGTATTTTGCTTAAATTGTGTATTATAGTACATAATTTGGTACAAGGTAGTTTCTATCTTTTGTTGAGTTATTTTATGTACCTGAGGGATATTATTTTCTTTTTTATGTATAAGTCATGTTCCCTAAGAATCTTGTGGTGGTTCGCGTTAGTAGGAGTAGGGAGATATGAAGGATTTTAAGCTGTTTCCACTCTTATGGGCGACATGACTTATAACTGATTATGTTTTCGTTTTGGTTTAGTCTATGCTGTTTAGCTAGACTATGGATTTATGAATTTCAAGGGTTTTACTATGTTATTTTAATAGATGGAGTTTTGGACCTATTTGGTTATGTGGTCATGTGCTTAGGTGAGTTGATGGATTTATGTTTTATGTGTTGTATTGATTCTTATAAGTGTCATCATAGGAGGGAGTGCATTGGGGAAAGGGTAATTGTATAAGTATGGTGGCCAACATAGTTATACAAGTACCACAACTTCAATGGGTTCCTAAGTATGATTGCATGAAAGATGGTTAGTACATGCTTGTATGTGATGAGATGTGGATCATTGGTATATGTATAGTATATGGGTTTATGTAACAGCTACCTACGATATGGATACTTTTGAGTGTGTTATTGTTTTGGGTTATAGTCATGTTGTGTGATTATGGGGTCACACGATATGGAGTGGTTTTAGTGATGGGTTTTGTGCCTTGTGGTAAGATGGTGACTTCTCGTATGGAAAAACGAGTGTATGACGCGATTGGTTGATCTGACATGTATGGTAACGAGTATGTTTTGGGTGATTTAATAGGTATATATGCGGATGTATATATACTACCTATGTGTTAAGTTATGGTATATGGTCGTTCGGTAGTTATTAACTTATTATAACTTGAACGTACCTTGTGTTTGCTCGTGTTTTATAGTGCTGGAGTTTAATGGAGTTCCAACGACGTTTTGAGTCTTTTGGATGTGTGTCTACATTCGGGTATGTATTTTTATTAATGCGAACTACTAAATTTTCTTGCAAATAAGTCTGGCTAATTATAGAAAACGGTTTTGAAAATAATTTGTAAAGTGTATGGTATGATATCGTAACTTGCATTTTTTTAGTTGTAGTAGTAAGTTATAAAAAAAATTTGTCTTGAAAATAATTGGATTAGTCTTCTATGTAACATGTGATAATATATTTTAAAGGGGTAAAGAAATTTTACAAAAATTTTCTTAAGTATAGTTAAAATTTTTAGAAGTATTTAACTAGACGGCAAGAGTAAAAAGGGAGATTTTATTATAGTAATGATAATAATAACACCACACCTTGTAAACGTGTAGTAGTTTAGTTATAACCAACCTAGATGGAAAAAAACACTGTATTTTATAAATATGTATTAGTTTCATAATAACAAGTGAAATAAGTTTAATATGGGTAAACAAGTTAATGGTTAAGATTGTAGTATACTAATTAGTTGATATCTTGATAAAATGATGAAGATAAAGGATGAGTTTATGGTTGATAATGAGTATGATTGGTTTTAGTAGTATGGGAGTTTGGTTCTTATGAGAAGTAACTAATTGGGATGAAATTTTTAAATTTTCTAACGTATCGAAATTTGGTAATACTAATCGTGACGATTCTATTTTTTTTCGTTGTTGGAACACTCCATTGATCTTTAGGATTACATTGTTTTGTTTTCCGTTGTTTTGGCTAGGGTTCGTTTTACCTTATATTTTATTTTGGGACACGATTGTTTGGAAATCTTTGGTTACAAGTCATGGTTGATTTATTTATACCGTTGTGGGAACGTTAGGATGAGAGGATAGATTTGGGTAGTATTACTTATGGTTAGATACTATAATGGAGAGATGTGTTTTAGTTTAAAGGTTGTGTTGAAGGAATGATTAAGATTTGTGAAGTTTGGAAACTTAGATTGGTTACGGGAATAAGAGAGTAAGTAAAGTTAGTTGAGTGGTCATGGGAACGAGAGGTCATATTATGAGAAGTTGGTTGAAGTACCATTAGGAGATTGATGAAATTACTAGCGGATGTGAGGGTAGAGTAGAAGGTTTATACTAATGGAAAGGTTGGGTAAATAACACGCAAGGGATTGGTATAGTTTTGGGTTGAAGTACTTTTAGGAATATTGTGGTAGATGAGTTGAAGTTAGAAGCTACTGGTAGTGTGAAGTTCCTAGGTAACATCATGGAGACGAGAAGGAGTGCGTAAAGAGCTACATCGCGAAGCAAGGAGCTGAAAGGACTACGTGTCGACTACAAAAAGGACGCAAGAGATTTCGAAGGAGTCACAAAAGTTGAGAGGACTGGAGAGGTGACAAGCACTATGATGGGAAATTTACGTATGGTTCGTGACGAAGAAGGGCAGATCGACTATCGGAGTGGAGCTACAAAGAGCTGAACCGGTGGATCATGATGAAATGAATACATGACATAGGAGATTAAGAACTCGTGGAAGTAACAAGGGGAGTCGAGTGACTACGCGGATAGAATTTTTGTGGCAATCAATATCGAGGGATGAGGAGTGAAGCTGAGCTGAATAAGTTTCGTGAAGAAGTGATTAGAGAGTCGGTTTTTGTGAAGGTGTTATGAAAGATCTTTGGAAGAGACAGTTATGCATTATCCAATGCACTAGTGATTTCCATAGATTTGATGAATGAATTATGGAATTTCTGTTGGACGGGATAGTGTAGGAATAAGGGAGGACCATGGAAGAAGATAACCAAGTATTCCTAGAAGATGATGATTGAAAGTACCTCATGTTGGGTGCAAGATCAAAGTAGAAGTATGAGATTTGAGTAAGAATTCAAAATATGGCTTAGTAGACTAATGGAAACTAATGTGGGTATAGGATGAGAGTGTGATCCGCATGGAATCACATGAAACTCTAGTCTGTCCCTATTAGGAGGGAGTAAGAGAACTGGTTGTGAGAAAAACAAGTGAAGCTACTTGGAAAATTTTGGCGTATAGATGACTAGATAGACTTAGTTAGTGGAGCTGGATTGTTATATCTGCCTAGAATGCAAGAGGCATTTGGGGTACGAGACGTAGAGAATGATCTATACAGATCATGAACGTCTCCAACACATATTTAATCATCTTGATTGAACCTTTGGAAAAGGTGATGGGTGGAGTTAAGTGATGAAAAAAAATTGCAAGGCCAAGTACCATCTGGGAAAGGCAAGCGTAGTTGATGAGACATGGAATAAGAAGAATGAAGTGAAGCTGAGACGAACTTGAACTATAGGGATGACGTATTAGGGCGGTTTGGATAAAGGATGTAGGTTGCACGAGTTGAGTTGTCTAAAGCAGAGAACGCGTCAACATTTATGTTGCGTGGCTTGGACAATCGTAGGGAGGAAAGGGACGTAGACTATACTTCCTACATAGATAGGAGTAGCTTAGAAAGGACGATGTAAGGACGAAGTTGGTGGAAGGGATACATAATGCGGTGGAGGATTAAGTACGATGAGAGTTGGGTGATAGTCGATAGACTGACTAATACATCACCTATTTCAAGAGGAATGAGAAGTCACGTAGTTGAGAAATTGGAAGGATTGCGTACGGATGTGATGGAAAAGAGGGTTTTGCGTAAAAGTTAGCCTAATATGTATGAAATGCCTTATGAAGAATTATGGCAAGGGAAGAAACGATGGGAAGCAAGCGTAGTATACCGTTGATAGACTAATGGTTGGTATGAGCATACTATAGAGGTATTTGAGAAAGACGCCTAGAGCATTGGCGTGAGATTTGGAGATAGTTGGAGAACGCATTATATTAGGAAGAATTCTCCTACAAAGAGAGAGTCACCGGTGATAGGGGCATGTTCCCCATTGATGAGGATGTAGGGAATAAAGGAGGAAACACCTAAATTATAGGCTGAAGACGGGATATAAGATGGTATGGAAATTAAGATTGTGGAAAGACAAGCGAAAAGTAGTATAGAGGAAGAATGATTAGAGGGAGCAAGAGGTTGTCAAGATAGTGAGGTGATAAGGAAGGAAAATCCGTTAGAGCAGGAGGTTGGTAGTCACAAACAATGGACTGTTCACCTAGAGAAAAGGTGTAACATATGTTAGTATGAAGGATGGTTAGTTACTTGGTGCCGAGCATGGGAAAGCAAGGATAAGGTGGGGGTTATGACAGTCTTCTTGTGAATATTATGGGAAGCTTTTGGTTATGCAATCATGCATATACCATTGGGGTGTGATTAAGGTTGGGAGAACATCCAAATGATGGAAAATCCGTAGAGGATAGAAGCCGTTAGGTATGGTGATAGGAATTGTAGTAGAAACTGCTGGAGTTAATTCATAGGAGATGAGGTGGATCACCGATACAGTGGGATGAAGTTAGAAGCGGCCAACGTATTGGACCGGAGGTGGATCGGAAAACTATGGAGGTTGTGGCAGTGACTAAGTAGAGGTTGAAAATAGCAAAGAACCGACAAGAGAGCTACGCGGACAAGAGGCGTAAGCCGTTGAGATTTGAGATAAAGTTATGCTAAAGGTTTCACCATGGAAAGGGGTGATGCGGTTGGAAAGAAAGGAGAAGTTAGCACCTAGATTTGTGGGTCCATATGAAATCCTTGAAAGGATTAGGCTAATGGCGTATAGGTTGAGATTACTGGAGGAATTGAGTAGTGTGCATTACGTATTCATGTATCAAACTTGAGGAAATTCTTAGCAAGAACTGACTTGCAAGTATCGTTGGATGATATTAGTATGGATACGAGTCTTCGTTTTATCGAAGAGCTGATAGAGATTTTAGGTCGTGAAGCTAGGACGTTCGAAAAGGGTAATATACCGTAGTTAGGGGTAGATGGAATTTGGAACGTGGACTAGAGTTCATGGGAACGGGAAGGAATTTATGAGGAGCAAGTATCCTCAGCTAATTGATAATGACGATCCTAAGGAGTAAATCTCGGGACGAGATTTCTGTTAGAAGGGAGTGATGTGACAACCGTGGTTTTGAGGTTCGTCACTTGGTCTTATTTTAAGGATAATTTATGTGTGACTATTTGATTTGTGTGTTTACATGTTTATTTCGCGTGAACGAGGTTGGTGTGGATATCGTATATGGGTATAAAGTACTCATAATTAAATCGAGGAATGGTTATTTCATGTTCATGAGCTCACAATGTAGTGACTATGAAATGAGATGGTGTTATTTGGTGGTTTTACGTATACGTATATGTATTATAGAAAATCGTATTTTTACGATTTAGGGTTTTGCATTTAGAGGTCTCGAAAGAGGTATTTAGGAATGTGAGTATTTTTCGGGATGGTTTTAAGTCATTTAGGACTTAGTTATAAAGTTTATTTAAAAATTTGAGATTTTTTTTAAAAACTGTATATATTGCGTCTTTTACAGTATTCGCGTAAAAACTGACTAGTTTTACGGTTTTGAGGTTTTCGAGGCTTTAGGAGCTGAAATAAATTAAGGAAAATTAAGGTAATATTATTAATACATATATTAATAATAAAAATAAAAAAAACGAAATTAGGGGAGGGTAGGTCGGTTTTGGACGCAAGAAAAGGAGGAGAAAAAAAGGAAAAAATTAAAAAAAAAAGGAAGGTTGGGTTTGGGTTGGACTAGGATTCACCCACACCCTATATATTATATTATTCACTACCAAAAATCATAAATCCCTGGAGATAATAAAAAAAGGGTCGACGGTTTGTAGAGAAGAATTAGGGTTCTTCATAAAATTGGGTTTTTTTCATCTTCCATTAATTTAAAGGTAAAACCTTCATAACCCTTTTTAATTAAATTGTTTTAATGTTTTCTTAATCATCTTATGATGGATTTAGGTTAGGGTTTAATTTAAAAACAGTATGATAATGTTATAATAATGATGTTATAATGATTACATAAATTAGGGCTTGTAATTAGTGGGGTTAGGGTTAATTAATGAGGTTAATTTAGTTAAACCCGTTTTAAAAAATGGGCAGAATTTTGGGTCAATTGTTTTGCTCATATCGGGAGTTCTACAAACTCTTATTTTGCGATCCAAGAATCCCTGAAACGGTAATTGAAGTGGCTTTCAAATTCAATAAACTAGAACTAAATTGGAGGTCGGGAAGTGGGTCAAAAACAGGTTACAACAGTCGGGGGTCAAAACAGTTTTGAAATTCAGCCTGTTTTCATTTTGAATTTTGGGTTGTTTGGGGTACTTAGGGTTGCATTGGGACTTTCAAACGAACATGGGAGTTGGTTTATATATTATAGGAAGTATATGCATTGGGGCTAAGAATGTGGGTTAGGGTAAGACCCCCTAATCATAATAAACTTTTTGTATGTTTAAAATCAGTAAATCTGGATAGATAATAGTATATATATATATATATATATATATATATATATATATATATATATATATATATATATATATATATATATATATATATATATATATATATATATATATATATATATATATATATATATATATATATATATATATATATATATATATATATTGGGGCCTTAACAGTAGCTTTAAGGTTGGGGCAAATGGGAGGTTTTAGTTAACGTATGTAAGGGAATAAATATTCCCTTTACAGAGATCATGGGTATGTTTAAGTGAGCGTTTGTCTTATAGTTTGGAGACCTAAAACCAGGACTGTTTTGGGTAAAATGTTAACGGGACGGGTTATGAAGTATAATGAGTTAAGGTCTTTATAGAGGGGTGTAATGAGATGCTTAGAGCATATAAATGAGGTATTTATATAGGAGGAGGTTAGATGTCCATCATAGGTTGATGAGCCATTTTAGTGATTGGTTCATGAGTTGATTCTATGTTTTTGTTTGTTAGTTTTTTGCTAGTGCGCAGACATTTGGAGAAGCTCAATCAGGTGAGTTTCATAGTCCCATGTTTACTAATGATTATGACTTCCAGATGGGATGGAAGAGACACTGTTTTGTTATTTATAAATTATGTTGTGAATATTTTGTGTTTGGTGATGGACTTGTGTGTGCATACTTATGTGATTAACTGCTAGTTGATTCTTGATTGTTTATGTTTTGACTTGGTACCAAGGGGATATTGGCAAGACGGGGCCTTGGGATTGGTTCATAGGTGTTTGGACGCCTATGGGAGTATGGTGTTTGGTAAGGCTGAGAGCCTTGGACTTGGTTTGTTTTGTTAAATCTTGAATATTAGTTGTTAATGCATGTTAGTATCACATTGTCCATATGTTTCTTAGATTTGGTTATTATTCACAGCTTATGTTTTGATTTTGGCGTTTGAGTCTAAACCTATGACTCTCACCAACTTTATGTTGACGTGTCTTAGTGTCTCTTTTAGGTGAAAATGTGGTTAAGCTTGAGAATAGGAGTGGCTAGATTTGGAGGCATTATGAATCAATTTAGAAGGAGATCCCCCCTTCTTAGTTTCATTTGCTCATTTAATAAGTGATACTATTTGGCACCTATATGTTTGTTTTGGTTATGTTATTTGTTTGTCTTGGGTAAGAGGTAGGACTGTTACCTACTTACCTAGACTCCTGCATTGTTGAGATATTGTCATGACTTTTGTGTCACCATTTTATGACATTTCTTATTTCATATAGTTATCTCTATAGACACGCCATGTTGTGATGATATCCATACGTCGCACCCCATATTCCGCCATTGGTGGGGTGTGACACCAAATCTCACTCCATTCCAAGGAGGCGATTTTACTTCAAATGAAATCGACAATGAAGATGAGGTGATTATTAGTGATGATACTTCTATTCCACCATTTCTTCCGCCGATAGAAGTTATGAGTGTTGAGCAAAAATCTTAGATCGAGGAACCACCTATCCTTGAATTGAAAGATCTTCCTTTTCACCTTGAATACGCATTCTTGGAAGGTGATGACAAGTTGCCGGTTATTATTGCAAAAGGTCTTGCTAATGATAAAAAACCGAGCTCTTGAAAGTTCTTAAAGCTCATAAAGGGGCAATTGCGTGGAAAATTTCTGACATTAAGGTTATTGACCCAAAATTTTGTACTCACAAGATTTTAATGGAGGAGGACTACAAACCCGAAATTCAAAGTCAAAGAAGGGTAAACCCCAAAATTCACGATGTCATTAAAAAGGAAGTTTTAAAACTCCTTGACGCGGGAATAATTTATCCTATCTCCGATAGCCCATGGGTGAGCCCAATCCATTGTGTCCCTAAAAAGGGAGGAATGACCGTTGTGCCTAATGAAAACAACGAGTTAATTCCCACTCGTGTTGTGACCGGTTGGAGGGTGTGTATTGACTACCGAAAGTTAAATGACGCGACTCGTAAAGACCACTTTCCTTTGCCCTTCATGGATCAAATGTTGGAGCGACTTGCGGGAAATGAATTCTATTGCTTTTTAGATGGTTTTTCTGGTTACTTTCAAATCCCTATCGAGCCTCGTGATCAAGAGAAGATTACGTTTACGTGTCCTTATGGAACGTTTGCTTATCGTAGGATGCCTTTCGGACTTTGTAATGCATCTGGTACGTTTCAACGGTGTATGATGGCCATTTTTCACGATATGATCGAGAAGTCGATGGAAGTGTTTATGGATGACTTTTTGGTGTTTGGCAATTCGTTCACGTCATGTTTATCTAATCTCGAGAAAATGTAAAACGTTGTGAAGAAACCAATCTTGTGCTTAATTGGGAAAAATGTCATTTTATGTGTAAACAAGGAATCGTCTTAGGACATAAGGTCTCTAAAGCGGGGATTGAGGTCGATAAAGCTAAGGTAGACGTCATCGCCAAGTTACCTCATCCCAAAACCGTTAAGGGAGTTAGGAGTTTCCTAGGCCACGTGGGCTTTTATTGTCGTTTCATCAAAGACTTTTCGAAAATCTCTCGACCTATGACACGCCTTCTCGAGAAGGATGCTCCTTTTAACTTCAATGAGGATTGTGTTAGATCTTTCGAAACTCTTAAAAGGAAACTTACCGAAACTCCCATTCTTGTTGCTCCTAATTGGGAATTACCCTTTGAAATCATGTGCGATGCAAGTGATTATGCTATAGGGGCCGTTTTAGGGCAACGCTATGAAAAGCATTTCCGTCCTATCCATTATGCTAGTAAGACGATGACCGAGGCTCAATTAAAGTACACCACAACGGAAAAGGAATTCCTTGCCGTGGTCTATGCTTTTGAGAAATTCCGACCTTATCTTGTCTTAACTAAAAGCATCGTGTATACCGACCATTCGGCTACCAAGTATCTCTTAGCTAAGCAAGATGTTAAGCCGAGATTGCTTCGTTGGATGCTCCTCCTCCAAGAATTTGATGTCACCATGCTTGACAAAAAAGAGCCGAGAATCTAGTGGCCGGTCATCTCTCTCGTCTAGAAGATCCTCACAAAGATGTTTTCGAGAACAAGGAAATCACCGAAACATTTCCCCTCGAAACTCTCGGTGTAGTGAATTCTAAAGACACCGCCCCATGGTTTGCCGACATTGCAAATTACCATGCGGGCAATTTCATAATCAAGGGTATGACGACACAACAAAAGCTAAAATTCTTTCGTGACGTCAAGTTCTATTTTTGGGACGACCCTTATCTCTTTCCGGTTTGTGCGGATCAACTCGTTCGACGTTGTGTTTTTGGTGCCGAAGCTTCTAATATCCTTAGAGCTTGTCACGAGAGACCCACGGGTGGTCACCACGGTGCTAATCTCACGGCTAAGAAAGTGTTCGATGCCGGCTTCTTTTGGCCTTCTATCTATCGTGATGCACACGCACTTGTGAAGTCGTTTCATTCGTGCCAACGTCAAGGAAAATCGTCTCGACGTGATGAAATGCCGCAAAACATAATTCAAGTGTGTGAGATTTTCGACATTTGGGGCATAGACTTTATGGGGCCGTTCCCATCGTCTCATGGTAACAAGTATATCCTCGCCGCGGTTGACTACCTTTCTAAGTGGGTGGAAGCTAAGGCTTTACCTACTAATGATGCTCGTGTGGTAGTAAAGTTTTTGAGGCAACTATTTTCTCGGTTCGGAACCCCTCGTGCTATTATAAGCGATCGTGGAACCCATTTTTGTAATGGCCAATTCGAGAAGGTCTTAAAGAAATATGGAGTTACTCATCGTCTTTCTACGACTTATCACCCGCAAACGAGCGGGCAAGTCGAGGTTTCGAACCGAGCTTTGAAGAGGATTTTAGAGAGGTCGATTGGAGAAAACCGTGCTTCATGGTCTGACAAACTCGATGACGCTTTATGGGCCTTTAGGACCGCTTATAAGATACCTATCGGTTGCACTCCTTATAAGTTATTCTATGGGAAGAATTGTCATTTGCCCATTGAATTGGAGCATAAGGCATATTGGGCCCTTAAGCATGCAAACTTTGACTTGAAGACCGCGGGAGATCACCGGAAAATACAATTGAATGAATTGGATGAACTAAGAGACAATGCTTATGAAAATTCATTAATTTTCAAAGAAAAGACTAAAAAGTTTCATGATGCAAAGATTAAAAATCGAGTTTTTAACGTTGGTGATCAAGTGTTACTTTTTAACTCTAGACTAAAGATATTTTCCGGGAAATTGAAATCTCGTTGGTCGGGTCCTTTCACCGTTACACAAGTATTTCCTTATGGGACCATCGAGCTAGCTCAAGATGATGGTCCTAACTTCAAGGTGAATGGACATAGGCTTAAGCACTACTTTGGTGGGGAAATTCCTTCAATGGTTGACCTCGACCAAGTCACCTTCCCCAATGATATTTAGCATTGAGGGGATCGAGTCGAGCTCATGACTCGGTAATCAAAAACGAGGTGCCTCGTGGGGGAGATCACATGCTTATCCTTTTATGCTTTCTAATAAATAATGAGAGGGGATTTGTGCCCTTCCAACTCGTTGTCTCGTGGTTGTTTGTGGTTGTGTTATCTAGATCATCATCATCTACGATTGAAGACTCTCGTGTTCGTTTACGTGAGCCTCCATCGTTTGCTTGAAGAAGTTTTTCACGAATCCCCATGACATATCCTTTATTGTTCTAACAATTAACTTTTAGCATAATTAATAAACGGCTTTAGATATATTGTTGATCACCCTTTCCATGCTAGATCCTAAGCATTCGACTCTTCGTCTCTAGTATGGGGGTGCTCCACCTTTAGACTCGAAACATTGAGGACAATGTTTACTTTTAGTATGGGGGGTGAATAGATACTTACTTTGCTACGCCCTCACGTTTTCCAACTTTCAATGTTTTGTTTTGTTGCTAATAAGGCTAAAAATGGCCAAATTTAAAAAAATTTCTTAGTTTTAATAAGTGTTTTTAAGACACGAATGTATATTTTCTGATGGGTAGAATAAGAGCTAATTTTTGACTTGATGGGCATTTGGAGCCCTTTACATTCCTTAACCCGCTCAATTCAAGTTTTGCTAGACTTTTATATAGGGAACTTTAAAACGCGAAAGTCTTAGCTCATTCGGGTTAAGAACAAGAACTTTTCGCCAGTTCCTATAATTGATCCTAGAAAGTCACTTATCAAGGGAACTATAAAATGCATTCTCTAAACTTCAAAAAGTCCAAGAAAGTGCAAGATCCTATAGGTGGCTTGAAAACCCAAAACTTTGATTTGATTTAGTCTTAATGAAAGCTAATCCAAATTTGGCTTAATTTTGACTTGCATGGCTAAGTATTCACGAGTCTCTTTAATTAGAGGTCTTTATATAGTGAAGAACGAGAAGTGATAGAGTTAGACAAGTGATCATGCTAAACGTAAAACATGAAAATGTTCTTTCAAAAACTCATATGTTTTTAATTGTGGCTTTTTCTCCCAAAAGATCAATGCATTAGGAATAAAAATAATTGCAATAAGTAAGGTTTTACGATTTGAAAGGTTACTTAGCTTCTAGCACAAGATCGTTTAAAAGTTGCTCGGGGTTGAATAGAGTTCATAGCCAAGGCATAACTTATTGAAGCGGGACGCGGAGATTGGTAAAGATCCAAAAAGGCCCTAACAAGGCATGAGGAGCTCTATTTTTGCTAAAGATCCAAGATGATGCGAAGTATCATTATTCCAAAATCAATATGAAGGATCGAGACACACGACAAAAAGCAATTACTCCCCTAAAAGATCATGGAGAAAGTCTATCCAAAAAGACCCTTACAAGGTATGAGGATAAATATATCCAAGTCCGAAAAGGAGGCGGATCGTTGTATATCAAAATCCAAAATAAAGATTGAAGAAAAATGATGAAGTCGTGGTCCAAGTATGAAGAATCTCTCAAAAACGTCAAGTGAAGAAATTCCAAAATATGAAGAGAAGACCATAATTTCAAGAAACGTCTTCCCAAGATTTGAAGTATGAAGTACATGCCAAATATCGGTCCGAGAAAGGTCTCAAATCGTGAAACGAGTTATGCCAAGATATAAACTTAAGGAGATACACGAGAAGCCGTTTTAAAAGATTTTGTCCTTCGGCTAACTATCGATTAAATCGTGCTACTTTGCTTTCAGACTAATAAATACTGAAATAAGTCAATATGAATCACTTGTGATCCATGACAAATAGTTAAAAAATGCTAGTAACCCATTTCCTTTTATAATAACTAGGATTACGGGGAGAAAAAGTATTACACAATTTGGACGTATGAGTAGTGTTAGCATTGTGACTTGTACCAACAATGATCTCGTTTTTGCACTTAGCATGGAATGTATGACAATCAAGGATGACGAAATTTACTCTAAGGGACATTTACTTGTTTCTATTCATTGACCCTAAAAGTCACACTCGTGATGAAAATCATACATTATGTCTTTACACATCTTCGTAGTATTGTTGCAAGTATTTTACTTTTCAATAAAGGTTAATGAAATTGAATTTTGGTGATGCTTAGATACTTTATTCTAGCATTGCGAGAGGGCATGACAATGGCTTAGTATGGGGGAGTGATGAGATGGCATGTACATGATCTCATCGTTCTTTTCGGGCTTTAAGTGCATTAAAATGTCATAAAATACCATATATATGCTTGTATTTGTTTACTTGTGTGTTTTAGGTATGGATATCGTGAAAAAGACAAAAGATCACAATAAACAAGGAAAAACGGACACGAGAAACGAAGCCATACAAAGAACTAGGCCCTGGTTCATGAATTATCCAAGATAAATCCTTGAAGATTTGAAGACGTACAAGATTGATCCTCAAAATATGAAGAAATGACACTTAAAACCCTTGTATATTCATAATTACAAGTTTGGTCCCTTAAGTTTGTCAAAATTACAAAATGGTCCTTCAACTTTGAAGAAATGACAAGTTTAGTCCCTCAACAATTCTAAATTGTCAATTATGGTCCCTCATGAAGTCAAAGAACCAATAAAGACCTTTGAAGATCAAGAATGTCCAAAATCAGTCCCTCAAATATTCAAACATGGAAAAAATAACCCTTGAAACACTTTTGCCAAAGTTTTGGGGCAAAAGTGTGAAAATCAGAACTTTATTAACAAAGGGAGTCATGTTTTGTTGCTGAAAAACGTGTTATACAACTTTCACCAAAATACAAGGACTACTATTGCCACACCAAACTTTCAAATCAGATAATTGCACCAAACACTTACCTTTCCACCAAAACCGGATCAAACATAGTTACTATTCACCGTATGAACCCAGTAACTATCTCCTTCATAACAAAGGGTAAATGGAAATTACCCAGGCACATGCTTGATTCACACATGCAGAAACTCATCCCACACCCAAAACCCTCACTCCCACTCACCAAAGGGTCCCA
This sequence comes from Glebionis coronaria, assembly GCA_025667525.1. Taxonomy (NCBI): domain Eukaryota; kingdom Viridiplantae; phylum Streptophyta; class Magnoliopsida; order Asterales; family Asteraceae; genus Glebionis; species Glebionis coronaria. The sequence continues at coordinate 371,127,053 of CM046876.1, forward strand.
CCATTCAAGACGTCCACCCATCACATCACAACTTAACCTCCAAGGAATGCCACATGTCAAAATCAACAGCCCATACTCCTTGCTTGGTTACAAAGCTAAAATGAATGATTTAGATGCATTTGGACAGCTCAATATCAAAATTCTTCTAGAAGATTCAAAGGCATTTTAGGGACTTCATAGCTAGGGTTTTCTCATTGTAATCTCAGCCTTTGTGGCCTATATAAGGACTCCTCAACTTGTGAGAGAGCCTTGTTCCACTTTTACCTTTTAAACATTGTAATTCCTTTTTGAATTTTATAAAAGTTGGTATTTTGAGAAAATTGTAATTCCTTTTTATGTTTTTGAAAGTTGGTGTTGTTTAATTGTAATTCTATAAGTGTGCTTGAATCTTGTGGTTCAAGGACGTTTATGTTTGGTAAGGTTTTCAAGTTTGAAAAAAGCTTGAAAAGTGATTTCTGATTTTGCTGTTTTGCTTGTACTAATCCTTTACCAAAAGCTATAAGCTCTTACAAGCTTGTTGACACCAAGCTTGTGAAGGGATTAGAGCCTTTGGTTGGGCTGTTTGTTCATTGTGTTGAAGAAATCAAGCCCTTAAGTTTCTGCTTTGAAACATCAACCAAAGCAGTCATTCATCTTCCTTGTTAAAGTACCTTGGTCTTGTTCTAGTTGTTGAACAAGGTCCAAGGAGCATTGCTGGTCCTCCTAGGATGTTGTGGAGGACAGGTATAACCCCTTGTTAAGATTCCTCTAAAAATCACATAATATGGTCTGTTTTATGTTTTGCTATGTGATTTGGTGATTTTGTGTTTGTACTTTATGTTTTATGGTTGGTATCTGTTAGTTGTCACCTAGTGTAGCTATTTGATCATTAAAATTAGTAGGTTGTTTGAAGGATTAAGAAGTTTGTTTGAAAAGTGCTTAATAAAGGATTGTTTGGGATTACTGGTTCATAAGGCCTTGTGGCCTTGTGCCCTTGGTTCTTAGGGTATAGGAAGTCTAAACAAGTCATATTGAACAAGTTTTAGTCATTGGTTAAGTTTCTGAAAGTTTGGAAAAGGGATTTAAAGTTTTGAAAAAATCTGATAAAAGGTGTTTTGAAATTGGTCAAACACATCAGATCCAATAACTCCATTGTTTGTTGGATCTAAGGTCTGAAACCAGGTTTGGGAATAGTTTAGGTGATAAGCTATATATTGGTTATCTGGTTGTTGAATTTGGTGGCTTATTGAGTGTGCTATAGCTTATCAAAGTTGGCTGAAGTGGTCATTTGCATCAACAAAGTGACCACCTCATTTTGTGCTTGCATTTGTAATCCTAGTGTATGCCTTGTGGTTTTGTTGCTTGGAACTTGTTTATGTGCTTCTTGTGAGTGGATTTTGCTATTTGGTGTGCCTTGTATCTGGCTTATAAGCTAACTAGCTTATTAAGCCCTTTTTGCCAAAATCTGTCATCAAAAGGTCAACTGACCTCTTGATTCACAAGGACTCCTCCTTGAGTTCTTCACAAAAGTTGCTTATAACAAGCCCATATACCATCTCTGATCATTTGGTGAACTTTGGAGTACTTTGACTTTTGGTCAAATAAGCACAAATTGGCTTATTTTTTAGAACTGCTTATTGGTACATGCAACAACTTGGATTTTGTAACAGAACTCATTTTTCTTAGCTTAATAAAAAGTCTGGAAGGTTACAAGTCTTTTGGTTAAGCTTTTGCTAGAAAACTAGCTTATTTGGCTTTTTCAGCCATCTTATTGGTTCACACAGCTTATTCTACTTGGATTTTTGCGATTTTCTTGATTGATTATTCTTAGTTAAGATATTTGTGAGCTTTTGCAACAAACCAGAGCTTCTGAAACGCCCTAGAACTCTAACCCGACTATTTTGTCGTTTAGTGGATTTCTGTTTTGCTTATTTCTGGCTTATTGAGTGAATTTTTTCAAAATTTCTTTTCACAAATCTCTTAGGCATCTAAAAAGAAGGGTGTGTGTTTAAGCAGAGCTTATGGCATTTGCTTATTGTCTAATGGGCTTATTGGCCCAATAAGAATAAGTTGTTTGTTATTTAAGTTGCGATAAGCTCATATTCAGCTTTTGGGCCTTCAGAACTTTGTGCTTAGAATTAAATTTTGAGTCAGATAGGGCTTTTTCAGGTCATTTGGGCCTAGTTTGACTTTTTGGGCCCAAAAGCCCATTAGTGTTGACTGTTTTTGGTTTTGGCCCATTTGGGGGCCCATTAGGGGTAATTTTGTAATTTCACTTTCATTTTCTGATTATTTAGGTTAAAATAAACTAGTTTGCAAGTTTTTAGAATTTTTTATAATTTTTGGATTTTTAATATTATTTTAATATTATTTTATTATTATTTTATTATTATTTTATTATTATTTTTCAAATTTCACAATTTTGCACTTTTTATATTTTTCTTAGGTTTAATACATTAAAATAGAATTTTTGCAACTCTTTGATTATTTTTATCATCCTTAAATTAATTTTTATAATTATTTTAAGTTTTAATAGTTTTTAAATCATTTTAAATAGTTTTTCTTAGTTTAAAAATTTATAAAAATAGTTTTTATTCTTTTTAGGTCATTTAGAGGTTTTCCAATTGAAAAATCTTTATTTGGGCTTTTTGATAATTAATTTTATTTTTAGGGCTTTAATTAGCATTTAAAAATTAATATTTAATTAATTAAAAGGTTTGAAAAAGGTTGGATCATTGGTAAACTCTTAGTTTATTTATTTTGATTTTTAGTAATTTTTTGGGAATTTTTAGAATTAATTTTTATTTTTGCTCTTTTCACGGTTTTACGTTTAGTCGTAATAGTAATTAATTTCACGTCATCGTCATTCTATTTTCTCATCCCCTTCTATCCAATATTAATCTCAAATCTTGCTACATTTTAGTCACACACATATACCTCCTTGGGAAACGAAGTTTCACATCATAAGGGTCATTTGTACACGGTTTTCCTAAACAGTCGTATTCAATACGTTCCCTACTTTACGCCCTTTGTTTTCCTAAACAAGAGTTGTAATTTACTACAATCAATGCTTCTTATAAAGGTTTTGTCTTTTTCTAGCATTTCTAATATAATATCTCTTAGATGTGTCTAACTGATGCATGCTCTTAAATGCTATGTGCTAACATGTTTTTTACTTAGTGTTCTCTATTTAAGTAATCATGTTTCTTGCGTCTCATTCTTTGTGTCTTACATGTTAATTGTGCACCTTCTCTACATTGGTTTAATGTAGACTTAATTAGGCATGCCTTTTCATCATAAGTCGCTAGATGAGGATTTGCCATGCACATTACTCTCTATGATTATTGTTTTGATTCTTGCTTAATTGCTCTTACATGCTTATGCTTAAATGATTAAATCGTCATCTCCTTTTTGTTGCATATACATATTAACGATGATCATTTCTTAATGCCAATCCTTCTTCTATGATTACATTAAGCATTTCATGCATTCTCCTATGTTCCTACTTTATTATGTGCTAGATTTTGTGCTAACTTTATCATATCTTCTTGAACTCTTTTGAGTCTTCTAAGAGTCTTATCTCTTTTTTCATCTCTTTGCCTTAGGGCCTCTTCTTTCTTCTAATAGTTTTGTGACTATTATTTTTTCTCGGTTTTTTTACAACCTAATTATTTCATTTGAAATATTTAAGTAATTTGCGTTATGCAATTGTCATTCTTTTTCATTTGTTTCCACTTTCTTGAAAGTGAAGAACATGAAGAAGCTTTTCTCGCTTTGATTTTTATTGAGTCACCAAATTGTTGTGTCATCTTCTTTTCTCTCTTTTGACACACACAATTTTGGTATTATTAGCATCGCGTTCTCCAATGCTTGTCATTCTTCCTCTTTTTTCATAGTCATTCTTCCTCTCTTTTCGACTATGGAATATTTTTATTGTCTTTGTCATACTCTCTTTAGTTTGGTATTCTTGCCAAGATATTAAAGAGGAGTATGTCTTCTCGAAATTTTTATATAAATTAGACTTCTCTTTTCTCTCTTAGTCATTTTTATATATTTTGGTGTCAACAAAAATAAGTTGGGTTCTCTTTTCCAATCTAACAGCCTTCTTATTTTTTCTTAACGTGTCAAAATCTTGACACTTCTAAAAGTTAAGATTGTGTTAGCTTCATATTGAGTCCCTCTTTTTATACTCGAGTTGCTTAAAGCTAATTCCGCTTGGGTGACCTTGTTATATATGCTCTTGTCCACTAACTTTGTTTTGTATGGCATCTCTAACCCATTTTTGTAGCTCGTCACATTTCTTGCTTTGTTGGTGCCTCAAGCAAGAGGGAGCCCACATTAAGGGAGCATTTGCAAAAGTTCAACTCATTACATTTGCGATCGTTTACTCACTTTAATTGCATTCATCAAACATCTTGCAAGTAATGAGTTATTGAGAGCTCGAAGATATGCTTATGCATCAAGTTGATTAAACCATGCTGATTGAAGACTTCTCTAGGATGATGCAATCTTAATCTCTTTAGATGATTGACTTAGAGTTCAGATTGAAGACTTCACTAGGATGATGCAAGCTCAATCTATTTGGATGATGAGTTTAGAGCTCAGATTAAAGACTTCACTAGGATGATGCAAGCTCGATCTCTTTGGATGATTGGTTTAAGGTTAGGATTCTTGCCTCTCAACCGACGACTACAAACGAAGACTACTTCTTGGCTGCAAGTTCTCTCAAAGTCGATTCTTCTCTTCTACAAACGACGACTACCTTTTTGATTCGACAAAAGGGGGAGAAGGAAGTGTAAACGAGTAACTTATACATTTCACTATGTGTTACGGTTTACTTGATTGTCATCATCAAAAAGGGGGAGATTGTTAGTGCAACCATTACAATGTTTAATTGATATAATCTCTTTGTGTTTTGTTGATGACAAAGGTACAACTCGCAATACATTATGTAAAATGTGTATGGTACTCGTAATCACTTATGCTTCAATATGTATACCTCTCTCGACACCTTCAAGCTCGCATTCATCATGAAAGAAATAAAGATCGCGGTTCCTTATAGGTACCCGGGAATCCATAAAGATATTTAACCGCGGGAACATTTAACGAACCGTGGACAGACTGGCCGTTAAGGCTCATACAATACTTCTAGAGGGTTCTAGAAGATGGAGGGAAACTAATAAATTCAAAATTCAAAATTTGAATTTGGGCTCCAAGAAGATAAGGTGCATTCTTTTATCCAAAGGTTAGTCCACCATTTTATCCATAAATAGTAAGGCTTGTCTTCCATTTTACTTAGTGAAAAACACACCATAATCTCCTCTTAAATCCCATTGATCACAAACATCTTTAATCTTATTTACAAGTGATCCAATCCTCATTTGCCTCCTCCTCCACCTCAAGTGAAATGAGAAGAGCACCTCCATCCTTGTGAAGTGTTAGTGTCTAGAGTCACAACATGATGAGATCTCTCCTTCTATAGATCAAGTCATGATTATAGTTTTTACTACAATGAAAATCATGAAGATCCAAGTGATGTATAAACTTGGACTTGATGTATGTGTAGTAGATCCAAGTGATGGGAACACTTGGATATGTTGTAAGGGTAATAGATCCGAGTGATAGGTATCCTTGGATTAGATGTTAGTAGTGTAGATCCAAGTAATGTTTATACTTGGATATATTTTTAGAGTCCTAGATCCAAAGTAGTGTCTATACTTGGATCTAGATTAGATTGTTTATGTGTTTAGGCCATAAAAAACAAGGTTTGTTATGTTGGGCCATAAAACATACCAATGGTGTGATGGTGTAGATTGGTTCTACCTATGATTATAACTCAACATCTAGCCTTGTGTCAGTAAATAGGAACTAGGCGACGCGTGTAGATTAGTCCTACCTAAGGTTTAGACTCGACATTTAGCTTAGTGTCAATAAATGGTGTAAGCAACGGGTATGGTTTTCTCTGCCTTGAAAGGAGCATGTTGACTAGTGAAGTAACACTCAAATTGGGTACTCGAGGAGTAGAGTGGGGCGAAGAGGAGCTTCGAGACCGAACCACTATAAATCATCATGTCAGTATTCTCCTTTACAGTTATGTCTTTACTTTCATACTTCCATAATATACTTGTTGTATGTTGTTATGTGCATGTCATAATCTAAACATCTAAGTTGCAGAAAAGTTAAGGCTTAGTACGTGTGTGCTTCATGTTTAGATTATGATCAAGTGTGCATCCTACATTCTAATCGTCTTAGTTGCGGAAAAGCTATGGCTTAGTACGTGTGTGCTTAGTGTTTAGACTATTGCTCGATATACTCATTATTTGATGTGTTTGTGTGTTTCTTTACTTGTTCGTTATTGCCATTATCTACAACAAACACATATGATATTAAGATAAGCTTAATCGGGAATTTGATACAAAAGATTGTTTAGGTTTAAAAGGTAAAAATATTTTCCATCTACTGTTGGCAATTCTTTAATTGAACCTGCTACTCTTTATTGATAAAGAACCGCGGTCATGTTTATTGAACCGCGGTTAGTGGATTAAACGAAAACGTTTTTAAATTTTAATAAGAAACGTATTCACCCCCCGCCCCCCTCCCTCTACCTTTTCTACAAATAGATTGAGGGTTCTTAATATCTATTGTTATATAAATTTTGCAATTACTCATTGGTTACTGATAGACCATTCAAGATTTTGTCTTATTTGACCATCTAATTGGCAATGTTTTTGTTTGATAGTACAATTATACCAGTCTAATTTTGTCACAAATCTACTTCTTCATGTTCCTCTAAGATTATTATTCTTTTTCAAGTGCTTTATTGTATATTAGTATATGTGATTGAGTAAGTTTGTCTAAAGTCCTTAATAACTTTTTTGATAGTATTTTCAAAAAGATTGTGAACACCTAAATGTCAGTTGCTTTTACTTCTAGTTTTCTTTATTTTTGCCCATTTCTTTCTAGTTTTATGTTTAGTTGGTGTCATTTTTGTTATTTATGAAGAACTTCTTAGTTATGTCATCACATATTTTGTTTATTTTGTGAACATATTAGGCGAGGAACCTTCTGACCTTGGAATGCTTGATCTTCATTTCAAAGGTATCACTAACTATCACTTAGCTTTTCTTTAACTTTTGTTGTTTTCAAATGCCAACTAAGTGCTTATATAATGATAATTTCCAATTAAAATAAATTATAGATTATTTGGTTTATTTATGTTTTTAATGACACTCGTGGCTCAGTTTTGTCTATCAGGCCATTCTTACGTTTGAATACGGAATGATCTTATTAGTAAGTACCTTCTTGTATGCACGGTTATGGTTATTATACTTGAAAGGTATCATTAGTTTGGAACACTTTTTATAGCATATCATTGAAGTTATGTATTTGGTTACACAGAAAAGTATCAAAGGGCAATCGTCACATGTTACTGTTAGCCCAGATTTATTATTAAGAATTTGTATTTGGGCTCAAGCCCGGTTCTAGAATACTCTTATCTCCCTTTATATTGCATTGTATGAGGAATAAATGAGACACACAGATTTACCAAATCACATGGTATCGAGCCTTTAAATCGGTCAAATATATATATATATATATATATATATATATATATATATATATTCTGCCATTCCAAAACTAAAACTAAAACCCTAGCTTTAATTTATTAATGATTCGTTCTTTGGGTAACGAGTCTGTTGTTTATTGTGGTGATTTGTGCTTAGGTAATAAATCCACAAGTCGTTGTTAATTCGTACCTAAGTCACGGACATTTTTTTCTTTTGTTTTGGGTTTACTGTTGGAACAATCCTTTGATATCCATTGTTTATTATTCTATGTATTGCAGCCTAATTTTGTTGGCCATACCACACAAAACATTTCTTTTTTTTGTTCAGTTGTTTTCCAAGATTTCATTGAAGATTCAGACGATTCTTTGGCGTCCATATTTAAATCAAGTCAACACATCATCAATGGCACAGTCGGAGTTTGGTAGCCACATCGGAGGCCCACCAGGTTTCGTACCACAGCCTATTATATATTATGCGCCGGTTCAGCTAACTACGGGTCTGGTATAACAAGTTCAACCCAATGTGGGTCCAGTCCATTCTCAGCCTGTTTTCGCAGTTAATTTTAGACATGAGAGGCCCACAGTTATTCCGAGACAAGAGACCATATTACCACATGCTTTTAGTGTCGGGACTTTTCAGGATCTCGCTTCAAGTGCGTGGAACATGGATACAGGTGCGAGCTCTCATCTTAATGATTCAACTAGTAGTCTTAGTGATATTTTTAATACTTGCATTTATCCATCTGTTTCAGTTGGTGACGGTCATTAAATACCTTTCACCAATATGGGCCATAGTATTTTTCCAATTCCCTTTAGGCCTCTTCACCTAAATAATGTTCTTATTACTCCCCATATTGTGAAAAACTTAATTTCTGTTCGCCAGTATCTTCGTGATAAGAATTGCACTGTTAAATTTGTTGCGTTTGGGTTTTCTGTCAAAGATTTTTCAACTCGTCGAGTGCTTCTCCGATGTGATAGCACAGGGGATCTTTACCCTGTCACAGCTCCATCTCCGATTCCTCATGCCTTTCTTATCAGTCAGCATACGTGGCACCAAAGACTTGGTCATCCAGGAAGTGAAGTGTTACGTCGGCTTGTCTCTAATAATTTTATTTCGTGCAATAAAGAGAAACCTCCCGTGCTTTGTCATGCTTGTCAACTTGGAAAACACGTGAGTCTTCCATTTGTTATTTCTAATACTTTCGTTACTATTTGTTTTGATATTATTCACTCAGATGTGTGGACTTCACCCATTACAAGTCTCTCAGGTTTTAAATACTATGTTTTTTTCTGGATCATTATTCGCAATTTGTTTGGGTTTATCCATTGATTAATAAATCAGATGTTTTCTCTAAATTTGTTTTGTTTTGTAACTATGTTCATACTCAGTTTAAGTGTGAAATACAGTCATTTTAGTGTGATCATGGTGGTGAGTTCGACAACAACACTTTTCACAAACTTTTTGCTGACAATGGCATCCACAGTTTCGTTTTTCTTGTCCGAAAACCTCCCAACAAAATGGTAAGTCCGAACGAATGGTTCGCACCATCAATAACCTCATTCGGACCTTACTCTTTCAATCAAATCTTCCGCCAACATTTTGGGTTGAGGCTCTTAACATAGCCACTTATCTAATCAATATATTTCCTTCCATTGCCATTACTAGTGAAATCCCTTATACGCGTTTGTTTGGAAAATACCTTGACTATAGCCTGTTACGTACCTTTGGTTGTTTATGTTACCCTCACTTATACCCAAATCACAAACTTGAACCACGCACCACACCCTCAATACTTTTAGGACACGCTTCCAATCATCATGGATATCGTTGCCTTCATTTAAACACCAATAAAATAATCATTTCTCGCCATGTTACATTCGATGAAACCGTTTTTCCCTATGGATCCAGTCAACCGTCCTCAACACCTACTTATACTTTCTTGGATGATGCGCCCGATATACTACCATCAATAATTCCATCCACTCATATTCCTACTTGTTGACCCTATATATAATGATAGATTAAAGAAATGAGATGGAAAAGATATGAATTTTAGAGAGAGAAAGTAGAGAGAGAGAGAGAAGTGATTAACTAGGAGAAATTAGATTAGAGAAAAATGATTACTTGCCCACCCTCCTAACATACTAGGAGGGTGCTTATATAGTCCACCCACATGTGGGCTTTCTTTTGGACTATATTGTTTTTGGTCGGGCTTGAATAAATGCTTAGTACCTTGAAAGAGGCCTTTTAAGCTAGCCATCAAGCCCGTAATGTGACGACTATTTTAACTAACTATTACAACGTTCTAATAAATATTACAATAAAAACCTATGACCGAACATTCTTGTTTGAATCAATATTTTGAGGCTAACAATCTCCCCCAATGTGAGGTCATTCCTCTTCGATATTTGGAATTCAATGGAGATTACGAATCTCGTCATAAATGAGTCTTGCACGTGTAATAGTAGTATTGTTCCTTCATTGTATGATCTTTGAGCCTTTGTCGTTGTCTTTCGACTTTGTCTTTAAACTTGAGATCTTTAAATTATCCTTGACTTGTCTTTGCCATTTTGCGATCTTGTGTCTTTATCCGCATGCTCATACTTTGCACTATCTTGAAAGCTTGCTAACAATCTCCTTTGAAGAGAGGTTATTCCTCTACTTAATTGATAAGGAAGATTTTGATCATCACTATTGTGGAAGTCTTTAGCTTTCTTGATTGTTGAATGTCTTTGGGCATGAGTATGTGGTTTTGAATCTTTGACTTTGCTGAGTACACCGTAACGTCACCTTCTTAAGACAAAACATAGACACGGACTAAATGGCTTTGACATTCGTCCTAAATCGGTAGCGTTTTACCTCTAGTCGGTGAAGACTGTTACATGATGTGACACCCCGGGTAGGGTCAAAATATGCGGAAATATCCACGGTTATGTCACTAGGGTGGATCGATAACATATAGTCCATAGAGCATAAGATAAAGAGTTATTTAAATCAGTTTACATGTTTGATAACAAATAAAATAAAATTGTTTAAAACATGATAGACGGTGATTGTTTATGTTTCCCAAATAGAACCCCTGACGAGTCCTATGATGCAGATTTCTAAGATGCTGGAGACCATGCACACACCACGTACTAACTTCATATTCTTGTGCAAAACATACTAAAGGGAGTCAACATAAAGTTGGTGAATTTACAGATTTTAAAAAATTAATTAGTTTGGACATACATTAAGCATAGAAGTGACAATGCACAAAGCATTCTCACTAAAATGTAGATAACATTTGTTTATTATTAGAAACTGAATCTTAACCTCCTTAGTCCTCAACAGATGAGGACGTAGTGTCTTATAAAAGACACCCATTCCAGTTCCAACATGGTATACGTCTGTTGTCCCGGCCAAGGCACAGTGAGCATGACTCACCCAGACGGGGATGGTCATTCCCTAATAGATCTATTTATAACATTCGGGTGATTTACAACAATTTAACAGTTTCAATAATAATCAATCATAGTCAAGTTTATACAATCCAGTTGTGTCCATTATGTGTTTGCATATTTTCTTTCCCAAAAGGGAAAGTTTTATCAAAAGTTTATATAGGGCTGTAAACTCACCTGGGAGTAGGCAATTGTTGTTTAATACGAACATCCAATTAAAGCTCACGCCAAAGTTATGCCTAATCAGATAGTACAGTCTTAATAAATAGTACAAAGAACATATATGTATGCTTATACAGATTTTAGTCAGTTCATTTATACTACGGTATTTATCTAAATAACCGTAGTTCAAGTATCATCAATATTCATTTAACTTATTTATATAAGTTCCATCTCTAAGTAAACATAAAATGTTTAACTATTAATATCAGTTAAATACATGTATTTATAATAATCATTCAACTTACAATTAAGTTTCTTTATTTAGGTGGACATATAAGGTCTTACTTAAAATATTAATTTACATTTTTCTGTTCAAGTATTATAATCACTCATTTACTATTATTAAGTAAACATAAAGATTTTACTTAATATTAGTTCACGTTCATAGTTTATGTATTATACTCATTCATTTAAACTTTAATATTAAGTTTCATATTTTAAGTAGGATGTAAGATGTTCTACTTAAATATTAACATTCAATTTATCCAACGTTCTTATAAATTTTATTTTCTAAAAGTATATAGTTTATGTATGAGTAATACATATTCATAGTTGTTTATACAATCATTTCCTAAAGTAAATATAAATATTTTATATAAAAAAATATAAAATATAATATTTTATTTAACTTTAAAGTTTTCATAAATTATTTTAATATAAAATAATTTAAACTTAAGAATTTATACCTTAATTTTTATGGTCTTAGTATTTTAATTATGTTTCATTATAATTAAAATGGGTTTTAGGGTTAGGCTTGTTAATGTTTCGGAATATGGCAAAACTAGTCCCTCTATATTTTAAACAATATAACGTTCGGATTTTACATATTTAGTACCTAGGGCTTGTTAAAGTTTCGGCTTATGGCAGATTTAGTCCCCCTAGTTATATCTAGGTTTTGTAACTTTTACTAAAATTACAAAAACAGCCCCTATGGCTTCTTTAAGTTTCGGCAATTTACAAGAAAGGTCCTTAGGGTTATAAAATGTCAAAATAACTTTGAGAAACTTCCCAAAATGGTCCCTAGGGTTTAATTTACCACGAATACTATTTATTAAACCCTAGACTTTTGGATATTTACATTTTTAGTCCTTGTGTTTACTAGTTTATCAAAACAAGTTTCATAAGTTACGATTTTAGTCCTTAAGTTTCATAAATTGTCATTTTCATCCAAAAAGTTTTTATAAGTTATATTTTATTATAAAAACTTTTTTTTAACATTCAAACTTTTATAAGGGCTCATTAAATGGGCTAAATATCTTTGTAATGGGCTATTTTAGTGGGCTTAAATATATTTCAAGTCCACTAATTTATTTAAATGGGCTTTTAAATCATTTATTGGGCTTAATACACATTTAAGTCCTTTAATTAGTAAAATGGGCCTAAGTGTAATCTTAAGTCTATTTAAGTTACTAAGGTTTATCAAATGGGCTTATTGGGTCCATTAAGTTTTAGATTAACATTTCATGGACTTAATTAGTCCTTTAACATTACTTTATATTCTATGTATGTTTTTACTTAGGATATTCTTATAAGCTTATCATGAGCTTATTAATATTTAGTTTTAAATCTAAATAGATGAATAAAACTTAAAATTTGTATTATGTGTTATACCCAAATTAGATCTAGGTGTGTTATAAGGTTACAAGTAAGTCATAAGCCCTAATAGAAGCTTATATCTCACGACTAATATTGGTTATAGCTTATTAAGACAAGTCAAGTCTCATTTTCAGGTGGCATATAGTTTATAAGTGTTACAAAAATAGATCTAACTATGTACAACTCAAGAAAATAAGTTACAAGTCCAAAATGAGATCTAAACTATGTCTAGACCTAAAAATCAAATATAGATCCATGTACACTCATATGTAACCCACGGCTATATTTTTAAATCTTGGTATTTCCAAGATGAACACTTTAGCTAGTTTTTAAGTCTTGTAAATATTTACAAAAATACAATCATGATTATCTAGGTTACATGCATGTTCCCAAGGCTACTATTATTCCAAGAAAACAATGTATAGCCCACGGCTATATTTTTTTCTCCCAATATTCCCATAAGATCTACTAGCTTATTTCATGTGTATCATGTTAAGTTAACATTTATCACTAGATCTAGGTTTATATAAGCATGCATGTACATCTAACCCATTTTAGGTCTTGTGTAACCCACAGCTACATTTATACACATAAGTTGTATTTGTGGTTTTTAACATTCCATATAACATGTTACATTTCATATTCCATTATTCAAAACATAGGAAACAAATCATATAGTCACCACTAAATTTAGGCGTGACCTTTAAGGTCATGGTTTTCATGATCTTTATGTTGCACAAGTTCATTTCATGAGATCTATGGTTATTGGTTAACCAAAGTCCCATAGACAAGATTTATAACTCATGCAAGGTTTAGATTTATAAAAGGTTTTATATGGTTTTTAAATCAAGTTTAAAACATAACACATAAGTCATAAGTTTCTTATTCAAAGATTTTAAATCATGAACATGATTTGTATAAATATACCGTGACCTATAAAGGTCATAGCTTTATCAAATCTTGATGTTAACATGTTATTTACTTATGTTTATAGATGTATGATGATGCATGCATGAAGAAATGAAAGATTATGATGTGTATACCTCTCTTTCCTAAAGGTACCAAAAATGGTCTAGATGAAAAAGGAGTTTTGAGATCTACTCAAGATGGTGAAGAAAACCCTAAAACAAACCAAGTCATGGCCTTGATGATTTAGCTTGGGCTTGTTTATAGCGATCCCAAGAGAATGATACTACTAATGATTTGTAGTAAAGATAAGACAAGGATCTTGGTGGATTTAATACTTGATTTTAGATGTATATGGCTTTAAGCCGTATGATTTGAGAGAGAAGAGGGTGAGAGAACAAGATTGGATTGCATGTGTGTGAGAATGTGTGTGTTTCGGCTTAAAGAGGAGAGAGAGAAGGGAATGCAAAAGGCATGATTGCCTAGGTAAGAACACTTGTGCCAAGTGTTGGCTTTTGTGTTTCCCATGCATCCCTTCTCCTTCCACATGCCCTTGGTGCCGTGTAAGGCTATCCAAAAGAGAGGGTGGGCTTGTGTGGGCTTGTGTTAGGATTAACACAAAGAGTACATGATCTTGGGCTAGTCCAAGAAGGTTTAGGGATGCCTATAATATGCATACATATATACACGGCTATATATACATGGCGTAGAATATTTTCAAATTTTTGTTAAGTGTTGTATAATCAAATGTGGGTTATGCATTTTTACTACTTGTTTTATGTAGATAGTTTACATAGTCAAACTTATTATAACAAGTATGTATGTAAAAATACATGTGCACATTGGACAAGTTCACACATGACTTATAGAAATATAATACATGAGTTTGTGTTCTAAGATTTAATGGGTGAAATTTCATTACATAAAATCATGGTAAAATCATGGATTTTACAGCACCACCCCGTTATTTTAGCTTTGTCCTCAAAGCTATTAAAAATGTAGTTATCTTTTAAGTAAAGGATGTTCTAAGTATGATTCGTTTCAGGCTCTCTCTCAGGTACGGATGGCGACATGAATGCGAAGTGGTCTATACCTAGGTTACTCTTATACGTCTGATTTGGCATTAATGGAAGTTTCTGTCATTACAGGTGAACAGAAGAGAATGTGAAGAGATTTTTATTTGGGTTGCACTATTCATCCGATTGAGCGGTAAAGGAGACTGCTTCTATGGATGGACAGGAGGCAATGCAAAGAGATCTTTATCCGGATCACTCTATACACCCGATTGAGAAGTAGAGGAGACTGTTGCTGTGAATGAATAGGAAAGGAATGCAAAGAGATCTTTATCTGGATCGCATTATACATCCGATTGAGCAGTAAAGGAGACTGCTGTTGTGGATGAATAGGAAAGGAATGCAAAAAGATATTTATCTGGATCGCACTATACATCCGATTGAGCAGTAAAGGAGACTGCTGCTGTGGATGAATAGGAAAGGAATGCAAAGAGATCTTTATCTGGATCGCACTATACATCCGATTGAGCAGTAAAGGAGACTGCTGCTGTGGATGAATAGGAAAGGAATGCAAAGAGATCTTTATTTGGATCGCACTATACATCCGATTGAGCAGTAAAGGATACTACTTTTGTGGATGAATAGGAAAGGAATGCAAAGAGATCTTTATCTGGATCGCACTATACATCTGATTGAGTAGTAAAGGAGACTGCTGTTGTGGATGAATAGGAAAGGAATGCAAAGAGATCTTTATCAGGATCGCACTATACATCCGATTGAGCAGTAAAGGAGACTGCTGTTGTGGATGGATATGCGCGGCTGCGTAACGGGGGTCGCAGCTATACCCTTCCAGGATCTGGGAGGAGACCAATGGCGTTGTGGATTTGGTTAGGAGGAGAAATGATGTGACAATCCGTCAATTTATGGTCGATATTTTATTCTCAAGTATTATTTAAAAACATTATTTTGGAATTATAAATTTGTGTTGGTTCATAAACTCACAAATTTATGAGAAGAGATTAGGACTTACGTTCATAATTTTACGTCCTTTACGACTAAACCGGAAACCCTAGGTTTACGTATTTACGTTTTTGAACTCCGTTTTTTAATGAGACAATTTGTATTAGATTCGTTTTGTACCGTATATTTATAATTTATAAAAACATTTTTCGTAAAATGACCCGAGGGCACGTAAATCGAGGAAACTAGAATCGAGGAGTACCCGTAAATGAATGGGGATGAGACAAGTTTACACTTGCCCACCCCCATACATGTGATGGCCAAAGCTTAACCAACACACCAAAATGTGTCAAGTATACACACACACTAAGGACACTTGTCCTTAGTGCATGCACAAACCACTAAACTAACAAAACTAGCCAAGTTAAACCATCTACTCTCATTTCATACATGCAAACCACACACAAACTCTCTTGGCTCCCTATGAACATCCTATATCACCCAAAAACACCCCATTAGATAAAAAAAAATCAACCATAAATCATATGTATAATTTACATATGATGAAAACCCATTGAAGTTATGAAGATTAGAGGTGATTTTAACAACTAAAAACGAGTTTATATGGATCTCAAGGGCTGATTGTTGGAGGATTCTACAAATACTTGGTGATCCTAGAAGTGGTTTTGATATCTCATAAGATTGGTTATCCAAAACCAAGTCTTGTTCATCCAAAAACTCATCATTTCATCACTTTGGTGGTATAGAGATTGTTTCTTCCTATCCTCTTGTTATTTTGAATATGTAATCTTGTATTTTCTTTATTTATGTATATGTATATGATGATCAATGATGATCAAAAATATTATGTGGGGATCATGTGTTGATAAACTTGGTTAAAAAGATTGAAAACTACATGTAAAAGTGGTAAAATCTGGCTTAAATTAGTAGGCTGTATAAAACAGTAAAGAACCTTATGTTAAACTGTTAAAATGGCATGTATGAATTAATATACAGTAAGTTATAAGACGTGTACACATGTGAGAGTTGGCCATACAATGTAATCCTTAAAATGAGTGAGATATGATCAAAACAAAATTGAAGTGCAAATCTGAGTAGTCTGTTTTGGACGGACTGTTAGGGACATTTAGAGATAGATTGAGCAGTAGCTAGATCTGAGTTAATTGTATCAAATATCATTTAGTTTATGGTTACCAAAAATGAGCTTCTATCTCCTTGTAGAACTCAAGATATGGTAAAAATGGTGAAAGTGAAAATAATAATCAGATTTGTAAAATAAAAGCATTTAGTATAATATTAGTACTCAAGTTAATATAATATAAAATGTATACCTAAAATCCACTAACTTATATATTACATATAAATTAGTATGTACTTTAATAAATAAAAGGGACACTTTATAAAAATGGCAATTTGATAAGTTTTATAAGTTATAAAACTATATACATAAGTTTTACGTCTTTTCGGCTAAAACTGAAAGATTAACGTTTTTGTCAATTAAAACTTAGACGGTCGGACCCGTCTAATGTAAACTTTTTTATAACTTATATACTGATGTATAAGTACATTTGACAAGTAAAAAACCGATAAAACCCGAGCTTTATAACTTATGGACATTAATGGGCCAAAGTAGCCTTATTGGACTATTGACCCAACTAGATTGGCTAAGCACTAATTGACTTACTCATTGGGATTAACCCAATTGGGCCCAACATATGAGTATAGGCCTGGTAAAAAGAATAATTGGACTAATATAATGTAATGGGCTTATAATGGGCTTATTGGACCTTGATATGAAATTGGATTGAAACTAGTGTAACTAGTCAAAAATTTGACTAACACATAACACTATAATGTGTATGAAAATGTAAACTCCCACATGGTCATCGTCACTCATGATATCATCATATATATACATAGCCATTGTTTTTATAAAGTCATTGGACAAGAGTCTAAGACGAGTATTATTTGTCTAGGTTTCCGTGATTGAAGCACGTACCGTACATCCATATCGCTGATAATCCGCCTTTTCCAATCAACGTGAGTTCATAGCCTCGCACTCTTTTAAATGTTTTTATGAAATGTTTTATAAACCCGCGAGGGAGATAACATGTTAGTTTTAATAAAAATAGGACACCAGTTGACCCGATTGTTTGCTTATTGATTTGGACCCGAATGATTATATGACCCGATGAATGATTCTATGACCCGATAAATGAAATGAAATGGATTATTAAAGTTATGTTATGTCACTAAAAGTCCCATTAGCATGAATTGTGAACTGCCGGGATTTGGTAGACGCTTATGCATATAATAGTACTATTTGGGAAAGATCACCCCAGTTCGCGCCTTGACGGTTGATCCCCGTCGTGCCACATTGATTGGTAAGCGAGTTTATGTATGAGAATATTTATATAAGCGTGATTATTGTGATGACACGCTGTTTTAGATGGGCAAATGAGTTTCGGGTTAGCTACCCATTGTTTGTTATAGTAAGGTGTCATGCGGCTTATAATAATCCAAATAACAAAAATACTGCTATACGCATTGAATTACGATATATTGCCTGACTAGCAATACGGGGTCTTATTATTGATATTATGTTCGTGTTTTGGTTTTTATTCAGAATAGGAAATTATTCAGAATAGGCAATTATTCAGAATAGGCCAATTATTCAGAATAGGCAATTATTCAGAATAGGCAATTATTCAGAATAGGGAAATTATTCCGAATAGGGCAAACATTTCGAATAGCAGATTATTCCGAGTAGGATGGATATTCCGCATAGGGGTGATATTCCGCATAGGACTGTTATTTCGAATAGGTTTATATTCCGCATAGGACAGTTTATTCCGGATAGGTTTTTAGGTTTCTTTTAATTTCAGTTTTAATCTTCTGCCATTTAATTTCAAGCTTTATTTTTCCCGCCTTTTTCTTTAGTCGCACTTTACGTGTATTTACCTTAGCTTATTTTAGCCTTGCCTTAGTTTTAAGTTTTAGTTGCGTTTTAAGTTTGCCTTAGTTAGATTTAAGTTTGCGTTATTTACATTTAGTGCCCTTTAATTTTAGTCACGCTTTTAAATACTTGCACCCTTTACTTTAAATTAGATTTAGATTTATTTTAAAGTCATTTACTTTAATTGTTTTGCACATTTTAATATACTACAACGACACACTTTTGTTTCACCAAAGAACAGCTGAGTCGCACAGTTAAACCAGTTTTCAATTCGAAGAGACACACTTAAACGAATCCTTTTAACCTGAGTAAAATCGAGTTATCAAATGGCGCCGCTGCCGGCTCTTTTCGTAAATATTAACGGTTTTCTGTGAGAGACGCGTTGCTTTTTGGGATCCGTTCACTTGTGAGCGTTATTTACTTGCTTAAAAATTTCAAAAAACCATAAAAATTAAAAAATTGTTAAAAATCCATAAAAAATAAAAATTTCAAAAATCCAAAAAGATTTTATTTTTATTGTGTATATATATTGTCTTTGTGTTTGGTTTCTTTTTCTTTTGCATTTTCAGGTGTATGCGTACTAGATCTTCTAATTATCAAGAGCCCGAGACTCGAGAAGATTTGAGTATGTCAGGTGTTAACAACAACAATAATCCACCGCACCTCAACAAAAACAACAATGTTCTTCCACAACCCGATCTTCGGACAATGGAGGAGCTTTGTCAACCTACCATGTTTGGACGAGGAGGACCGATTGTGCCGATGCAAATCGACGCTCCTGAGTTTTCGTTGAAGCACCACATGATTCAGCAAGTGCAAACTAACCCATTCCGTGGATTGCCTGATGATGATGCCAACAAACACCTCGACAAGTTCATTACAATCCCCCAAAGCATGAAGTTGCCTGGTGCCACAATGGATGTTCTTCGTCTTCAACTCTTTCCACATACTTTATCACATCATGCCGAGAAATGGTTTGATCGTCTCCCGAAGAATTCTATTCATACTTGGGATGACATGACTCAACGCTTTTTGTCGCGCTACTTTCCACCATCCATGGTCACGAGCCTTCGTAATCAAATCAGCGGTTTCATGCAAGAACCCGATGAATCTCTTTTTGATGCTTGGGAAAGATATAATGTCTTGATTGATCGTTGTCCAAACCACAACATGCTCCCTGTGACCTTAATTGATACTTTCTACAACGGTTTAACTTTTCGAGATCGTGATACGATTAATGCAGCCGCCGGTGTCACATTCATGAAAAGGAGACCCGAGGAGTGTAGAGAGCTAATTGAGAACATGACTACTCATCATAAAACTGGGATTCCTCTGCTTCTTCAAGGAACAACCCGAGAGTCAATGTTTCTTCTACCTCAGCAAACTCTGATATGACCAAAATCACCCGCATGATGACCGAAATGAGCAAAAGTATCTTGCTTCTCGCTTCAAACCAACAACAACAAGTTAAAGCGGTTGCACCTTCTTGTGAAACATGTGGCGGTCCTCACTCATACACCGATTGTCCTTCTACACAAGGAAATCCGGAAAATGTTTATGCAGCTTATGGTAATTATTCACCGGAAAATTACCAAGCTCGACCTCAAGGGGATAGAAATCTGCTGAGTTACCGGTCCAACAACTACCTTTCACCCGGTTTTTCTCCTTAAAACCAAAACCCCGCCAACAACTACAATAGAAGCAACCAAATCCCACCAAGAGCTTCTAATCCGTATCACCCACCCGCCCAACAAGCCCCACCCATTAACCCCGATGTTGAAGCCATCATGAGAACCCAAGGTGAGCAAATCAAGAATCTGCAGAGCCAAATTATCAATCTTAAAGGAGATATCACCAAGCAAGGAAATGAGATTAGAGCCGAGCTTCGAGATAATATTGAATCCTCCTTCAGCAATCAAACAAATGATTTGAAGAATATGCTTGCTAGTTTCTTGCCCGCCGCTCAACCTTCTTCTTCGAGTTCTCTACCTTCAAACACCCTCACCAACCCGCGAGCAAATGTGAGTGCTATTACTACTCGTAGTGGAATTACCATTGTCGATCCACCGATCCCGCCCCCATCATCTACACCTCCTCCACCACCATTTATCCCTACTCCTCCTACACCTAGTATTAGTGCACCATTACCGTCTCCGCCTCGCCATGACGATGTCTCTAGGAAGGAACCTTCAACATCTCAACCTTTACCTGCTACGCCTTCACCTTCACCACCCAAACCCAATATTCCTTATCCCTCTCGTTTAGGCAAGACCAAAATGCAAACCAAGGATGACTCTGAAGTGTCGCGCTATGTGAAGATGATCTCTTATATGAACTTCAACATTAGCTTTCTTGAAGCACTTGTCCACATGCCCAAATTTGTTAAAGCATTTAAGGAATTTCTTAACAAGAAGGAAAAGTTGATTGAGCTCGCTAACACACGCTTAAATGAAAACTGCTATGCAGTTATTCTTAAAGAACTTCCGGAAAAGCTTGGAGATCCCGGTCGTTTTGTGTTGCCTTGCGTTTTCAACAAAACTGAAGAATTTACTGCCCTTGCTGATCTGGGGGCCAGTATTAATCTTATGCCTTTGAGTGTTTGGAAAACACTATCATTACCCGACCTCACTCCAACAAAGATGACTCTTGAACTTGCAAATCGTACTCTCGCTTACCCCGTTGGTATAGCCGAAGATGTATTCATCAAAGTTGGCACATTTACTTTCCCGGACGATTTTGTCGTTGTTGATTATGAAATGGACCCTCGTATTCCTTTAATACTTGGTCGGCCATTCTTGAGAACCGGACGAGCTTTAGTTGATGTTGCCGAAGGCGAGTTAATCTTAAGAGTCGGGAATGATTCACAAGTTTTTAAAATGGGGAAGCTTACAAACAAATCCTTTGGAGGCCGAGAATCAGTGAATATGATTAATGTGCTCGATGATTTTACCATTTACAACAATCCTCTATTCGACTCTTGCATTGATAATCCACTTTTTCAAGATGATGTGGATGATTCTCTATCCAATTTGGACGCTTCTCCCATTTATGATTCTCCACCGATCTTTGATGCTTATGATGATGATTCTAGCTCAGATTCGGATTATTATGATGACCTTGCTTCTGAGTCTCCCGATCTGCCCACATATGATGATTTTGATGAGGCTGATACTCTTTCGAGTGATTCTTCACATAATGAAGATCCTCCGCCATCACTCGATCCTACTTTGGACGATTACTCATTTGAGGAAGACTTCTCTATGTTTCTCAACACTTACTTCCCTCATGAGAGTGATGCTCCTCCTTTCGATTTTGAAGATTATCATCTTGATCCTACTTTGGATTTGAAGAACATTCTTTCAAAGGAGAAGAAACCGGTCGACACCAATATCCGCAGAACATATGATTTAACACCTCTTTGTCCCCCTTCTGAGGATGAGGTTGTGCTTCTTCGCGGATCTTCTTCCCATTCTGCTGAGCCTGAGTGCTATTTTCCCTTAAAGGAAAAGGTGTTCGACCCCGGTATCGATATTCTGCAGCCATCTCGATATCCACCTGATGAAATAAAAGGAAATATCTTTGGAACTTATGGAAATCTGCTTGTACCACTTCACCCTTGCTTCCACCGTGCTCCATCGCTGCTTAATGGAACCTTGCATACTCTTCTTTGGCTTGCCTTGTTTGCCTTAAGCTTGTGCTATATGATGGACGAAAACTATGTCTTTGATCCCGGTGGATATGTTTCATGCTTCTTCCTATGATGATCAAGGTCGAGTCAGGCTCACGACTCTGTAATCAAAAATCAAGCGCTTCTTGGGAGGCAACCCATGGATTCGAGCGCTCAATGATCCACTCTTGATGATTCTTGACGACCCGTGATTCCGTGTTCACTTCTTCCCGGTTCTATCCTAAACTCTTTTCGATTCACTATTTTATATTTTCCAATATTAAAATAGGAATCTATTTAGTTGTCTTTTCCTTAGCGAGATTTAAACAACGTGCACAATGTCCTAAGTGTAGGGGAGTTTACTCCCACATGCTTAAACATTGAGGACAATGTTTATGGTAAGTGTAGGGGGGGACTTCTATCGAAGTTAAGTGGTTTTTTCCTTGTATTTGTCCTCATTTTAACCGGAAAATTAATTTTTCGAAATTTTTCAAAATTTTTGATCTATTTTGGCCTATTAGTTTTTCCTTTTGTATAGTTATTTTCTTTCTTTGCTAGAATAAATCTTTAATAAAGTGGTTTTAGTTTTCAAACGTTGTGAATCTTTTGACTCAACCCGAGTTTACTTATCTAAGTTACTCTAGCTAGTATCCTTATCGTGTTTAAGTCAAGTTTTGCTAGGCTTTTATATAGGGAGCTATAAAACGCGAAAGTCTTAACTCTCACGGGTTAAGAACAAGAACTTTTCGCAAGTTCCTATAATTGATCCTAGAGAGTCGTTTATCAAGGGAACTTTAAAACGCGATTTCTAAACTTGAAAAAGTCTAAGAGTTTGCAAGATCCTATAGGCGACTCGAAAACCCAAAACTTTGATTTAATAGGCTAAGCATCCACGAGTCTCATTCCTTGAGATTTTAAACTATGGAGAACGAGAGATGATAGAGTCAATTATAAGTTTGGTATTCTTTCGGGAATTTATGTGAGTTAATTATGAACCTATTCTCCCATCTCCTGCTAATAAATTTATCTCCAATAAATAAGGTTGTACGATTTGAAAAGTTGCTTAGCTTCTAGCCCAAGATCGTTTAAAAGTTGCTCGGTATGGATTAGAGTTCATAGCCAAGGCATAACTTATTGAAGCGGGATGCGAAGATTGGCGAGTCCAAAAAGGTCCTAACAAGGCATGAGGACTATATTTTGTTGCTAAAGATCCAAGTGATGTGAAGAATCATTTATCGAAAATCAATATGAAGGATCGATACACACGACGAAAAGCAAAAACTCCCCAAAAGTCATGGAGAAGTGCATCCGAAAAGACCCTAGCAAGGCATGAGGATTAATAGATCCAAGTCAAAAAGGAGGCGGATCGTTGTATATCAAAGTCCATAATAAAGATTGGAGAAAAATGAAGAAGTCGTGGTCCAAGTATGAATCTCTCAAAACTTCAAGTGAAGAAATTCCATTATGAAGAGAAGACCATAATTTCATGAACGTCTCTCAAGGTTTGAAGTATGAAGTCGCTGCCAAATATCGGTCCGAGAAAGGTCTCAAATCGCGAAGCGAGTTATGCCAAGATATGAACTTTATGAGGTCACGAGAAGCAGTTTTAAAAGATTTTGTCCTTTAGCTAACTATTGATTAAATCGTTCACTTTATTTTCGGACTAAATAACTATCGAAATAAGTCAACAATGCATCCTCGTGATCATTCAAGACAAAAATAAAATATAAGAGATACACCTAGAAATAAGGGAGTCTAAGTGAATAATTGGCCCACATGAGTTCGTGTTAGTTTGCTAACTTATAATAACAATGATCTCGTTTTTAAGCTTGGTTTGGAGAAAGTGAAAACTTGAGGATGATGATTATTCATGACATTTCCAAAACCCGAGGTATGCTTTTGATTTCTTTACTTTGAATGTTTATAGTTTTCTATCTCTTTAATAAAGTCCAATGTGGATTGATTATGATGAAAAGTGCAAACGTGCTTTGTAACTAATGCATTGCATGAGGACATTGCAATGGTCAAGTGTAGGGGATTTGATAGGTGTGTAAACACCCATCCTTTTTACCACTTAATTACAATAATAACCGAGCCAAAACGTGTATTTTATGTCTTTTATGTCAGAATTATGCGTGGTTTGTGTTTTTGTTGTGATTTAGGATGAAATTGTGAAAAGTGGAGAAAACATGGGCATTCACGGGCTTTTATCGAAGAAAAAGACGAAAGATGAAGTCGAGAAGTCAAGAGTGCAAAAAGAACGGAAGTCCAAGACCAATTCTGAAGATTTATCGAAGAAAAAGTCCAAAGACGGAAGTTTATCAAAAGCCGAAAAACTCAAGTCTAATTTATTGAAGAATTAAAAGACGAGTTCAAAGAAATCCCGAGCCAAAAGTCATTAAAGTCCAAGATTAAAGAATATTTAAAGGCTTAAGGACTAATGGTGCAATTAACAAAGAGATTAAGAAGGAAGGACCTAATGATGCAATTAAGGAGAAAGGAAAGAGGGAAGGAAGCTTCCTAAGCATTCCTTAATCCTCCCCTATATATAGATTAGTTCTTAATCATTTTCATTTTGTTGGCTAATAGTGACAATTAGTTCTTCCACTTTTAATTACCTTGTCATTTAATTACTTGTCAAATTTAAATACTTGTCTTGCACCTTAATTTCCATTTAATTTCACGTAAGTGTTCTTTTAATTCTTGTTAATCTTTATCTTTATTGTTTAATCTCATCCTACCTTTCTTTAATCTTTGATTTTTATGTTTATGTTCATGTTCATGTTCTTATCTTGATCAAAGTGGGTTTTGATTATCTTGATCTTTATTGTTAGTTTTGTTGTTTTGGATTGTTTGATTATCATTAGTATATGTTTGTTGAATAGTTTGATTTAATCTTGTGGTTGATTTTGCTTAATTTTTATCTAGATCGTATCTTTTTCTTGTTCCATGTTCTTCGGGGTGTTTGTTTGCAGGTTCTGAACTTCCCAATTATTCAGAATAGGCAATTATTCAGAATAGGCAATTATTCAGAATATGCCAATTATTCAGAATAGGCAATTATTCAGAATAGGGAAATTATTCAGAATAGGCATTTATTCAGAATAGGGAAATTATTCAGAATAGGCAATTATTCAGAATAGGGAAATTATTCAGAATAGGCAATTATTCAGAATAGGCAATTATTCAGAATAGGCAGTTATTCAGAATAGGCAATTATTCAGAATAGGGAAATTATTCAGAATAGGGAAATTATTCAGAATAGGCCAATTATTCAGAATAGGCAATTATTCAGAATAGGGAAATTATTCAGAATAGGCAATTATTCAGAATAGGCAATTATTCAGAATAGGCAATTATTTAGAATAGGGAAATTATTCAGAATAGACCAATTATTTAGAATAGGCAATTATTCAGAATAGGAAATTATTCAGAATAGACCAATTATTCAGAATAGGCAATTATTCAGAATAGGCCAATTATTCAGAATAGGCAATTATTCAGAATAGGCAATTATTCAGAATAGGGAAATTATTCAGAATAGACCAATTATTCAGAATAGGCAATTATTCAGAATAGGCAATTATTCAGAATAGGCCAGTTATTCAGAATAAGCAATTATTCAGAATAGGCAATTATTCAGAATAGGGAAATTATTCCGAATAGGGCAAACATTCCGAATAGCAGATTATTCCGAGTAGGATGGATATTCCGCATAGGGGTGATATTCCGCATAGGACTGTTATTCCGAATAGGTTTATATTCCGCATAGGACAGTTTATTCCGGATAGGTTTTTAGGTTTCTTTTAATTTCAGTTTTAATCTTCTGCCATTTAATTTCAAGCTTTATTTTTCCCGCCTTTTTCCTTAGTCGCACTTTACGTGTATTTGCCTTAGCTTATTTTAGCCTTGCCTTAGTTTTAAGTTTTAGTTGCGTTTTAAGTTTGCCTTAGTTAGATTTAAGTTTACGTTATTTACATTTAGTGCCCTTTAATTTTAGTCACGCTTTTAAATACTTGCACCCTTTACTTTAAATTAGATTTAGATTTATTTTAAAGTCATTTACTTTAATTGTTTTGCACATTTTAAT
Source organism: Glebionis coronaria (assembly GCA_025667525.1). Classification (NCBI taxonomy): domain Eukaryota; kingdom Viridiplantae; phylum Streptophyta; class Magnoliopsida; order Asterales; family Asteraceae; genus Glebionis; species Glebionis coronaria. The sequence goes on from CM046876.1 coordinate 371,153,471, forward strand.
ATACTACAACGACACACTTTTGTTTCACCAAAGAACAGCTGAGTCGCACAGTTAAACCAGTTTTCAATTCGAAGAGACACACTTAAACGAATCCTTTTAACCTGAGTAAAATCGAGTTATCAAATTGCCTATTCTGAATAATTGCCTATTCTGAATAATTGCCTATTCTGAATAATTTCCCTATTCTGAATAATTGCCTATTCTGAATAATTTCCCTATTCTGAATAATTGCCTATTCTGAATAATTGGCCTATTCTGAATAATTTCCTATTCTGAATAATTGCCTATTCTGAATAATTGGGAAGTTCAGAACCTGCAAACAAACACCCCGAAGAACATGGAACAAGAAAAAGATACGATCTAGATAAAAATTAAGCAAAATCAACCACAAGGTTAAATCAAACTATTCAACAAACATATACTAATGATAATCAAACAATCCAAAACAACAAAACTAACAATAAAGATCAAGATAATCAAAACCCACTTTGATCAAGATAAGAACATGAACATGAACATAAACATAAAAATCAAAGATTAAAGAAAGCTAGGATGAGATTAAAGAATAAAGATAAAGATTAACAAGAATTAAAAGAACACTTACTTGAAATTAAATGGAAATTAAGGTGCAAGACAAGTATTTAAATTTGACAAGTAATTAAATGACAAGGTAATTAAAAGTGGAAGAACTAATTGTCACTATTAGCCAACAAAATGAAAATGATTAAGAACTAATCTATATATAGGGGAGGATTAAGGAATGCTTAGGAAGCTTCCTCCCTTCTTTCCTTTCTCCTTAATTGCATCATTAGGTCCTTCCTTCTTAATCTCTTTGTTAATTGCACCATTAGTCCTTAAGCCTTTAAATATTCTTTAATCTTGGACTTTAATGACTTTTGGCTCGGGATTTCTTTGAACTCGTCTAAGAATTCTTCAATAAAATAGACTTGAGTTTTTTCGCTTTTGATAAACTTCCGTCTTTGGACTTTTTCTTCGATAAATCTTCAGAATTGGTCTTGGACTTCCTTTCTTTTTGCACTCTTGACTTCTCGACTTCATCTTTCGTCTTTTTCTTCGATAAAAGCCCGTGAATGCCCGTGTTTTCTCCACTTTTCACAATTTCGTCCTAAATCACAACAAAAACACAAACCACGCATAATTCCGACATAAAAGACATAAAATACACGTTTTGGCTCGGTTATTATTGTAATTAAGTGGTAAAAAGGATGGGTGTTTACACACCTATTGATAGGTGTGTAAACACCCATCCTTCTTACCACTTAATTACAATAATAAACGAGCCAAAACGTGTATTTTATGTCTTTTATGTCGGAATTATGCGTGGTTTGTGTTTTTGTTGTGATTTAGGACGAAAAGGTGAAAAGTGGAGATAACACGGGCATTCACGGGCTTTTATTGAAGAAAAAGATGAAAGACGAAGTCAAGAAGTCAAGAGTGCAAAAGAACGGAAGTCCAAGACCAATTCTGAAGATTTATCGAAGAAAAAGTCAAAAGACGGAAGTTTACTTAAAGACAAAGAACTCAAGTCTACTTTATTGAAGAATTAAAAGACGAGTTCAAAGAAATCCCGAGCCAAAAGTCATTAAAAGTCCAAGATTAAAGAAGATAAGAAGAAAAGGACTAAGCATGCAATTAACAAAGAGATTAAGAAGGAAGGGCCTAATGATGCAATTAAGAGAAAATGAAGGAGGGGAGGAAGCTTCCTAATCCTCCCCTATACATAGATTAGATGTTAATCACTTTTTCTTTGTTGGCTAAGTGTGACAATTAGTCTTCCACATTTAAATACTTTGTCATTTAATTTCTTGTCAATTTAATTACCTTGTCTTGCACCTTAAATTCATTTAATTTCAAGTAAGTTTCCATTTAATTATTGTCAATCTTTACTTTATCTTGTCAATCTCTTATCTACCTTTCTTAATCTTTGATTTTTATGTTTATGTTTGTGTTCATGTTCATGCTTTTTTTTTATCCAAATGGTTTTTGATTATTGTGGTTAAAGTTGTTTGTTTTATTGATTTAAACTGTTTGATTGTGTTTACTGTTGCTTCGTTATTGGTTAAATTAAATCGTTTGTTTGATTCTGCTTAATTTGTTGTTAGATTCGTTTATCTGTGATTCCCTTGTTCTTCGGGAGAGTTTGTTTTTGTTTCTGATCTTTCTAGGAAATCTTCTGAATCAAGAGAGGGAGTCTGTTCATTCGGAACTTCCAAAGTTCCAAACCAAGGGCTTTATTTGGAACATTCAAAGTTCCGAACGAAGGACAACTTCCGACTCAAGACTGCTCATTCAGAAGTCTCAAACTTCCGAACGAAGGGAAAGTTCCGGATCAGCAATTGTTCATTCGGAACTTAGAAGTTCCGGATCAATATACCTCATTCAGAACTCAAAAAGTTTCGGATCAAGGAGATTCATTCGGAACTCAAAAGTTCCGAACCAAGAGCTTCATTCGGAACTTCTTAAAAGTTCCGAACAAACTTCCAGATCAAGGGCAAGTTCCGAATCAAGAAGGCTTCATTCGGAAGTCTGAAACTTCCGAATCAAGGAGGCTTCATTCGGAAGTCTTCCGAATCAAGGGTTGATCAAAAGTTCCGAATCAGTAAAGTTCCGAACGAAGGATTATTTTGGATAAGTGACATATTCAGATCAGTTTGTTCCGGATCAAGGATTTTGGTAATATTCCGAGCGAAGAAGAATCATTCCAACCGAAGGTGACATTCCGGACGAGTGATTGTTCTAAACGAAGGATTATTATGAGCTGTATTCAGGTTCTTATTAGTTTTTGTCTTTGATTTTTATTTTCAAGCTTTATTTTTCCCGCCTTTATTTTTATTGCACTTTAAGTTTATTTGCCTTAGTTAAATTTTAGTTTTGCCTTAGTTTAAGTTTTAGTTGTGTTTTAAGTTTGCCTTAGATAGATTTAAATTAGCGTCATTTACTTTAGTGCCCTTTAATTTTAGTCACGCTTTTAAATACTTGCACCATTATTTTAATTAGACTTAGATTAAATTTAACGCACGTTTACTTTCAAGTTTCGCACTTTTACTTAAAAAACAACCAAAAATATTTGTTTCACCAAAGAACGACTGAGTCACATAGAGAACTTAGATCAATTCGTTAAGATACCGAGAACAACAATTGAACCTAGTAAAATCTACATATTAAAATCGGGTTTACATAACCATTTTCATATAACGGTTTATATTACACCTTATACAACGTTATAAAACGTATTGTATGACGTTTTTACGACATTGGTTCGTATATTGGTTTTGAAGGCAAAATCCTATAGTATGATTTACGACAAAGATTTATATAAAATGTTTTTGGCTTATTTTATGGCGTACAACAAAGAATTGTACAAAATGATTCGGTAATAATTTTATACCGATGATATATTAATGGATTTCATTAAACTCTATGAATTCACTCGGCGTTTTCGCTGACCTTTTCTTTTAACATGTTTTGTCTCAGGTACTTGAAGGTAATTCTCTGGAAGACGACAAGAATTCATGGCCCGCACTTAAATAAAAAATTTCCATTAAAATGTTTTATAATATTGTATGAAATGCTATGACTTGGGACCTATGTAAATTTGATATTTATGAATGGAAAATGCTTTATTATTAAACGATGCGATTTTTAAGCGTTGTCTATGATTTGAGTAATGTGCTATCCCGTAACACCAACGACTCTTCCGTTGAACTAAAGTATGAATATTTGGGGGTGTTACAGTTTGGTACCAGAGCTCTCGTTATAGAGAATGAAAGATTTTTAAAACTAAAGTTTTGAATAAAACATTTCAAAATCTTTTAACTATAAACATTTTTCTCAAAATGTCTAAAAATCTTTTGACTATAACGGTGCCGAAGAATTCCCGAGTTACCAACAAGGCCAGACTGAGAAGTGTTATTTTAAATAATATATATATATATATATATATATATATATATATATATATATATATATATATATATATATATATATAACTTGGATTATATATATATATATATGTTGTAATTTGATTACATGATTGTTTGATGATTATTTTAATACTTATACGAGGTATTTATATGACGTAGATTGTCACAAGGAACCCTAACTGCCCTAGCAAATCAATTGAAGCTATTCCCGTAGGAATTCTAGCTATTCCAGATCTAAACCAAGTTGTGGATACTTATGATCCCAACAAAATGGTTGATATTCGTAGAAATGTTGATAGTAGTTGATTATGATCTTGAAGAAGAATTGGCGAGATTAAATATTATATCATTGTCATGACGATCTTTTCTTATAGAGTGGAGTTTGACTAAGTCTTACCACCTAGAAAGATGTCATCTGATTCGGTGTCACTCAATTCTTAAATTTGAAATCAAAAGGGTGAATGTTGCACTTGAGGCTGTCATTGGAACCTTTAACCAAAAGCCTCATGGCACTAGTACCTTTCCGAGAAGTCTAACTGAATGTGTGAGTCATTTCATACTAGTGAATCATTTGATAACTATTGTTGTAAGAGCTATAGGATTGGAAATTAAGTGTTGTTCACATCGATCTTTTATTGCCCTTTTAAGGTTTAAAAATAAAGTTGAAAGTATTGGATAATGAGGTAGGATATCGAATTGAGTATAAGTTGGTTGAAACTTAAATAAAGTAAAATTTAACTCGTATGAAATATGAGATGGTTAAGAGGTAGTCGTTAAGTCCTGAGATTGAATTATAAGGTTTTAAATGATTATTGGTTCGTGTTAAGGGTCGTTCCTAGGCCATTGTCCAATGACGAGGATGCCCAGTATCCAAGAAACAAATTGAAGAAATCTTCTTCTGAATTGGGACCGATGGATCTTCTGGGACAAGTGGAACACCTAATGACTCTTTTAGATTAGTATTCATTGTAGCATCTTTTAAAAATCCCCAACTTAACTAAGACATCAGTTGGTAGGATGAGTTTTTGGAATTGTATGACATGACAACACGTAATGTGTTACGGTACAATTTTTGACTTGTTTGTGATTAATGAAAAGACTACATCTGATTGCTAAATCCTATATGTATCGATGTTATCTATCTTTTATTGCTTCATCCTAATGTTCGCATTAGTGATGCAACCATTGAACAAGTACTCATCTCGATTTGAGTTACATTGTGGATTATTATTTTTTAGTGCCATCGAGATCATGAACCTCATGATTAATTGGCTAAGCTCATTTCTTGATATATTATAGTTAGTTCTTAATGAACAACTTTTCATCACTCTGTTGCAGATCACTCATTGTTTTTATAAATTAAAACAGTGTCCCTTGAGAAAAACTGAATTTTCATCACCATATGGATTATTTAAAGTGAGATTTATAAATAATCATTATTGAAATAAAGTTGTTTATGAAACACTTTGGAAAACTTAATTTTTTTCATAAAAAGAACATCTCTGTAGATTCATTTTGATTCTTATTCAAGAATTAAGCATGAAAATGTTTTTTATTTTAAACACGATGACAAAGTTTTGACGAACTGAGTATTGCATCGTTAATCTTAAAATTGTATATAGTTGCGCGCCTACATACAATTTGGAAGAAACCATGCAAGGTTGATTAGTAGTCACCATGAAATTTTAATAAACACTAAATTTTCTTGAACATTGTGAAAGATTAAATTTTATGAGATCTACAAGAAGTGCAAAAATAGGGACATATTGTTAGAAACACCTACATATGTGCCCGTATTATTTATTCTTCTATTTAATCATCTGTGGAAATTGTCTTAATTGACAATTGATATCCCCTCCTTGTCTAATTCTCCCGTGATGAGATTCTTTGGAAAAGTATCTGATTACCGAGTGTTGATACCCGACTGGATGTATCGACGTTCCTATCATTTCTTTTGATTAGATTTCATTTGAATGACCTAGGTAACGATCCGAGGAGCTTTGGAATGCGTACTCAAGTTATGAAAACATGGTATATATTCATATTCGTTAGTGTTTTCGTGTTTATCTGATTTGAAATTCTCTCGCTTAAATTATGCGTTGATCTTACTCTTTTGATGTTAGTTATGTCTCCTGATATCCTTGAATTTGTGAAGGATTATGAGTTATTATTAGTCTTATGAGAAGTTTACATCTTATCAACGATAATAAAACCGGAAAGTTGGAAGTGCCAGTAGAATGGATTGATTGATTATGACATGACGACATTGTCTTAATTGATGGGAACTCGAATAGAATTCCCCTAAAAGATAAGATGTTGATTATCAAAACTGATCTAAATAATTCTTGATGGATGACCACATACTGCATTTAGACTTGAAATTATACCATGAATGATTATAAACTGATCATAGATCTTGTAATCTAGAAAGAATCTAAGGTGAATTTATTAAAATATGTTTCTATTATCTGAAACTTTAGGAGGTATTTGCTGGTGAATTACCTAGACTTTCGCCATTAAGGAAAGTTAAATTTGGTATTGATTATATTCCCGGTGTTGCACCTGTGGCGTGTGCACCCTTCGTCAGCACCATCTGAATTAAAAGAATTACCGTACAACTGAGAGAGTTGTCGGAGAAAGCTTTTATTTTACCGAGCTCGTCATTATGAAGAGCTATGGTGTTATTATTCCTTATTTTTGTTGAATTACCGTGAACTAGATAAATTGAAGATCAAAATATATATCCACTACCCAAGGTGATAGATTTGTTAGATCATTTACAAGGTTCTAGCGTATATTCTAAGATTTGATCCACGGCATGGTTATCATCAATTTCGCATCCGCGAAAAAGATTATCTATTCCAATCGCTACATCCATTACTTGTAATGACCATTATGAGTTTCATGTTATGTCGTTTGGATTGACCAATGCACATGTAGCATCCATAAATTTGGTGAATCACGTGTGTAGGCTGTAATTTGATAAATTCATGCTTGTGATCATTAAGGACCATTTTTTTGTTTCTAAGAGTAAGAAGGAGTTAGTAATAATTTGTAAACTGCCTTGAGTTGGCCGAGCAATGAAAACCTATACCTTAAGTATTTAACATGTGATTTAAGGCTTAATCCTTTACATTATTTGACCGTGTGATTAATAGAAAATGGAATATATTGACTCTTCAAAAATTAGAGCCATTAAGGCTTTGGGTTTTACCAAAAAGAAAGTGGAAATATGTTTTGACAAATAAATTATCAAAGGATTTTTAAGGGATCATTCCCTTATACCCAAATCATTTAACTAAACTCCTTTAGGGGTAAATGTTTGTGTATACCTCAAGACAACCTAAGAGGGATTGAGGAAACCATTTAAACCATGACTTGAAATTTGAAATGGCAATTTTTGCTTTTCAACTAAGAAAATTTTGACCAAAGAATAACCAAAGTTTTTTCGAACATTTACAAATCTTAATAATTATTTTCGATAAATCAACAAAAATCGTGTTAACAAAATTCAAATTTATTTTAAACATTTTTCTATAATTGAACGAACTTAGAAAATTTAAAACTTTTAAGACTACGTTTCGAAAAATTAAATATTTATTACTTAAATACTTGTAATATTTATCGACGCTTTAAACGTCGGATTGAGCAAAACTGATAAAAGTAATAGTTGAGACGAAACTAAAACATAGAAAATATGAAGAGAGAATTTTTGAGTGAATTGTGGTCATGATAATTATTTCATCAGGAAAGGTGAATGTAGATACTGACACATTATGTAGAAAGGATAAAGAATCAATTAGGATGTGTTCCTTAGTAATGACTGTGCAAAATAAGTTGCCGAGCAATTTAAAATATAGCTGATGCTTGTAAAAAGGATAATATAAATAATAAAAGGGGTTCGCGGCTAATGTGAACCATTAGAATTTAGAAGCCGATGGTGTTAAATGTATAAAAGGCCGCTTGTGGTTGCCTAAATATGGAGGTTTGTGAGATTTAGTTATGATTGGAATCTCATAATATTAAGTATTCCATTCATGTCATTTCTGATTTAACGTATCTTTATCTGTAGAAGATATACTGATGGCAAATAATGAAGGCAGCCATCGCCTCATACATTAGAAAATATTTAACTATTGCAAAGGTCATCATCTGAATTTGACTTGATTTGGGTCATCGTCGACAGACTGACCAAATCTACTAATATCATTCCTGTTAATGATAGATTCTCGATGATGAAATTGACTCTTTTGTATTCAAAGGACTTGTGTAAACATAGTGGTAATGTATTGATCATCGCTATCAAGATCCTCGTTTCGCATCAAATTTCTAGAGATTTGCTCAGAAGTCATTGGGAACGAACCTTGATGAGAGTACTGTTTACCACCCCAATCAAAGGGACGAGGTAAAGTAACGATACAAAACACTAGAAGTATTGTTTTATGCTTGAATGATTGACGTTTGGTAATAAACCGTATAATCGCTTTCCTTTGGAGAGATTATCATTGATAATTATCGTATTAGGATCGAGATCGAATCTAGTGAGGATCTAAATATGAGAGCATTTGTAAGCAGGAGTTGGGAGGAAGACACCCGACATACGCCCATTGTGAGTTGGACATGTCTTTTAGGTTTAAGGTTGCCTATGATGACAAACCTAACCTTACAAAATACCCGACCTGCGAAACCTAAAATGATTGTTGAAATTAGGATCTGATTATTGACTGCCGGTAGTGGGCAGGATGTTATGTGAATATGAAATGTAGATCTTGAAGTGCAGGATGGGTAGCGAAGTTATGCCAAAAAGTTTCACCTTGGAAAAGTGAAATGATGATCTGAAAGATCATGGGAAATAAGTCTCGGTTGTATGGGACCACTGAGATAATGTAAAAATTGGATTGAAAGGCATATAAGCTGGATCTACCCTAGGACTTCAAGGGCTGCGTGAATTATGTTTCGTAAATCTAACTTGATAAAATGTCTATTAAGTGAAATTCTGATTATTTCTTGATGAAGTTTAGATCGGCGAAAAGTTGCATTCATCAAAAACCCATGAACATCATGAATAGAGAAAGTAAGTCAACATTAAGCCTGGTCTTATTATCGTAGTTATGTTTGATGAAACTCGCGTATTGTAATGAATTACACTTGTGAGAAAAGACCAATGTGGAGGAAATACCCACATGGCTCTAACTCTATAAGAAGCGAGTAGTAAGATAAATTGATCTTTGAGGACAAAGATCCTGTTTAGGGGTAAATGCTGTGACAATCCGTCAATTTATGGTCGATATTTTATTCTCAAGTATTATTTAAAAACATTATTTTGGAATTTTAAATTTGTGTTGGTTCATAAAAACACAAATTTACGAGAAGAGATTAGGACTTACGTTCATAATTTTACGTCCTTTACAACTAAACCGGAAACCCTAGGTTTACGTATTTACGTTTTTGAACTCCTATTTTTAATGAGACAATTTTTATTAGATTTGTTTTGTGTCGTAGATTTATAATTTATAAAAACGTTTTTCGTAAAACGACCCGAGGGCACGCAAATCAAGGAAATTAGAATCGAGGAGTACCCGTAAATGAATGGGGATGAGACAAGTTTACACTTGCCCACCCCCATACATGTGGTGGCAAAAGCTTAACCAACACACCAAAATGTGTCAAGTATACACACACTAAGGACACTTTTCCTTAGTGCATGCACAAATCATTAAACTAACAAAACTAGCCAAGTTAAACCATCTACTCTCATTTCATACATGCAAACCACACACAAACTCTCTTGGCTCCCTGTGAACGTCCCATATCACCCAAAAACACCCCATTAGATCAAAAATTCAACCATAAATCATATGTATAATTTACATATGATGAAAACCCATTGAATTTATGAAGATTGGAGGTGATTTTAACAACTAAAAAGGAGTTTATATGGATATCAAGGGCTTATTTTTGGAGGAGTCTACAAATACTTGGTGATCCTAGAAGTGGTGTTGATATCTCATAAGATTGGTTACCCAAAACCAAGTCTTGTTCATCCAAAAACTCATCATTTCATCACTTTGGTGGTATAGAGATTGTTTCTTCTTATCCTCTTGTTATTTTGAATATGTAATCTTGCATTTTCTTTATTTATTTATATGTATATGATGATGAATGATGATCAAAAATATTATGTGGGGATCATGTGTTGATAAACTTGGTTAAAAAGATTGAAAACTACCTGTAAAAGTGATAAAATCTTGCTTAAATTAGTAGGCTGTATAAAACAGTAAAGAACCTTATGTTAAACTGTTAAAATGGCATGGATGAATTAATATAAAGTAATTTATAAGACTTGTACACATGTGAGAGTTCGCCATACAATGGAATCCTTAAAATGAGTGAGATATGATCAAAACAAAATTGAAGTGCAAATCTGAGTAGTCTGTTTTGGACGGACTGTTAGGGACATTTAGAGATAGATTGAGCAGTATCTAGATCTGATTTAATTCTTGCAAATATCATGTAGTTTATGGTGTCTAAAAATGAGCTTCTATCTCCTTGTATAACTCAAGATATCGTAAAAATGGTGAAAGTGAAAATAATAATCAGATTTGTAAAATAAAAGTATATAGTATAATATTAGCACTTAAGTTAATATAATATAAAATGTATACCTAAAACCTACTAACTTATATATTACATATAAATTATTATGTACTTTAATAAATAAAAGGGACATTTTATAAAAATGGCAATTTGATAAGTTTTATAAGTTATAAAACTATATACATAAGTTTTACGTCTTTTCGGCTAAAACCGAAAGATTAACGTTTTTGTCAATTAAAACTTAGACGGTCGGACCCGTCTAATGTAAACTTTTTATAACTCATACACTGATGTATAAGTACATTTGACAAGTAAAAACCGATAAAACCCGAGTTTTATAACTTATGGACATTAACGGGCCAAAGTAGCCTTATTGGACTATTGACCCAACTAGATAGGCTAAACACTAATGGACTTACCCATTGGGCTTAACCCACTTGGGCCCAACATATGAGTATAGGCCTGGTATTAAAATAATAAATGGACTAATATAATGTAATGGGCTTATAATGGGCTTATTGGGCCTTGATATGAAATTGGATTGAAACTAGTGTAACTAGTCAAAAATTTGACTAACACATAACACTATAATGTGTATGAAAATATAAACTCCCACATGGTCATCATCACTCATGATATCATCATATATATACATAGCCATTGTTTTTATAAAGTCATTTGACAAGAGTCTAAGACGAGTATTATTTGTCTAGGTTTCCGTGATTGAAGCATGTATCGGGTACATCCATATCGCTAATAATCCGCCTTTCCCAATCAACGTGAGTTCATAGCCTCGCACTCTTTTAAATGTTTTTATGAAATATTTTCTAAACCCGCGAGGGAGATAACATGTTAGTTTTAATAAAAAAAGGACACCAGTTGTCCCGATTGTTTGCTTATTGATTTGGACCCGAATGATTATATGACCCGGTGAATGATTCTGTGACCCAATAAATGAAATGAAATGGATTATTAAAGTTAGGGTATGTCACTAAAAGTCCCGTTAGCATGAATTGTGAACTGCCGGGATTTGGTAGACGCTTATGCATATAATAGTACTATTTGGGGAAGATCACCCCAGTTCGCGCCTTGACGGTTGATCCCCGTCGTTCCACATTGATTGGTAAGCGAATTTATGTCTGAGAAGATTTATATAAGCTTGATTATTGTGACGACACACTGTTTTAGATGGGAAAATGAGTTTCGGGTTAGCTACCCGTTGTTTGTTATTGTAAGGTAGCAATGTCATGCGGCTTATAATAATCCAAATAACGAAAATACTGCTATACGCGTTGAATTACGATATATTGCCTGACTAGCAATACGGGGTCTTATTATTGATATTATGTTCGTGTTTTGGTTTTACATAACCATTTTCATATAACGGTTTATATTACACCTTATACAACGTTATAAAACTTATTGTATGATGTTTTTACGACATTGGTTCATATAATGGTTTCAAAGGCAAAAGACTATAGTATGATTTACAACAAAGATTTGTATAAAATGTTTTTGGCTTATTTTATGGCCTACAACAAAGAATTGTACAAAATGAGTTTCGGTAATAATTTTATACCGATGATATATTAATGGATTTCATTAAACTCTATGAATTCACTCGGCGTTTTCGCTGACCTTTTCTTTTAACATGTTTTGTCTCAGGTACTTGAAGGTAATTCTTCGGAAGACAACAAGAATTCATGGCCCGCACTTAAATAACAAATTTCCATTCAAATGTTTTGTAATATTGTATGAAATGCTATGACTTGGGACCTATGTAAATTTGATATTTATGAATGGAAAATGCTTTATTATTAAACGACGCGATTTTTAAGCGTTGTCTATGATTTGAGTAATGTGCTATCCCGTAACACTAACGACTCTTCCGCTGAACTAAAGTATGAATATTTGGGGGTGTTACAAAATCCATTGCAAATGGTTTCTGATATGAGGAGGGGACGCCCGCATGTTTTATACGCTGCGGAAGTTGGGGATGTACTATATCTGCATCCATTTTATGGATGAGATACAGGTTATATCTCCACACCCGAGGATGAAAATTTGGGGGGGGGGGGGGGGTTGAAGGTAAAACAAAACATTTTAACTTTAGCCCCTCCTATATCAACAGCTTTAAGAAAAGACTTACGATTATACCTAAAGTTGGCGGGATACAAACATTAGTTAATAGTACTAAAGTTTCTACCCAACAAGGAGGTTAATATTGTTGTTCATGGTGATTGCGTAAGAAGTTGCAAAGAATCTACTTCATTCGCCGCGGGGTTGAGCGAGAGGGGCGCAGAAAAGGAGTACCTCAAATGGTGGAAATAAAAGAAGATACCAAGAATAAAGAAGTGCGCGCCTTGCAGGGTGTCGTAACTTCAAAATTTGTACAATTTCTGACTTCTAAAGAGAGGAAATCACCTCTCCCAGAGTCTAGTGGGTGATGGTATTGTCGAACTAATTGGACCCGAAGAGGGAAGAGGAATGTCCAGATACATGGGTCATTCAATCATCCCCTTTACGAGGGATGTCGGAAATAGCCCTACCAAGTACACCCATTGTGAGTTGGATGTGCCTTTCAGGTTTAGGGTTGCCTAAGTGGCGGATGTAACCCTACAAAATACACCCATTGTGATTTGAATGTGTCTTTTAGGTTTAGGCAGGGGAGAAACAGGTTAGGAAAAATGGAGTATTTCCAGACCAAGTACTCTCTGGCCTGTTGGTGCTAGAGATGACACTATATCTAGTGTTAACTATATCGGGGTTATGGCTCATCAGTATAATCAAGGTTTCATCTCACCAAGGTACACAAACCCATTTTTGGTCATATAGGATAATTGCGGGATACTTGCTAGTCTATTCATGCTAATGACGACATCATAGCTATCAAGACTTTCTAGAATCTGACTGATGTAAAATGGCGATTTGGAAAGTTTTAAGGGACAACCTCGAATGACGGTGTTTAACCATCAGAACCTTTCCGTCAACCATTCCACAGTATAATAGGAGTCTAGAACTAATGGAGGGATTTCCAATTTCTTACTAAGTTTAGCAATTGCAACGCTTTGGTCTACTCATGTATCAAACAAGATAGATGCATATCATTGATTTAGTAAGAACGTACCAGGTTCGATGTTGGAGCCTGGATTTGCTTGGGCATTACCGGCCATGTACACTTGCGAAGAAGTTCCCTTGTTGTCCTTCTTCTGGTTGGCCCACTTGGGACAATCAGGTCTCACATGCCCAGAGGTTCCACACTCGTAACAAACCATAGCCTTCTTTGGTCCACTACTGCTCCCACCAGTGGGGTTTCATTTTCCCTGTTGTCCACTTCCACTCCCACGTGCACTGGACTTGCTCTTGTTACTGTTCCCGGGATTGGTATTAGGTCGACCTGGGGTAGCAACATTTGTTCGACACTTACGAGCAAAATGGCCTTGTTGGCCACACTTGTAGCATCCTTGACATTGTCCTCCAGCAAAATGATGATAGTTGCACTTTGAACACTTAGGCTTGGTCCCTGAGTAGTTCTTGGTGCGGGTTGTGGGAGTAGTGTCATCAGCTTGCCAAACGTTTTGCTTTTTGGAAGACTGCCAGTGCTGGCTATGAGAGCTTTCATCAGATTTTCTCTTGTTGTCCGTTTGCCTATCGGACGGATTACGGGCTTGCTTATTGATTAGCTCAGTCGCAAATTCCATAGCACCTTTGATGGTAGTGGGTCGTGAAGCTAACACACTATCATAAATGTTATCAGGGAGTCCGCTGACATACTTCTCAATCTTGTCACTCCTTAGAGGGAACATTCTGGTGCTCATCAGGCTTAACTCTTGAAATCTTTGGTTTTACCAAAGGATATCATTGTTCTTACACTTTAGATCCCACATCTCGACTTCTAACTTCTTCATTTCTCCTCTAGGGCAGTATTTCTTAGTCATTCTCTCCTTGAGGTTGTCCCAAGTGAGGGTATAAGCAGTGTCATGTCCAAGGGTGGCGACCACAAAGTTCCACCAAGTAAGGGTGCTATCGAGTAGAGTGTATGTAGCATACTTAACTCTGTTCTCGTCAGCACAACCGCTGATGCAGAAAACTGTCTATAGTCTTTCAAACCATTGCATCAGTTCAACAACTCCTTCATATCCTCGGTAGTATGAGGGTTTGCATTTCAAGATCAAGAAGTCGGGGTACGAACAACCCCTGTTGAAGTTGTTTCTGTGCATGTTGTGGTTTGGTTCATTGCTCACATTAGCTTCTTTGGCTGCCATAGCTGCCGAAATGCCTTCACCAATCATCTCCCGGAGTTGAGCAGCGGTAACATTATGAGTAGCTTCAGGTACTTCGGTATTAGCGGTATTGGAGGCAACTGCATTATTGGGATTATTAATTCAATTGTTACACAAAATGAGATTATTAATTCAATCGTTAGTACAGTTTTTATATTATTTGCAAGAGAATGATTTCATGCATAAAATTCATAACAAATTTGGATAACCTGTCAGGATTTCATAATATAATACATTGCACAACAGATATAACATAAGAGAGTGATTTCATGCAAAGTTCCGTAAGGAATTTTAAACATTCATCGAGCATATCAAATCCGGAACAAAGGCTTAGCTAGCCTTGCCCTGGGTAGTGGTACACATTGTCTTAAGTACATCATATCCAAAATACATGCCCAAAGAATAAGAAAGATATAGTACGGGATTACATCACCAGAACTAAAAAGGAATAAAAGTACAAAGGCCCTATGTCATGATAGCCGGGATGCAACCCGTAAGCTTATCATGATGTACAAGAAGTCTAGTACGTCTATACTAATCATGCCTGGATGGTCCACTAGATGATGTTGGGGCTGACGGTGCGGATGGAGCTAGTGGGGCTGCAGAATTCCTCCTAGTGTTCCATAAAGTCAGAACTGTCGTTCGGGTCTCCTTGAGCGTACGGAGGGCTGATAGTAGCTGGTTTTGGAGTCTATCCATGACCCCTCGGAGAAAAGCCATATCCCCAGTAACCCCATCATGCCAGACAGTGGCAAGATCAATGAAAATGGATAATGATTGCTCCTGAGCGGAGAGAGCAGCATGGGTCTGATGCTGAAGACCCTCCATGACCTGAATGCGCTGGTGGAGGCGGTAGTTCTCATCCAATAACCACTTCAGTGCCTCGTCCGTCCTAGCCTGGATGCCCTTAGCGGTCTGGGAGTCTCCCCTCATAGTGCGGAAAAGAGTGTCGATACGTTCATAGATGACGGCATGGCTCTGTTGATTGACTGTCAACTGGCTGCGGAGATCGGATATCTCCTACTCCCGGCGTGCAGCTAGTACGGAGATCTAGGCCTGGACGGAATTAACACGTCCTGCCCCGGAGCCTTCCCCGATCTCATAGGTGGAGACGGGTGTGGGCCCGGAGAAATAGCCCGATGATAAGGATGGAGGCATGGAAGATGGTATGCTAGGAGGGACCCGGTCCTCGTTCATAGAGGTTGGGGTCAGTGTGGCTGATGCTGAGTTAGAAAAAGGGTCCTCTGTGATTACAGCTTCAATGGCTGGGTCATCCTCTGAATCCGAGGCTGACAACCATCCACACTGCGTCGATCGCGGGGATGAACAAACAACTGGAGTAGGAGCTACTACGGGTAGAAGAGTGGAGGATGCAGTAGGCGGAGTCATGATGCTTTGAAATAGTATTATTTTAAGTTTGAAGTGAGTATAAGCTTACAAACAAAGAACAATATTATTTATATTACATGCTTTATAAAATATATCCCTTTTAAACAATTATTATAATGTTTTAAGGTTACAAATATTAATACATATATATATATATATATATATATATATATATATATATATATATATATATATATATATATATATATATATATATATATATATATATATATATATATATATATATATATATATATATATATATATATATATATATATATATATATATATATATATATATATATATATATATATATATATATATATATATATATATATATATATATATATATATATATATATATATATATATATATATATATATATATATATATATATATATATATATATATATATATATATATATATATATATATATATATATATATGTATATATATATATATATATATATATACATATATATATATATATATACACACATATATATATATATATATATATATATACATATATATATATATATATATATATATATATACTAGCGTCGTAACCCGCCTAACGGGCGGGGTCGTTTTTTTGTTGTTTCGAAAGGTTTATTGTTTGTGTGTTTTTAGTTTCTGGTTTCTTTATAGTTTACGATTAAATAATGTTAAATTTATGTTTTATGCTTTTTTAAAAATTTTAAGTTCAATCCAAGTTTAAATAAAAGTTCTTAATATTTTTTAATGTTTAAAATCCAAATAATATAATTTGGCTATTAATAATCTTCATTGTCAATATAATAATTATCTTAATTTTCATGTTATTGTATATATTTTAATCAATTGATCATTCACCATACCGTTGTGAAAACAAAATGATTTATTTCTAAACTATCTTTTCATTAATGAGAGTGCACGGACTTTACATAAAAATATAGTAAGCGCCAAGGGGGCGGTGGTGTTTTCACTCGACTGGTGGCCTATGTCGCCAGCTTGGTTATGACGCACTGCTCCGGCCTGATGCCATCTACTCTTGCATTGTGATTGCCAGCAAAAAAATTGCATTGTGAGATTATGTATTTTTTTCGATTTAAAAACCGAGTGTGTGTTGTATAGAGTGTTTTTTAATTTTTTGTGTGTGTGAATTTTACGTGTATGTGAATTGTATGTGTCTTAGTATGTGTGTGATGAATATAAAAACATTGATTACTTTTGATAGATGTACCATTAGATATGAAATACACCACGACTATGAAGAGTTATGTAGACTTAAGAAGTATAGTATAAGTAATGTGTGAATGATTAAAATATGAGAGAAAATGTTACTAAGCGTTTTATAAAACACTTTTATTATAAATGTTTCTTCATCTTTCGGTTATAAACTTAGACCATTTAGTCTTATTCTCACTTAAACCATGCAACATGATTGTGCAATTATTTCATAAGTGATCACTTGAGGCTACAATACACATGAGCAAATCATTTAATACACATCTTACAAATGTATGTCAAGGATGTTTTTAAGCATGCATCTCTCTAATGTATAAAGTTAAGTAAAATGTTTGGTCATTCACAGAAAAATACAAAATTAACACACCCAGATGGATTCTAAATAGATGCATTGATTTGATTTGTTGACTCGATCACTGTGAAAGGCCATACTATTGAATTTCGGATCATCAAAGGCAGTTGCAATGTAAGAGAGTGTCTTCACATTTAACTACAACCAAGGACAGAATTTAAACTTTTTTTGTCGATGGGCTAATTCGAAAAGTATTTATTTTAAATCGCGATAGATTATGCTTAATTTTTTCTATTAAAAATAACTAAAACCATATTGAAAAGGGTACAAAATATACATAAGATTAAAATTGTTTTTTTTTGGGGGGGGGGGGGGGGCACAACCCTTTGCCCTTATATAAGTTTTGTCCTTGATTATAACCGAAAGTTCTTTGTAGAATCTTATATGTGAAAGCTCTAATTATTTTAAATTAGAGTGTGAGGTTTATTATGCTACTATAGTCATAACAATAGATGCAAAAAGATGAGAGTATAGTGTGAGAGATACTACGCTTAGAGCCCGGGTATGGAAGACCATGGTTTAAGTCATGGCCATAACGCGAGATTTATGGCGCCACATACCACGCCCCCAACTGCGTTTTAGCTATTGGCGCGCTACTCACCAGCCCAAAATGATAGCTATAACGCGAGCTTACGGCGCGTGACTGCACCCTGTCTCGCATTGTGGGCTCGCGTTATGGATTTTTATTTTTTTTATTTTTTATTACTATTTTATTAAAAGTGGGACCATTATAACAACACAAAAATTATGTTAACCATACCCCACTTTTCTAGTGTTATAGAAATTCTAGTGTTATGAAAAGGATGCTGATGTGACACCCACTTTTTTCATAACACAACTCCACAACACAAAACGACACCCTAGGCTCTTATTATCGATAAGAAAATAGATCTTATGGTATATGGATTGCACGTCTTATGTTTTCCTGGTATGTAACACTACAAACCGGCGGACACAAGTGACATGATATCCATAATATTTTGAAACACGGTTCTCAAAATGACCCGATCGAGTCATCGGGTCTGAGTCAACTCGGGTCGATCTAGTTCAACCAAGGTTAACCCGATTTAAAAAAAAATTCATATGTTTAATAATTAAAAATATTATATAAAAAAACCATGAGAACTTCCGTACTTTGAACATATAAACTATTTTTCAACTAATCTAGTACGTAAAAACTAAATTCCATCGCAAATACATAAAGTTTACATATTTTAAAAAACACCCGAAAAATCAAAACCCGACCGAGTCTCGAGAAAGTGGATGACCTAGGTCAGCCCAAATCGGCGGATCTAGCCAGGTTTCGAAAATGTGAAACCCAGATCAATATGACCCTTTTTTCAATCGAAACTTGGTAAACCGGTTGACCCGGCCGAGTTCACCCAGATTTGAAAACATTGGATATGCGTTGATAATTTTTTTTGAATGTTGGTCAACTGGTTTATAAGTAAGTATGCATAAAATGGTGATAAGAGGCTACTCATACTTTTTGATTCGAATATACTAACGTGTATTTTAGTGCTTTACTTATACAATCATAATGAATGAAAGTGTGTGATTACAACATAAAATCAACCACTGGAACACTATAAAAACCTTTGAAGCCTTAATTAAACTCTTTGTCAAACTTAGTGTTTGTAAACGAAACCTTGAACTCCATGTAACCTCTTAGAATTGATAATCTTGCACTTCAAGACACCGTTGGAAAACAAAAAGCTTTCAGTCTCTCACCTCAAGTTTACTCCTTAGTCTATCAAAGCATTAACACGTTTATATCAGTACATCAATGGCAACGTCCGAAACAATAATTTGTTTATTTGTTTCCTTTGTTATGGTTCTCTCAAGGTTATGTGATTGCTTCTTCTCAAAGATGGTGTCATATCCACTTGTTGGAAGTCAACCTAAACGACCAAAGCTAAAGTACATGTGAGTTGTGACCATACCCTCAAACGTTCGCTTATTGAACTAATTAAGTTTACAACGTGAAAGATTGCAAAGAATAATACATGCAATTACTAAGCCTAAAGATTACTTATCAAAACAAAGATCAAAATCTATAATCACTAACTGAATAACTAAATGGAACAACGTAAGGGACTAAGGGTTGAACAAACCTTCCACTAAAACAAACTTCACAAAAAGTCAAAATAAATGACTGTATGATGAAATCAAAAACCAAAAACCAAAAACCATATAATTATAAAAATCACTTGGTCAATATTATAGACAGCTTAGGTGTAGAGTCTTGGTAATTTGCTTTAACGCCCATCATCTTGGATTTCTTAAGTATCAAATCATTGTTTATCACATATCTTAAGCTTGTATATACATACATATAAGAGTGGGTGACTGAGGTCAATCTACTTGGAATCATTCAACATCCAAATCTTATTAAGTTAGTTGGCTTTTGTGCGGAAGATCCTGAAAATGAAATCTAATGGCTTTTAGTATATGAAGATATGCCTAATAGATGTGTGAAATATCATTTACTACCAAAGTTGAGCTACTGTAAATATGTTTTGATAGAGTGTTAGTGTAGAGTCTTATTTTTTGATAGTGTTAACTTGTATTCAACTTATATTGTTCCTTTATTTGATATTTAGCAGAAATAACCCAAAGAACACTTCACCGAAAATGTGACAGCCCTAAAAGGTCCAATGCTTGTCTATTAGTATTTGGTTTAGAACAGTGTAGTTAAAAAACAATACATGCGTTCAGGTAAAACTGTACCCACTGTTGACTTCTGTAGTTTTCTTTCAAGACATCTTGATCTACCTCAGCTTGTGTTGAAAGAAGACGGTGGTGGTAGTGTATGGAAGTAGAAATCTGCTCAAGTGCAGCAAAATAATCAAGTTGACAAATAATGATATAAAAACTAAAATGAAATGAAAAAAAAAAGCAATCTTTAAACCATATATGTTGGGAAGTTGAATTTACTTATTTCCCCAATGCTGTTGAGGCGACCTTTGGTACCTATAACATCGCACATCTGAAATCAGTAATATGTTCAGAAAGATACACTCTTAGTCACTTACTTTAGATTAATGAAAACACCTCGTACACTATATGTGCATGGTTAAGCAATCAAATTAAATTGGACCAGAAGGTAGTGGATGGCATAATTCGTAGGCTAAAAAATAAAAGATATGATACCCAAATTGTTAAAAATTCAAGGAAGTAGTATTTGAGTGGATCAAGAAGGTTGCAATTTGCGATGGTTTTTCCTGATAGATTAAAACCACAAAATTTTTAGTCGCTTACTTTAGATTAATGAAAACACCTCGTACACTATATGTGCATGGTTAAGCAATCAAATTAAATTGGACCTCGTACACTATAAGTAGTATTTGAGTGGATCAAGAAGGTTGTAATTTGCGATGGTTTTTCCTGATAGATTAAAACCACAAAATTTTTATTATTCAAGTTAATATCTTGCAATTTTGTAATCCTCTCATGGTGCAGAAGAAAGTGAGCTCTGACTTGTTTTAATTGCAAGATAGCTTAACACTTTTTTTCCTAATTTGATTGATGAATCAAACTGTTAACACTATCCATAAATTTGCTGATTAGGTCAAGTAACTAACGTAGTACATGTGCATTGTTTAGTCAAATATATCATAGTATATAAAGTCTACTCGTATAACAATCGTAAACTAAACCCAACAGACGACTTGATAGTACCCACCTGATTCAAAGGAATGAACACACAGAAGATATTAACAATAGTTTGAGGTATACCATACACATGGAGCGTTCAGCTATTTATGGTTTTAGCCGGGCTTGTATTGAAAGCTTATTAATGGAGCTGAAAGTATGAAAGTTTATTCTACATGATATAAGTAAACTATAAGCAGAGATCAAATCTTTGTGCAACATATCTGTAACTGTACACCAGGCTACGGCCGATAGCGCTGTCATTCTCGGGAAACAGTATCTCTGAAGCTGGATGTTTGACTATAGCTTAATAGAAAACCTTGATTTCCAATGTTAAACATAATGTAAGGTTTTTAAATATTTTTCTTTTATTTTCCAATTATATGATTATCCAATGTCTGACTTGAAGTAGACATAATCCAAATGCCCACTATATTATAGGCATTTTAGTATACGCGTAAAAGAGTGGAAGAAAAATATTGTACCTTAATATCGTCATCTCCTAGATGCGTCTTCAGGTTCCCCACAAAAGACATAAAAAAAATTTATTAGTCTATTAAGATACAAAAAGGTACGTAACGTGAGATTGATTTAGCTGATAAAAAGACCAGCTCATTTAGCAACTTAAATTACGCTCGATAGTTGCTTCACTCTTTACTAATAGTCTGTCAGGTGGTTTAATGCTTATCTGTTTGAAGAAGAAGAAATAGTTACCTTCCTTAGGAAAGACATTCCCCAGTACGTGCAGTCTCAAGATGAAACTTTTTTGACATCATATTGTTCTTACATGTACAAATAGGTTTGTTTAAGTTGTGACTATAGACAAACAGACATTAAACAATGTAAGGATGCAATTTTTTCATTAAAACAACATGAACACCAGAAACAAAAGAAATTGAGCTCTGATATAACAATTAAACCAAACACCCTGATATAGCATATTTCCAACTGGATAGAAGGTTCCTTCGATGAATTTTGGGGGGCTCCCCAACCGAGGCTGGTTCATCATTGTTAGCAGGTCCACTAAACTCATCATCGAACCAAAAGGCAAACCCATGGAGTGGAGCTGAAATCAAAGAGGACTAAACTATTAATGAATGCTATTTGTGCCTATATTCCAAATGATATGATGTGGTTCTATATTATTACCAAGAAATATTGAATAATAACTGTAGTGTTTATTTATTATTTAGTTTTAAAGGTATAATAAGCTCATAAGGGTGTGTTTTAGACCAGTTAAATTTAAATAAAAGTTAGTTAAACATACACGTTTTGGCCTTAACATTTCCATTGTGCGACATGTCCATACTAATGTATACATTATGTTCATACATGTACATGTCTTGTTTGCTAAGCGGGTAGTAATTTTTGTTGCATCGCCATCGTCAAAGTTTCTTCCAATGGGTCACCGACTCTACATTTGCAGATGATAGACTTGCACCTGATACTGACTCGTTGTAGGCTGTGTTCGGGGAGAGAATTGATTTTTGTTGTAGGGTGGTACTGAGGCCTGTAGACTCACTGTACGCTGGTAATGCCAGCCGTGTTGTCTTGTGTAGGTTAGCTCGCTGCAATAAAACAATAAATTTTCATTAGGTATATGGTATGGAGAGAAAAAGTCTAAAACATGGTGTTTACTTTGGTAATGTTGTCTTTGTATACATAAAAGTTTCTATAGTCGACTGAATTTAGTACCAATACAAATAAGAAAGATTTGTGTATAATGAGATGAACAGTTTTAGAGGCTTCTGGGCTTATTGAGAATTTTTAAGCTTATAAGCTCAATTTTGTGGGATTATGAACATATTTACTTGAAAGGCTTTTCTGACAGAAGTAAGATGAACGTGGACCACCCTTCTTCCGTTAAACCATACATTAGAGTCCTTGGTTGTAGGAACTACATATTGTCTAAGGCTATTCAAAACTTTCTCAGAATTGCCTTGTTCTTTGGCATCTACATTGGGATATACACCAGCGCAAAGCAAGGCCTGCAAAGAATCTTGTTGTAGATCTTCAAACCATACATTAGAGTCCTTGGTTGCAGGAACTACATATTGTCTAAGGTTATTCAAAACTTTCTCAGAATTGCCTTGTTCTTTGGCATCTACATTGGGATTTACACCAGCGCAAAGCAAGGCCTGCAAAGAATCTTATTGTAGATCTTTATATATAATATCAGAATGATCATAATTGCAAAATCTGCAATATTGGATCTTTTAATGACCATAGTGACCTGTCATGATTTCAAACCTAATAAAGTTTTTTCATCTTTTGAAAGAGAACAACAAACCCATATGTCACCTTTTAAAAATGTTGTCTCACCTTCAAATCAAAGATAGGGTCTCGTATCCGCTTTAAGATGTATTCTTGAAGTGCATTAAGTGTCGTGATGTATGAGTCACGTATTCTAAGTGTCTGCCTCAAGTCTATCTCTTGCCTTAACAACTGTATTTAAAATAGCTATAAACATCTATACCATACTATAACCATACTATAGTCTTGATTTTTATAGCAAATATCTAAGTCAAGTTGTGGTATACAATAAAAACACAGGTTAATTAGGGTTTGAGAAAAAAAGAAACAAACATTTTTTTCGATTAACCTGTCAAACAAAATAAAGAAAAATTGAAGATGACTAACCTACAAAAACACAAAAAAAAATATTGTCCATCCAATACGATGAGATAAAATGCAAGAGGGTTACAT
This sequence comes from Glebionis coronaria, assembly GCA_025667525.1. NCBI lineage: Eukaryota > Viridiplantae > Streptophyta > Magnoliopsida > Asterales > Asteraceae > Glebionis > Glebionis coronaria. The sequence goes on from CM046876.1 coordinate 371,177,629, forward strand.
ACCTTCAACACACAACATATAACCAACCTGCAAAAGACAGTAAAAAACCAATATGCATAAACAATCTAAAAGATTAGGGTTTCAGATCAAGGTTCATGCGTACCTTTTTTTAGGTGTGTTTTCTTCACAGTTTAGGGTTTTGAACTATGTTTTCTTCATTAATAAGTCAAGTATGTTTATGCCGATTGAAAAAAATATCTATCAATTTTCTTTAAAATCTAGTAGATTTTATTTTAAGAATAAAATTTTAAAAATCTAGTAGATTTTATTTTAAGAATAAATTGCATCTATCCTAAGTATTAAACTTGTAGCCAATAACAAAATGCCACGTAGGATATGAGGTGGCGCCATTTTATTATCCTATGTCAAACTTAGCCCCATATATATTATAGATATAGATTCGCGTTCAAGTAAGAACCGTTCTTAAAATAAAAACAATAAGAACCAATAACAATACGCCATGTGTCGTTAATCATTAAAGAAAAAAGAAAACACAATTAAATGCTTAATTAAGTTAAAAAGGGTATTTATGTAATTCTTTACCTATATCTATATTCAAATTTCATGTACGTACTCCAATTTCCTTAAAATATTTTTTAAGATCAAAATGTTCTATGACGTCATATTTTTTATTAATGTTATCCATTATTTTTCTTTACGTCTTCTAACATCACCTTGCAATATTTGATAAGGACATTGGATTTGAGTTTTTTTATTATGCATGTTTGTTAACGGATTTTTTTAAAAAGTATGTTAACGGATTTGGTGTATCATGTAATCACGTTTGTGGTGTTGCAGGAGTTTTATTATTTTTTTAGGTTGGTGTATATGAATATATGTGTATTGCTTCTTTTTCTAGTAGTGGTATTGCTTTTTTTTTGTTTCTAGTGTGAACGTATATGAATATATGGGTTAAGACTTGACGTCGAAACTCAAAATTAAACGTATCTTTATAAATAATTGTATCTAAAATTTACATCTGCCACAAATTAGATATCGTCAACAAATTTATGTTAAAAATTAAGTGTCATAACAAATACTTTATTAGACGTGTGTCACAAAAAATATGTCATAAAAACATCATTTTAGGTCGGTGTATTACTTCTTTTTGTTTGTAGTGTAAAGGTATATGAATATATATGTAGAGACTTGATGCCGAAACTCGAAATTAAACGTATCACTATAAATAAATGAATCAAAAAATATGTGTGTCACAAATTTAGATATCATCAACAAATTTATGTTAAATGTTAAAGTGTCACTACAAATATTTTATAAGACGTGTGTCACAAAAAAATATGTCACAAAATTACGTAGGACTATAAATGTATTACAAGTAAAGTGTGTTAAAAGACTTAATTTGTCACTAAAAAGTGTATATCATTACAAATGTATCAAAAGAATATAACACGTCATTATAAATGTGTCAAGAAAATTTTATTATTTTTATTTTTATTTTATTTTATTTTATTTTTACTTTACAAGCATACTAAAATTTTTTGTGTACCAATAAAAAATGTACAAATATCTTAATGTGTCAATAAAATTATACAAATATTTTGATGTGATATTTGAAATAATTATATATATCAATGATCATAGGTGTAGATGATGTATTAGTGATCTTCTAAATAATCATGTGTATCAATGATTATAGATGATGTACGCACCACATTTTATAAATTTATATAATAACATGTCTTGAAGTGTGGAAGCATAAAAAAATCAAGTTGTCTTTAAAGTTTCAAATTGCAAACGTTGGTTACTAAAAAAGAAACGGATGACGTTGGTTTAATTCTTCAATCGGACTTCAAAAATTGCCATAAATTCTAATCGAATTACAAACATGCCATTCAAGTCATTTTAATCAAGTGATATCATGTTTGATGCATCTTGTGGTCCATATTGGTTCTTACTGTTTTTATTTTAAGAGTGGTCACCACAATAACGCTCCTCGATATATATATATATATATATATATATATATATATATATATATATATATATATATATATATATATATATATATATATATATATATATATATATATATATATATATATATATATATATATATATATATATATATATATATATATATATATATACTAGCCTTTAGACCCGTCCGGTGGACGGGCTAGCTTTAAGTATATTTTTTTTAATGAAAATTAAATTTATGTGTGTTTGTATTACAATTTTAGTATATGTAATGTTAGTTATGGCATTGATATTTTAATAATGTAGCATAGAATAGACAAAAATAACGTAATTTAAGATATATTACTTATTTAAGAATATTATGAGTTAATAGAATTTGCATACGTTAATGCTATGAATAAGTTTGTTACATTAAAATTTTTTAGAATTTTAATAATATTGTATAAATATTTTATGTATTTTTGAATTTTATGAGGTAATAAATTTTGTATATGTTAATGTTATGAATAACGTTTTACATTAATTTTTTTTGAAATTAATTTTATTGTTGTGCATTTTTATAAATTTTTTTCTTTAAGGCATTGTTTCACCATCCTTCCTTATATATTTTTATAGAATTTTGTATTTAATGCATCATTTGTAATTCCTATATATATTTTTATAGAATTTTGTATTTAAAGCATCATTTATAATTCCTATTTTAGTTTTGAAGCATATTATGGAATTATTTTTATAGAATTTTATATTTAAGGCATTGTTTCATCATCCTTCCTTATATATTTTTATAAAATTTTGTATTTAAGGCATCATTTGTAATTCCTATATATATTTTTATAGAATTTTTTATTTAAGGCATTATTTATAATTCCTGTTTTATTTTTGAAGCATTTTATGGAATCATTTTTATAAAATTTTGTATTTAAGGCATTGTTTAACCATCATTCCTTATATATTTTATAAACTTTTGTATTTAAGGCATCATTTGTAATTCCTAAATATATTTTTATAGAATTTTGTATTTAAGGCATCATTTGTAATTCCTATTTTATTTTTGAAGCATGTTATGGAATCATTTTTATAAAATTTTGTATTTAAGGCATTGTTTCACCATCATTCCTTATATATTTTTATAGAATTTTTTATTAAAGGCATGTAATTCATATATATAGTTTTATAGAGTTTTGTATTAAGGAATCATTTGTAATTCCTATTTTATTTTTGAAGCATTTTATGGAATCATTTTTATAGAATTTTGTATTTAAGGTATTGTTTCACCATCCTTCCTTATATATTTTTATAGAATTTTGTATTTAAAGCATCATTTGTAATTCTTATATCTATGTTTATAGAATTTTTTTATTTAAGGCATCATTTTTAATTCCTATTTTATTTTTGAAGCATTTTATAGAATCATTTTTCTACAATTTTGTATTTAAGGCATTGTTTCACCATCCTTTCTTATATATTTTTATAGAATTTTGTATTTAAGGCATCATTTGTAATTCCTATATATATTTTTATAGGATTTTGTATTTAAGGCATCATTTGTAATTCCTATTTTATTTTTGAAGCATTTTATGGAATCATTTTTATAGAATTTTATATTTAAGGCATTGTTTCACCATCGTTCCTTATATGTTTTAATAGAATTTTGTATTTAAGGCATCATTTGTAATTCCTATATATATTTTTATTAAATTTTGTATTTAAGGTATCATTTGTAATTCTTATTTTCTTTTTGAATCATTTTATGGAAACCCTTTAATGAATTACATGTATCATTTTTATAGAATTTTGTATTTAAGGAATTGTTTCACCATCCTTCCTATATAAGGGTTTTTGATATATATATATATATATATATATATATATATATATATATATATATATATATATATATATATATATATATATATATATATATATATATATATATATATATATATATATATATATATATATATATATATATATATATATATATATATATATATATATATATATATATATATATATATATATATATATATATATATATATATATATATATATATATATATATATATATATATATATATATATATATATCAAATCAAAAACCCTTATATAGGAAGGATGGTGAAACAATGCCTTAAATACAAAATTCTATAAAAATGACACATGTAATTCATTAAAAGGTTTCCATAAAATGCTTCTAAAAGAAAATAGGAATTACAAATGATGCATTAAATACAAAATTCTAGAAAAATATATAAGGAAGGATGGTGAAACAATGCCTTAAATACAAAATTCTATAAAAAAAAGTCTTTTGTTTAAATAGGAATTACAAATAATGCCTTAAATACAAAATTATATAAACATATATAACGAAGGATGGTGAAACAAAAATAGGAATTGCAAATAATGACTTAAATACAAAATTCTAGAAAAATATATAAGGAAGGATGGTGAAACAATGCCTTAAATATAAAATTCTATAAAAAGTCTTTTGTTTAAATAGGAATTACAAACAATGCCTTAAATATAAAATTCCATAAAAATATATAAGGAAGGATGGTGAAACAATGCCTTAAATACAAAATTCTATAAAAATGACACATTTAATTTATTAAAGGGTTTCCATAAAATGCCACAAAAAGAAAATAGGAATTACAAATGATGCCTTAAATATGAAATTCTATAGAAATGACACATGCAAATCATTAAAAGGTTTTCATAAAATGATTCAAAAAGAAAATAGGAATTACAAATGATTCACAATATTTTGACTTACTAAAATGAATATATTTTTAGATATTCGGACTGTCAAATTTTGGATTGGGCTGTATACTGTTGCTATATTATACACGTAACAAAATAATACCAAGAATGACCTTTTTAGGCTTACTTTTTCTAGAATACACTTTACCACAAAACTTACAAAACAAAATCATTTCTAAAAATTATTTAACTTAATAATGTTTTTGCTAACAAAAAAAAGTTAACAATAATATTAATTTCAAAAAAAAAATGTAAAAAAGTTATTCATAACATTAACATATAGAAAATTTATTACCTCATAAAATTCAAAATTACATAAAATATTTATACAATATTATTAAAATTCTAAAAAAATTTAATGTAACAAACTTATTCATAACGTTAACGTATGTAAATTCAATTAACTCATAATATTCTTAATTAAATAAAATACCTTAAACTACGTTATTTTTTTTCCATTCTATACTACATTATTAAAATATTAATTTCATAACTAACACTAAATATACTAAACTTTAATACAAACACACATAACTTCAATTTTCATAAAAAAATATATACTTAAAGCTAGCCCGTCCACCGGACGGGTCTAAAGGCTAGTATATATATATATATATATATATATATATATATATATATATATATATATATATATATATATATATATATATATATATATATATATATATATATATATATATATATATATGTATGTATGTATTATCATTTAAGTAGTTCATTTATCAATTTGTAAGTGTTTGGTTTAATATTGCCTATATTCTTATATCAGTATTTTTACTATGTAAGTGTAAAATTTTCAAGTTTAGCACGTCTAACATTTTTCATAGCAATATCTCACTAAACAGTATCAATAATCAAGTTTAGTAAATATATATATATATATATATATATATATATATATATATATATATATATATATATATATATATATATATATATATATATATATATATATATATATATATATATATAATTAGTTCACATAGCATAAAATACCCTAAGATCTATATGGTTAACTAATACGGTCCCATAATAAAATTCCAAAAAGATATTTATAAGTTATATTCCAGTTTTAAATAAAAGAAAAATCATTTTATTTTTATTTTATTTAAAAAATTTATCTGGTTCTCTATAACTAATGCTCTGATACCATTCTCTATGACACCCCGGGTAGGGTCAAAATATGCAGAAATATCCACGGTGATGTCACTAGGGTGGATCGATAACATATAGTCCATAGAGCATAAGATAAAGAGTTATTTAAATCAGTTTACATGTTTGATAACAAATAAAATAAAATTGTTTAAAACATGATAGACGGTGATTGTTTATGTTTCCCAAATAGAACCCCTGACGAGTCCTATGATGCAGATTTCTAAGATGCTGTAGACCATGCACACACGACGTACTAACTTTATATTCCTGTGCAAAACATACTAAAGGGGGTCAACATAAAGTTGGTGAATTTACAGATTTTAACAATTAATTAGTTTGGACATACATTAAGCATAGAAGTGACAATGCACAAAGCATTCTTACTAAACTGTAGATAACATTTGTTTATTTTTAGAAACTGAAGCTTAACCTCCGTAGTCCTCAATAGATGAGGACGTAGTGTCTTACAAAAAGACACCCTTCCAGTTCCAACATGACATACGTCTGTTGTCCCGGCCAAGGCACAGTGAGCATGACTCACCTAGACGGGGATGGTCAATCCCTAATAGATCTATTTATAACATTCGGGCGATTTACAACAATTTAACAGTTTCAATAATAATCAATCATAGTCAAGTTTATACAATCCAGTTGTGTCCATTATGTGTTTGCATATTTTCTTTCCCAAAAGGGAATGTTTTATCAAAAGTTTATATGGGGTTGTAAACTCACCTGGGAGTAGGCAATTGTTGTTTAATACGAATATCCAATTAAAGCTCACACCAAAGTTATGCCTAATTAGATAGTACATTCTTAATAGATAGTACAAAGAACATATATGTATTCTTATACAGATTTTAGTCAGTTCATTTATACTACGGTATTTATCTAAATAACCGTAGTTCAAGTATCATCAATATTCATTTAACTTATTTATATAAGTTCTATCTCTAAGTAAACATAAAATGCTTAACTATTAATATCAGTTAGCATACATGTATTTATAATAATCATTCAACTTACAATTAAGTTTCTTTATTTAGGTGGACATATAAGGTCTTACTTAAAATATTAATTTACGTTTTTCTGTTCAAGTAATATAATCACTCATTTACTATTATTAAGTAAACATAAAGATTTTACTTAATATTAGTTCACGTTCGTAGTTTATGTATTATACTCATTCATCTAAACTTTAATATTAAGTTTCATATTTTAAGTAGGATGTAAGACGTTCTACTTAAATATTAACATTCAATTTATCCAACGTTCTTATAAATTTTATTTTCTAAAAGTATATAAGTTTATGTATGAGTAATACATATTCATAGTCATTAATACAATTATTTCCTAAAGTAAATATAAATATTTTTTTTAAAAAAATATATAAAATATAATAATTTATTTAACTTTAAAGTTTCCATAAATTATTTTAATATAAAATAATTTAAACTTAAGAATTTATACCTTAATTCTTATGGTCTTAGTATTTTTAATTATGTTTCATTATAATTAAAATGGGTTTTAGGGTTATGGCTTGTTAATGTTTCGAAATATGGCCAAACTAGTCCCTCTATATTTTTAAACAATATAACTTTCGGATTTTACATATTTAGTACCTAGGGCTTGTTAAAGTTTCGGCTTATGGCAGATTTAGTCCCCCTAGTTATATCTAGGTTTTGTAACTTTTACTAAAATTACAAAAAACAGCCCCTAGGGCTTCTTTAAGTTTCGGCAATTTACAAGAAAGGTCCTTAGGGTTATAAAATGTCAAAATAACTTTGAGAAACTTCCCAAAATGGTCCCTAGGGTTTAATTTACCACGGATAGTATTTATTAAACCCTAGACTTTTGGATATTTACATTTTCAGTCCTTGTGTTTACTAGTTTATCAAAACAAGTTTCATAAGTTGCGGTTTTAGTCCTTAAGTTTCAAAAATTGTCATTTTCATCCAAAAAGTTTTTATAAGTTATATTTTATTATAAAAACTTCTATTTTAACATTCAAACTTTTATAAGGGCTCATTAAATGGGTTAAACATCTAATGGGCTATTTTAGTGAGCTTAAATATATTTCAAGTCCACTAATTTATTTAAATGGGCTTTTAAATCATTTATTGGGCTTAATACACTTTTAAGTCCTTTAATTAGTTAAATGAGCCTAAGTGTAATCTTAAGTCCATTTAAGTTACTAAGGTTTATCAAATGGGCTTATTGGGTCCATTAAGTTTTAGATTAACATTTCATGGACTTAATTAGTCCTTTAACATTACTTTATATTCTATGTATGTTTTTACTTAGGATATTCTTATAAGCTTATCATGAGCTTATTAATATTTAGTTTTAAATCTAAATAGATGAATAAAACTTAAAATTTGTTTTATGTGTTATACCCAAATTAGATCTAGGTGTGTTATAAGGTTACAAGTAAGTCATAAGCCCTAATAGAAGCTTATATCTCACGGCTAATATTGGTTATAGCTTATTAAGACAATTCAAGTCTCATTTTAAGGTTGCATGTAGTTTATAAGTGTTACAAAAATAGATCTAACTATGTACAAGTCAAGAAAACAAGTTACAAGTCCAAAATGAGATCTAAACTATGTCTAGACCTAAAAATCAAATATAGATCCATGTACACTCATATGTAACCCACGGCTATATTTTTAAATCTTGATATTTCCAAGATGAACACTTTAGCTAGTTTTTAAGTCTTGTAAATATTTACAAAAATACAATCATGATTATATAGGTTACATGCATGTTCCCAAGGCTACTATTATTCCAAGAAAACAATGTATAGCCCACGGCTATATTGTTTTCTCCCAATATTCCCATAAGATCTACTAGCTTATTTCATGTGTATCATGTTAAGTTAATATTTATCACTAGATCTAGGTTTATATAAGCATGCATGTACATCTAACCCATTTTAGGTCTTGTGTAACCCACGACTACATTTATACACATAAGTTGTATTTGTGGTTTTTAACATTGCATATAACATGTTACATTTCATATTCCATTATTCAAAACTTAGGAAACAAATCGTATAGTCACCACTAAATTTAGCCGTGACCTTTAAGGTCATGGTTTTCATGATCTTTAAGTTGCACAAGTTCATTTCATGAGATCTATGGTTATTGGTTAACCAAAGTCTCATCGACAAGATTTATAACTCATGCAAGGTTTAGATTTATAAAAGGTTTTATATGGTTTTTAATCAAGTTTAAAACATAACACATAAGTCATAAGTTTCTTATTCAAAGATTTTAAATCATGAACATGATTTGTATAAATATGTCGTAACCTATAAGGGTCATAGCTTTATCAAATCTTGATGTTAACATGTTATTTACTTGTGTTTATAGATGTATGATGATGCATGCATGAAGAAATGAAAGATTATGATGTGTATACCTCTCTTGCCCAAAGGTACCAAAAATGGTCTAGATGAACAAGGAGTTTTGAGATCTACTCAAGATGGTGAAGAAAACCCTAAAACAAACTAAGCCGTGGCCTTGATGATTTAGCTAGGGCTTGTTTATAGTGATTCTAAGAGAATGATACTACTAATGATTTGTAGTACAGATAAGACAAGAATCTTGGTGGATTTAATACTTGATTTTGGATGTATATGACTTTAAGCCGTATGATTTGAGAGAGAAGAGGGTGAGAGAACAAGATTGGATTGCATGTGTGTGAGAATGTGTGTGTTTAGGCTTAAAGAGGAGAGAGGGAAGGGAATGCAAAAGGCATGATTGCCTAGGTAAGAACACTTATGCCAAGTGTTGGTTTTTGTGTTTCCCATGCATCCCTTCTCCTTCCACATGCCCTTGGTGCCGTGTAAGGCTATCCAAAAGAGAGGGTGGGCTTATGTGGGCTTGTGTTGGGCTTAACACAAAGAGTACATGATCTTGGGCTAGTCCAAGAAGGTTTAGGTATGCCTATAATATGCATACATATATACACGGCTATGTATACATGGTGTAGCATATTTTCAAATTTTTGTTAGTTGTTGTATAATCAAATGTGGGTTATGCATTTTTACTACTTGTTTTATGTACAGAGTTTACATAGTCAAACTTATTATAACAAGTATGTATGTAAAAATATATGTGCATATTGGACAAGTTCACACATGACTTATAGAAATATAATACATGAGTTTGTGTTCTAAGATTTAATGTGTGAAATTTCATTACATAAAATCATGGTAAAATCATGGATTTTACACACGATATTAAATATCGTACCTGTGATTAGGTAGATTCAATTAAAAACCTCCTTGACAGGGTTTCGCGGCTGCACTAGCCGTTCTCTTTACTCGACCGTCTCAAAGCAAGACTACGAACATAAAGAGTGAATCAATTGGATAAATATCTGCTTGAATAAAGTCGTCAATTCAAAGTCCTGGAACAAGTTTGATTCATTAAGAATCTTACCATTGTTGCTTTCCAGTTGACACAAGCTTGATTCATAAAGAATCTTGCAAGTTACCTATCGTAGCGTTGTTTGATGTTGAAGCTAGAAGGATTTCCGTTCACCACTGTGAATATTAATAAATATCACTCTGAATGTTCTGGCAAGACCATAAAAATATTGCGTAGAAACCTGAAACGAGTTTTAATCGATAAAGAAACAAACCATTGTTGCTTTTCAGTTTTACATATGTTCTATTCATAAAGAATCTTACACATGACCTACCGCAATGCTGTTTGATGTTAACACTGGAAGGATTTCCACTCATCCTTCTGAATACTAGGTAGTATCACTCTAAGTGTTCTAGAAATATCGCAAAGATATAATGTAGGACTCTCTTGATCGTCATCCGTGTGTCCTAACGAGATTTGATTGATCTCTTGGCTCTAGACTCGATTTGTGCACATTTAGTGGTCGGACGCTGGAGCAGATGCCACCTATTCAATATCAACTATCTTGGAGTGAGAAACTCAATAGAATTCGTGTTGATCTCCGTGACAATAAAACAAACTTCTTTTGAGAGAAGCCTGGGTCAGCTGGGGAGGGGTTGTGCATTACATCACTGGGTCCATGATGCGTTGTCTTCATGATGTGTTGACCCGATTTCTGCCTAAGTTGTATGGAGGGCTTCTTTGTTTACACCATTTATCCTTACATTTCGTTTTCATTCTTCAACCCCTTCAATGCTTACCAAGACATCATTACTAGCACCTTGTTGTGATTGTTCCAGTGCTAGCATCAGTACTTAGTCGACATTCAGCTTCGTTCACATTCTACTCCATCTTTCCTAAGGACTTCTAATAATCTATTGGATTGTCCCTGGGAAGATCCCTCCGGTTCTGGTTGGATCATAGGACTTAAACCTAACCACCCTTTTGACACCAATAACGTCGTGGATTAGAGATGTTGTATGTGAGACCCCCAAAATATGACATGGAACAACTAGGCAACGACGGGGTAACACGTCATAGTACACGAAACAATGAATTACAGTTCATACAAAGCTGACGAAATAAAAACATATACATTACATCATAAAAGGGTCACAGTTTTTTGAAACATAGGTCCCAGAGTTTTAGAAGCGGAAAATTATATTATTTCGTCTCTATTTATAACATAAAGTTGCCCAAAAGATAGAATAAACTCCTGACAGTTTTTACTAAAAACAGTCTTTTAAAAGCGTCACAGAAATCTCCAAGCTGCGATAATATCCTGCGGGCTCCCATCCAAGCAAAGCTAAGTAATAATACCTGAGATTAAACATGTAAAATCGTCAACACAAAGTTGAGTGATATTCATAGGTTTAGTAATAAGGATGTGGAACACAAGCATTCATTTGTAAACAAGAAATAGGGGAAAATGGTTACGTACGATAACCATAGTCCGAAACATTATTATTGCTGTTTAGTTCATGAACCGAAGCTTAACTCAGTGTAAGTTCCTCTAGTCAGTATTCAGCCTAAATACTCAAGTGATAAACAAATATTTAGTGCGTCAAGGTAATCGGGACGGGGATAGTCAATCCCGATGGATCCACCCACAACATCCGCGCTTGGTAGCACGATTAATTAACGGTTCATGATCAATGAGAGGAAACTTAAGGCTAAAGACTAAAAGCAATAATATCAATGAAAATCAGTTGGAAATCCTCAAGCTCTAGAAAGCATATAATTTCTCGGTAGCATACAAATTCTGGATAGCATACAAGTTGAGGATAGCACACAGTTTTTTAAATGGTTCTGTTCCACCATGTAAAATCCCACCCTGTGTTAAGAAACCATGTACAAGTAAAAAGGGGGTATGAACTCACCTTAGCCACGAGGTAAGTCAATCGCGGTACTCAGCAAGTGAGTAGAAACAATGGTAGTGAGACGATCACCAACGATATGGATGCCCGGGAAATACGAAAACCGCAACCTATCAAAATAAGGCGCGCGTTAAGACTCGAACTCAATATCGATATATATACCAAATATAATATGACTCAAATGTTTTCAAAGTATTTATATTTCAAAACCATTGACACGAACCAAACGAATCCATTTATCCAACGTTACGTTACTCGTTAAAACACTTGAACACTTGAAAATGACTCGTTATACGACGCCAAGTCAACGCAAGTCAAACTATCCTTTAACCTTATTTGGACCAGTAGCTAAGTCATTTATATAATGAATAAGAACTTGAATAAGTCATCATGTCTGATGATGAATACTCAAACTCACGCAACACAAACATTGAACTGCGTGTCCAAAATAAAATCAGCAAGTACACCCCGAATGTACACACCGATCTACCCTATCTAGACTTATCCGTTTTAGATGAAAATTGGTGTCAAGGTCACTTCTAACCTGTATAAGATCTCACCAAAATTTGAGCCAATGTTCACACTTTAAAATCCATCAGCTCGACACTTTACTCAACTTCAAGTTTGGGACAGATTTGTGCACTTGTTTTGTAAAACCGTTTGGACCACTTTAAAAGTATTAACTCGACAATCCGTCTTTTGAAACCACTACTAGACTCATAAAACTCAGTTTGTAAACTTTAAAAACTGTAGTTACATTTATCTAACCAAGCCTAAAGTCCCCGAGAGTCGACCCAAAATCAGCCACAATTTTGGATTGTGCCGACTTGCGTCTCCCGGTACACGAAAACTAAAACTAGCATAACTTTTGACTCGTAATGACTTAGAAGCTCTGTCTTATACCAAAACGAGCGTCTTGGAAAACTCTACAACAATATCGAATAATCTTAGCCTTTCTCAGAACTTAAACCCACGAAAAATCTATGAAGGACCTACTGTCCCCAAATAGCCTTTTAGAAAACATGACAAATCAATTTTTCAACCAAAACCACTCATTCCCATACCTCTAGGGTTACTATACCATCACTCCTATTGATGAGGCTGCTTTTATACATAGTCTCATCGTCCAAAAAGGGCTTAAAATGCATTAAATATCATCAAAATACCCATATATATGCTTGTATTTGTTGCTTGTGTATTTTAGGTATGGATATTGAGAAAATGACAAAAGATCACAAGAATCATGCAAAAACGAACACGGGAAACGAAGCCGCACAATGAACCAAGCCCTAATGAAGAATTTTCCCAAGAAAACCCTTGTAGACTTGAAGAATTAGGAAGAAGGGTCCTCCAATATGGAAGAATTGACACTTTATACCCTTGTATCCTTATAATTACAAGTTTGGTCCCTAAAGTTTGTCAAAATTGCAAAAAGGGCCCTCCACTTTGAAGAATTGACAAGTTTAGCCCCTCAACAAAGCTAAATTGTCAACCATTATCCTACACAAAGTCAAATTTATCATGAAGTCCATCAAAGAACAAGAAAGTACAAGTTTAGTCCTTTGAAAATCCAAAAATTACCAAAAGGACCCTTGACTTTGAAGATTTTGCAAAAATGGTCCCTCATCAAACATGAATTGGCAACTTTAGTCCTCCAAAATATCCAATATGCAAGTCAAGACCTTTATCCTTGAAGAAAATACCAAACCAGTCCTTCAAGAATCCAAGATTGGCAAGAATTACCCCTGAAATCATTTTACAAAAGTTTTTGGGGCAAAAGTGTAAAAAGGCAAAAGTTGATAGGAAGAGTTTTGGCGTTGATAGCTATTTAAACTGAAAAGACAAGAGAAGAAGAGAAGGAGGGCTTAATTTGGCAGACAACCAAACTTACCTTAACCAACCACATCCTACCACCTCACCCCACTCACCACTTCCACCAATCACCATTCACCCTTCTTCCACATCATCCTCCACTCACCAGATTAATTACTTAATTAATCTTGGCGCCTTAACACCCAATTTAAAATAAATCTAACACTAATCCGGATCAAACACTCAACTATTTACCAAGAACACAATTGGGGTTTTCTTAATTACTTGTAATTAAACCTCAATAATGTGCAGATTAGTGACTGATAATCATGTTAACACAACCCAACCTTATAAACAGCTGCCACCTCACTCCCTTGTCCCACACAAGATTCCCCTGCACCAAGGAAGAACAAAACACCAAAAAGATAACAGCCATCCAACCATCCTCATTCAGCTTTCATTTTAAGCTTCTTTGTGAGCCCTTTGATCAACTTTCCATCTGCCAACTCATACAAATAGCCAAGAAATATCACATGATCTTCAAGATATTAAAATTTTCAAAGGGAAAATTGGGGACTTCACAGCTTTAGGGTTTATGTTTTTTAGCTCTTAACTAGTCCATGTAGCCTATATAAAGGCATTACGGTGCAACATTTGCAGTTTGCTTTTGGTTTTTCCTTGTTCAAGCACTTGTAAATACTTTTTTCAGTATTAATGAAATTATGTTAAGTGTGTTGAAGAAAGACAAAGTGCCATCTTATTTTATGCTTGTTTATGTTATTTGTTCACTAAATTTGAATCTCAAAACCTGTTTTTAAGGAGAGTGCAAAAGTTTGCATTTTTCCTTTAAGCTTGATATTTTGCTAAGTTCTTGTTTCAACCTTGGAATTCTTGGGTTATAGGGCTGATCATAGCTTCCTAATTGTGATATTAAGGTGTGGTGAGGCTTATAACTTGAGGATAATCAAGTGTGGGGTAACAAGGTTGCATTAATCTAGGCTTTTTAAGTTTCTGATTTTGATATTGTGCTACTTACCTTGTTGAATCTTAGCAGGGTTGTTATTGGAAGCTTGTGCTTGTTCTAGCTAGCACATAAGCTCATAAATTCGTGGGTGTGGATGTACATCCATGAGGTTTGTCTTGAAACCTTGAAAATTTGATAAAAATTGGATTTTTTGTGGATTTGTGCTATATTGTTGTTCTTGTTGATTTCTTGGCTTAAATCTGCTTAGTCTTTCATGATAATGTTGTTTATATGCTAGATTGATCATTTGGTAAACTGAATCTTGCTTTTGATTTGAAAAACTTGGTTTTGAAAAGTTAAAAGGGTGTTTGGGACTACCTGTTTAAGCTTGAATCTTGTTATTGTGTTATTAGAAGTGTGTATTTGTGGTTGTTATCTGATATATGCTTGGTTGAGAGAGTTTTGCTGAAAGTTATTAGACTTAAACCACCAAATCAAACAATCTGCTATAACTTGTTGATTATAACTGTTTTTGACCTAAGAATTTGGGAAAACCTAGAGTTTATGCATGCTTAGGGTTAAAAGCTGTTAAAACATCATTATTGTAACCTGTTTGTGAGATTTGAGGTGTTGAATCTGGCTTGTGTGTCAAATACATCAGCAAAGTGAAATCTGCTAGTGTTTAGTGTTCATCAATAACATTCATAAGCTTGAATCTTGACTTAGGCTTAAAGCCATTGCATGAAAACTGTTTAGACTTGTTTATTTGGGTTTTTAATAGCTTGTGTATGCATTTGGTTGAATTTGGTTGGCTGATTATTGCTAAAACTGCTTATAAGTGCTCAACTGCTTATTTGTTCATGTCTGTATCATATCTGGTGCTTTATTGATTAATCTGTATCAATTGGGTGATTGTGTTTGTGATCTTTTGATTGTTATTGACTCCTTTTGATCCAAAGATCATTTGGGTGCCTTTTTCTAATCTGAATTTCCAAAATGTTCACTAAAGACAAAAAGTCAAACAAGTCAAGCAGTGGAAAAAGTTTCCACTGCTCAACACCCAAAACTAGCCCCTGCTAGTGTTATTTTGAACTCAGCTTATCAATAAGCTATTTTAGCTTATCCAGACCTGCAACAACTTATTTTTTGTGATAGATCTTCATTATTTGACCCATTTGATTAGACTGGAGCTTATTGGACTTTGACTTTGACTTTTTGCTAGAAAACCAACTTATTTGACTTTTACATAAGTGCTTATTTGCTTTTTCCAGCTTATTGAGTCAGCTTATTTGAAAACTCTTTGTTTATTTAGCTTAATTAAGTCATTTAAAAGCTTTAGAAACTTGAATCAGCTTTTGGGGTGGCCTAGAACTCAAAAACGACTATTTTGTCGTTTTCTGTAGATTGCTTATTGCATTTTCAGGCTTATTCCTTTGGCTTATTTCAAATTTCTTTTTACAAAAGTCTTATTTAGGACAAAAGAAGCTTGTGTGTCTAATTTCAGCATATGGCATTGGCTTAAAGCTTAATGGGCCAAAAAGCCCATTAAGAATAAGCTGTTTGGTATAAGCTAGCTTATTTCACACTTTCAGCTTTTGGGCCTTTGGAAAAAGTTATTTAAAATCAAATTTTGAGTCAAGTAGTGCTTTTTGGGCTTCTTTTGGACACTTTTTTATATTGGACCCAAATTAGCCCATTTAGTGATCTATATTGGGTATAGCCCACTTTTTAGGCCCATTAAGGGTATTTAGGTAATTTCACTTTCATTTCTGAGTTACTTAGGTTAAATTAAGTTAGTTTGCAACTTTTTAGAAATTTTTATGATTTTTGGATTTTTAATAATATTTTAATATTATTTTATTGTTAAAAATTAAAAGTCTCATTTTCTAAGTTTTTATATTTTTCCTAGATTGAAGAGACTTAATTAGGAATTTTGCAACTTTCCAAATATTTTTAGAGTCTTTTAATTATTTTCTAGAATTAATTTAAGTTTTAATTGATTTTAATAGTTTTTAATTGTTTAAAAATAGTTTTTAGTGGTTTTAAAATTTTGAAAAATACTTTTTAGCTTAATTAGGGTATTTTTGAGGTTTACAAACTTTAAAATCTTGTTTTGGACTTTTTAATAGTTAATTTTGATTTTTAGGGCTTTAGTTAGCATTAAAAAGTCATTATTTAATTAATTAAAAGGTTTTGGCAAGTTTGGATTTTTTGTAAACTCTTAGAATATTATTCTGGATTTTTAGTAATTTTTAGTAATTTTTAGGAATTTTTAGGTTAAAATATTAATTTTAGTGCTTTTTACGGTTTTACGTGTACACCTTTTTCGTCTTAGTTTAATACGACATCGTAACCGTCATTCTCTTCTTATCCCATTTCTATTTTTCTTTCTCACAAATATAATCACAAAGATAATCATTTCATTACACACACTAAGCCTCCTTGAGAACGATTCCCCACTTTGGGTCATTTGTACACGGTTTTCCTAAATCGTCGTACTTAATACTTGTCACTTTTGCTCTCTTTTCCTAAAGAGTAGTGAAACCTCTACATCAATTTTGGCGCCGCTGCCGGGGAGGGGTGTCGTGTTTTGATTTAGAATTGTTGTTTTTATATACTAACCAAAATAGTATTTGTATTAGTAGCACTCTACTAATACATATTATCGGTTTTTGATTTTTGTGTGAATACTATTACTATATTGTATACGTAGAACAATAAATTCACAAGTACTCCAAATACATGAGAAATCACGACCTTTACTTGGGAGGTCATTACCCAATCATTGTATTCGAATCTCAAACCAAAGAAAAAGGCAAAAATAGATAAATACTTTCGTGAAGCTCAATCTTGAAAAATACAAACTATAAGGTGGGTATAAGGCGGATATTATAAAATATATCCTAAGGAAAAAGGCTCTTAAGTGCTTCGCGCCGCCTCGTTTCCCCGCTTGCTTGTGAGTATTTGATTTTGAGAGCTAATCGAGGGTTTTTCCGCCCAAAGTATTACTAAGTACCATATATATTTCATTGATTAAACCCTCTTGAACGTTTTGGTGTTCCACCAATGTTCTAAAGTCATCGAAGGCGTTCACTTCACGTGATCGTGTTCATTCCTTGGGGCTTCTTTAATCAAGAGATTTGATTAAGGAGGAGATTTGTAGATTTGTGTCTACTTAATACATTCACCAAAATCCAAAAAGGTTAATACAATCAAAAACCACAAAAAAATTGAAAAATACAAAACAGCAAAAAGAATCTTCTTTGCTCGTCCCCTCGTTGTACGTGACGTTTATGCTAACTCGTGATCAAGCAAGACGTGCACGTAAACGAAAGAACAAAACTCCCACTCCCAATCTTTCTAGTGAGGAGTCTCCTATTGATGAACCCATTGTAAGAGAAGCACCAACCATGGCGAATCGAACTATGATGGAGTTAATTCAAGCACCCACCGAGGGTTATGGAGAGGCTATTGTGATTCCCGCTATCCTTGCAGAGAATTTTGAGGTGAAAACGGGTTTGTTGTCGATGATCCAAAACAAAAAATTTCGTGGTGATGAGAAGGACAATCCACACAACCATATCCGCCAATTCAATCGTCTTACCGCCACTTGCAAGTTTAAGGATGTCTCGAATGACTCGATTAAGATGATGCTTTTTCCGTATTCCTTAGCGGGGCCCGCTAAAATTTGGTTAGAGAAAGAGCCACCCAATTCTATATTGACGTGGAAGGATCTCGTGTCTAAATTTGTGAACCAATTTTTTCCGCCCTCTAAGACTACGCACTTGAAAAACGAGATTTCAAAATTTTCACAAGAGTTTAATGAAAGTTTTTCAACGGCTTGGAATAGGTTTAAGGAAATGTTACATGAATGTCCTCATCGCGGTTTTTCCGAATTGCATCAAATTGACACGTTTTACAATGGACTTAATGATCATGAAAGGGATTATTTAAATGCCACCGCGGGTGGTAATTTTTTGTGTAAAACGGTTGAGGAAGCTTTGGTGATAATTGAGAATAGATCTAAGGTGTATAGTCCTCGTAGCATGTCTAGTGTTCGTAAGGCTTCGTCTTCGGCTTCACCTTCTTTGTCTACTACCATCGATGCTTGCCAAATTGAGGCGAACTTGGAAAACAAGATTTTTGATAAGCTAAAAGGACTTTGGATTGAGTTTAAAGTTGGTGAACCAAGTGCTCCCGCTACGGCTAAAGCGGTTGAGGTTTCGTGCATGTATTGTGGTGGAGGTCATGATTTCTCCGAGTGCATTACCAACGGTGGTAACACTTCGAGTGCCTACGCGGCCACGGGAAATTACAACCAAAACGCTCAAGTTTCCCGCTCTAATCAATTGACTCCACCGGGTTTTGGTTCAAATCAAAATGCTAACAACAACTATCGCAACAATCAAGTTGGTTTCAAAAACAATTTCAACAAAGGAAACTATGGAAATCAAGGGGCTAATAATCAAGTTTCAAACAAAAATCAAAATGATTTTCAAAACAACAACAAGGGTTTGCAAACGTTGAAAGATCTTCCAAATGAGTTTGTTGAATACGCTAATGGGAATGATGCTAGGTTTGACAATATTCAAAAAGAAATCATTAGCCTAAGATCCGAGTTTAAGAACGACTTGAAAAAAGAGTTGAAAAATGAGTTAGCTAATGAACTTAAGATCCATACCAACAAGATGGAAGGAACCGTAACTAGGTTGCAACAAAACCAACAAAAAATGGAACAAGGGAAACATGAGATAAAACAAGAAATGGTTAAAGCCGAGAAGAGGCAATCCAAGTTTGAAGATAAAATCTCATCTATGTTTGAGGCAATTATGTGTAAACCGTCTTCGAGTAGTCTTCCTAGCAACACCGTATCAAACCCCTAAGGGTGAGATGAAAGTGATTACCACACGTAGTGGTAAGAAACTTAAGGAACCGACTCCTCAACCAATTGCTCCTACGGAGGAAGCAATTGAGGAAGAACCCGAGGTGGTGGTCCAAAAGGAGCATGTCCTAATCCCACGAAGTACCGCTCATGCCACACCTACGGTTGACCCATTACCAACATTGGAACCTGAGATTCCAAAGGCTATGCCTACTATGCCTCAACTCACACCACCTTTGCCCTATCCATCGAGACTTAGGAAGGAGAAACATCAAGAGCGTGACAATTATCAATTTGAGCTTTTTATGAAAATGTTTCGTGATTTGCACTTTAATGTGAGTTTCGCTGATGCTTTGGTCATGATGCCTCGATTTGCCGCTAACTTTAAGAGTATGTTGAACAACAAGGAGAAATTGCACCAATTGTCTAGTTGTTCGTCGGTTTATCTTAATCGC
Source organism: Glebionis coronaria (assembly GCA_025667525.1). Taxonomy (NCBI): domain Eukaryota; kingdom Viridiplantae; phylum Streptophyta; class Magnoliopsida; order Asterales; family Asteraceae; genus Glebionis; species Glebionis coronaria. The sequence goes on from CM046876.1 coordinate 371,197,905, forward strand.
ATACCTCAAAAAGTCGGTGATCCCGGTAAATTTTTGATCCCTTGTGCAATCCAAGATATGGAGGAATGCTTCTCCTTGGCCGATCTTGGTGCTAGCATTAATTTGATGCCACTTGCAATCTTCAAGTCGCTCAATCATCCTAATCTTACTCCTTCATTAATATCTATCGAGTTGGCCGACCATTCCACGATTCCCGCATGTGGATTGGCGGAAGACGTTTTTGTGAAAGTGGGGAAGTTCTACTATCCCGTAGACTTTATCGTTGTTGATATCCCCACGGATCCTCAAGTTCCTCTTATTTTAGGTCGTTCGTTTTTAGATACGTCTATGGCTTTGATCGATGTTCATGCTAGAAAGATCACCTTACGTTTCAACGACGAGGAACTTGTTATAAACGCAACTCAAAACTCTCAAATTTCTCATGTTTATTCCGTTGCAACCATAAACCTCGTTGATATGATCGACGTGGTTTGCGAGGAATTTTCACAAGAAGTTCTAGGTTTTGGTGATGAAAAAACTAGTGGCAATCCCACTATGTTAGATCCAATACTTGATAATTCGACACCAACCTTCACTCCATTTGAAGGTGGTGGTTTTACGTTGGAAGAATTCGATGTTCCACGCACTTGTAACGAAGACCTAGACAACGATGAGGACTTCTCGATTATCAAGGATTTTCTTAATGATTTCCCATTTCCTCCACCCGAGGAGGTTATGAGTATCGAGCCCAAATCTTCACTTGAGGAACCACCGATCCTCGAGTTGAAATATTTACCTCCTCATCTCGAATATGTCTATTTGGAGAAGGACGACAAGTTGCCGGTTATTATTGCAAAGGAACTTTCGAATGATGAAAAAACCACACTTGTCGATGTTCTAAAGGATCACAAAGGGGAAATTGCGTGGAAGTTATCCGACATTAAGGGGATCGATCCCAAGTTTTGTACCCACAAAATCTTAATGGAGGAGGATTACAAGCCCGCAATCCAATGTCAAAGGAGGGTGAACCCCAAAATTCACGACGTCATCAAAAAGGAAGTCCTTAAACTCCTTGACGCGGGAATGATTTACCCTATTTCCGATAGCCCTTGGGTGAGTCCTATTCATTGTGTCCCTAAAAAGGGAGGAATGACCGTTGTGCCAAACGATGCCAACGAGTTAATTCCCACTAGACTCGTGACCGGATGGAGAGTGTGCATTGACTATCGTAAGTTAAATGAAGCCACTCGAAAAGACCATTTTTCCTTGCCCTTCATGGACCAAATGTTGGAGCGTCTTGCGGGGAACGATTTCTATTGCTTTTTAGATGGTTTTTTCGGTTACTTCCAAATTCCCATCGATCCTCGTGATCAAGAAAAAACTACGTTTACGTGTCCATATGGAACGTTCGCCTATCTTAGAATGCCATTCGGACTTTGCAATGAACCGGGAACCTTTCAAAGGTGCATGATGGCTATTTTTCATGACATGATCGAGAAGACGATGGAAGTCTTCATGGATGACTTTTCCGTGTTTGATAGTTCGTTCACTTCGTGTTTTTCTAATCTTGAGAGAATGTTGAAACGTTGTGAGGAAACCAACCTTGTGCTAAATTGGGAAAAGTGTCATTTTATGGTTAAGAGTGGAATCGTCTTAGGGCACAAGGTCTCGAAAGCGGGGATTGAGGTAGATCAAGCTAAGGTTGACATCATCGCCAGATTACCTCATCTCAAAACCGTTAAGGGAGTTAGGAGTTTCCTAGGCCACGCGTGCTTTTATCGTCGATTCATCAAGGATTTTTCAAAGATCTCTCGACCCATTACACATCTTCTTGAAAAAGAGGCACGTTTTGTCTTTGACGAAGATTGTGTACGAGCCTTTGAAATCCTTAAAAAGAAACTTACCGAAGCTCCCATTCTTGTTGCTCCCAATTGGAACCTCCCCTTTGAGCTCATGTGTGATGCTAGTGACTATGCTATTGGGGCCGTATTGGGGCAACGTCATGAAAAGCACTTCTTGCCTATTTACTATGCTAGCAAGACGATGACCGAGGCTCAACTTAAATACACTACAACGGAAAAGGAGTTCCTTGCTATGGTGTATGCATTTGAGAAATTTCGACCTTATATCGTCTTGACGAAATGCATAGTGTATACGGATCATTCGGCTATCAAGTATCTCATGGCTAAACAAGATGCAAAGCCGAGATTACTTCGTTGGATTCTCCTCCTTCAAGAATTTGACCACAAAATTGTTGACAAAAAAGGAGCCGAGAATCTAGCGGCCGATCATCTTTATCGTTTGGAAGATCCTCACAAAGTGTTTACGAGCCCAAGGAAATCACCGAAACATTTCCGCTTGAGACACTTGGTGTAGTGAATTCTAAGCTTGATTCTTCCACCCCATGGTTTGCGGACTTTGTAAATTACCATGCGGGTAACTTCATCATCAAGGGTATGACGACTCAAGAAAAACGAAAATTCTTTCGTGACGTCAAGTTCTACTTTTGGAACGACCCTTACTTGTTTCGAACATGTGAGAATCAAATCATCCGACGTTGTATATTTGGCACCAAAGCTTCTAACATCCTTAGAGCTTGCCATGAGGGACCCACGGGAGGTCACCACGGTGCTAATCTCACAGCTAAGAAGGTGTTTGATGCCGGCTTCTTTTGGCCTACTATTTACCGAGATGCACAAGATCTTGTGAAGTCGTGTGATTCATGCCAACGATAAGGAAAAGCCTCACAAAAAGATGAAATGCCACAAAATATCATCCAAGTGTGTGAGATCTTTGACGTTTGGGGTATAGACTTTATGGGGCCGTTCCCATCATCTCGTGGTAATTAGTATATCCTCGTTGCGGTTGACTACCTATCTAAGTGGGTGGAAGCTAAGGCTTTGCCCACCAATGATGCTCGTGTGGTAGTCAAGTTTTTGAAGAGCTTGTTTTCTCGATTTGGAACCCCTCGTGCGATCATAAGCGATCGTGGAACCCATTTTTGTAACGACCAATTCGAAAGGGTCCTAAGGAAATATGGGGTTACACATCGGCTTTCTACGGCTTATCACCCACAAACGAGTGGGCAAGTCGAGGTTTCAAACCGAGCTTTGAAGAGGATCTTGGAGAGATCCGTTCGGGAGAACCGACAATCTTGGTCGGATAAGTTGGACGATGCTTTATGGGCCTTTAGGACCGCTCATAAGACGCCCATTGGGTGCACTCCCTATAAGCTTGTGTATGGGAAAAATTATCATTTGCCAATTGAATTAGAACACAAGGCTTATTGGGCCCTAAAGCATTGTAATGATGATATGGAGACCGCGAGAAACACCGAAAAATGCAATTAAATGAATTGGATGAATTGAGGGACATTGCTTACGAAAATTCATTGATTTATAAAGAAAAAACTAAAAAGTTGCATGATTCTAAAATTAAAAACCGGGTTTTTAACATTGGGGATCAAGTTTTGCTTTTTAATTCTCGCTTGAAAATCTTTTTCGGTAAGTTGAAATCCCGTTGGTCCGGTCCATTCACCGTGACTCAAGTATTTCCATATGGGACCATCGAGCTAGCTCAAAATGATGGCCCTAATTTCAAGGTGAATGGACATAGGTTGAAGCACTACTTTGGCGGGGAAGTTCCATCCTTGAACTACCTCGACCAAGTCACCTTCCCTAATGATAATTAGTATTGAGGGGATCGAGTCGAGCTCATGACTCGGTAATCAAAAACGAGGTGCCTCGTGGGGGAGTCCCATGCTTATCCTATGTACATATTATCACTTTATAATGTAGTAACGTGTGGGGATTTGTGCCCTTCCAACCTTTGTTCCATGGTTGTTTGTGAATTGTGGACTCTAGATGATCATTATCTTCACGATTGGAGCCTCTCGTGTTCGTTTTATGGGAGCACTCGATCGTTTGCTTTGAAGACTTTCTCAATATCCATGATATATCCTTTTGATGTTCTAACCTTAGGTTTTTAGCACACTTCATAAACGGCTTTAAATTTAACGGTTACACCCTTTCCATGCTAGATTAGGCATTCGACTACGTCTCTAGTATGGGGGTGTTTGCACCCCTAGACTCGAAACATTGAGGACAATGTTTAACTTTAGTATGGGGGGTGAATAGATACTTGCCTTGCCAAACCTTCACGCTTTCCAAAGTTTATCTTTTTGTTTATCGTTTGTTACAAAATAAGGCTAAAAATGGCCAAATTTTAAATTTTTCTCATGTTTTATAAGTGTTTGAAGACACGAATGTAGGTTTTCCAATGGCGAGAATAAGAGTCATTTTTTACTCGACCGTGCGTGTTGAGCACTTAGCTTTGATTCCTTAACTTCACATTAGGCTAAGTCTCTTAAATGAGGACGAGAAATGATAGGGTTAATTATAAGTTACTATGCTAAACGTAGAGTACTCGTATTCTTTCAAAAACTCATGTGTTCTCGTTGTTTGCTTATTCTCCCTTCGCATGTAAATATTTTTTGCTTAATAAATATTGACTTAGCGGTTTAGTTGGGATTGTTGGGTTTCTAGTCTTTTCTAGTAGCTTCCGTGTAATTAAATTGGGAAGACATTAAGGTATCGCCAGCGTCACGGTTTTGAAGTATTGGGACCCGAATAATCAAAAGCTTCACCCAATAATAAGATTTCAAGTGCTCACCTAAATCAAGCAAACAATTTGAAGCCCCACAAGGCCGAAAAATCTATGCAAAATTGAAAGTGAATCAAGCCTTAATCTTCGAAGCTTTAAAAATCCAAAATTCGCCTTAGCGTGAGGATATACGTCTTTGGCTAATAAAACTACCGATGAGGTGGATAATAAAAGGCAAGGCAAGACCCAAGTCATAATAAAAGCTTCATGGCGAAGTTGAATAAAAGATGGAGGTAAACCAAAGATAATAAGGCCCTTCCGTTAGGGGGCGTATAAAAGTCTTGGTAATAAGTCTCATGTTCAAAACCGTTATAAAACCGTGTTTATCGATTCTTCTTATTGAGTTAATTTTTTGACATCGTTGTCTATTAGGAGGGGTTATTGATTTGATGGTCTTGGTTACACCGTTAGGACTCTATTTTTAGACCTAAATCTCTATTATCGCATAAGTCAAACAATGTATCCTCGTGAAACATTCAAGACAATATAAAATATAAGAGATACAACTTAGGAATAATGGGAGGATAAGTACGTGATTAGGGCATATGAGTAGTGTTAGCATTACTAACTTATAATGACAATGATCTCGTTGCACGCTTGGCATGGAATTAGGGTGAAAATCGAGGATGATGAAATTATTTCTAACGAAGCATTCACGTGTTCTTATGCTATGAACCTAAACGTCCCATTTTGCGATGAAAATCATACATTATGTCTAAAACACAAGTAGTAGTAACAATATTAGTAGTGTAGCTAGTTTTTCATTCAATAAAGTGAATAAAAATGAATTTTGGAGACGCTACGATACTTTATTCTAGCATTGCGTGAGGGCACGGCAATGGTTTAGTATGGGAGAGTGATGAGACTACTTTTACACATAGTCTCATCGTCCAAAAAGGGCTTAAAATGCATTAAATATCATCAAAATACCAATATATATGCTTGTGTTTGTTGCTTGTGTATTTTAGGTACGGATATTGAGAAAATGACAAAAGATCACAAGAATCATGCAAAAACGAACACAGGAAACGAAGCCGTACAATGAACTAAGCCCTAATGAAGAATTTTCCCAAGAAAACCCTTCAAGACTTGAAGAATTATGAAGAAGGGTCCTCCAATATGGAAGAATTGACACTTTATACCCTTGTATCCTTATAATTACAAGTTTGGTCCCTAAAGTTTGTCTAAATTGCAAAAAGGGCCCTCCACTTTGAAGAATTGACAAGTTTAGCCCCTCAACAAAGCTAAATTGTCAACCATTATCCTCCACAAAGTCAAATTTATCATGAAGTCCTTCAAAGAACAAGAAAGTACAAGTTTCGTCCTTTGAAAATCCCAAATTTACCAAAAGGACCCTTGACTTTGAAGATTTGGCAAAAATGGTCCCTCATCAAACATGACTTGGAAACTTTAGTCCTCCAAAATATCAAATATGCAAGTCAAGACCATTATCCTTGAAGAAAATACCAAACCAGTCCTTCAAGAATCCAAGATTGGCAAGAATTACCCCTGAAATCATTTTACAAAAGTTTTTGGGGCAAAAGTGTAAAAATGCAAAAGTTGATAGGAAGAGTTTTGGCGTTGATAGCTATTTAAACTTAAAATACAAGAGAAGAAGAGAAGGAGGGCTTAATTTGGCAGACAACCAAACTTACCTTAACCAACCACATCCTGCCACCTCACCCCACTCACCACTTCCACCAATCACCATTCACCCTTCTTCCACATCATCCTCCGCTCACCAGATTAATTACTTAATTAATCTTGGCGCCTTAACACCCAATTTAAAATAAATCTAACACTAATCCGGATCAAACACTCAACTATTTACCAAGAACACAATTGGGGTTTTCTTAATTACTTGTAATTAAACCTCAATAATGTGCAGATTAGTGATTGATAATCATGTTAACACAACCCAACCTTAAAAACAGCTGCCACCTCACTCCCTTGTCCCACACAAGATTCCCCTGCACCAAGGAAGAACAAAACGCCAAAAAGATAACAGCCATCCAACCATCCTCATTCGGCTTTCATTTTAAGCTTATTTGTGAGCCCTTTGATCAACTTTCCATCTGCCAACTCATGCAAACAGCCAAGAAATATCACATGATCTTCAAGATATTCAAATTTTCAAAGGGAAAATTGGGGACTTCACAGCTTTAGGGTTTATGTTTTTTAGCTCTTAACTAGTCCATGTAGCCTATATAAAGGCATTAGGGTGCAACATTTGCAGTTTGCTTTTGGTTTTTCCTTGTTCAAGCACTTGTAAATCCTTTTCTCAGTATTAATGAAATTGTGTTAACTGTGTTGAAGAAAGACCAAGTGCCATCTTATTTTATGCTTGTTTATGTTATTTGTTCACTGAATTTGAATCTCAAAACCTGTTTTTAAGGAGAGTGCAAAAGTTTGCATTTTTCCTATAAGCTTGATATTTTGCTAAGTTCTTGTTTCAACCTTGGAATTCTTGGGTTATAGGGCTGATCACAGCATCCTAATTGTGATATTAAGGTGTGGTGAGGCTTATAACTTGGGGATAATCAAGTGTGGGGTAACAAGGTTGCATTAATCAAGGCTTTTTAAGTTTCTGATTTTGATATTGTGCTACTTACCTTGTTGAATCTTAGCAGGGTTGTTATTGGAAGCTTGTGCTTGTTCTAGCTAGCACATAAGCTCATAAATTCGTGGGTGTGGATGTACATCCATGAGGTTTGTCTTGAAACCTTGAAAATTTGATAAAAATTGGTTTTTTTGTGGATTTGTGCTATACTGTTGTTCTTGTTGATTTCTTGGCTTAAATCTGCTTAGTCTTGCATGATAATGTTGTTTATATGCTAGATTGATCATTTGGTAAACTGAATCTTGCTTTTGATTTGAAAAACTTGGTTTTGAAAAGTTAAAATGGTGCTGGGACTACCTGTTTAAGCTTGAATCTTGTTATTATGTTGTTAGAAGTGTGTATTTGTGGTTGTTATCTGATATATGCTTGGTTGAGAGAGTTTTGCTGAAAGTTATTGGACTTAAACCACCAAATCAAACAATCTGCTATAACTTGTTGATTATAACTGTTTTGACCTAAGAATTTGGGAAAACCTAGAGCTTATGCATGCTTAGGGTTAAAAGCTGTTAAAACATCATTATTGTAACCTGTTTGTGAGATTTGAGGTGTTGAATCTGGCTTGTGTGTCAAATACATCAGCAAAGTGAAATTTGCTAGTGTTTAGTGTTCATCAGTAACATTCATAAGCTTGAATCTTGATTTAGGCTTAAAGCCATTGCATGAAAACTGTTTAGACTTGTTTATTTGAGTTTTTAATAGCTTGTGTATGCATTTGGTTGAATTTGGTTGGCTGATTATTGCTAAAACTGCTTATAAGTGCTCAACTGCTTATTTGTTCATGTCTGTATCATATCTGGTGCTTTATTGATTAATCTGTATTAATTGGGTGATTGTGTTTGTGATCTTTTGATTGTTATTGACTCCTTTTGATCCAAAGATCATTTGGGTGCCTTTGTGTAATCTGAATCTCCAAAAATTTCACTAAAGACAAAAAAGTCAAACAAGTCAAGCAGTGGAAAACGTTTCCACTACTCAACACCCAAAACTAGCCCCTGCTAGTGTTATTTTGAACTCGGCTTATCAATAAGCTATTTTAGCCTATCCAGACCTGCAACAACTTATTTTTTGTGATAGATCTTCATTATTTGACCCATTTGATTAGACTGGAGCTTATTGGACTTTGACTTTGACTTTTTGCTAGAAAACTAACTTATTTGACTTTTACATAAGTGCTTATTTGCCTTTTCCATCTTATTGAGTCAGCTTATTTGAAAACTCTTTGTTGATTTTGCTTAATTAAGTCATTTAAAAGCTTTAGAAACTTGAATCAGCTTTTGGGGTGGCCTAGAACTCAAAAACGACTATTTTGTCGTTTTCTGTAGATTGCTTATTGCATTTTCAGGCTTATTCCTTGGGCTTATTTCAAATTTCTTTTTACAAAAGTCTTGTTTAGGACAAAAGAAGCTTGTGTGTCTAATTTCAGCTTGTGGCATTGGCTTATAGCTTAATGGGCCAAAAAGCCCATTAAGAATAAGTTGTTTGGTATAAGCTAGATTATTTCACACTTTCAGCTTTTGGGCCTTTGGAAAAAGTTGTTTAAAATCAAATTTTGAGTCAAGTAGTGCTTTTTGGGCTTATTTTGGACACTTTTTTATATTGGGCCCAAATTAGCCCATTTAGTGATCTGTTTTGGGTATAGCCCACTTTTTAGGCCCATTAAGGGTATTTAGGTAATTTCACTTTCATTTCTGAGTTATTTAGGTTAAATTAAGTTAGTTTGCAACTTTTTAGAATTTTTTATGATTTTTGGATTTTTAATAATATTTTAATATTATTTTATTGTTAAAAATTAAAAGTCGGATTTTCTAAGTTTTTATATTTTTCCTAGATTGAAGACACTTAATTAGGAATTTTGCAACTTTCCAAATATTTTTAGAGTCTTTTAATTATTTTCTAGAATTAATTTAAGTTTTAATTTATTTTAATAGTTTTTAATTGTTTTAAAATCGTTTTAGTGGTTTTAAAATTTTGAAAAATACTTTTTAGCTTAATTAGGGTATTTTTTGAGGTTTACAAACTTTAAAATCTTGTTTTGGACTTCTTAATAGTTAATTTTGATTTTTAGGGCTTTAATTAGCATTAAAAAGTCATTATTTAATTAATTAAAAGGTTTTGGTAAGTTTGGAATTTTTGTAAACTCTTAAAATATTATTGTCGATTTTTAGTAATTTTTAGGAATTTTTAGGTTAAAATTTTAATTTTAGTGCTTTTTACGGTTTTACGTGTACACCTTTTTCGTCTTAGTTTAATACGACATCGTAACCGTCATTCTCTTCTTATCCCATTTCTGTTTTTCTTTCTCACAAATATAATCACAAAGATAATCATTTCATTACACACACACTAAGCCTCCTTGAGAACGATTCCCCACTTTGGGTCATTTGTACACGGTTTTCCTAAATCGTCGTACTTAATACTTGCCACTTTTGCTCTCTTTTCCTAAAGAGTAGTAAAACCACTACATCACCTATCAACCAAACACTCCTAAAAACACTTGTATGAAAAATCTAACAAAAATCAAAGATTAAAAATAAGACTTTTTATGATCAAAACAACATAATCTTACCAAAAACAACACATGCATGATGATTAAAACATCATACAACCATGAAATCATAAGTTTATAAAAACTTGATGCATGTGTACAAATTTAGTTTCATTAGAATCACAAGAACATTTTAGGATGGGGTCTAATTTTAGTTTTGATTAAATCATGGTGGATGATGGTGTTTTGTGGTGTTTATGTGGCGGCAAAAATGGAGGTGGGAGAGAGTTGTGGTGTTTGATTTTTTTGTAAGGTTGTATGTATGTGTTTTTGTGTAAGAAAAGAGTTTATATATGTTGGTAGTGGAGGGACCTAAGTTGCCAATTTGAAAACTTGTGGACTTAAAAAAAGTTAATAGTTTTAAAGGATAGAAAATGGTTATTGGTAAATATTGAAAATATTTACGGGGCTCGGGTTTCGTAAAAATACTTTTCAAAAGTTACAATGCATCATAAAAATGATTACACGATTTCCCGACACGACTTAATACGTAATTAAAACGAAATCGTCGAAAATATTAATTATCGAAACAATCGATGAATAAACATAAACTTTTGGGCATCCGTCGGTATCGCGATCACTAGGAATTCTTGTTGTACATTGATTTTGAATAAACTCGTTGTAAAACGCACGCGAGTGATTTTAAATCAAAAACTTGATTTAAATAAATATGGAAAAATAAAATAAAAAATTTATAATTCCCGATAAAGTATTTATCAATGATCCGAAAATACTTGAAAAGTATAATTTATTGAAAATTAATATAATCTCAGGATTTACATATAAAATACAAGAAAACGAAATACGTTAAAAATTCAGAAACACGAATAAGAAAAATAAAATAATGCTGGGAAAAGTACGGGTTCTCATAGTCTTCCCCCCTAAAGGAACTCTGGTCCCCAGAGTTCTCCTGAAAACAGTAGAAGATGCAAACAAGAGGAGGTACAAAGTGTAGAACAAAATTCATTGCTTCCCAGGAAATTTCTGCATCACGACGAACCTTAACAATTTGAACTCACTATGCTTCAGTTTCTTAAATCATTTTCGTATAACTTTTCAGTCTCGGATTAGAATAACACTCTTTCAATACGGAGATACATCAAGAGATAGAGTTGTTGAAAATACGTGCGATAAACTATCAAGAATGAACACAAGAATCGCTTAAACAGGCAAAGAACGATAAAATGAACCAAGATTGTAAATCAACAAGGAGTTGCAATTTGTGCAACTGTAAAGCGTGAAATTCTTAAAACGTAACAATCTAGTTACAACGGAAATAGAAGGGAGAAATGAATCATATAATCATTTAAAATACAAGTTGTCACAATCAGTTGCCGAGGAGTTTGGTATTACTTTAAAACTTATTTTCTTTATTAAAAGAAAATTTTACAAGGTGCAGTGATTTAAAAATCAAACTCTATATAAAATGAGTGGGTACACAGTTGTCAAATCTTTTTCTTGATCAAGACTTTAAGGTAAAAGTAACTCGGTTCAAATAGTTATTTTGATCAGCTTAAGAGCTTTTCGGGTGACTACATGAAATTATCGTTAAAAACTCAGGTTTATCGTTACCATTAGGAAAAAAAGTCAGATTTTCCAAGTTATTTAGAATCATCGTTAAAATTAAAAATAAATTTAATAATTTCATTAGGTTGACAGTAAAGTATGATAAAATCAATTACTTTAAAAGATACAACTTGACACTGTTTAAACATAAGTTATAAATTTACCCAAGAGGATGTACAGATTCTATATTAAACTTGAAATGGGTGTTTTGACAATTTAAACATTTGGAAAAATGTATAAAACGTTATTAAAAATTAATAATAATTTTTAGAAATTCAAGAAAGTGTTGAAGATATCAAACGATAAACACGTAACAGTTTCTGGTTTTCAGAAAGTGACAAAATAGCAAACGATTATGAAACGAATATCGATCAACAATTAGTATACAAGCAATAGCACGAGGGGATAAAACGGAAGTCGTATCAACTCTTAACGAACATATTAGAATAGATGCATCGATGATAAGGACAATAAGAAACAAGGATTATAGCAAGATTAATTCACGAGTGCGGTTGGCGTCACCAATAACGGCTTATTAAGTTCTCATTTGTCGATACACAATCGAAAGAGAAAAGCCAAACAATAAATTTACGAATCAAAGAAAATTCTTAAGAAGTCACTTGAGAGTAAATTCAGTAAAATGAAAACAATAGCAATGAATGGCGAAATCAACACATGATTCACACGAATGAATTTCAAGACGATAGTGTCTTAACACATATCATGACAATTACACGGAATTATCGTTCACATCCAATCGTAAATCATTAATCGCGTCCAGAGACGTTTCATAGGTCTACCAAGATAGATAAACAAGATCGATCGATGAAGAGGCATAATAGCGTTGAAACTTTCAGGTCAGGTATCAATGGTAAGAATTTAGGCAAATGGTAACGAAAATCGTATCATGAGGATGATGAGGTAACAAGTAAGGCAATGATCGTCGAGTATGGAAATATGTGTCTGAGGCATGTACTTTGTTCAAGAAAAGATAAGGGTTCATAAGTGTATGTCGCGAACTGTTGCTACTCGCATAAGATGTAAAAGTGTTTAAAACTTTTATTTTATCTAACTTTTTAAGGAACATAATTAAAAATTTGATTCTTGGTTAAATATTTAAGGTGACTACTATTCGGCCTTGCATGGCTCCTTCTAAATTAAGCATAGGTGATCAGGCCATGCATAATTTAGGACTAGCAATGCGATGCTCAGCTTCGTCAAACCAGTATTACATAACATATGATTTAAAATATGTATATAATGCCATTTGTAAAAACAGAAATCAAAATAGTTTATGAAACTATTCGCCAATAAGTTATTGGCTAGATATTTAATTCAACAATTGTAATGTTACAAGATTCTTTACAAGACCCAAGGTAGAACAATTTTTGAGTATACATTGTAAAATTAATATAAATTAATTTTATAAGATAGCATTCAATTATTTAAGAAAGCCCAAATGAAACCTTTTGTAAAATGATTCGTAAACAAGACCAGTTTGAGTTATGTGGTAACATGACAATAGTTTATAAAGTAACGAGTGGGTTACAAGAGGGAAATAAGGAGTAGTTCAAGTCAGTCAACGAAATGGTTACAAGGTGATAAGGTTTCAAGAGGTTTAGCAGGAATCGTCATGAGACGCGTGTCAAGATGATAACAAACGTTACGAAAGCAAGATCATCAACCTCGGTCCAATTCAATGGTACGATAGAAGCAAAGAAAGAAAATATAATGGCAATTAAGTCACAAATAAAAGAAAAGATAAAGGAATCCGTATGTGTGCAAATCGTGATAAATTTGACAATAATATACTTTTAAGAAAGTAGGGTATCAGTTCACAAATAGTACAATCACTCCGAAAAGTTTCTATATTAGGAAGTTACCGAATTTCAAAAGTTCAAGATCTATGTACATGTATGACCGAACTCAAAGTTACTATTTTATACTTGTTCAAACGCAATCCTTGTTTTTAGTTTGCAAAATATCATTAGTTAAAGTTTTACGAGCTCAACGAACTCAAAAACGCTTGAAATCATATTTTAAAAGTCTATCAGATTTGACTTTTGGGTTTGACTAGACCAATTAACTCACTAAACGATATTCTAAGACTCAAAGTCTATTGCATTTCGATGTAAAACAATGTTTTTAACAACTTTCTAGTTTTACCCGAGACTTGAAACGGAATAAAAATGGACGAAAATGCCCTTGCATTAAATCTGTCAACAAAATGATATTTTAGCATTATTCAGAATATAACTTCTTAGATTTTACAATCTCAAATGAGCGTAACTTGCTCGATTTTAAAGTTTACTAGTCAAATTTTATGTCCTAAACGGACGTCTCAACATGTAGAAATATATATTTTTATGTCTAAAGTAATAAAAATATTTTCTCGACACTGTTAAACTTCCTGTAAAGTTTCTATACAAAGTATAATTTTTTTTTCGACACAGCTTGAAATTAAATCCAATTTCATAATAACTCCGAATTAATGTACACACAAGACTTGTGGATTCCATAAAGACGAAAGAGAAGAAGAACTGCATAATTAATCATGTAAAGAAAACACAGTATGGAAATGGTTCAAGAATGCCAACGATAATCTGAGAGATCAAAAACGATGCATATTATCCGTGTCTTCGGCTGCAAGATGCAATGCAGGAAGGTCTCCTGGCGGCGCGATTTTCCAAAATCACAAGACATACCCAGAAAGAAACAAAATATTAACAAGTCACACTCCTGAGGCGAGGAGGTTTAATGAAAAAGGGAGGATACAAGTAGAATCGTATTCCAAACAAACGTCACATAATAAATGACGATCATGTGTTCAAGGTACAACGGATGTTGTAAGTCGAAGTCGAAGCAAAGAATGGTCAATGAAGTAAAATGTAATCCATGTACAAGTGTCGTGTAAAAAAAAGTGGCGTAAAGGTAAATCAAGATTACGAGAACTCACGATATTATTCAGCACTGATTCAACAAATTCTTCGAGATGTGTGACTCACACAGTGTCCTTTAGTCTTTTTCGGAGACACATTGATATACACAATGGTCTATAGACTAGACATTCAGTTACGAATGGTTGGAAAGAAAATCTGCATATCTAAATAGATATTTTAAAGAATTAAACAATGAAAGCAACACGTACGGTAGTAAGAATGTAAATCAGGAGTTCATCGAAAACAACACTTTCAATTCCGAACAATGGTATCACGAGAGTGTGCACAACATGTAACAGTGAGTCGAGAAAAACAGACGGTTCAAAACGAACGAGTATATGATGTCAGTCGTATCACGCATAAACAAGATAGCAATAGTACTCAGAAAAATTAGCATGAAAAGTCGGCAGTACACGCGCTCTGAATATAAGTATGTAACGTCATAACGATATAAAATCATCATAACCAGATCAGTTCACAAGAACAAGAATTCCAAAAATACAGTATAGGCAGATGTAATCATAGTAACATTCAATGATAATTCATGAAGCACAAGGCTTTGAAAAGACGTCGTGATTATCGTCACTAGGGTAATGTAATATTTCAACATGAAACCAAGAGATGAAATACTACAACGATAATTAAAAGTAAATAATAAGGATTAGAGAGTTACCCGCGCAGATATCAAACAACAATGGCAGATTTTGTGATTGACACTTTAAACATGAAATAATTGAACTTTCGGTTATAGACTAAGTTTTGAAAAACAACTCAGTTCCATATAACCACCGCTCTGATACCACTCTGTGAGACCCCCAAAATATGACATGGAACAACTAGGCAACGAGGGGGTAACACGTCATAGTAGAAGAAACAATGAATTACAGTTCATACAAAGCTGACGAAATAAAAACATGTACATTACATCATAAAAGGGTCAGAGTTTTTTTAAACATAGGTCCCAGAGTTTTAGAAGCGGAAAATTATATTATTTCGTCTCTATTTATAACATAAAGTTGCCCAAAAGATATAATAAACTCCTGACAGTTTTTACTAAAAACAGTCTTTTAAAAGCGTCACAGAAATCTCCAAGCTGCGATAATATCCTGCGGGCTCCCATCCAAGCAAAGCTAAGTAATAATACCTGAGATTAAACATGTAAAATCGTCAACACAAAGTTGAGTGATATTCATAGGTTTAGTAATAAGGATGTGGAACACAAGCATTCATTTGTAAACAAGAAATAGGGGATAATGGTTACATACGATAACCATAGTCCGAAACATTATTATTACTGTTTAGTTCATGAACCGAAGCTTAACTCAGTGTAAGTTCCTCTAGTCAGTATTCAGCCTAAATACTCAAGTGATAAACAAATATTAGTGTGTTAAGGTAATCGGGACGGGGATAGTCAATCCTGATGGATCCACCCACAACATTCGCGCTTGGTAGCAGGATTAATTAACGGTTCATGATCAATGAGAGGAAACTTAAGGCTAAAGACTAAAAGCAATAATATCAATGAAAATCAGTTGGAAATCCTCAAGTTTTAGAAAGCTTACAATATCTAGATAGCATACAAATTTTGGATAGCATACAAGTTGAGGATAGCACACAGTTTTTTAAATGGTTGTGTTCCACCATGTAAAATCTCACCCCGTGTTTAGAAACCATGTACAAGTAAAAAGGGGCTATGAACTCACCTTAGCCACGAGGTAATTCAATCACGGTACTCAGCAACTGAGTAGAAACAATGGTAGTGAGACGATCACCGACGATATGGATGCCCGGGAAACACGAAAACCGCAACCTATCAAAATAAGGCGTGCGTTAAGACTCGAACTCAATATCGATATATATACCAAATATAATATGACTAAAATGTTTTCAAAGTATTTATATTTCAAAACCATTGACACGAACCAAACGAATCCATTTATCCAACGTTACTCGTTAAAACACTTGAACACTTGAAAATGACTCGTTATACAACGCCAAGTCAACGCAAGTCAAACTATCCTTTAACCTTATTTGGACCAGTAGCTAAGTCATTTATATAATGAATAAGCACTTGAATAAGTCATCATGTTCGATGATGAATACTCAAACTCACGCAACACAAACATTGAACTACGTGTCCAAAATAAAATCAGCAAGTACACCCCGAATGTACACACCGATCTACCCTATCTAGACTTATCCGTTTTAGATGAAAATTGGTGTCAAGGTCACTTATAACCTGTATAAGACCTCACCAAAATTTGAGCCAATGCTCACACTTTAAAATCCATCAGCTCGACACTTTACTCAACTTCAAATTTGGGACAGATTTGTGCACTTGTTTTGTAAAATCGTTTGGACCACTTTAAAAGTATTAACTCGGCAATCCGTCTTTTGAAACCACTAATAGACTCATCAAAATCAGTTTTTAAACTTTAAAAACCAGTAGTTACATTTATCTAACCAAGCCTAAAGTCACCGAGAGTCGACCCAAAATCAGCCACAATTTCGGATTGTGCCGACTTGCGTCTCACGGTACACGAAAACTAAAACTAGCATAACTTTTAACTCGTAATGACTTAGAAGCTCTATCTTATACCAAAACGAGCGTCTTGGAAAACTCTATAACAATATCAAATAATCTTAGCCTTTCTCAGAACTTAAACCCACGAAAAATCTGTTAAGGACCTGCTGTCCCAAAATAGCCTTTTAGAAAACATGACAAATCAATTTTTCAACCAAAACCACTCATTCCCATCTCTAGGATCACTATACCATCATTCCTATCAACTAAACACTCCTAAAAACACTTGTATGAAAAATCTAAAAAAAATCAAAGATTAAAAACAAGACTTTTTATGATCAAAACAACATAATCTTATCAAAAACAACACATGCATGATGATTAACACATCATACAACCATGAAATCATAAGTTTATAAAAACTTGATGCATGTGTACAAATTTAGTATCATTAGAATCACAAGAACATTTTAGGATGGGGTCTAATTTTAGTTTTGATTAAATCATGGTGGATGATGGTGTTTTGTGGTGTTTATGTGGCAGCAAAAATGGAGGTGGGAGAGAGTTGTGGTGAATGATTTTTTTGTAAGGTTGTATGTATGTGTTTTTGTGTAAGAAAAGAGTTTATATATGTTGGCAGTGGAGGGACCTAAGTTGCCAATTTGAAAACTTGTGGACGTAAAAACAGTAATAGTTTTAAAGGATAGAAAATGGTTATTGGTAAATATAGAAAATATTTACGGGGCTCGGGTTTCGTAAAAATACTTTTCAAAACTTACAATGCATCATAAAAATGATTATACGATTTCCCGACACGACTTAATACGTAATTAAAACGAAATCGTCGAAAATATTAGAAACAATCGATAAATAAACGTAAACTTTTGGTCATCCGTCGGTATCGCGATCACTAAGAATTCTCGTTGTACATTGATTTTGAATAAACTCGTTGTAAAACGCACGCGGGTGATTTTAAATCAAAAACTTGATTTAAATAAATATGGAAAAATAAAATAAAAATTTTATAATTCCCGATAAAGTATTTATCAATGATCCAAAAATACTTGAAAAGTATAATTTGTTGAAAATTAATATAATCTCAGGATTTACATATAAAATACAAGAAAACGAAATACGTTGAAAATTCAGAAACACGAAAAAAAAATAAAACAATGTTGGGAAAAGTACGGGTTCTCACATTGTGGGTATGAGATCGTAACCATAAAACCACTTTAAAAAGTCTAACAAAGTGTTTGAGAAACATTTAACACCATGATAATTGTAAATTCACACTCGTTTAGGAAAACGAGATAAAAGCGGTAAGTACTAATTGAACGTTTAGGAAAACGTAAGCACTTATGACCCTTTTTGTGGGATCGTTCTCAAGGAGGCTAGTGTGTTGTATTAAGAGATGATTAAAGTTTGTGATTATGATTATGAAGAAAGAAAAGAGAAAAGGATGACGGTTACGGTTAAAATTACACTAAGACGAAAGCCGTATACGAAAAACCGTAAAATATGACGAAATTTAAAATTATCCTAAAAATTCCTAGAAAATTGCAATAAATCCTAAAAAATGTAATTAGAGTTTACAAAAAATCAAAAATCACTCAAACCTTTTATTTAATTAAATAATAATTTGTTAATGCTAATTAAAGCCCATAAAATCAATTTAATTAACAAAAAGCCCAAAATGAGATTTTTCAACTTGTAAACCTCTAAAATAACTTAATTAAACTAAAAACTATTTTTGGAAAATTTAAAATTAATTAAAACTATTTAAAAATGATTAAAAACTATAAAAATATTAAAATAATTCTAAAAAATTAATTAAATGACAAGAAAATTAATCTAAAAGTTTTAAAAATCCTAACTTAATGTAACCTAAGAAAAATGAAAAAGTTGCAAAAATATTAAAAACTATTTTTAGTAATAAAATAATAATAAAATATTAATAAAAATCCAGAATTTATAAAAAATTCTAAAAATTTGCAGACTAGTTTAATTTAACTTAGATAAACAGAAATTGAACTTGAAATTACAAAAATACCCCTAATGGGCCTCCAAATAGGCTAGGGATGGCAAAAAAAACCGAACCCGACGGGGAAACCCAAAACCCAGAATAATTGGGGCGGGGCGGGTTAACTTTATTGGGTTATGAGGCGAGTTTGGGGCTTAAACGAGGATTTTTTATTGGGTTTGGGGCAAACACGATGAATAAGGTCCCCGTCCCGCCCCGCCCGATTAATATACACATATACAAATATAATTATTTTTATATAGTATTTCCTTACTATTTACGTCATAATAAATATTTCTTTAGTATTTTATCTTTTCAATATTGCAAATTGTTATTCCCGAAACTTGTTTAATGTATTGTAAGTCTTGTTTGTAATTTATTATTATAAAATTAGTAAGTTTTTAATACTTCGAGCTTATTTCTAACAGTCTAAAAATAATAATAAATGTAAAATGATGTGGTTTTTATAGAAATTTTCACCCAAAGAGGGTACCCGATAAGATCCTCGATTAGTACAGAGCGGGTTTGGGGGAGCATTGCGCCCCAACGGGGCACTCCGATTAAATCCCCGATGGAGATCGGGGCGGGTTTGGGGAGAACTTTACTAATCGGGTTTGGGGATGGGGATGGTCACCCTGCCCCAAACCCGCCCCGTTGTCATCCCTAAAATAGGCTAAAAGGCCAAACAATCCACTTAATGGACTTATTTAAGGCCCAATAAGAAAATGTTGTAAAAATAAGCTCAAAACTTCTAGTCTAGCTTAAAATTCAATTTTAAACACAAAACTCCAAAGGCCCAAAAGTTGAAAGTGAGCTTATCACAGCTTAATGAAATTCAGCTTATTCTTAATGGGCTTTTTGGCCCATTAAGCCATAAGTTAATGCTATAAGTTGAAATTTGACACACATCCTTCTCTTGACCTAATAAAGCTATTTGTAAAAAGAATTTTTGAATAAGCCCAAGAAATAAGCCTGAAATAAGCAAAAGATCTCTACACAAAACGACAAAATAGTCGCTTTCGAGTTCTGGACCAATTCAAGGGCTGATTCTTTTTGCAAAATGTTTCAAATCACTTAACTAAGCTTAATAATCAAAAAGATTTCCAAAAAGCACAATGAATAAGCTGGAAAAAGCAAATAAGCACTTATGTAAAAGTCAACTAAGTTGGTTTTCTAGTCAAACCTAAAGGTCAAAGTCTCAAATGCTCCAGAATAGTCAAATGGGTCAAATAAGGAAGATTGATTACAAAAACAAAAGGTCTAAATAAGCTATTATAGCTTATTCATAAGCTGTTTGATAAATCACTAGCAGTGGCTAGTAGTAGTGGGAAAGGATTCCCACTGTTTGACTTTCTTGACCTTTGATTTTAGTGAGATTTACTTGGAATTAATGGACAATCAAGGCACCTTATAACCAGTGAGTTATAAGGAGTCAATAACAAGCAAGAAATCACAATTTCACCAATCCAATCAGTGTAGTTAATTCAAAATAGCATCAGACATTGCACAGACATGGACAATAAGCAATTATGAAGAAATAAGTAGATTAAGCAAGAATAAGCCAACCAAATTAAACCAGATGCATACACAAGCTATAATAAACTCAAATAAGCATAGATGAACTTGTTTCATACACTGAATCAAAGATTAGACCAAGATTAGAGCTTATGCTACTTACTGATGAACAAATGAAGAACACAAAATGACTTTGCTGATATACTTGACCATAAGCCCAATTTCAAACCCTCAAATCTCTTAATCAACTTACAAAAACTTTGTTTAAGAACCTTTTAACCCTAAACATGCAGACACTCTAAGTGTTCCCAAGATTTTAGATCAAAACAGGCAAAATCAAAGAATTTATGGCACAATTCCAGATTTGATGTTTAAGAACACAAAACTTGCATATATCAGCACACAATCACTTAAATATCAGATACCAACACTTAACAACCTTATACCCTAACTCAAAATCAAATAAGAACCTTAAAACAGTAGACCCAAACATCCCTTTCACTTTTCAAATCAAAATTTAACAAAGTAAAAGTGTATAACAGGTTTACCCAAGCTTAATCTAGCATCATACCAACAATATCATGCAGTAATAACAAGATTCAAGCCACAAGAACACACCATATAACAGCAGATCACAAAATCACTTAAAATCACTTTTTATCAGATTTTTGGAAAGAAGGCTCAAACCTCATGAATGTACATCCACACTCACGAATTTTAGAGCTTATGTGCCTAGCTTAACAAGGCACAAGCTTCTAACAAGCTGCTAAGAACAACAAGGTTAGAAATCAACATATTATATATATAAAAATGAAAAATGAAACTGATTTGATTCAAACTTGTTCCGCACTCCTTGAATACTCCCAAACCACAAGCTCACTATACCTTGATAATCTACTTATCAGGGTGTTATGATCAATTATAATCCAAGAGTTCAAGTGTTTGAACTAAGACTTAGAAAAATAACCAGATTTTGAAAACTTTTGCAAACACTTGCACAATCCTTAAAACCAAACTTTGAGACTTCAAATTTACAAACATATGAAAATAACAAGATAATATAAAGACTGGAACTTGGAATTCGTCACAAAGTCAAACACTTTTTTCATTCACTTAGAAAACAAGGCTTTAGAGATTTTTGACCTAGGAATCCAAGAACAAAAGTAAATGTTGTAATCTAGAGGCTTTATATAGAGCCTTACAAGTCCTACAAAGCTGAAAAATAAGAAAAACCCTAGTGGTGAACTTCCAGTGTTGCCCTTGGAAGTTTGGAAATTCTTGAACATGTGAAGGACTTTTGGCTGTTTGTGGAGTTGCTAGCTGGTGAGAATTGATCAAAGGGCTCCCAATGAGCTTAGAAATGAAGCTACATTATGGATGGTTGATTATCTGCATGAATTTTGTCTTCTTCCCCAAAACGTGTAGCAGGGATGCCTCATGTGACTTCTTGGGGTGATGTGGCAAGGGGTTTAAGGTTTGGGTTATGATTAGTGATAGGTTAGTCATAAATCTGGAAGGTTTTAACACTTAATTCTTAGTAATTAAGAAATGCCCAATTGTGTTCATATGATGAATAGTTAAGGTTTTAATCTGGTTTTGGGTTTAAAAAAAGTGTTCAGCACGTGTTTTTAATAACTAATTTAATTAGTTATTAAACCAGGCTGAGTGGGATGGTGAGTTGGCAAGTTAGAGTGTTTTGATTGGTTGAATGAAGATAGTGGGACACGTGGTGGGTGTTGGTTGGTCTAGGTAAGGTTCCTTGTCTGCCAGCTTTGGTCCCTCTCCTTTATTTCTTTCATTTCTTGTTTAAATAGCACATAACAGAATTGCTTTGTTATCAAAGTTTTGTTTTTCACACTTTTGCCACAAAAACTTTTGCAAAGGGATTTCAAGGACTTGTTTTACCATTTGATGATATTTGAAGGACCAAACTTGTAATGTCTTCAATCTTCAAGGTCTTGACTTGTATTGTTGACTTTTGGAGGACTAATATTGACAAGTCTTCATAATTGAGGGACCATTCTTGCCAATTCTCCAAAGTTGAGGGTCCTTTTTGTAAATTTGACAAACTTTAAGGACCAAACTTGTAATTATGAATATACAAGGGTTTACAGTGTCAATTCTTCAATAATGGAGGACACTTCTTCAATAATGAAGGACACTTCTTGTACAATCTTCAATTCTTCAAGGACTTTTCTTGGAAATTCAACTTTAGGGCCTAGTTCATTGTGCGGCTTCGTTTCCCGTGTTCGTTTTTGCTTGTTTCTTGTGATCTTTTGTCATTTTCTCAATATCTGTACCTAACATACACATTGAAAAAACACAAGCATATATTTGGCACATTTTATGATATTTTTACCATTTTAAGCCCGTTTTGGAAGATGAGACTATGTATAAGAGCAGTCTCATCACTCCCCTATACTAAACCATTACCGTGCCCTCACGCAATGCTAGAATAATGTATCTTCGCACCTCCAAACTTCATTTTTATATACTTTTATTGAATGATAAACTTGCTACACTACTACTACTTGATACTACTTGTGTTTTACACATAATGTAGGATTTTCATCGCAATATGGGACGTTTAGGTTCATAGAACAAGAACACGTGAATGCTTCGTTAGAAATAATTTCATCGTCCTCGATTTTCACCCAATTCCATGCCAATCATGTAATGAGATCATTGTCATTATAAGTTAGTAATGCTAACAATACTCATATGCCCTAATCACGTACTTAGACTCCCATTTTCCCTAGTGGTATCTCTTATATTTTATTTTTGTCTTGAATGTTCATGAGGATACATTTTTTACTTATGCGATGATAGAGATTTAGGTCTAAAAATAGAGTCATAACGGTGTAACCAAGACCATCGAATTAATAACCCCCCCCCCCTAATAGACAACGATGTCAAAAAATTAAGTCAACAAGAAGGATCGATAAACACGGTTTTATAACGGTTTTGAACATGAGACTTATTACCAAGACTTTTATATGCCCCCTAACGGATGGGCCTTATTATCATAGGTTTACCTCCATCTTTTATTCAATTTCGTCATGAAGCTTTTATTATGACTTCGGTCTTGCCTTGACTTTTATTATCCTCCTCATCGGTGGTTTTATTATGACCAAAGACGTATATCCTCACGCTAAGGTGAATTTTGGATCTTTAAAGCTTCAAAGATAAGGCATACTTCACTTTCAATTTCGCATAGATTTTTTGGCCTTGTGAGTTTCAAATTGTTTGCTTGATTTAGGTGAGCACTTGAAATCTTATTATTAGGTGAAGCTTTCGATTATTCGGGTTGCTAATACTTCAAAACCGTGACGCTGGCGATACCTTAACGTCTTCCCAATTTAATTACATGGAAGCTACTAGAAAAGACTAGAAACTAACAATCAAGGCTAAATCACTAAGCCAATACTTATTAGCAAAATATATATACAAGCGAAGGGAGAATAAGCAAACAACGAGAACAAATGAGTTTTTGAAAGAATACGAGTACTCTACGTTTATCATAGTAACTTATAATTAACTCTATCATTTCTCGTCCTCATTTAAGAGACTTAGCCTAATATAAGTTAAGGAATCGAAGCTAGTGCTCAACACGCACGGTCGAGTCAAAAATTACTCTTGTTCTCACCATCGGAAAATCTACATTCGTGTCTTCAAACACTTATAAAACATGAGAAAAAATTTAAAATTTGGCCATTTTTAGCCTTATTTTGCAACAAAACGATAAACAAAAAGATAAACTTTGGAAAGCGTGAAGGTTTGGCAAGGCAAGTATCTATTCACCCCCCCCATACTAAAGTTAAACATTGTCCTCAATGTTTCGAGTCTAGGGGTGCAAACACCCCCATACTAGAGACGAAGTCAAATGCTTAATCTAGCATGGAAAGGGTGGAACCGTTAAATCTTTAGCCGTTTATGAAGTGTGCTATAAACCTAAGGTTAGAACATCAAAGGATATATCAATTGGATATCGAGAAATTCTTCAAATCAAACGTTCGAGTGATCCCATAAAACAAACACGAGAGGCTCCAATCGTGAAGATCATGATCATCTAAAAACCACATATCACAAACAACCACGGAACAAAGGTTGGAAGGGCACAAATCCCCTCACGTAAACTACATTAGAAAGCGATAATATGTATATGGATAAGCATGGGACTCCCCCACGAGGCACCTCGTTTTTGATTACCGAGTCATAAGCTTGACTCGATCCCCTCAATACTAATTATCATTGGAGAAGGTGACTTGGTCGAGGTAGTTTAAAGAAGGAACTTCCCCTCCAAAGTAGTGCTTCAACCTATGTCCATTCACCTTGAAATTAGGGACATCATTTTGAGCTAGCTCGATGGTCCCATATGGAAACACTTGGGTAATGGTGAACGGACTGGACCAATGGGATTTCAACTTGCCGGAAAAGATTTTCAAACGTGAGTTAAAAAGCAACACTTGATCTCCAATGTTAAAAACCCGTTTTTTAATTTTAGAATCGTGAAAATTTTTGGTTTTCTCTTTATAAATCAATGAATTTTCGTAAGAAATGTCTCTCAATTCGTCCAGTTCATTAAGTTGCATTTTCTGGTGTTTTCCCGCGGTCTCAATGTCATCATTACAATGCTTTAGGGCCCAATAAGCTTTGTGTTCGAGTTCAATTGGCAAGTGACAATTCTTCCCATACACGAGCTTGTAAAGAGTGCACCCAATGGGCGTCTTATGAGCGGTACGAAAGGCCCATAAAGCATCGTCTAACTTATCCGACCACGATTGTCGGTTCTCCCCTATCGATCTCTCCAAGATCCTCTTCAACACTCGGTTTGAAACCTCGAGTTCCCCACTCGTTTGTGGGTGATAAGCCATAGAAAGCCGATGTGTAACCCCATATTTCTTCAAAACTCTTTCAAATTGGTCATTGCAAAAATGGGTTCCACGATCGCTTATGATTGCATGAGGGGTTCCAAACCGAGAAAACAAATTCTTCAAAAACTTGACTACCACACGAGCATCGTTTGTGGGCAAAGCCTTAGATTCCACCCACTTAGATACGTAGTCAACGGAGACAAGGATGTACTTATTACCACGAGATGATGGGAACGGACCCATAAAATCAATTCCCCAAACGTCAAAGACCTCACACACTTGGATTATATTTTGTGGCATTTCATCGTTTTGTGAGGCTTTTCCTTGTCATTGGCATGAGTCACATGACTTGACAAATGCATGTGCATCTCGGTAAATAGTAGGTCAAAAGAAACCGGCATCAAAGACCTTCTTCGCCGTGAGATTAGCACCATGGTGACCACCCGTTGGCCCCTCGTGACAAGATCTAAAGATATTAGAAGCTTCTGTGCCAAAAACACAACGTCGAATAATTTGATCCGCACAAGTCCGAAATAGGTAAGGGTCGTTCCAAAAGTAGAACTTGACGTCACGAAAGAATTTTCGTTTTTGTTGAGTCGTCATACCCTTAATGATGAAGTTGCCCGCATGGTAATTTTCGATGTCCGCAAACCATGGGGTGGATGAGTCAAGCTTAGAATTCACTACACCAAGTGTCTCGAGACGAAATGTTTCGATGATTTCCTTGTTCTCGTACACACTTTGGTGAGGATCTTCCAAGCGAGAAAGATGATCGGCCGCTAGATTCTCGGCTCTTTTTTTGTCAAGGATTGTGACATCAAATTCTTGTAGGAGGAGCATCCAACGAAACAATCTCGGCTTTGCATCTTGCTTAGCCATGAGATACTTGATTGCCGAGTGATCCTTATACACTATGCATTGGGTCAAGACGAGGTAAGGTCGGAATTTCTCAAATGCATACACCACGGCAAGGAATTCCTTTTCCGTTGTAGTGTATTTAAGTTGAGCCTCGGTCATCGTCTTGCTAGCGTAGCGAATAGGCAAGAAGTGCTTTTCATGACGTTTCCCCAAAACGGACCCAATAGAGTAATCACTAGCGTCACACATGAGTTTAAAGGGGAGGTTCCAATTGGGAGCAACAAGAATGGGAGCTTCAGTAAGTTTCCTCTAAGGATTTCAAAGGATCGTACACAATATTCGTTAAAGACAAAAGGAGAATCTTTTTCGAGGAGATGTGTAATATGTCGAGAAATCTTCAAAAAATCCTTGATGAATCGACGATAAAAGCCCGCGTGGCCTAGGAAACTCCTAACTCCCTTAACGGTTTTCGGATGAGGTAATTTGGCGATGACGTCTACCTTAGCTTTGTCAACCTTAATCTCCGCTTTCGAGACCTTGTGCCCTAAGACGATTCCATCCTTAACCATAAAATGACATTTTTTCCAATTGAGCACAAGGTTGGTTTCCTCACAACGTTTCAACATTCTCTCAAGATTCGACAAACACGAAGTGAACGAACAACCAAACACGGAAAAATCATCCATAAAGACTTCCATCGTCTTCTCGATCATGTCATGAAAAATAGACATCATGCACCTTTGAAAGGTTCCCGGTGCATTGCAAAGTCCGAATGGCATTCTACGATAGGCAATCATTCCATATGGACACGTAAACGTAGTTTTTTCTTGATCACGAGGATCGATGGGGATTTGGAAGTAACCGGAAAAACCATCTAAGAAGCAATAGAAATCATTTCCCGCAAGACGCTCCAACATTTGGTCCATGAAGGGCAAGGGAAAATGGTCTTTACCATGTCAAGCCCTGGTAAGGTTCTTCGCTTTGCATCGGAGTGGCGTCATTCAACTTACGATAGTCGATACACACCCTCTAACCGGTCACGAGTCGAGTTGGAATTAACTCTTTGTCATCATTTGGCACAACGGTCATTCCTCCCTTTTTAAGGACACAATGAATGGGACTCACCCAAGGGCTATCAGAAATAGGGTAAATCATTCCCGCGTCAAGGAGTTTAAGGACCTCCTTTTTTATGACGTCGTGAATTTTGAGGTTCACCCTCCTTTGACATTGGATTGCGGGTTTGTAGTCCTCCTCCATTAAGATTTTGTGGGTACAAAATTTAGTATCAATCCCCTTAATGTCGGATAATTTCCATGCAATTGCCCCTTTGTGGTCTTTTAGAACATCGATAAGTGCGGTTTTTTCATCCTTCGAAATATCTTTCGCAATAATTACTGGCAACTTATCGTCTCCTTCCAAGAATACGTATTCAAGATGAGGAGGAAGATCTTTCAACTCGAGGATTGGAGGTTCCTCAATTGAAGATTTGGGTTCGATACTCATAACCTCCTCGAGCGGAGGAAATGGAAAATCGTTAAGAAAATCCTTGATAATCGAGAAGTCCTCATCGTTGTCGAGATCTTCGTTACAAGTACGAGGAACATCAAATTCTTCCAACGTAAAACCACCACCTTCAAATGGAGTGAAGGATGGCGTTTATAACAAGTTCCTCGTCGTTGAAATGTAAGGTGATTTTCCTATCATGCACATCAATCCACGCCATTGACGTATCCAAAAACGAACGACCTAAAATAAGAGGAACTTGAGAATCCGTGGGAATATCGACAACGATAAAGTCTACCGGATAATAGAACTTTCCCACTTTAACAAAAACGTCTTCGGCCAATCCACATGCGGGAAACCTCTAAAATAACTTAATTAAACTAAAAAGTATTTTTGGAAAATTTAAAATTAATTAAAACTATTTAAAAATGATTAAAAACTATAAAAATATTAAAATTATTCTAAACATTAATTAAATGACAAGAAAATTAATCTAAAAATTTTAAAAATCCTAACTTAATGTTTTTAACCTAAGAAAAATGAAAAAGTTGCAAAAATATTAAAAACTAATTTTAATAATAAAATATTAAAAAAAATCCAAAATTTATAAAAAAATTCTAAAAACTTGCAAACTAGTTTAGTTTAACTTAAATAAACAGAAAATGAACTTGAAATTACAAAAATACCCCTAATGGGCCTCCAAATGGGCTAAAAGGTCAAACAGTCCACTTAATGGGCTTATTTAAGGCCCAATATAAAAATGTTGTCCAAATAAGCTCAAAAATTCCAGTCTAGCTTGAAAATCAATTTTAAACACAAAACTCCGAAGGCCCAAAAGCTGAAAGTGAGTTTATCACAGCTTAATGAAATTCAGCTTATTCTTAATGGGCTTTTTGGCCCATTAAGCCATATGCTAATGCCATAAGCTGAAATTTGACACACATCCTTCTCTTGACCTAATAAAGTTGTTTGTAAAAAGAATTTTTGAATAAGCCCAAGAAATAAGCCTCAAATAAGCAAAATCTCTCTACGCAAAACGACAAAATAGTCATTTTTGAGTTCTGGACCAATTCAAGGGCTGATTCTTTTTGCAAACTGTTTCAAATCACTTAACTAAGCTTAGTAATCAAAAAGATTTCCAAAAAGCACAATGAATAAGCTGGAAAAAGCAAATAAGCACTTATGTAAAAGTCAACTAAGTTGGTTTTCTAGTCAAACCTAAAAGTCAAAGTCTCAAATGCTCCAGAATAGTCAAATGGGTCAAATAAGGAAGATTGATTACAAAAACAAAGTTTTTGTAGGTCTAAATAAGCTATTATAGCTTATTGATAAGCTGTTTGATAAATAACACTAGCAGTGGCTAGTAGCAGTGGGAAAGGATTCCCACTGTTTGACTTTCTTGACCTTTGATTTTAGTGAGATTTACTTGGAATAAATGGACAATCAAGACACCCTTATAACCAGTGAGTTATAAGGAGTCAATAACAAGCAAGAAATCACAATTTCACCAAGCTAATCAGTGTAGTTAATTCAAAATAGCATCAGACATTGCACATACATGGACAATAAGCAGTTATGAAGAAATAAGCAGATTAAGCAAGAATAAGCCAACCAAATTAAACCAGATGCATACATGATAGGTGTGTAAACACCCATCTTTTCTACCACTTAAGTACAATAATAACCAAGCCAAAACGTGTATTTTATGTCTTTTATATCGGAATTATGCGTGGTTTGTGTTTTTGTTGTGATTTAGGACGAAAAGGTGAAAAGTGGAGAAAACACGGACATTCACGGGAATTTACGGACTTTTATTGAAGAAAAGGATGAAAGACGAAGTCAAGAAGTCAAAAGTGCAAAAAGAACGGAAGTCCACGACCAATTCTGAAGATTTATCGAGGAAAAAGTCAAAAGACGGAAGTTTGTCAAAAGCCGAAGAATTCAAGTCTATTCTATTGAAGAATTTAAAGACGAGTTCGAAGAAATCCCGAAGCCAAAAGTCCCTTAAGTCCAAGTTTAAAGAAGATTAGAAGAAAAGGACTAATGACGCAATTAATGAAGATTAATAAAAGGAGGGACTGAAGCTTGTAATTAAGAAGAAATGAAAGAGGGGAGGAAGCTTCCTTAATCCTCCCCTATAAATAGTCATTAGGATAGTCATTTCTTTCTTGTTGGCTAAGTGTGACAATTAGCTCTTCCACCATTTAAATACCTTGTCATTTAATTTCTTGTCAAATTTAAATACCTTGTCTTGCACCTTTAATTCATTTAATTTCAAGTAAGTTTTCATTTAATGATTGTCAATCTTTACTTTATCTTGTCAATCTCTTATCTACCTTTCTTAATCTTTGATTTATGTGTTTATGTTTATGTTCATGTTCATGCTTTTATTTTGATCCAAGTGGTTTTTGATTATTGTGGTAAAAGTTGTTTGATTTCTTGATTTAAATTGTTTGTTGATACTTACTGTTGATTCGTAGATATTTTTATTTAATCGTTTGTGTTATTTTGATTAATTTGTGGTTATATCTGCTGTTACTGTATCTCCTTGTTCTTCGGGAGTGTTTGCTTTGTTTCTGATCTTTCTAGGAAAAGTTCCGAACCAAGAAGGAGGGAAAGTGCTCATTCGGAACTTCCAAAGTTCCGAATCAAGGTTTCATCCGGAAGATTTCGGGGTCAGCAAAACTTCCGAGTCAAGCTGTTCATCCGGAACATTCAAAGTTCCGGACGAAGGAAAACTTCAGACTGAAAGAACCATTCATTCGGAACTTTCAAAGTTCTGAACCAGAAAAGCTTCATTCGGAACTTAAAAGTTCCGGATCAAGCACTGTTCATTCGGAACTTAAAAGTTCCGGATCAGTGGGTATTCATTCGGAAGTTTCCAAAGTTCCGAACCAAGAGTTGTTCATTCGGAACTTACAAGTTCCGAATAAACTTCCGGATCAAGGGGCAACTTCCGACTCAAGAGGTGTTCATTCGGAAGTTCTAAACTTCCGAATCAAGGGGCTTCATTCGGAAACTTCCGAATCAAGGGTGACCAAATAGTTCCGAATCAAGGCAAAATTTAGAGTTCCGAATCAGTAAAGTTCCGAACGAAGGATTGTTTTGGATAAGTGACATATTCAGATCAATTAGTTCCGGATCAAGGATTTTGGTAATATTCCAAGCGAAGAAGAATCATTTCAACCGAAGGTGACATTCCGGACGAGTGATTGTTCCAAACGAAGGTTTTTTCCGAATGAGCTGTATTCAGGTTCTTATTAGCTTTTGTCTTTGATTTTCGTTTTCAAGCTTTATTTTTCCTGCCTTTATTTTAATCGCACTT
This sequence comes from Glebionis coronaria, assembly GCA_025667525.1. Lineage (NCBI taxonomy): Eukaryota > Viridiplantae > Streptophyta > Magnoliopsida > Asterales > Asteraceae > Glebionis > Glebionis coronaria. The sequence continues at coordinate 371,228,835 of CM046876.1, forward strand.
TAAGTTTATTTTCCTTAGTTTTATTTTAGACTTGCCTTAGTTTTTGTCGCGTTCTAAGTTTGCCTAGATAGATTTAAGTTTACGTCATTTACTTTAGTGCCCTTTAATTTCAGTCACGTTTTTAAATACTTGCACTTTTATTTTAATTAGACTCAGATTTACTTTAAGAGCACTTTTACTTTTAAGTCTTTGCACATTTAATTAAAAACAACCAAAAATATTTGTTTTACCAAAGAACGACTGAATCGCACATAGGACCTAGATCAATTCGTTAAGATACCGAGAACACGAACTTTAATTTTTATACGGGCAAAAGCTGTGTATCAAATGGCGCCGCTGCCGGCTCTTTTCGTTACGATCAACAGTTTTCTGTGAGAGACACGTTGCTTTTTGGGATCCGCTCACTTGTGAGCGTTATTTTTCTTGCCTAAAAAATTCAAAAATCATAAAAATTAAAAATTGATAAAAAAACTATAAAAATTAAAAATCTCAAAAATCCAAAAAGATTTTATCTTTATTGTGTATATATATTGTATTTGTGTTTGGTTTTGTTTTCTTTTGCATTTTCAGGTATATGCGTACTAGATCTTCTAATTATCAAGAGCCCGAGCCTCAAGAAGATTTAGATATGGCAGGTGTTAACAACAACAACATTCCACCAAACCTCAATAATAATAATAACAACAATGCTCTTCCACAGCCCGATCTTCGGACCATGGAGGAACTTTGTCAACCAACCATGTTTGGACGAGGAGGACCAATTGCGCCGATGCAAATCAACGCTCCTGAGTTTTCGTTGAAGCGCCACATGATTCAGCAAGTACAAACAAACCCTTTTAGAGGATTGCCTGATGATGATGCCAACAAACACCTCGACAAGTTCATTACAATCACCCAAAGCATGAAGTTGCCTGGGGCCACAATGGATGTTCTTCGCCTACAACTCTTCCCACATACTTTATCGCATCATGCCGAGAAATGGTTTGATCGTCTCCTGAATAATTCTATTCACACTTGGGATGACATGACTCAACGCTTTTTGTCGCGCTACTTTCCACCATCCATGGTCACAAGCCTTCGCAATCAGATCAGCGGTTTCATGCAAGACCCTGATGAATCTCTTTTTGACGCTTGGGAGAGATATAATGTCTTGATCGATAGATGTCCAAACCACAATATGCTCCCTGTGACCTTAATCGATACTTTCTACAACGGATTGACTTTTCGAGATCGTGATACGATTAATGCAGCCGCCGGTGGCACATTCATGAAAAGGAGACCCGAGGAGTGTAGAGAGTTAATTGAGAACATGACTACTCATCATAAGAACTGGGATTCCTCTGCTTCTTCAAGGAACAACCCGAGAGTCAATGTTTCCTCAACCTCCGCAAACCCTGAGATGACCGAACTCACCCGCATGATGGCCGAAATGAGCAAAAGTATTACGCTTCTCGCTTCAAACCAACAACAACAACAAGTTAAAGCGGTTGCTAATCCTTGTGAAACATGTGGCGGTCCTCACTCATACACCGATTGTCCTTCGACACAAGGAAATCCGGAAAATGTGTATGCAGCTTATGGTAATTATTCACCGGAAAATTACCAAGCTAGACAACAAGGGGATAGAAATCTGCTGAGTTACCGTTCCAACAATTACCTTTCACCCGGTTTTTCTCCTCAAAACCAAAATCCCGCCAACAACTACAATAGAAGCAACCAAATCCCACCAAGAGCTTCTAACCCTTATCAACCACCTACCCAACAACACCCACCCATTAATCCCGATGTTGATGCCATCATGAGAACTCAAGGTGAGCAAATCAAGAATCTACAGAGCCAAATAATCAATTTGAAAGGAGATATCTTGAAGCAAGGAAATGACATCAGAACCGAGGTTCGTGATAATATCCAATCTTCCTTCAGTACTCAAACGACTGAATTAAAGAATCTTTTGGCTAGTTTCTTGCCCGAAGCTCAACCTTCTTCTTCGGGATCTCTACCTTCAAACACCGTCACCAATCCACGAGCTAATGTGAGTGCTATAACTACGCGTAGTGGAATTACCATTGTCAATCCACCTACCCCACCACCATCATCTACACCTCCTCCACCACCATGTATCCCTATTCCTCCTACACCTAGTAGTAGTACACCATTACCGTCTCCGCCTCGTCATAACGATGTATCTCGGAAGGACCCTTCAACATCACAACCTTCACCAACTACACCTTCACCTAACCCTTATCAACCTAGAATCCCATACCCTTCTCGCATAGGCAAGACCATTGATCTAACCAAGAATGACTGTCAAGTATCGAAATATGTGGATATGCTATCTAAAATGACCATCAACATTAGCCTTGTTGAAGCACTTTGCCACATGCCGAAATTTGTCAAAGCATTCAAGTAATTGCTTAGCAAGAAAGAGAAGCTGATTGAACTCGCCAACACACGATTAAATGAAAACTGCTCTGCAGTCCTTCTTAGAGAACTTCCGGAAAAGCTTGGAGATCCCGGTCGTTTTGTGTTGCCTTGCGTGTTCAACAAAACTGAAGAATTTACTGCCCTTGCTGATCTCGGGGCTAGTATTAATTTGATGCCACTAAGTGTTTGGAAAACACTATCATTACCCGACCTCATTCCAACAAAGATGACTCTCGAACTTGCAAATCGCACTCTCGCTTACCCCGTTGGTATAGCCGAAGACGTGTTTATCAAAGTTGGCACATTTACTTTCCCGGTCGATTTTGTCGTAGTTGATTATGAAATGGACCCTCGTATTCCTTTAATACTTGGTCGGCCATTTTTGAGAACCGGACGAGCTTTAGTAGATGTGGCCGAGGGTGAGTTAATCTTACGAGTCGGGGATGATTCAAAATTTTTTAAAATGGGGAAGCTTACAGGCAAATCCTTTGGAAGCCGAGAATCAGTGAATATGATAAACGTGCTCGATGACTTTACCGTCTATGACAATCCTCTATTCGATTCTTCCATCGATAATCCACTCTTTGACGATGATGTGGATGATTCTCTCCCTACTTTGGACGCTTCTCCCATTTATGATTCTCCACCGGTCTTTGATGCTTATGATGATGATGATTCTAGCTCAGATTCGGATGATTTTGATGACCTTACTTCTAAGTATCCCGAGCTGCCCATTTTCGATGATTTTGATGAGGCTGATACTCTCTCGAATGATTCTTCACATGATGAAGATCATCCGCCATCACTTGATCCTACTTTGGACGATTACTCATTTGAGGAAGATTTCTCTTAATTTCTCAACACTTACTTCCCTCATGAGAGTGATGCACCTCCTTTGGACTTTGAAGATTATCGTCTTGATCCTACTTTGGATTTGAAGAAAATTTTGTCAAAGGAGAAGAAACAGGTCGACACCGAAATCCATTGCACTTATGATTTGACACCTCTTTGTCCCACTTCTGAGGACGAGGTTGTGCTTCTTTGCGGATCTTCTTCACACTCGGCTGAGCCTGAGTGCTATTTTCCCTTAAAGGAAAAGGTGTTCGGCCCCGGTATTGAAGTTTTTAAGCCATCTCAGTATCCACCTGATGCAATAAAAGGAAAAGTCTTTGGAAATCTTGAAGACAAGCTTGCACTTCACCCTTCCTTCCACCGTGCTCCATCGCTGCTTAAGGGAACCCTGCCACTTCTTCTTTGGCTTGCCTTGTTCGCCTTAAGCTCTTGCTTATTGATGGATGAAAACTATGTCTTTGATCCTGGTGGATATGTTTCATGTTTCTTCCGTTGATGATCAAGGTCGAGTCAGGCTCACGACTCGGTAAACAAAAACCAAGTGCTTCTTGGGAGGCAACCCATGCATCTATCTTTTCCCTTTCTTTATCATAAGTGTAGGGGAGACCCTTTGGTTTGCTATTTCCTCTCCTCACTTCTTAATCAGGGATTCGAGCTTCAATGATCCAATCTTGATGATTCTTGACGACCCGTGACTCCGTGTTCTACTTCTTCCCGGTTCCATCCTAAACTATTTTCGATTCACTATTTTATATATTTTCTCAATATTAAAATAGGAATCTCTTTAGTTGTCTTTTCCTTAGCAAGATTTAAACAACGTGCACAATGTCCTAAGTGTAGGGGAGTTTACTCCCACATGCTTAAACATTGAGGACAATGTTTATCTTAAGTGTAGGGGGACTTCTATCAAAGTTAAGTGGTCTTTTCCTTGTATTTGTCCTAATTTTAACCGGAAAATCAATTTTTTTGACATTTTTCAAAATTTTTGATCTATTTTGGCCTATTAGTTTTTCCCTTTTGTATAGTTATTTTCTTTCTTTGTTAGAATAAATGTTTAAATAAGTGGTTTTAATTTTCAAACGTTGTGAATCTTTTGACTCAATCCGAGTTTACTCTAGCTAGTATCCTTAACATGTTTAAGTCATGTTTTGCTAGGCTTTTATATAGGGAGCTATAAAACGCGAAAGTCTTAACTCTCACGGGTTAAGAACAAGAACTTTTCGCAAGTTTCTATAATTCATCCTAGAGAGTCGTTTATCAAGGGAACTTTAAGATGCGATTTCTAAACTTGAAAAAGTCTAAGAATTTGCAAGATCCAATAGGCGACTCGAAAACCCAAAACTTTGATTTAATAGGCTAAGTATCCACGAATCTCATTCCTTGAGATTTTAAACTGTGGAGAACGAGAGATGATAGAGCCAATTATAAGTCCTGTATTCTATCGTGAATTTATGTGAGTTAATTATGAGCCTATTCTCCCATCGCTTGCTAATAATTTATCTGCTAATAAATAAGGTTGTACGATTTGAAAGGTTACTTAGCTTCTAGCCCCAGATCGTTTAAAAGTTGCTCGGTATGGATTAGAGTTCATAGACAAGGCATAACTTATTGAAGCGGGACGCGAAGATTGGCGAGTCCGAAAAGGCCCTAACAAGGCATGAGGGCTATATTTTGTTGCTAAAGATCCAAAGTGATGTGAAGAATCATTTATCGAAAATCAATATGAAGGATCGAGACACACGAAGAGAAGCAAAAACTCCCTAAAAGTCATGGAGAAGTGTATCCGAAAAGACCCTAACAAGGTATGAGGATAAATAGATCCAAGTCATAAAAGGAGGCGGATCGTTGTATATCAAAGTCCAAAATAAAGATTGGAGAAAAATGAAGAAGTCGTGGTCCAAGTATGAATCTCTCAAAATTTCAAAGTGAAGAAATTCCATTATGAAGAGAAGACCATAATTTCATGAACGTCTCTCAAGATTTGAAGTATGAAGTCGCTGCCAAATATCGGTCCGAGAAAGGTCTCAAATCGCGAAACGAGTTATGCCAAGATATGAACTTTATGAGGTCCCGAGAAGCAGTTTTAAAAGATTTGGTCCTTTAGCTAACCATTGATTAAATCGTTCACTTTATTTTCAGACCTAATAAACTATCGAAATAAGTCAAACAATGCATCCTCGTGATCATTCAAGACAATAATAAAATATAAGAGATACACCTAGGAATAAGGGAGTCTAAGTGAGTAATTGGCCCACATGAGTTCGTGTTAGTTTACTAACTTATAATAACAATGATCTCGTTTTTAAGCTTGGTTTGGAGAAAGTGAAAACTTGAGGATGATGATTATTCATGACATTTCCAAAACCCAAGGTATGCTTTTGATTTCTTTATTTTGCATGATTTTAATTTTCTATCTCTTTAATAAAGGCCAACGTGGATTAATTATGATGAAAAGTGAAATCTTGCTTTGTACCACTTAATTATGGTCAAGTGTAGGGGATTTGATAGGTGTGTAAACACCCATCTTTTCTACCACTTAAGTACAATAATAACCGAGCCAAAACGTGTATTTTATGTCTTTTATGTCGGAATTATGCGTGGTTTGTGTTTTTGTTGTGATTTAGGACGAAAAGGTGAAAAGTGGAGAAAACACGGACATTCACGGGCATTTACGGACTTTTATTGAAGAAAAGAATGAAAGACGAAGTCAAGAAGTCAAAAGTGCAAAAAGAACGGAAGTCCACGACCAATTCTGAAGATTTATCGAGGAAAAAGTCAAAAGACGGAAGTTTGTTAAAAGCCGAAGAATTCAAGTCTATTCTATTGAAGAATTTAAAGACGAGTTCGAAGAAATCCCGAAGTCAAAAGTCCCTTAAGTCCAAGTTTAAAGAAGATTAGAAGAAAAGGACTAATGACGCAATTAATGAAGATTAATAAAAGGAGGGACTTAAGCTTGTAATTAAGAAGAAATGAAAGAGGGGAGGAAGCTTCCTTAATCCTCCCCTATAAATAGTCATTAGGATAGTCATTTCTTTCTTGTTGGCTAAGTGTGACAATTAGCTCTTCCACCATTTAAATACCTTGTCATTTAATTTCTTGTCAAATTTAAATACCTTGTCTTGCACCTTTAATTCATTTAATTTCAAGTAAGTTTTCATTTAATTATTGTCAATCTTTACTTTATCTTGTCAATCTCTTATCTACCTTTCTTAATCTTTGATTTATGTGTTTATGTTTATGTTCATGTTCATGCTTTTATTTTGATCCAAGTAGTTTTGATTATTGTGGTAAAAGTTGTTTGATTTCTTGATTTAAATTGTTTGTTGATACTTACTGTTGATTCGTAGATATTTTTATTTAATCGTTTGTGTTATTTTGATGAATTTGTGGTTATATCAGCTGTTACTGTATCTCCTTGTTCTTCGGGAGTGTTTGCTTTGTTTCTGATCTTTCCAGGAAAAGTTCCGAACCAAGAAGGAGGGAAAGTGCTCATTCGGAACTTCCAAAGTTCCGAATCAAGGTTTCATCCGGAAGATTTCGGGGTCAGCAAAACTTCCGAGTCAAGCTGTTCATCCGGAACATTCAAAGTTCCAGACGAAGGAAAACTTCAAACTCAAAGAACCATTCATTCGGAACTTTCAAAGTTCCGAACCAGAAAAGCTTCATTCGGAACTTAAAAGTTCCGGATCAAGCACTGTTCATTCGGAACTTAAAAGTTCCGGATCAGTGGGTATTCATTCGGAAGTTTCCAAAGTTCCGAACCAAGAGTTGTTCGTTCGGAACTTACAAGTTCCGAATAAACTTCCGGATCAAGGGGCAACTTCGGACTCAAGAGGTGTTCATTCGGAAGTTCTAAACTTCCGAATCAAGGGGCTTCATTCAGAAACTTCCGAATCAAGGGTGACCAAATAGTTCCGAATCAAGGCAAAATTTAGAGTTCCGAATCAGTAAAGTTCCGAACGAAGGATTGTTTTGGATAAGTGACATATTCAGATCAATTAGTTCCGGATCAAGGATTTTGGTAATATTCCAAGCGAAGAAGAATCATTTCAACCGAAGGTGACATTCCGGACGAGTGATTGTTCCAAACGAAGGTTTATTCCGAATGAGCTGTATTCAGGTTCTTATTAGCTTTTGTCTTTGATTTTCGTTTTCAAGCTTTATTTTTCCTGCCTTTATTTTAATCGCACTTTAAGTTTATTTTCCTTAGTTTTATTTTAGACTTGACTTAGTTTTAGTCGCGTTCTAAGTTTGCCTAGATAGATTTAAGTTTACGTCATTTACTTTAGTGCCCTTTAATTTCAGTCACGTTTTTAAATACTTGCACTTTTATTTTAATTAGACTCAGATTTACTTTAACAGCACTTTTACTTTTAAGTCTTTGCACATTTAATTAAAAACAACCAAAAATATTTGTTTTACCAAAGAACGACTGAATCGCACATAGGACCTAGATCAATTCGTTAAGATACCGAGAACACGAACTTTAATTTTTATACGGGCAAAAGCTGTGTATCAATACACAAGCTATAATAAACTCAAATAAGCATACATGAACTTGTTTCATACACTGAATCAAAGATTAGACCAAGATTAGAGCTTATGCTACTTACTGATGAACAAATGAAGAACACTAAATGACTTTGCTGATATACTTGACCACAAGCCCAATTTCAAACCCTCAAATCTCTTAATCAGCTTACAAAAACTTTGTTTAAGCACCTTTTAGCCCTAAACATGCATATACTCTAAGTGTTCCCAAGATTTTAGATCAAAACAAGCAAAATTAGAGAAGTTATGGCACACTTTCAGATTTGATGTTTGAGAACACAAAACTTGCATGTATCAGCACACAATCACTTAAATATCATATACCAACACTTAACAACCTTATACCCTAACTCAAAATCAAATAAGAACCTTAAAACAGTAGACCTAAACACCCCTTTCACTTTTCAAATCAAAATTTAACAAAGTAAAAGTGTATAACAAGTTTACCCAAGCTTAATCTAGCATCATACCAACAATATCATGCAGTAATAACAAGATTCAAGCCACAAAAACACACCATATAACAGCAGATCACAAAATCACTTAAATTCACTTTTTTAACAGATTTTTTGAAAGAAGGCTCAAACCTAATGAATGTACATCCACACTCACGAATTTTAGAGCTTATGTACCTAGCTTAACAAGGCACAAGCTTCTAATAAGCTGCTAAGAACAACAAGGTTAGAAATCAACAGATTATATATAAAAAAAATGAAAAATGAAACTGATTTGATTCAAGCTTCCCACTCCTTGAATCCTCCCAAACCACAAGCTCACTACACCATGATAATCTACTTATCAGGGTGTTATGATCACTTATAATCCAAGAGTTCAAGTGTTTCAACTAATACTTAGAAAAATAATCAGATTTTGAAAACTTTTGCAAACACTTGCACAATACTTAAAACCAAACTTTGAGACTTCAAATTCACAAACATATGACAATAACAAGATAATATAAAGACTAGAACTTGGAATTCTTCACAAAATCAAACACTTATTCATTCACTTAGAAAACAAGGCTTTACAGATTTTTGACCTAGGAATCCAAGAACAAGAGTAAATGTTGTAATCTAGAGGCTTTATATAGAACCTTACAAGTCCTACAAAGCTGAAAAAATAAGCAAAACCCTAGTGTTGAACTTCTAGTTTTGCCCTTGGAAGTTTGAAAATTCTTGAACATGTGAAGGACTTTTGGTTGTTTTTGGAGTTGCTAGCTGGTGAGAATTGATCAAAGGGCTCCCAATGAGCTTAGAAATGAAGATACATTGTGGATGGTTGATTCTTTGCATGAATTTTGTCTTCTTCCCTAAAACGTGTAGTAGGGGTGCCTCATGTGACTTCTTGGGGTGATGTGGCAAGGGGTTTAAGGTTTGGGTTATGATTAGTGATAGGTTAATCATAAATCTTGAAGGTTTTAACACTTAATTCTTAGTAATTAAGAAATGCCCAATTGTGTTCATATGATGAATAGTTAAGGTTTTAATATGATTTTTGGTTTAAAAAAAGTGTTTAGCGCGTGTTTTTAATAACTAATTTAATTAGTTATTAAACTGGGCTGAGTGGGATGGTGAGTTGGCAAGTTGGAGTGTTTTGATTTGTTGAATGGAGATAGTGGGACACGTGGCGGGTGTTGGTTGGTCTAGGTAAGGTTCTTTGTCTGCCAACTTTGGTCCCTCAATTCCTTTCTTTCTTTCATTTCTTGTTTAAATAGCACATAACAGAATTCCTTTGTTATCAAAGTTTTATTTTTCACACTTTTGCCACAAAAACTTTTGCAAAGGGATTTCAAGGACTTGTTTTGCCATTTGATGTTATTTGAAGGACCAACCTTGTAATGTATTCAATCTTCAAGGTATTGACTTGTATTGTTAAATTTATGGAGGACTAATATTGACAAGTCTTCATAATTGAGGGACCATTCTTGCCAATTCTTCAAAGTTGAGGGTCCTTTTTGTAAATTTGACAAACTTTAAGGACCAAACTTGTAATTATGAATATACAAGGGTTTAAAGTGTCAATTCTTCAATAATGGAGGACCCTTCTTGTACAATCTTCAATTCTTCAAGGACTTTTCTTGGAAATTCAACTCTAGGGCCCGGATCATTGTGCGGCTTCGTTTCCCGTGTTTGTTTTTGCTTGTTTCTTGTGATCTTTTGTCATATTCTCAATATTTGTACCTAAAATAAACATTGAAAAAACACAAGCATATATTTGGCACATTTTATGATATTTTAACCATTTTAAGCCCGTTTTGGAAGATGAGACTATGTATAAGAGCAGTCTCATCACACCTTGATAGTTTTGTCGTTTCAGAAAAGCTCCCCTACACATGTGCATAGAAATGCAAAAGATTTTAAGTAGACATTTTTCACATGTGGGTAAGAGTTAAAGTGTGTTGATATAAAAGTTGGATGATCCTTGCTAGACCCGAATTAGGCTTAATCCGGGTTGGCTGGGTTCCGGCTCCTGCACCAAGTGAAATATTTGGTTGGGATCCTGCATACTAAAACAATACGCGTTAGGCTTACCGTGGGAATGTATCCTACGATTAGACTTCGACGTGAGAGTAAGTAATCGGTTAGGGTTTAAGAATCGGATGAGAGTGTGTAGAATGTAATACCTTTGTGGAACCCTTGGGGGTTCCTTATATAGGCAGTGAAACCCTAATGGGCTGTCACTGACGCTTCGGCCCCAAGCAAAGGATAAGTACCAGAATTAGCTTGATTGTTACTTCTAATTATGGTGAGTATATATACTTTACTTTGGGGTAAATCCTAATCATAATAAGAGTATGATTCTGTCTAACCCTGTACCGGCCATGCCGGGCCGTGGGCCGCACACATGTCTGCGGTTACTGTTCATTAAAGCCCATAAGTTTAAATGATATTAATCCAACCCATCAGGAATGGTTCGGATGCGGGTAGTACCCGTGGGTCGGGTTCATGACCCGGTTGGGGACTATACGTCATCATGTCCCCCAGTCTAGTTGTTACAGCCGTAGGCGTAACCTCTAGACTAACCAGTGTCCTGTATACCTTTTCATTGCAATTACGGCCGCACTCTAAAATAAGCCGACCGGGACGACTTTAATGAATGCATTAATGGTAGTCAATAGTCGGACGCACACCTACAAGAGTGCACCAGAGAGGCCCACCCTTGAGCCACGTAAAACTGTCAAGAAGTGACCCGTGGGTCCCTTCTGACGTTTCAGAAGTGTCAGAAATCCCATCTGTTAGATGGGCGTTGTGGCTTACACGTGGCGAACATCCACGTTACCTTGGAAATCGAGGTAACCCTATATAAGAGTTGGTGTGTGCTACTGTTACACACACAGTTTATACCTCTTTCCGCCATTGTCATTTCCAAGCTAATTCCTCCATACCTTCTCTTCTTATCCCACGGATTTTCTCCACCGCAGGTTAGATCATCACGCCTCTCTAATCCTTTGTATAAAACATGGTGAAGGACAATCCTCTTATTACGAATGTCTTCAACGTGATGCCTGCGGAGAAATACATAGACTTTTTGTCTAAGTATTATATTCCCGAAAGCGTACATCCGACCTATCCAGGTGACGGTGAAGCTATTACGGATGCTTCGAAGGAAAAGATAGGCGTGTATACGCGTCTATTTGACTCGGCTAACTACCGCAACCCCCTATCTAGGTTCTTAGTAGATGTGCTTCTATACTAAGACTTCCACATAACCCAACTTCACTACATAGGGGCATGTAAGATCAACCAGTTTGAGATTACCTGCCATACATGTGAGGTAACCCCGACCGTGAATCTATTTAGGGTCTTTTACTCCCCCCAACTAGTAAATGGGTGGCTATCGTTCAAGAAAAGACCCGCGACCGCCCCCATGACATATAAGAAACCCTTAGATTCCCTTAAGAATTGGTACAACCATTATTTTTTCGTAGATGAGAAAGTATTCCCCACCCCTTTTGTCCTCAAAACCAGAGCACCCAAAGACTATCCTCCCAAATCCAAGGTCTATAGTAGTAAGGATTTGAAAATACTAGATACCCACCGTACAGAATCCCATAGGGGTCTGCCGGAGCATTTCCTCTGCTTAGTAGGAATCAGCCGCTATTACTATGGGAGGGAGGATAGATATCCGTGCTTTCTGACCGAACGTTGGTAGGTTAGGTCTTCCATGTTGTAGATGCAAACATGTCTTATAGTACTTTGTGAAATTACTAATACGTGTGTATGCATATGTCCGCAGAGATGAAGCTGTTTGGCTTATTGCACCAAGGCGATCCAAGCAAAGTTCCCCAAGGATCACGACCACTGAAAGAGGGGAACCCCCCTTACTAGAGGCCACCGTGAACATGACCATCCTGTTGGAAGAAACTTCGGAGCAGCGGTCGGATGAAGAGGAACCCATGATCCAGAAGTCCCACCTTGACTTCCATAATGAAGATGGTGAAGAGCTATTGTTGGAGGATGACGTACCACACCAAGATGAAGAAGAAGATCTCACCCATCTAGCTAACAATCTTACTGGTGAAGAGGATGAAACCATACAGGATTCCGGATCCCCCCAGCCATCAGAGCCCAAGTCTAGAAAGCGGAAGACTACCAGGAAGGTAGCAAAAAACCTGGGGTCTGGGGCGGGGGTACATAATGCTCCCCCAAAGAAGCTAAGGAAGGACCATTCGCGGTTCCCGGAAGGGAGCAGCGCCTCTACGGCCCAAGTCGACCCTTCGTTGCGTGTGGATGAGCAAGTCTGGATGGCCACTCCTATGAATGGCGTGGCTCCTACTATCACGAAACCCGTGACTGGCACTACGTAAGTACCCATTAATACTCCAAAAGATATAATCCATAAACAATACTAAGAAGTGTGTTAATAACAAGGCGGACCCGTCGATAGCAGCCCAGGAGAAAGAGGTGGAAAGGGAACCCTCACCCATGATATCAATGAGACCTCCATCCCCTCCCGTAACTCATGAAGAGGAGCCATGTCCTGAGGGACCTGACACCACCCTCCGCCCACCCTGGAATTTGTCCAGCCTAACAAGATTAGAGGCGGAGTCAGAGTGTAGGGAGTTTATAGAACACATCACTCCTCCAGATCTGGCACAGGACTTGGATGAACTTGAGCATGAGACGCTGCTGGAGCAGCTTGATGTATCCTCCGCGCACCAGGTGACAGTTGGTGCGGCCCTACGGTGCCGCCTGGTAAAAGCTTTGGCCAATGTGAGTCGTGCTGATAGGAAGATAGCTCGCCGCGAAGAACTGGTGGACAAGCATGAGAAAACTATCACATCCCTACAGGCAGTGTTGGTCGTGGCGGAGTCAACTGTCAAGGAACAAGCCCACCATGCCAACACACGTGAGGAACACATTGCTGAGCTGGAGGCCCTCTTAGCTGCATCCAATAAGAAGGTATATGCTTATATTGACACTTATTTGTTCACGCAAAAAGCCCACATTGTCTTGTAGTAATTCCAAGTATCATGTATAGGTATCTGCAGCCGAAGCCGCCACTAAAGCCGTAACAATACAAGCCTTCACTATTGCTCAGGAACGCGACACGCTTAAGGATGAACTTATCCATGCGCAGACTACTTTGGAAGAGCAAGCTGCGGTAGCTGAGGGTGAACTGAGCAGAATAGCAACGGACTGCGCCGAAGTGTTGTGTCCTCCATTGCTCACAGCTATAGCTTGGCGTAGATGGATGGTTGGCCAGGGAATGCGGCTTGCCGTGAGCAAGGTAACGGAGGCTCCTTACCTGTTGCAGGCTTTTGCCGACGTTGTATCGGACGGTATTGACCGTGGTAGGCACGAGGGGCTGACCAAAGCGGCGGAGCTAATAAGCAAGAAGGAAGATATTACCCAACATGCCTACCACAACCCTCTAGCCGAAGATAAGATGACCGCATCAGTGGCCGCCCTTGGGGAAATCCATCACCCATTCCTAGACGAGCTAGAGTCGCTGAAGGATGCTCCCAATGAGTTAATAATGTCCAAGCTCACCGCCGATCCCGTCCAACTGACCCTGCCCACCTATGACTCTGTTTCAAAGGTGATGAAAGGTGAGAAGCTGTTAGCCGAGGCATTGGATGCTAACATGAGCAGGGCACAAGGTGGAAAAGATGCTCGCGGTGAGGTCCTCCGCGCCTTGATTGCTGAAGGGAAGAAAGAGATAGGAGAGTTCTTACCCCCTTTGTAAGTTACATTGTAAACAGTTGTGCCTTTTATTTGTCCGTATATGTATACGGCTAGAACTAATAATATGGTTATAACTCATTATGTTTATGTAAGTCCGTGATAACCACGGCTACTTTTGTGTTTTGAATTTGAAACTTGTGTATTTTTTCATTTTTAGATATCATGTACCTATGTTTCATGACATGTCACGTCTTACCCAAAATACAATCAAGTCTATATTATACTAGACGTGCGGCGTGCGTCTTTACCATGCAAAGCACTACGTGAGCGCAGCATATGGAAACTTATCACAACGTCTTGTGAGTAAGGTGTCTTGTAAAGATACATGATCCGCGTCACTAGGGTCGCATCCCTCTTATGTGACAAGTTGAATTATTAGGTTCACTTAATCCCCTTACCCCGCCTGGAGGCGCATAGTACATGTACGGTTTTTGAATGAATACATATGAATAAGAGATAGCACATTATAGAAATAACAACTAAATCTATACGACAATAATTTGTAAATAGAATCTACAAAATAAGACAATAATTTGCACAAGAACGAGCCGTGGAGCTAGCTAGGCACCACGACATTTTATTAGAACGTGTACGATTTTTGTTTTGACAAGAATGGGAAATCCTAAAAACAAAGGGAACCTAGAAAGCATGAAAAACAAAACAAAAGAGAATACATGGATCTTCATTGAAGCAAACTATAGCGAAGTGTCCATGCGGAAGCCGTAGCTTTTCAAACATAGCATCTTTTAAGATTGCAGATATTCCATGTGCGTTCCAGGTCGCGGCCATCCATGTCACGCAACTTGTACGAGCCCCGTCCTAAGGCTTCCGTAACCTCATACGGTCCTTCCCACTTGGGGCCCAGCTTTTTTGTATTCTCCGCTCGACTTGCCTCGTTGGTACGATAAACAAAATCTCCCGGTCGAAAGGAAACACCTTTTACCTTGGCGTCATAATAAGCCTTCATCTGTGCCTTGGACTTTGCCTCATTGATAGCCGTTATTTCTCTTTTTTCCTCCAACAAGTCCAGATTAATCCGGAGTTGCTCGTCGTTCGTGACAACATTAACCTCCGCTGTGCGGATGGTCGGCATTCCAATTTCTGCTGGTATAACAGCTTTAGTGCCATAGGCCATCGCAAATGCAGTGTCCCCATTGGATGTTTTAATCATAGTCCTATGTGCCCATAGAACATGTGGCAGCTCATCTACCCATTTGGCACTTCGTTCATCCAAGCGTGCCTTGATGCCTTCACCTAAGCTTCTATTTGCTCGTTCGACAAGACCATTTGTCTGCTGGTGTTTAACAGATGCAAAGCGTCGCGTGATATTCAATGATGCGCAGCAGTCTTTGAATGGATTATCCACGAACTGCTTCCCGTTGTCCGAGATGATTTATCCCGGCAAGCCAAAACGGCACACGATGTTTTCCCAAACGAACTTTTTAACTTGTTTGCCTGTGATGGATTTAACTGCCTTAGCTTCTATCCAGCGTGTAAATTAGTCCATTGTGATAATCAAGAACTTAACTCCCCATGCAGCTACGGGGAAAGGTCGTGCAATGTCAATCTCCCACTTATAGAATGGCCATGGGGATGTAATGGGTGTCAGTTCCTGCTGCGGATGTCGCGGTACTGGTCTGTGCACTTAGCAATCACTTCATTTACAAATCATGTCGTGTGCATCCCTATGCATAGTAGGCCAATAATATACTGTGCGTAGAGCTCGTGCCACTACAGATCGGGGATCTGCGTGCATACCGCATAGCCCTTCATGTATTTCACTGATCACATAAGTAGCCTGGCGTGGCCCAACACACCGCAACCACGGCTGTAAGAAAGAGCGCTTGTAAAGAATACCTTCTCGAAGCTCAAAGTGCTGCGACTTCCTTCTAATACGTCGTGTCGCCTTTTCCTCGTCCAAAAGGGTTTCTTCAGTTAAATAGCTGATGATCGGGGTCATCCATGTAGGTCCATCTTCCTCAACTATAGCTGCGACTTCCCCTTCCGTTATAGACTTTTCATTTAGTATTTCTACCAGGACTTGCTTGGATAAGTGGGCAAAACTTGTAGACGCGATCTTGCTAAGAGCGTCCGCCTTCTTATTTTCACCTCTTGGTACCTGTTTGATAGAAAATATTGATCCCAAACATAGATCGTTTTAGCTTGTGTAAACGAGATTAGATCAAGTTATACACGTAGAGAAACTTTGTTTATGTATAAAGTAATTTAAGTGTTATGCGGTGTTGGATTGTAACACACGACTTATAATGATATAGAAATGTAGATGAAGATTAAACCAAAAAAGAAAGATTAGATTAGATGAAGGAAAAGAGAAAAACAAAGAAGATGTGAATTCCTAGTGAGAGAAACACATACGTTTCTCTCTCTAAAACAAATGAAATGGAAAACACACACACAAATGAGGCTTAGGAGGCCTTTTATACTAAGTAGTAAGTGTTTAGGAGGCCTTCCTCATTTGTGTGTTCGGGACTAATTCCCGTTACATAAACATTAATAACTAAGAACTCTTGACACCGTTGAATAGTATTTTTCACGAGCTTCGCAACGGTATATTATATGACCATCACTTTAAATACGGCTAACAATCTCCCCCTAAGGGGTGGTCATGTAATATGTGACTTCACTTCGTTGGTGTTGCAGACTTTGAAGCTTGTTGCCTTGAGAGTTCTTTCATAGTTCCTTTCATGACTTGTGATCTTGGATCTTTGATCTTTTCCTTGACTTGATCTTGAAGCTTTGCCAGCTTGTGTTCTTGTGTCTTTCTCCACATACTCATGTTTTGTGTTGACTTGAAAGCTTGTAAACAATCTCCCTTGATCATCAGAGTAGCGGAAGTCTTTGTCTTTAGATGTTCTTGAGCTTTCTTCAATAATCCTGAATATGTGGCCTTGAATTGCGACTCTCTTGAGATAACGCCACCGTTTGCATTCCACCGGTTTCCCGTTATACAGTACGAATACTGTACCTGTGATCAGGTAAGTTCATGGAACTTCCTTGACAGGATTTCCAGCTGTGGTAGCCGTTCTCAATACTTGAATATATCGAAAGATAATTCAAAGTAAGGAGTGAATCATGCAGTTCCATTCTGCTGATTAAGTCGTCAATTCACTTTCCTGGAACAAGTCTGAATCAATTAAGAATCAAACCATCGTTGCTTTCCAGTTGACACAAGTTTGATTCATATAGAATCGCACAAGTTACCTACCGCAGTGCTGTTTGATGATGACACTGGAAGGATTTCCATTCGTCACTGTAAATACTGAAAAGCATTACTCTGAATGTTCTGGCAAGATCATAAAGATATTGCGTCGAGACCTGGAACGAGTTTGAATCAATTAAGAATCAAACCACTGTTGCTTTCCAGTTAACATATGTTTAATTCAAGTGAATCTTACATATGACCTACCGCAGTGCTGTTTGATGTTAACACTGGAAGGATTTCCATTCGTCACTGTGAATACTAAAGAGTATCACTCTGAATGTTCTAGCAATACCACAAGGATAGAGCGTAGGACTCTGTAAATCATCGCTTGTGTTCTAATGATGAACAACAATTGATCTATGGAATAAGTGTCCTAATGAGATTTTTGATGAATCTCGTTGGCTCTAGACTCTATAAGTGCACGTTCATTTGGTGATCGGAGGCTGGAGCAGACTGCCACCTATTCAATATCTACTATCTCGGAGTGAGAAAGTTGATAGAAATGAGTTGAACTCCGTGACAATAAAACAAACTTCTTTTGAGAGAAGCTTGAGTAGGCTGGGAAGGGTTGTGCATTGCATCACTGGGTCCATGATGCTTTGTCTTCAGTATCAGAAATCATCAAAGTGATTCTGATAATAGATGTATTGACCCGGTTTCTGCCTAAGTTGTATGGAGGGCTTCTTTCTTTACACCCTTTATCCTTACATTTCTTTTTCATTCTTCAACCCCTTCAATGCTTACCAAGACGTCATAACTAGCACCTTGTTGTGATTGTTCCAGTGCTAGCTTAAGTCATTAGTCGGCATTATTCCCGTACACTCAACTACTCCATCTTTCCTAAGGACTTCTAAGTTCTAATGGATTGTCCCTGGGAAGATCCCTCCGGTTCTGGTTGGATCATAGGACGAATACCTAACCACCTTTTGACACCAATACCATCGTGAATTTATGTGTTGAAAGGTATAGATATCGTAACCAGAAAAATCATTTGAAAATGCAGTCAAGGTGTTGATGAAATCAATGTTTACACCTTGAAAGTTTTCTATATCACCAAAAACGCTCCCCCTACATATGTGCATCATAAAAGGAGAAATTTTTGCACATATTAGGAAGAGAAAGCACTTATATCAAAGATATTATCCAAGACAACACATTTTAATCACTATTCTCCCCCTCAAAAATTGCATGAAATTGAAATTTTTGTGAAATTAGTGATGAAACATGGAGAGAATAATGTGTCATGAAATTTTGGAACAAATGTTTATGAAATCATTATACTCCCCCTTGAAAAGAGATTCTATTTAAATAGGGGAGTATATGAGCACATTGTTTTGAAATACCTTGAAAAATTGTGCTCAAAAGTCTGTGAAAATTGGGTTCATGAGCTTAAAACTTTGAATGTTTTGATAAAAGCTCATGACCGAGAAAAGCGAATTTCTCGTTGTTGAGGATAAGTCAACGACTTTCCTTTCTTTTGGGGACCGGGTTATAGTCTGACATGTGACTATAAGCCATTATGAGAAGAAAAATAGAAAAGACATGTTTTGAAAACATTTGAACTCTCATTCGAACTTTATGTACGTACCCGTGTCGTTATTGAACAACATTTCTAAGCACGTCCATATTATCGATGCTGAGAGACATGTCGGAGAAGAATATTTTTGGTGTTTTTTGTAAAGTTTTCTCATTTTTTATTTTGTTTTTATAGGTTTTATATTTTTGTATTTTGATTTTCTGATAAATATATACAAGATTACTGCGAATGTGCAAGACGTTCAAGTTCATCAGGAGTGAAACTACGCATACCAAGTCGACGAACCAAGAATTGAAATCTGTCTTGAGGAAGAGCTTTGGTGAAGATGTCGGCTAGTTGGTAGTCCGTCTTGACAAAGAACAGTTCGATCGTTCCTTTTTCCACATGCTCCTTAATGAAATGGAATCGGACAGCTATGTGCTTGGTCTTGGAATGTTGGACCGGGTTGCAGGATATGGCTATGGCTGATTGTGAATCACAATAAATAGGGACTTTGTTAAAGTAAAAGCCATAATCCGTGAGTTGTGTTCTCATCCAAAGGACTTGAGCACTACACACGGATAGAGACACATATTCTGCTTCCGCGGTTGACAACGCCGTACAGTCTTGTTTCCTTGATGACCAGCTCACTAGCTTCTCGCCTAAGAATTGTGCTCCACCGGAAGTGCTCTTGAATGTATCATGACACCCTGCATGATCGGCATCTGAAAAACCAGTGAGATTAAAACCAGAATCCTTCGTATACCAGAGACCCATGTTAATGGTTCCCCGGAGATAACGAAAGATCCTTTTAACCTCCTTGAGGTGCTTCTCGGTTGGCTGAGCCTGGTACCGAGCACATAAACAAGTAGCATGCACAATGTCCGGTCTGCTTGAGGTTAAGTACATAAGGGACCCGATCATACTTCGGTATTTTGTAGCATCTACAAATGTCCCCTTCTTATCCAAATCAAGCTTGTGTTTAGTGTCCATTGGAGTACCAATAGGATCACAGTTATCCATACCAAATTTCGTTAGAATCTCAAGCACATACTTGGACTGATTTATGAAAATACCACGGGGGGATTGGTGAACTTGGAGACCAAGAAAAAACGTCATTTCCCCCATCATGGACATTTCAAATCGACTTTTCATAAGGTCGGCAAATAATATGGAATATTTTGGGTTAGTAGAACCAAATATAATATCATCTACATAGACCTGAGCCACCAAGATGTCGTTGCCGTAGTGCTTGATAAACAACGTTGGATCAATAGTTCCTTTGCTGAAGTGATTTTGTAGAAGAAATGATGATAATTCGTCGTACCATGCCCTCGGTGCTTGTTTTAAACCATAGATTGCCTTTTTCAACTTGTAGACATGGCTTGGATGTTCAGTATTGATGAAACCTTCAGGTTGACATACATACACATCTTCTTTTAACGGCCCATGCAAGAAAGCCGTCTTCACGTCCATTTGATACACTGTGAATGATTTGTGTGCAGCGTATGCCAAGAAAATCCTAATAGCTTCCATCCGAGCAACCGGGGCAAAGGATTTTGCGAAGTCAATTCCCTCCTGCTGTTTATAACCTCTCACAACTAACCGAGTCTTGTTCCTAATGACCGTTTGCTCCTCATCCATCTTGTTTTTGAATAACCATTTCAGGGTAAGCGGATCGATATTGTCTGGTCGAGGTACTAACTCCCATACATCGAGTCGGATGAACTGATTGAGTTCTTCTTGCATAGACTCAATCCATGATGCATCGGTCATTGCTTCTTTCACACTTGCTGGTTCCATTGTGCTGACTGATAGTGCATAGATACACATATCACCATCGGTACGCAGCTGATTTCGTGTTGAGACCGGTCGTGAGAGATTGCCAATCACTTGAACCAAAGGATGATTCTTAGTCCATTTGTGTTCATGTGGAAGTGTATGAGAAACTTGATGCGAGCTCGACGGATCCACATATGGTGCTGAAGGCTGAGTAGTGCTTGTGGAAGCCGCAAATGGATTAACAAACTCGTGTTCGTTGAGCATCGCATTGTTTGCATTTTCAGCAACTATTTCATTCTGAAGATGAACATGAGTAGGAATTTGCTGAGAATGTTGTTGAGTTGCGTCAGCAATCGGAGAAGTGGTTGGAATGTTTTGAGTCACTATGGTTGAGGTTGACGTAGATGGTGCAGAAGTAGATGCCGATGGTGTAGATGCAGTCGGAGGTTCTTGAACTACCATAGCAGGTGCAGCCGGGGCATTTTGAGGAACACCAAATGACGAAGGACCCTCCATATATTCATCATAGATTGGCCCAAATAAAACTTCCAAGTCACGTTCTGATGGTTGTAACGATGAGATTGCTGGCGGTGCAAATTGAAGCGCGAGTCCTGAACTTACGTGTCCAGAAGTCTGACCTTGAAGCTCGGGATGTGAGCTTCTATGCTGAGAGGCCATACCCGAGAGTTCATCAAAGGTAACGTTCATAGTCTCCATTACCTTTCTTGTCCTTCGATTATAAACCCTATAAGCACAAGCAGTTGAAGAATAACCAATGAAAAAGCCAATATCACCTTTAGGTTCAAGTTTACCGATATCTTCACGATCATTCTTCGGATAACATAATGCACCGAAGACATGTAAAAATGAAATATCCGGTTTTCTTCCATTAATGATCTCATAAGGTGTTTTGTTGAAACGGGTGTGAATAATGGAGCGGTTTTGAGTATAACATGCAGTTGCTATAGCGTCGGCCCAAAGGAATAACGGTGCACTAGAGGAGAGAAGCATCGTTCGAGCAGCTTCAACTAACGTACGATTCCTCCGTTCCACAACTCCATTCTGCTCTGGAGTTCTTACAGCCGAAGTTTGATGAGAAATCCCAACTTCGTCAAAATAAGCTTTCAATTTCTGATTTGTGAATTCTGTACCGTTATCCGTTCTCACAATAATGACAGGGGCTTGCAGTAGAACTGATGTTTTCTTCAAGAAGTTAATAATTACATCAGGGGTTTCATCTTTTGAACCAAGAAAATGAACCCATGTGTAGCGAGAATAGTCATCCACAATGACAAGGACATACCGCTTTCCATTAATACTTTTGATTCTCATTGGGCCACACAAATCCATATGTAGGAGATGTAACCTATTCGTTGAGTTGGGAACAGGTTTGGGTTTGTGAGGCTTCTTCTTACTTTTACCTTGCTCACATGAAGGACAAAGATGGTCTTTTGTATATTTGAACTTTGGAAGACCGGTAACGAGATCATCTTTCGCGAGATGGGTGATGGCATCGAAATTGAGATGAGATAACCTTTGATGCCATAACCACGACTTTGTTGATGTGGCTCGGGCCATGAGACAAATTGGAGAAGCAGCAGACATTTGAAAAAGATCAATGGTGTAAAGGTTGGTGGTACGATTTCCTTTCAACAGATCAATTCCTTCAAGATCTCTTACAAAGCATGTATGACTTCTGAAAGCGACCTCCAAGTCTGAATCACAAAATTGCCCAACCGAGAACAAATTATGTCCCAAGCCATCAACAAAAGAGACTCTGGTGATGATTATATTTCCCCAATGAAGATCACCATAGCCTAGAATTGCCGCAACATGATCATTTCCAAATCGAACAGTTCCCATGAAACGCCATACAAAGTTCTTGAGAAGGCTTCGATTCCCAGTCATATGTTTGGAACAGCCCGAGTCCACGCACCAGAGACAAATTTCAACAGCCTGCCAATGATAAGAGAAACAAATATTTTGGCAACCGATGAAATAGGTTCCTGTAGGGTTAGAAGATAATTAAGCCGTATCACATACCGACGTTTCACTGTCAGTATGAGATCTACTAGTGTCGATAATTTTGCCACTACAGTCAAAATTTCTACCAGTAGGCAACCATTTAGAGGTGAGTCTAGGGCTACTAGGCTTAGCAAGACTTTCTGTGGACCCTACATGCGTACTTTTTGGAACATACACCTTAGCCTTAGGAGTGCGTTGTTGTTCACTGACTGACAACTTGTCAATTCGAGTGTAACCACCATAATTCAAACCATTCATAGTCAAACCACAAGCATCATGACTAAAAGTAAAGAAACATTTATTACATTTAGCACAAATAACTTCAGATTTTTCATTCCGAATAGCAAGCTTAAAGTCATTACATTCAGATGAATTAGGTTTCTGATTATGATTAAAAAGCGGTAAATTCCTAGGGTGTTCTTCTACTTCCACATTATTGATCTTGGGGCGACTACTTCTAGAGGCAAAAGGGACCCTATCATTCCTTGTATTGCTCGTAGGCTGTGGCCTTCTGCTCTTAGTGTAGTTGTTTATTCCTGTAGAAGAAGACACGCGTCTATTAGAATTAGCACTTTTTAAATCAATAACTTGTGGTTGAGATATAGTGATCGGTTTTGTCCTAACGCTTGCTGTACGTTGTTTGCTAGGCACAGAGGGAGAACTAACACGAAACATTCCTGGGGCAATCACAGCAGTTTTCGTTCCAGCAACCTTGGGAAAAGGTGTCACAGCAATACGAGTGGGTCCCGAGGATGCTGGTTTCTGGATCATCGAATCCACAATCGAGCTAGATTCAGAAGTCTTATCTTTTAACAAGGCCTTTAACTTACAGTTCTCACAGATTTTATCAATAAGTTTCTGATAGACAGACTTACTTTGTTCAACAGCCCGCTTATATGAAACAACAACAGATTCTAAAGCTGCAATCTTAGCCTTAAGCTTCTGAATATTAGCACCACTAGCACTCTCTAACCCTGACGGGGCCAAATTCGTTTCCGAAACCCCTCCTAACTGAGCCTTCAACCGTGCGATAGTTTGTTGCATTTCATTGTGAGCTTTTTCATACGAAATCTTGTCATATTTGCATTCATCACATTTTTTGACAAATTTATTCCAAAGATCGGTGAATTCTTTATCCTTTTTAATGACATAAGATTCCATCTTCTCTTTCATAAGATCAAGCTCAGTTTGGAGGTTTTCATTATGCGACGTAGAGGTACCTAACTCAACAGGGCTACTATCAATACAATCACGAGCTTTAGAGAGGCGTTCAAGATCGTTTTCCAAAACTTTAATTTTATCAAGAGATTCATCAGCTTCCTTCGTCAATGATTTAAAGTCTTCAACAAAGTTGGCTAATTCTTTTAGAAAAGCGTTTTCCAAATTTCCTAACCGAGCATCAACTTGATTAATAATTGGATTAATATCGTTTTGAAGAATTTTCTGAACCTCAATCTGAACAGGTGATGTAAAATTACCTCCAGTTATTTTTGAATTAACAACACGTTTAAGGATGACAAAGTTATCTTTAAGCTCGTTTAGAAATCGGCGAGTGATACTCGGTTTAGGAGGGTCATCAGACAATTCCTCACTTGGTAGCAAAAGCATTTCAGTGCTCGTTTTAGACCGAACAAAAACAGTTGGCGGGTTAACTTTCGGATAATAAACGGGTATCACTTCTTTATCAAGCTTTTGCATTCTTAAACGAGACTCTACAGCAAGTTCAGTAGTTTCCTCGGAATCATGCACACTAGGAGGATCATGCTCATCAGACAATAGCACACTACCATTATATAAAGTTTCATTAGTGGCCTGAACTTTCTTAAGGTATCCTGGATTAGGGGGAAGAGGACAACCTAAAGCCATTTTGTATCGAGTGTAATTTATCTCATTCACTTTTGGTGCGAGCATATTTATCGTCTGCATAGTTTGGCCACGTTTTACTAAAAGGTTGTCTAATTCTCTAATCCTATCCTGCGCTTTGCAAAAATCCTCAAGAAGCCCATCTTCTCGAATTTTGAAATCATGTTTTAGCTTTTTTCTTTCTTCTTTTAAATCAGAAACAATAGCTTTTTCAGTTGAAAGCTGTTTATTAAGAGAAGTGATTTCATCATTCAAGTCGCTTATCTTTTTAGCACTACTTAAGTGTATGGCATTTAATTTCTTAGTGGTGCATTTTTCTTGATAAACAGATGTAGCATGAGCTTGTTCAAGTTCCTTGATTTTAGCATGATGAATCTCAAAACTTTTCTCCCGTTCCTTATATCCCGCAAGCTCAGTGGTCAATTTGGCATTAGTTTCTCTAAACTTATTATTAACCACCGTAGCATGATCTACATCCTTAGCAAGCTTATCAAATAGAGATTTATAATACGCATGTGTCTCATCAGGAAGGGTTGTAGGCTGAGCAACTTGATCCACACTAAGGTCCACACTAGGCTCATTCGAAATAATATTACTATTATTCGTTTGATCCTCGTGTGTCTCAATGTAGGGCTCAAGCATCTCAGTATACTCTTCCTCCTGATTAGACATATTATATATATCATTATCATCAAAACTGGGGTGTACCTCAGAGGGACCGTCTGCATCATAGACGGGAGCTCTGTCATCATGCATTCCTGAGGTTGAAGCTTGCTGTAAGTTTGCCATCAAGATGTAGTTGGCATTCACCTCTTCTTCCTCGTCATATTCTGCAGCAGAAGCCATAAGATCAAATTCCTCAGCTTGAAGTGGGATTCCTGCCTCTTCTTTTTGTGCTATGAGAAGCTGAGTCTGAAGATAAGCAGCATCCCTCTTCTTTTTGACTGTGCAATCGCGAGCATAATGACCAAATCCCCTGCAGTTGTAGCACTGAACCTGACGATTGTTGTTTCCATTTCCCGTACCAGTATTCTCAGCCCTTGCAGCCACAATGTTTCCCATCTGGTTACCAACCGCTGGCACAACTATTAACCCATTCTGATTACCCGCATTCGGAACACCCGGATTTGGACCACGGTTTTGCCCATACTGATTTCCTGCATTGCCAACGGTCTGCCCAGCATTCTGACCATATTGTTGAAACTGAGTCCCCGTGTTTCCAGCAACTACCAATTGGCGATCTTGATTCGCATTCATGAAAGGTTGAGCAATCTGCCTATTTCTAGTATTCGAGGAGATTCTCTGATTGTTGTTGGTGGGGTTAATGGTGAATTTGAATGCCTTTGCAAGAAGGGCAAGACCAGTATTAATAGCATGAGTAGGATCAGTAATGTCATCAAAACAGGCAATGGGTTGTTGTAAGTAATTCATAGCAGCAGGGTGTTGATATCCATAAGCAGTGAGTTGTTGTTGTTGTTGTTGTGGCATGAAGTTACTTGATGAGGGTTGATGGTAGGGTACCATGGGATATGACATAGATGATGGAGAGTTTGCCATAAAAGCCAATGGATCTTGTGTCTTGGCACGTCTTTCTGCCCTAACTTCGTTAGCTTCATCTTGATTCATCTTCAAATAGTCATAAACTTGAGTGTAGTCCACGACATGAAGATCCTTGGTTTGATTGACAAGAGTGACATATCGTGACCATTCAGAAGGAAGATTATCAAGAAATTTGATGTTGGCAGCAATTTGTGCAGGTTCATGTTTGTTTCTTCTAAGATGGTTCATGAGGGTTGAAAACCGATGATAATAAGGTTCAATTTGTTCCCCTTCAGTAGACGTAAATTTCTCCCATTCACGAAGCAACTTAGTTTCCTTTTCTTGTAAACCGATTTCACTGCCCTTCATCATTTTCTGAATCCTAAGCCACATCTCGTGTGCGGTTTCACAACTATCGACAGCAGCATAAACATCTTCAGGAAGTCCCATAAGAATGACTTGAATTGCTTGATCATCAGCGTCGAGTTGTTTGGATTCAGCTTCAGTTAATTCTTCATCTGTTTGCTCATGACTTGAATCAGCTACTGGGTTAGCATTCGTAGGGTCCCCAGGCACAATAATTGTTCTTCTAACGTACGGACCCTTTTGAATCGAGTTGACAATCAACTTTCCCAGAGGTTTACATTTTGCATAACGAAGGAGACGACTAGCCCATGTAGTGTAATTCTCCTTGGTAAGCATGGGTGGACGATTCTCAGTACCCGCAGCATAGATATCTTGTTGAGACGTCATCGAAGAAGTCGTGTGAACAACAGGATCTCAATTCGTAGAAAGCGTGAGGTGATGTTGAAATTCCGAAACTTCCGATTTTTTTCTCAGTCCGACAATAAATTCCTCAGTCCGACAAAACGGTAAGCTGAAAAAATTATGAATCGCCAAATTTTGAAATTGAGTTCGAGATAGCCAAAAACTAGTAGGGAAAAAGTTTGATTTTACTTTTTTTTTTTTTTTTTTTTTTTTTTTTTTTTTTTTTTTGATCTTCGTGTAAACTATGTTCTGAAACTAGTCTAGATGGTGGCTAAGACTAAAAATTACTCAAACAAAATTTCCATCGGAATGCCCATCGGAAAATTCTATCGGAATGTTCTATCGTAATGTCCTTCTATCGGAATGCTAGATCGCAATGATGATCTGTCGCAATGATGATCTGTCGGAATGCTAGATCGCAATGATGATCTGTCGCAATGATGATCTGTCGGAATGCTAGATCGCAATGATGATCTGTCGGAATCTTCAGATCGGAATAACTTCAGATCGGAATGTGGCTAAAATTTAGGCAGAGTAACGACTCAAAGTTCCTTAAGAGCCGTCGGAATCCCAGATCGCAAAGAACGATCGGAATGTCCAGATCGGAATAAGGTATCGAAATGTTTAGATCGCAAAGTGGAACCTAAGGTTATTGCGATCTGGCCTCACGTGCTTTGTACTTTCCGATGGTGAAACTTGCAAGAAATTCGGAAAGATGAACAAACACGAAATTTCTCAACTTTTGATCCAAAATACTTGATTTTAAGCCAAAACCAAGATGCCCAAATCACTACTACATGATTTAAAGAAGGTATACTTCTTAGAAACACAAACAAACACGAAATTTGTTTGATGTTTTGACGAAAAACAATCAAAATCACACGAAATGCTCAAATACGAATTCCTTGGCGAATGATACCACTTGTTGGATTGTAACACACGACTTATAATGATATAGAAATGTAGATGAAGATTAAACCAAAAAAGAAAGATTAGATTAGATGAAGGAAAAGAGAAAAACAAAGAAGATGTGAATTCCTAGTGAGAGAAACACATACGTTTCTCTCTCTAAAACAAATGAAATGGAAAACACACACACAAATGAGGCTTAGGAGGCCTTTTATACTAAGTAGTAAGTGTTTAGGAGGCCTTCCTCATTTGTGTGTTCGGGACTAATTCCCGTTACATAAACATTAATAACTAAGAACTCTTGACACCGTTGAATAGTATTTTTCACGAGCTTCGCAACGGTATATTATATGACCATCACTTTAAATACGGCTAACATGCGGAATTAACACTTAAACAAGAACACACAAAGGATGTAAACAAACTTTCACTTGATTGATACTAACGAACTTGCTTACAATGAAAGTGTTTAACGTATGAAAAACTTATTATGAAACATAACCTAAAGGTCTTCTTTTATAGACATAAGAAGCCTTGTACAAGAGTCTACGTATCAACTATTCTAGGTAAAGATAATTATAGAAAATACAATGTTGATCCTATCTTCACTAGAAACAAACTAGAAACATAATACGCATAGACCATATCTTTCTATCAGTGCTTGTCTTCAACCTATCAACGCTTGACTTCTTCCTGTCAACGTTAGATCTGTCAGCGTTTGTTTTCTTCTTATCAACGCTTGTTTTCCTCTTGTCAGCGCTCAAGTAGACTGGCTACATTTTATTCCCAACAATCCTCCCCTAAACTTGATATCTACTCTAGTAATCAAGTTTCTGAATAAAAATTAAGAACTAGGAGGAATCTTACAAATCTTATCATATTGGTAATAAACATGCCTAATCAAATCTTTGGCCACGTCACTTAAATAGTCAATCTCAAGCTATGTTGTCTTCATCTTTTCCAAAACGTCTTTGGACATGGGATACTAACCATCTACAAGAAGATACTCAGCAAACTTTGTAGAGCTCAAGTAGTATACACCAGCAGCTGAATACAAACGCCATTGAAGACCACTGATATCATCCTCAAGATCCTTCCAAACAGCAGGATCTTCTTCTTTTGGTCCACACATTCTCTTGAATGTTGACCCAAAGTTTTATTCCATTGACTGAAGTAGGAGCTTCAGTCTCATACTTGGCCTCCAACAACCTCCAAAGGTCTACCAAGTCTTCTCTATCCACACTTGCAAAGAGAGACACAAGAGTAGTAAATGTGTGTACCTCTTTCCCATACCTGTCAATCTTCCAAAACCCACTTGCATCTTCTTCATAGCTTATGATAGGGTTTTTGGCATCAAGAGGTAACACTTGTACCATATCTGAAGCTTCCATGGGTGAGAGCTTGATGATCCTTCTTATAACAGCTTCACTGGGATTCAATTTATCCATATCTTTAGGGAACTCAAGTGGAACTCCCTTCTTCAAAGGCCTTGGAACAATCATTGCCTTCTGAATCTCCATCTCTTCTGCAAGTTCTTCTTTCCTTTCATCTGAAAGAAGTCTTAGAGTGTTCATTTCCTGCACTTTTGCCCAAATGGGATAAGCCTTGTACTCCAATTCTTGAAAAGATAATCCCTGCAATTTCTTAAAGGTCCATCCAGTTCCATGACATCTGAGTAACATGTAGTAGAGCTCTCTTCTATCCCTCTTCAGCAGTGAGAAAACATTGCTAGCCTTGTGTTTCAGAATTACCTTGCAGTCATTTTGAACTCTTAGAAGAATCTCCAAACCCCAAATCTGGTCTGAAATTGTCAAATCTGGATTCTCCATAATCCTATTCTCCCAAGCATGGTACAACTGAACTACTTCTGGCATATCAAAGTCTACTTGCAATTTCAACTCTCTAAGCTTCTCCCTTACCAAATCATCACCATATTCAAGTCAATCTGGTTGTTTAATTATCATCACACTTGAATCTGAACTTTCTTCATCACTTCCTTCTTGTTCCTTAGAAGTGACAACAAATGGTGATTCACCAACCTTCTTCATCTCTTGTTCCACAAGTTGTGCAGCCAACCTTGAATCAAACTCTACCTGTGCTGCATTCTTTGGAACTTCTACTTCTACCATAATTCCTTTACCCTTATCTAATGGATCTATGATGGGTAAGGATGATGGTAATACCTGTGACGACACGTCTTTGATGATAGCTGATGACTGGAATACATCAACCATATCTGCAGGTCTGTCAACGCTCAAATTCCTTGTGTCAGCGCCCAAATTACTCTCGTCAGCGCTTGGTGTGTCAACGTTCAAATTTTGCTTGTCAACGCCCAACTTACTTGTCTCAGCGTCTTTTGTAAATTGCTCCAACATAGTTGTAAAAGACAAGTTTAAATTTGTAGGAGTTACCAAAGATATATCAAAACCTGGTTGCTTCTTCAGTTCAGTTAGGGCCTCAGCAATACCCAAAGATTCTCCATCATGTGAGCCTTTATCACTCACATTAATTTGCTCATTCTCTCATTTGGAAGATTCCTCCATCCCACGCCTTGTGCTAGCATTCTCCAAAATGACAATCCTCTCCCTCAATTGCTTCAGTTCAAGACATTGTGTACTGACTGTTTGTACCAAGTCTGCATTGTGCTTTTGCAAGCTAATGCAAACAACCGTCAACTCCATCAATGTGTATGGTTCCAGTCTGTCCTCCTCTAAAATGGGTATTTGACCTCCCAAAGTAGAGTCATGGGGCATGGATGAGGTCTTAAAGATGTTAGGACTGTCTTGGCCTGCATCTAAGCCAGAACCAATAGTCCCAGCCTCATCCATAGCACCAACCACACTTGTGGTGGTGGTCCTCTCTGCTACATGGCTAGGACCACTAGAGGAGAACACTCTAGTAGTCCTTTGGCGTTTTTGCAACCTATATTGAGGTGGGGTAGAAGATGATGTGGATTGGGTGGATGTTAGAAGGTTAAGGGGTGTTTGGGTCTGTGAAGGAAAGGTGTCAACATCTGGATTACTTGTGTCAACACCAACATTTAAGGTGTCAGCGTTGAAGGGTTCTTGGTCAATTTCCATGTGTTGAGGTGAAGGCAAAGGTTCTGGTATGAGGTCAAGTTGTGGTTGTGGGTCTGGGTGGGGTTGTGTTGCTGCAATAACAGCAAGCATAGATTGGGTGAGGGGTAATTCACGGTGAGGGGGTGAATTCATCTTGGTAAAAATAACTTTCTTTTGCACAGGGATCTCATAAAAATCATCATGATCCCTTGTGCAGTAATTTTGCACATCAAAAACCATTTGCAAAAATTTGGGATAAGCCAAAGTCGTCTTATTCCCTTTGTTTTTACACATGCCATCAAAAATCAATTGTGAATAATTAAACTTTTGCCCATTTATAATGCATACAATTGCACTAGCAATTGATCTATTAATTTCATTATGTGCAGTACACTTGGGACTCAAACATTGTAAGATGACATGTATGAGGTACTTCCAGGCTGGGGGAAACTCTTGTTTATGATATTTGTTTAAAGTGCCCTCATCAGGGAAAGGATACCCCAAAGCCCGAAGTCCTTGTTCTATTTCATTTATGGGAAGGGTGGTTATACCATCTGCATCATCAAGATGCAAAGCCTGGCGAACCAAGGCTTCAGTAACCACCCATGTACGCCCATGAACAATAGATGATAATGTAGTCACATTATTAATTTTTGAGGAACTGACAGTGTTCCAAAACTGCTTAATATGAGTGACAGAGATGAGAGGAGCATAAGAAAGAGCATACCTAATAGGAGATGCATTCAAATACGCCACCATCTGGGTGTATTGTAGAAACAGAGTATCATCAGCGTCCAAGTAAGCAATCATGCTGTGTTGACTCCTGAATCCCAATACCAAGTCACTTGGTTTAAATTTTGGTGCCATTGTTGAAGAAAGCTGTTTGTGAATTATTGAGAAAGATGAATTATAGGAGAAAATTGTTAGACAAGAATATGAGATACCCTTTGTAGAAGTAGGAGCCAAATATATAGGAGAGATAGGCACATGTGATTGGTCAAAACTTAGGAAACTATTTTCAAATATAATGATGAAAATATTGAAAAGAAAATAAGTTATCCTTGAGCATTAATTAAAAGTTATCTCCTCCCAAAATTACGGCCCCAAAATTCGTCAAAAATAACAACTGGGTAGGTCCTAATGAGTATCAACGGTCAAAAATAACCCATCAACGCCCAACGGCTATATTCTTGTCAACGTTTGCCAAAGCCATGTTAGCGTCTAAATTGGTCATAACAACACTTGGAAAAATACTTGTCAGCGTCTAAAAATAAAAGTAATAAAAATGAAAAAGGACCTTAACAAAGTAATTTATCCTAGTGAAGATAACCTATAAATTGATAATTATTATAGGGCGGCAAGCATTGTCCAGTTATGCACACTTGCTTATGCAAGATAGACATAACAGTCCTCTAGTGTCCCTTGCTAACCAAAATTCTTAACAACTAAGTTATCTCATAAAATTCCTTGTAACTCCCAGGTAAAACCCATTATAAATCATTCCCAAGTCTTCCAACAGACCACATCCAATTCTAGGCCAAAAATGTCTTGGCAGCATGCATAGTATATCAACTTTGCATGCTACAGTGCCTCGTGATTTAGTAAACTAACTCATACTCACCTGTGGACACAATCTAGAATTGTGATAAGAGTATTATAAGAATACCCAAAAGTCCTAAAGGTTCCTAAAACCTCCCCTTAAACTGTGATACATATGTTGCCCAATAATATGCATGAATATAAAATTTTTTGTCAAGATAGGAATATAAATATTCCAACCATCATCCATAAATAAAAGCATTCTCAAATGATTCTCCAAGGATCCATAAGCAACTCTGTATCCAATGGTACAATGCTATCAACGCCTGCACACTTAGATCAAAAACCACAAAACTAACATTGTTGCTGACAACGTCACGATAACACTTGTCAGCGTTAAGGTAACCTTTGTCAGCGTTAGACAAATATAGTGAAAAATCTAACTTCTCAAAAAGACCAATAACAATGCATTATCCTGTACATACTTTTACATTAAGACCCCAAAACACATATTATGTGAGATTGATCATTCCAATACTTGTTACCAAGTATTGAAACCTTCCAGCATCAAAAGGTTTAGTTAATAAATCAGACACATTTTCTTCTGTGTCAACCCTATCTGGTTGTATTAAACCCTTTTCAAAACAATATCTTATAAAATGATGTGTAATTTCTATGTGTTTTGTTTTAGAATGATGTACATGATTTTTAATAATGCATAAAGTGTTGTTATTGTCTACAAAAATCTTGGTATGCATGAAATTATACCCATAATCCAACAGCTAGTTCTGAATCCATAAGACTTGTCCACAACAAGCAGTTGCAGCTACATACTCTGCTTTAGTTGTAGAATTGGCCACCACTGTTTGTTTCTTGCATTGCCAAGATATCAACCTACTCCCAAGAAACTGACATCCACCAGTTGTGGATTTTCTATCAAACTTATCACCACCATAGTCACTGTCTGAATATGCAATAAGCTCCAATGGTGAATCTTTTGGGTACCACAATCCAAGATCTGGATAACATCTAAGGTACCTAAAGATTCTCTTGACAGCATAAAGGTGACACTCTTTGGGAGTCACTTGATGGCGTGTACATGCACACACAACAAACATATGTCAGGTCTTGAGGCTGTGAGATACATCAATGAACCAATCATTGATCTATAGTGCCTGACATCCACATCTTTTCCATCTCCAACTTTTCC
Organism: Glebionis coronaria; assembly: GCA_025667525.1. Lineage (NCBI taxonomy): Eukaryota > Viridiplantae > Streptophyta > Magnoliopsida > Asterales > Asteraceae > Glebionis > Glebionis coronaria. The sequence goes on from CM046876.1 coordinate 371,262,283, forward strand.
CCAAGGGTGTTCTCTATCCATAGGAGTAGTAGCCCTCTTTTCATGTGGAGAAAAGCCAAACTTCTTCAAGATTTCTGCCACATATTTATCCTAAGAGATGAAGATACCATCTTCTTTCTACTGAACTTGTAACCCTAGAAAGAAGTTCATCTCCCCCATTGCACTCATCTTGAATTTGTCTGTCATAAGCTTGGAAAAGTCTTCACTCATCTTTGCATTGGTGGAGCCAAAGATGATATCATCAACATAAACCTGAACAAGTAAGACATCCTTACCACCCTTCTTTGTAAATAATGTCTGGTCTATGGTGCCCCTTTTAAATCCATTTTCCACCAGATAAGTGGACAATGTGCCATACCATGTTCTTGGGGCTTGATGAAGTCCATACATAGCTTTCTTGACTCTATACACCTTGTCTGGATGTTCTAGATCTTCAAAACCAGGAGGCTGCATGACAGACACCTCCTCAATAATTGTGCCATATAAGAAAGCACTCTTCACATCCATTTGATAGACAGTGAAGCCCATGCACGAAGCATAGGCTAGAAATATCCTTATATCCTCAATCCTTGCAACTGGTGCAAAGACCTCCTCATAGTCTATCCCTTCCTCTTGTGTATATCCCTGAGCCACTAAACGTGCCTTTTTCTGACCACGACGCCTCTTTCATCTTTCTTGTTTCTAAGAACCCATCTTGTCCCGATAGGTCTAACATATCTGGGACAATCAACCAGCTCCCAAACATCCTGAATAGCAAATTGGTGAAGCTCATCCTGCATTGCTTCCACCCAACTTGGTTCTTTGAGAGCATAAAAAATCTTCTTGGGTTCCTGTTGTGACAGAAAACAGGCAAACAAACATGCTTGAACAAGAGGGGTATCAACCTTCTTGTGTATATTGGCAATAAATCCTCCAAGACTCTGATGAGATCTTCTAGTCTGAACAGGAGACATCACATCTCCAATAATTTGAGAAGTGGGGTGATTCTTCATAGTAGAAGTGAGAAATCCTCCCTCAAAAAGTCTATTGTCTTCAATCTCATCATTCATGTTGCCAATATCTTCTTCAGACTCTCTTCCATCAATATTTGTGTGAACCTCTTCATTTCTGCTTGAAGGTTCACCTTGTTCAAAATTGGAAGAGAAAATATGCTCAAAAGAGTTGTCAACGCCTGAACCAAGGTTGTCAGCGTTTGATCCATCCACGCCTGAAATGGTGTTGTCAACGTTTGAGCCATTAACGCCTGAATTTGTCCTATCAGCGCCAGATTTTCCTTTGTCAGCGCCTGAAGGACCATGCATGTTGTTAACTGGTGATACTTGGGGACCATCATTTTCCTTTCCAGCAGCAACAGCAGCAGCAAAAGCATCTGTCCATATGGGAACAGTAACATACTCAAGTATGGGAGATGACTTGTCTGCTTGTGATCCAACCTCTTCATTAACCTGTGTACCTGAAACATCAACAACTGGTTCTTCCACAACATTTGAAGTTACCTTCACTATGTCTGGATTAGTAACAGGCATATAATTCAAAGTCCTAGATAGAGGTTCCAAGTCAAACAACCAATTTGGACCACTTTCAGGATCACTAGGTTTACTCTCTAAAAACCTAACATGTACTTTCTCAAGTATACGTTTTTCTTTCTTAAGTTAAACCCTATATCCCTTTCTCTGCACTGAATAACCCATGAAATAGCCTTCATCACCTTTAGCACTAAATTTACCTAAGGCATCACTAGTATCTAGTACAACTACATGACAACCAAAAGTTTTAAGAAAACCAATATTAGTTTTCCTTCCCCAAAGTAACTCATAAGGTGTTTTGTTATGTATCTTGTTGACCAATGCTCTATTCGGAATATAACAAGCTGTATTCACAGCCTCAGCCCAAAAAGCTATGGGAAAGTGAGCATCAGCCAACATAGTCCTTGCTGCTTCAATTAGGGTTCTATTCTTTCTTTTAGCAACCCCATTTTGCTATGGGGTTCTGGCAATACTAAACTGCCTAGTAATCCCTTTCTTGGCACAAAAATCATCCAATAGTTTATTTCTAAACTCACCACCATTATCACTTCTAAGCATTTTAACTTCATTACCAGTTTTCTCCTCAATCTGAGTAATAAAGTTGATTAAAGTATCAGCAGTGTCACTTTTCATGGCTAAAAAGAAAGTCCAAGTAAACCTAGAAAAGTCATCTGTGATTACAAATCAGTATGATTTACCATTCAAACTCTTTATATTAGTTGGACCAAACAGGTCCATATGCAGCAAGTGAAGTGGTTTAGAACTAGAGTGCACCTGTTTAGACTTAAATGAGACCTTGTGTTGTTTGCCTTTAAGGCATGCAACACAAGAGTGGTCATTGTGGAAAGCCTTTTCAGGCAAACCATCAACCAAACCAAGTCTCACAAGTCTGTTTATATTTTTAAAGTTAATGTGCCCTAGTCTCCTGTGCCATAGATTACTCTCATCAACTAAAGCTTTAGCATAAAAACATGACATATTATTATTAATCCTAATACCATTAAGATTCACATTATAAATGTCCTTATGCCTAGGTGTTCTATAGTCAATATATTTCTCATCTGGCATTTTAAAATCCTTGCTCAACACCAAGCATTCAGTATCAGTAAAAAGAACCTTATTTTTGTTATCACAAACTTGTGATACACTGAAAATATTATAATCAAGTTCTTTTACCAGAAACACGTTTTCAAAACGCAAGTTTTGGGTGAGTAGAGTTCCTTTGCCTGTGATAGTTCCATATCTGCCTCCAAAGTAAACTTTATCACCATCCTTAATGGGAGTGAAGTTTGTAAGCTAATCGTCCTTCCCAGGCATGTGCCTAGAGCATCCACTATCCCAATAGCCATAATCATTCACCTGTTTTTTAATGCCCTGCACATAAAGAAAACAAATTAGTTTTCTTTGGGAACCCAAGCCTGAGCAGACTTGGATTCATCTGGTTGTTCAACAAGAACAGACTTAGTTCTCATAACAACCCCTTGTTCATCCCTTTTTGGATGAAACACCCAGTTAACCCCAATTGGTTTTGTGATGACCTTTGAAATATAATTAAATCTGTTGCAGGTCATAGAAATCCCATTTGAATTAGGGTTTTGATCTTGCTTAGTTCTCCATGTCAAGCTAGAAGAAGCTTTAGACCTTTTTCCCTATGGTTGCAAATATTTAGGTCTGGCAACATTTCTGTCAGCGTTTGATTTGGTCTTGTCAATGCTGAAATTACCCTTATCAGCGTTGAACCTAGGGTTTGCTACAGGAACCCATTCCCTATTGGACCATGTATTGGTCTTCTGAAAAGGTCTTTTTCCATGAGTGTTAGACACTTTGGTGAAGAATGGGGCTGGTCTAACAGCTTGTAGACTTTTCTCCACAAAAGTTTTAGGTCTGACAGTGTTTGACCTTTTGTCAGCGTTGGCCTTGGAAGCGTTGACACACTTATAGGCTAAATGTGAAAAGCTACCACAAGTGTAACAGGCTTTTCTAGACACGACTCTAGGTCTAGAAGAAAAGAAACCTGTTCTATTATATCTTACTTAGCTTTCTGGTAACCTAGTATTCCTATAAATTTATGCATACTTAATGCTAGGTTTTCTAACAGTGTTTGAGCCAAGGTCAGCAGTCTTGCCAGTGATTGGGTTTGTTACTTTGATAGGGGTTGACTCATTTGGGATATCACAAAGCATGCCACCCTTGACAAACAAGGTAGGGTTAGCTTTCTTCTATTCATTCAAGTCAGTCAACTTTCGCCTATACTCTTCAACTGGGGTAAGGACTATTGGTGGAGGAATAAATTCCTCTTCTTGGAGTTCTGGTAAACCAGTCCAAGATAAGTCCTTTCTTTGGACACCATAGAAGTCCCCAGCTGGTGGTGGAACACCAGAATATTTTTTCATCCCAATCCCAGTCATGTCCCTAGAATCCCTCTGTTTACTAACACATTCTCCTATGGTTTGTGAGGCCTTATCAAATCTCTGAATTTTAAGGTCTACATTATCCTTATTCTTGATAGCCTCATCTAACTTAGCCTGTAATTCAGCATTGACCCTTTCCATGATGTTTCTAATATCATTACTAGCATTTAAATCATGTTTTAAGATATTTATTTTATCTTTTAGGTCAAGCTCCATTTTCTTATACTCAGAAACTGTCTTTTCAATTTGAGTGAGAGCAAGTTGATAGTTAGACAACTTGCATCTCTCAGTACTCACATCTCCTAACAATCTTAAAACCTCTTTGTTAAGTCTTTCAGTATTTAAACAACAACCCTTACTACAAAAAGCATCATCGTATACCTCATTGTCTGATGAAGATGAGGAGTGTGCCATGAGAGCATATTGAACATGCTCTTCTTCTTCTATCTCAGCAACCAAAGCTTTACCCTCTTCCTCATCCTTAGCCAAATAGCTCCAGTCCCATCCAATGCCATCAATTTCTTGCACTGCCACCATGGCCTTAGGATCCTGAGCCTTAACAATTTGGCTTGAGGGTTTTCCAGCATCAGATCTTCTTGGAGATCTGCATTCTCTCATAAAGTGCCCCATACGATGACAATTGTAACACTCAACCTTGGATTTATCAAATCTAGCAGTGTCCTTTGCATTAAAGGTCATCTTCTTCTTGAACCTTCTATTCCACCTGTTTGATCTTATACTTGCAAGAGCCATGTTCCACTTTATATCCATCTCCTCCAAGTGCTCATCACTTATTTGCTCAAGGTCCTCATATGTAATCACTGAACCATTGGGCAATGAAGCAATGTATGCACACACAGTATCCAAATCCAAACCAGCAGGCTTAACTCTTGGAGAGTCAATTTTGTATGTGTCAGCGTCTGAATGTGAGGCGTTGACAGGGTATGATCCAGTGTTGACACATGTTGATCCAGTAACTGGGTGCATGTATGAGTCCTTCTGATCAAATTGACCTTCACTATGTGAGAAGAAGGCCATGTTACTATTGGTAGACTTACTTCCATGTTCCAAAAGAGTTTCATTCTCCAATAGCCTCAATTTGTTGTAGACATCATCAAAAGTAGAACTTTTGTGAGTGTTGTTGGCAATTATAGATCTTGCCTCAATCTTCCACGCATCACCAAGGCTTTTAAGAAAAGTGGAAATAATGTCAACATCACCAATTAATGTACCCATGAAGGACAGCTTGCATGTAATGTCAAGAAGTCTTCTTCTCACACTACTTAGCTTCTCATTAGGTTGAGACTTAAAAACAGCATACTCATGTAAGAGTTGCTTCCTTTTCTCTTCCACAGTATCAGCATTACCACCATATGCAACTTCAAGGGTTGCCCAAAGGTCTTTTGCAGATTCATAACCTCTGTATTTGTGCTGATTTTCTTGTCCCAAAGAAAGTTTCAGAATGCTTAGGGTTTTCATATCAACCCTTTTCTTTGCTATGTCATCAGCAGACACAGCTCTACCATCTTTAGGTTTTTCTTTCTTATCTGCTTCATAACATCCTTGAACAGCTGATCTTGTAGCAATGGCATATGTAATCTTTTGAGCTTTATTGAATGTGTTTCCATATTCAATAATCTCCCAGAGAGTGTAGTCATGGATTTGCAAATATTGCTCAAAATTGAACTTCCACCGTTCAAAATTGTCTACATCTAGCATGGGAATCTTGATGTTGTGGTTTGAGGAGGAGGAGGTTACTTCTTGGGTGGACATGATGTTTTTAGGATTTTGTGAAAATTATGGTTTTGGTGATTTAGGGTTCTTGTGTTCTTTAGGATCAAAAGTTTCTCAACAAGCTCTGATACCACTTATTGATCCCAAACTTAGATCATTTTAGCTTGTGTAAACGAGATTAGATCAAGTTATACACGTAGAGAAACTTTGTTTATGTATAAAGTAATTTAAGTGTTATGTGGAATTAACACTTAAACAAGAACACACAAAGGATGTAAACAAACTTTCACTTGATTGATAATAACGAACTTGCTTACAATGAAAGTGTTTAACGTATGAAAAACTTATTATGAAACATAACCTAAAGGTCTTCTTTTATAGACATAATAAGCCTTGTACAAGAGTCTATGTATCAACTATTCTAGGTAAAGATAATTATAGAATATACAATGTTGATCCTATCTTTACTAGAAACAAACTAGAAACATAATACGCGTAGACCATATCTTTCTATCAGTGCTTGTCTTCAACCTATCAACGCTTGACTTCTTCCTGTCAACGTTTGATCTGTCAGCGTTTGTTTTCTTCTTATCAACGCTTGTTTTTCTCTTGTCAGCGCTCAAGTAGACTGGCTACATTTTATTCCCAACAAGAAAACTTGCTGAAAGTAGCGATGAGCGACTTGACTTTCTCCAAGTATCGAACCATGTTGTCCTCCTTGGCTACGTAACCCCATAGAATGTGGTTCGCGACAAGCCATGAGTCCACATAGGCCTCAAGGTTGCGGACCCCCATTCTAGCGGTGATTTTTAAACTCGCAATCAACGCTTCATATTCTGCCTCATAATTGGTGGCTGTGAACTCAAAGCGCAGGGCGTATGTAAACTCCATTCCTTCCGGATTGGTAAGGATGAGACCAGCTCCTGATCCGTCCGTGCATGAGAATCCGTTAGTGAATAGTACCCATGGTTCTACTGGAGTTTCCTCTCGTTGTACGACTGGACCGTCCTCATTTGGCTTCTCTATTATGAAATCTGCCAAATTTTGTCCATTAATCGTTGTCCTTGGTCTATAAGAGATGTTATGCTCTCCTAACAGAATACTCCACTTCTGTAGCCTACCGGCCACGTCTGGTCTGGAGATGACTTGTTTTATTGGTTGATCAGTAATAACCACAATTGGATGCGCCTGAAAGTATCGGCGTAACCGTTTTGTGGCAAATACTAATGCCAAAACCAATTTCTACATAGAAGAATAATTCAACTCCGGCCCTTGTAGTGTTATACTTATGAAGTAGACCGGAGTTTGGACTGTGTCCCTATCCGACATGAGTACCGCACTTATTGCTCCATGTGTGGCCGACAGATACATGATGAGCTCTTCCTTAGGTCGGGGTGCCACTAGCATGGGAAGAGTTGCGAGTGTTGCTTAAGCTGACCAAAAGCTTCCTCAGCTTCCTTTGTCCAACGGAAATCTCCCTTCTTGATGCACTTCTTGAGTGTTTTAAATAGGGGGAGTGACTTCTCCGCGGACTTCGACAAGAACCTGTTTAGCCCGGCCAGCTTCCCATTTAATGATTGTACCTCTTTTCGCGTCTGAGGAGATGGTAAATGTATTACCGCGTCCGTCTTTTCCGGACAAGGCTTGATGCTGTTTGGATCAATCATATATCCAAGGACCATCCCTTCAGTTACCCCAAACGTGCATTTCTTTGGATTCAGTTTCATATTAATCCTCCTCAATGTGTCAAACGTCTCTTGGGCGTCACGGAGAAGTGCCTCCTCCGTATGACTTTTGATGACTAGATCGTCAACATAGACCTCAAGGTTGCGGCCTGTCTGTGCGTCGAAGGCTTTATCAACAAGTCGCTGATATGTTGCCCTGGCGTTTTTTAGTCCGAATGGCATTTTTGTATAACAGTATACGCCTTGACTAGAATGAAACGTCGTCTTCTCCGCGTCCTCTTCCGCCATCTGGATCTGGTGGTATCCTTTGTATGCGTCTAAGAAGCACTTAAAGGGATATCCACATAGGGATTCTACCTTCCAATCAATCTCTGGTAACGGATAGCAGTCCTGCGGACAGGCTTTATTCAGGTCTGTGAAGTCCACGCACATGCGCCAGCTCCCGTCATGCTTCTTGACCATGACCGGGTTGGATAACCACTCGTGGTAGTATACCTCGCGCATAATTCCTGCATCCACCAATTTCCGTACTTCATCCAATATTACTTGGCTGCGTTCTGGTGCCTGACCGCGCTTCTTTTACTTAACAGGAGGATATCCCTGGCGGATTTGGAGTTTATGTTCTGCTATCGCACGCGGCACGCCCGTCATATGCTTGGGCTCCCATGCGAATACATCTAAGTTTGCTTTTAGGAGAGAGCACATGGCCCTCTTGCCGCTATCCGAGAGTGTTCCTCCTATGGATACCTCTTGTTCCGCATAATCGGGATGGATTGCCACCTTCCAGTTGGGAGGTGGTGATCCATCCTTGACGGGAACAGGTAGGACTGGTGTTGTCACAGCATGACATTCGGATGGTGGTATGATAGATGGTGACAATTCCTCCTTCCACAGGGAATTTAATCATTCCGTGAGCTGTGGAGGGTACTGCCCGTATGGCCAGGATACCTGGTCTGCCTATGATCCCATTGTATGGAGAGTGTGAGCGTATCACCATAAAGTTCATCCACACCGTGGTGGAATGCTCTTCATTCCCAATGGTTACAAGCAGACGCATCTGTCCTATTGGCCAGATGGTGTCTCCACTAAAGCCGATGAGCGGCGATGTGGCCGGTACTAATTGGCTTCTTATTTCTGGTCGTAGCTGTACGAAACAGTGTTTGTATAGTACTTCTGCCGATGACCCTCCATCCACATACATACGGCGGACATTGTGTGTTCCAATTCTTACCTCAATCGTGAGAGGTGCATCGGCTACGTCACTTGCCGTGATGGGAGGGAATGAGATTTCTCTGCCGCGTGAAAATTTTTGACTGATTTTCTGCCTTGTGCGGCGCTGCCTGGATTGGATCATGTATATAGTCGAAGGTTTGTCTTTTTGGGGATCCTTCTTGTCGTGCTTCTTGCTATCCTTCCCGTCCTTCCAATCCTTGACCAGATGTTTGAGTTTGCCTGACTTGATCAGTGACTCAATGTGCTTCTTGAGCTGGATGCACTCCTCCGTGCCGTGACCTTTGTCGTTGTGGAATTCGCAAAAGCGATTTCCCTGACGGCGGTCCACCGGAGTCATCATCGGAGGAGGTCTTGGGAAGTTCTCCCCTTCTGTCAACAAGATCTCCCGGTAGGACATCTTTAAGGGAGTGAACTTGTCCTCCGGTCGCCCTCCTTTGTTTTGGCTCTTGTAGTCCGAGCCCCTTCCACTGCCTTGGTTGTTTCGATCACCCGATTGTCTTCTGGACTGGTCATTTGATCGATAGCTGTTTCCCTTTGTAGGATAGGTCGCGACTACTGCGGTTTCTCCCTCTATAAAGTTCCTGACCCTTTCCATGAGGTCGTCATATCTCTCCGGTCGCTTGTCATTGAGACGTCTAATTAATTCCCTGTCTGTTATGGCATGCATATAATCGGAAATTTTTAGATATTCCGGCATTGTCTTTGTGCGTGTGCACTCGTCATTGAAGCGTTCGATGAAGGCCTCCGTAGATTCCCCCGGACGTTGCTTGACGGTTTCCAATGAGACCGGGTCCCTATTATACTTCTTTCGTTGAGTATAATTGTTTTTTAACACAGTACGCAGTTCAGTAAAGCTATCAATGCTTCGGGGAGGAAGTCCCTCAAACCAATCACGAGCATTGTTGATCAAGGTTGAATTGAACATCTGGCACCATATAGGCATGGGCCATCGTTCGATTTTCACCTGTGTGTCAAATATCTTTAGGTGATCATCCGGATCACCAAACCCATCATAAGTCTTGACGCACGCCGGCATGCGACGCTTTTTATCCTCGGAGTAATTCCGTATGCGGAGAGTAAAAGGATCCTCCATGGGATCACACCATGGACTGGTGAGGTTAGGATCACACCATGGGCGGGAGAGATCTTTAATAAGTGTGAAAACACTTATCCTTTTACCACTTATTTTCAATAATAACAAGACCAAAACGTATATTTTATGTCGTAAAAGTCGGAATTATGCGTGGTTTGTGTTTTTATTGTGTTTTAGGACCAAAAGATGAAAAGGGAGAAAACACGGGCTTTTATCGAAGAAAACGAGAAAAGACGAAGTCAAAAGATCAAGAGTGCAAAAAGAACGGAAGTCCAAGGCCTATTCTGAAGATTTATCGAAGAAAAAGTCTAAAGACGGAAGTTTAATGAAGTCGAAGAACTCAAGTATAATAGAAGAAGACAATTACTAGACAAGTTCAATTTACATCGACAAATCCCGAGACGACGTCAAGAAAGACAATTAATTTAGATCGAGTCGAGAAGAAAAGAAAGAAAGAAGGAAGCACACATGCATTCCCCACTCCCTATATATACCCTCCTAATGACACATTAGGAGGGTGTTGTTAGTTAACTTAGTCATTTTTTCATTTTTTTTTCCTTTCTTTAGTTTTTAGAGAGAGAAAGTTTTAACTTTCTCTCACTAAGTTTTTCATCTTTTCTTCATCTTTTCTTTCAAGTTAAGCTTTATTTTAATCTTTGTATTGGAGTTTCATTAATCAAAAGTTCAAGTTTAATCTTTTAATCTTCAATCTTTTTCTTCCTTTCTTGATTTACTTTAATTTTTGATTCGAAAATTATATTTCATACGGTTTGATTTTGATTGATGAGTTCGTGATTAAAAGTTTATCTTTTTAATCCTTTCTAAGTTTTGTGCAACATAAGCTTTGAGTTTTTTATGCTTATTGGCTTATTTAGTACTTAGCTTATTTACTTTTTAAAAGTTTTCTTAAAGTTTTAATCTTTTTATGGTTTGATTTAAAAGTTTTGTTTATTTAAAGTTTAAAAAGTCTTTGTTTCATGTTTATTACTTCGGCTTATTATTGAGTTGGTTAAGTCTTGGATTGAGCTTATTGATAATAGCTTAAATCTTAGCTTATTTCGAATCCCAATTCCATCGCAAAGTATAACCCTTTTGAGATTGGGATTCCGACACACATTGCGATCAGTACATCGCATAAGGGTTTTGTATTCTGATGCGTTTTACGATTGGTATTGCGATTGGTTTGCTTTTTGTAATATTGCGATAGGATCCAGTTTTCATCATTCCGACAGAGATAAGTTTCATTATCGTGACAGGATTGATTTTGGGTACATTGCGACAGGACTCAGTTTGTCACATTGCGATTGGATTTAAGTGTCACATTGCGATAGGTTTATTGCGATTGGATATTGCGATCAGGGCATTGCGATAGGTGTATTGCGATTGCACATTCTGACGGGATTGCGATAGGTCATTCCGACGGGGTTAATTGTTTATTTTTAAATTCAGTTTTAATTTCTAAAAATTTCACGCTTCCCGAAATCTCTGTTTTTACCAAGTGTTTTTCTAGTAATTTTTAGTTTAATTTTTAAAGATTTTATTTCACTCAACGACATTTTCATAATTGCTATTAATTTAAAATAGATAATCAAACCATTTTCTCTTCCACCAAGAACGACTGAGTTGCACTTTCTACCATTAATCAATTCGAAAAGATCGGTTTAACGAACTTTCATACTTGGCCAAAACCTTGTATTAAATGGCGCCGCTGCCGGCTCTTTTCGTTAAGATTAACGGTTTTAAGTGAGAGACGCGTTGGATTTTGGGATCCGTTCACTTTTGAACGTTATTTTTCTTGCTTAAAGATTTTCAAAAACCCAAAAAATAGAAAAACATATAAAAACCAAAAATATTTCTTGTCTATCTTTATTTTCTTTTGTAGGTGTGTATGCGTACTCATGCTCGTAAGAAGAAAGTAGCTCAAGCCGAAGTCATTACTCCACCTATTGTCACCATGGACAATCAACCAATGATCGAGATTTTGCAATCGTACGTAGAAGGCAACACCGATGCTATTGTCATACCCGAGATTGGAGCCAACAACTTTGAGCTCAAATCCGGCTTCATTCAAATGGTCTCTGCTCAACCTTTCTTGGGGCGTTCGCTTGATGATCCTCATGACCATATAAAAAGGTTCCTTCAACTCACTAATACGGTTAAGTATAATGGGGTTTCACAAGAAATGATTCGCTTGTAACTTTTTCCTTTCTCCTTAGAGGGACAAGCTCGGAATTGGCTTGATAAGGAACCGCCACAAAGTATTCTTACATAGACGGATTTAGAGACCAAGTTTATCAACTACTTTTTCCCACCCTCACGTACTACCGCTTTGCGGAATGAAATCATTACTTTTGAACAAAAGTACGGTGAGACATTTAGTGAATCTTGGGACCGTTTTAAGGAACTTTTAAGAAAGTGTCCACAACATGGTTTCACAAAAGTGCATCAAATAAATACTTTTTACAATGGTTTAAGCATTAATAACCAAGATTCACTAAATAGTGCCTCGGGGTAACATTTTGGTTAAGTCTTCTAATGCCGCTTGGGATATTATTGAGAACAAGTCTAGAGTGCAAACCAAGAGTGTTCGGACTAATGTGGCTAGTGCTAGCACTAACGAGAGCGATAAGAGAATTGATAAGCTTACTTCGCTTGTAGAATCACTTGCTCTCCAAACCGCCAACAACACCGAAGCTATCAATGCCCAAGTTAATGTTTTGAGTCAATCATGTGAAATATGCGGGGGATCTCACTCATACACCGATTGTCCTTCGACTCATGACAAACCGGAAAATGTGTATGCCGCCAACGGTAACTTTTCTATAGGAGGCTATCAAGCACGTCCTAAAGGTGACCGTAATTTGCTCATCTATCACTCAAACAACTTTCTTTCACCACCCGGTTTTCCCTCAAAAAACCCAAACAACCTCAATCGCAACAATCAAAATCAACCTCGAGCTCCAAATCAATATCAAAACCAAAGAAACCCATATCCACCTCAAAGAAACAACCAAGTTTACCAACAACCCGCTAATCAACCACCCGCCTACCATGCTCCACCTCCCAACCAACCCACCGCATTACACCAAGACGTTGAAACTTACATTAGGACTAATGATGCGATAGTGCAGAATCTTCAGTGGGAAATGGCCAACATGAAAGCAGATATGGTGAAACAAGGAAATGATCTTCGAGCCGATATGTGAAACACTTTGGCAAGTCAAACGAATGACTTAAGAAACATGATGGCTAGTTTCTTCCCAAGTAATCAAGCCTCTGGTTCGGGTTCTCTTCTGAGTAACACCGTTGCTAATCCAATAGGGGAGATGAAAGCAATCACCACTCGCAGTGGTAAAGGTTTAAAGGAACCCGAGCTTCCTACACCTACACCGGTGATTGTGACAAAGGAAAACGAGTCTCCTTCTCCAATTCCTCCACCATCTATTTCTCCAACACCTCCAACTTCTACTTCTCCAATTCCACCACCTTCTACTTCCACCCCTCCACCACCCAAGGATGTGAGTGAGAATTCCATACCAAAGCCTTCATCTCAACCCAATATACCTTATCTCTCAAGGTTGAGGAAAGAGAAATTGAAGAACCAGGATGATATTCAGGTTTCTAACTTTCTCAAAATGTTTAAACAACTGAATTTCAATATCTCCTTTGTTGAGGCTCTCGCTCACATGCCCAAATATGCTAAAATGTTTAAAGATCTTCTTAGTGATAAGGAGAAACTCCTCGATATCGCTCAGACCCAACTTAATGAGAATTGTTCTGCAGTGCTCTTAAGGAAATTACCCACCAAACTTGGTGATCTGAGTCGGTTTATCATTCCTTGAAACTTCCTCTGGGTAGAGAATTGTATGGCCCTAGCCGATCTAGGTGCTAGTATAAACTTAATGCCATTAAGTGTTTGGAAACAATTATCTCTACCCGAGCTAGTCCCCACACGAATGACTTTGGAATTAGCTAACCGTACGGTTGCTTATCCGGTGGGGATAGCCGAAGACGTCTTCGTTGGTGTCGACAAATTCACCTTTCTGGTGGATTTTGTTGTCGTTGACTACGAGATGGACCCCCGTGTTCCATTAATCGTTGGACTTCCATTCTTAAGGACCGGTCGCACTCTCATCGATGTAGCCGCGGGCGAACTAATCATGAGAGTTGGTGATGATAAAATCGTCTTCAACATGGGTAAACTTTCTAAGCAGCCTTCTGAAAAAGAGAGTGTTAATTTCATTGACGTTCTTGATGAGGCTTGCGAAGAACATTTTAAAGACGCTTGTAAAAGTGGTTCTTATTCTCTACCCATTGTTGAGACCGTTGCCTCTATTGCTCCATCACTAACTCCATTTGGAGAAAGTGATTTCATCTTGAAAGAATTTGAAGCAACTTTGGGAGATGTGGACTTGCAATATGACGATTCTCCCTCCAATTGGGATGAAGACATTCGTACCATTGAGAAACTTCTCAATGAGGACCATATTTCTCCACCATCTCCTAAGGATATCCTTATCGATGAACCGAATTTGACTACGCCTTCCATCGAAAATCCTCTGGATTTAGAGCTTAAGGACCTACCGTCTCATCTCGAGTACGTTTTCCTTGAAGACAACAAGAAGTCACCCGTTATCATCGCAAAGGACTTGAAAGAGGAAGAAAAATCTCGACTTATCGTCGTGCTGAAGAAACATAAGAAAGCGATTGCTTGGAAAATATCCGATATTCGTGGAATTGATCCTCACTTTTGCACACATAAAATTCTCATGGAGAACGATTTTAAACCCACTATTCAAAGCCAAAGAAGGGTGAATCCCAAGATCTATGACGTTATCAAAAAAGAGGTTATCAAACTTCTTGATGCGGGAATGATCTACCCTATCTCGGATTCACCATGGGTTAGTCCCGTCCATTGTGTGCCTAAGAAAGGCGGAACCACCGTTGTGCCCAATGAAAACAACGAGTTGATTCCTACTCGTCTCGTTACAGGGTGGAGGGTTTGTATAGACTATCGCAAACTCAATGATGCTACGAGAAAGGATCATTTTCCCCTTCCTTTCATGGACCAAATTGTAAACTCCGTAAAAATTGGATCATAATTTAATTCTATTTTTAGGATATTTTTGAAGTATATGATGACGTTAATTATTACGACGTTTAACGATTTAAGTTGAAACCAATATTGAACGTGTTAGTTTTTCGTTCTGACGAATAACGAGGACTACCAGTGATCGCGATGCCAATGGATGCCCAAATATTTTTATATCGATTATTTCGATATTTGATATTTCTTAATTTTTACGTTTACGTCTTATAAATTAAATAATTATTATTTAACTACTTGTAGTATTTTTCGACGTTTTAGAGTCAGACTGAACGAAAATAATAAAAATAATAGTTGAAACGACTCAAAACTAAAACTTTAAAAATATGAAGAAATAATATTTTTCATTATATCCTAAAACGTTGCTAATAATGTGAGTAAAAGAATTTACGTTTTATTTTTACGGTGAAAACTAACCGAAATAGCTAAAAATGATTAAACGAGCATTTAAATAAATAATAGCAAATGTTTTCGAAACTCGACGAAGTAAAGACTCATATTTATTGGAAAAATAATTTTAAAAACTATGGCGCAAGTCTCGTGTCTTGAATCGTCCGTTAAGTCTTTCAAGCGAGCCCAAAACACTTATTTTATTAAACTAAACGAAATAATTACATATTCTACCCTATGGTTTTCACTAGTTGCTAATTAAATTTTAAAGCTATAATATAAATATGGTTTTTTTTCTTATTCACCTCATTTTTCACTACAAAACTAAAAACACACACATATAATCACTCTCTCCCTTCTCTCCCACTTCCAGCCGCCGGCAACAATGGCTGCCGCCGCCGCCGCCACCGGAAAAGTTTTCCGGCCGGATTTTCCGGCGAACACCATTTTTTCCGGCGAGACCAAAAATGTTCCAAAAGCCCTGATCTACCCGAATCTCACACTCACTCTCTCTCACTCGCGGCCACCTTGTGCCGCCGCCACTTTTGTGGTGTTTTCCCGCCGCCGCCACCTTGTGGTGGTGTGTGGGTGACGGATTGTTATCATTTCCACATGGGTATACCTTGAAAACCTTCAAAAACCCCGGATTTAATCCCGATCTACACATGCATGGTGGTTACAATCAAGATTAGACAAATAATTTATTTAGTTTATTTTATTTTATGCATGGTGGTTGTTTTGGCCGCGTTTTGATCGGAAAATGGGGCTGCCCGCCGCCAAACCACCACTGTGGTGGCGGCCGGACGACGAGACAGCAACCACAGCCGCGCCTTTTTGGTGTTGGGGTTGTGGTGGTGATGTTTCCGGACTTGTTTCTGTTGTTGATTATTATTTGGGTGTAGATTTTGTATATTTTTATTTGATTTTATTATTTATTTAATGATATGATAAGTAAAAGTGATATATAAAATGGATAAATAAATAAATAAAGGAAATAACAATAGTGGGACATATGAAAATACATATTTTGAGGATACAATAATAATTATTATTAGGGTATAATAAAATAAAGAATGTAAGCATTCTGAAAATATTATAATAATAATGTTATTATTTGATATAATAGGATATTGTTATTATTATTAATAAATGATGTAATAAAATATAAACTTATTTGAGGAGATATAAAAAGAAATAAATAAAATCATAATCAATTATTTAATAAGTTATTTTTATTATTGTTATTATTATGTAAAAAGGGTGATTTATAAAAGAGATAAAATAAATAAATAAATAATACAATAAGATTAAAAGAGTTGGATTATAATGAATAAATATAATTATTTTTGGTTATATAATTATTATTTGAGGAAATATGAACTATATAAATAAATTAAAAAGGTATAAGAGAATTGAAATGTATGAAGTACATGTATTTTAAGAATACTATAAGAATAACTATTATTATTTGATAAAATGAGATATATAATTATTTGAGGACATATAAGAAATAAATAAATAAATACATATTTAAAGAATATTTTTATTAATATTATTATTAATAAATGGTATATTAAAATATAAAATTATTTAATGTTATATGGAAAGTAATTAAAACATTGATGGTGGATAATTAATATATTAATTATGGTATTAATTGAAATATGGAAAGTAATTAAAATATTAATGGTAAGAATATATATTTAATATAATAATTATATTGATTAAGAATACCTTAATTAGACTATTGATTGACAAAAGTATTAATTGGGTAATGATTGAGACAAAGTGAAAAATTATGTATTTTATATACATGGAAACATTATAAAAACGGCAAGGTCATGCCGAAATTTTCTAAAAATATATATACTTTTATAAAAGAAATTGATAATGAATAACTACGTTATATAATAACTTTCGAAAAGTATAATTTCAGTTAAGATGACATTTAACGTATAATTATGGTAAATAAATTTTAATGTGTTACATAATAATTTTCGAACGAGTGTCGAATTATATAAAAAATAACTTTGTATACACTATTAATTCTGAAGGATTATGTATATAATTTAAGAAATACATTTTTGAATGTTTATTCTAAATAGTAACTTATGACATGAATCATTTGCGTCATTTTCACTTATAATATATATACTGGATATATATTATATAATTTGTTTTATTATTTTATTTTACTTGGCCAACCACCAAGATTTTACGAGTTGAATTTTATTAATTTATTTTGTGTCGAGTTGATGTAACCATCCATCGGAAAACACCAAAACCTAAACCTCGCAAAACGATTGGAGCATAGCTGTGGAATTAATTACAACCGCGAAAGGATACAGTTGACGCTACATGATTATTAGCTATTTATGGTGTATTACGACTATTTGAATCAAGCCGTATAGATTATGATGTTGTGTTGACAATTATGTGAAGCAGTATTGGGTTATGATATGCCGTGTGGTATTGATACTTATATTCTGCTGATTGTCTGCATCTAAGGTGAGTTCATAGCCTCGCTTTTATAATTATTTTGAATGATTTTTAAAAACCCGCGAGGGGGATACATGCTTGTTTTAGAAAATCGAACACAAGTAGCTTTTATGTGAACGTTGCAATGAGTGTTATGTAGTGGCCTTTCCTTCATGAACCGTTAATTACCGATAACCGGTAAACGCTAGTGCAATAATAATAGATCTATTTTGGCCTAACGACCTATCCGGAGTATGTTGTCTTGCTCGAAGCATACGAGGATATATTGTATTTAGTATTGGGAGTGTCTCAATCCAGGTTGGGCACATGGTTAAGGTTCGGTTCGTGGCTCTAGCATCGTTTGATTGTTCTATGAATAAAATGTTATTAAGCTTGTGTTCAAAGTTACTATTTATAAACTCTATGGATTCACTCAACATTTTGTTGACTTTAAGCATGTTTATCTCAGGTTTATATTGGCATGCTTGGATAGGATTGGATGCGGATATCGAAGGAAGTGGACTCGGTGAACTTTGTACATAAAATAAAAATCTTTTCTTTTAAAAAGATAAAACAAAAACTTGTATATTGCAACTTATTTGAAAATAAGTTCTCTTAATTTATTGGGACCTTGTAACTCTGATCTTTCGATAAAATCATCATTGGTAAACGTTTATATTAAAATACGTCTACTGTGACTCGTGAGCTTGTATTATGAAGTAGCACCCCAATGTTGTATTCCGCTGCGTTGTAAATGTGGGGGTGTTACAGATTGGTATCAGAGCTCGAGTCTTAGCGAACTAGGTCGTTTTTCAAAACCTTGACTATGACTGTTTTCTAAATATTTTCACGAGTCGTTCACCGATGTCCGATATCCGCGAGTGCAATCCTTCCCGCTTCTTTATGTGCTTGATGCTAGGTCTTTAATTGTATATTTTATACCATATGCGTGCGTGGTATAAATTATAATTATATACTTACGATACCGTTCTTTGACGAACTATTAGATCGCTATTTACACCTTACGATCATCCCTATGGACGTACTTTCGATTGTACTATTTATACTAAATAATAGTGTTTCCATTATCATCCGATATGGTAAATCTCGTACATATGTAATATATATATATACGTTACGGTATTATATATACATCTATATATATATATAACATGGTTAGATTTTGTTTGTGTTCTGGTTTGGTTTTCTCTTTTGAGCCGCGACAAAGGAACGCATGAAGGAGGCGAAACTATTTCCTCTCTAGTCTTTTTGGTAAATCATTTAAAGTAATCTCTATTACTAATGTAATCATTTGTTTTATGACATAACTTGTTGTTGATAAATGTCTGTGATGAGATCCGTCGAAAACTTGCTTAGATTAGTTGAAAGAATGGTTGAGAAATTTTCACGATTTGAAACGCGTGTATACATGGGTCTAAACATGATATAAAATGATTTTTGGGTCAAATATAAACTTTGGCATGTTTCATAATATACGCTCGTGAATGGGAACTTGTCACGTATTTGGAGGTTTGAGATTTTATAAAAACTTATTGTTAAATTTTAAATAAGATAAAATTTATTTTTATGAATATTTTAACATAAGGCAAAGCTTGTATATTGTTATAATAAATAAACTAGAGAAAAAAATATATATATATACACTTTAAGTGTAAATTTAAATACTTGAAAGTTATTAATTAAAAGTTGACATAAATTTTGGAAGAGTGATCGAGCATTTTAGAGTCAGTTTTAGCCATCTGGCAAAACACGATTCTTGTTCGAAAGGCCGTTGTTACCTAGAAACTCTTGACATATCTTAGGTGTATCTTGACTCATAGTGTAAGCAATTTTAGTAGCAAATATATTGCTCGTTCACCTCATTCAGTCTCATTGATTCTTGATTCCTGCTATTTATACTTGCATCAATCCTTGATTTCAAACCACCTTAGCGTCATTTTATGATGTAAAATTTTTCTAGAATATATATTAATATATAGAGTATTTTGTCAAACCAAATACCAAGTTGTGTTGATATATATATATTTTTTTACAAGAAGGCGAAGGAAAAATATGTTTCCCAAGAATGAATATACAAATAGTTGATGTATTTCTAGAAACAGGTTAAAAATAATTTCTGATTTCTATGTCACGTGATTTACTTATTTTCGAAAATAAGTCAAAAATGTTCATAATCTTGTATGATTGTGCAATAATCATAAAGCTTCTTTTTGTAGCGTCGAATATGTCGTTACTCGGTCCTCAGTTATGCATAGCATAGCTAACTATGCATAATTCAGGAAGAGTCGTGACGTATTAGATGTGTCGTTGCTTGGTCCTTAATTATACATAGCCTAGCTAACTATGCATAATGCAGGAAGAGCCACGTCGTGTCAAATCAGTCGTTGCCTTCTAAAATCGTGGTTTTAAATAAATTTTTGGATGAGAACACTTCCAAATGGTGGATCCTTATACAAGTAATCATGTTCGATTCGACTCCGTAAGAACATGTTCCAAATTTCCTTGTATCCTTTGACATATTCTCTTTCGACTAGTGTTAGCTTAGAAAGTAACCTTGACCGAATATTTTCGTAAAATATTTTTATGGTGTCATGTACAACGTGTGAATCCCGTCTAAATCACCATGTTGGCGACGAATTACCAAGGAACCTCGTACCGAAACTAAGAAGAAATTTTAACAAGATCAGCAGACTGCCAAACCGGAGGAAATTCGAGTTTGAGTAACTTCGAGGCCATTGAAGAAGACATCTTACCCCGAAACGTATGTGTTCGGTCAGCTTATGTCACGGACGAATCTACATAGACTCGAGTTTTGAATTCGAGGTGTTTGATTTGTTCCTATTCTGCCTTGTGAACTCGTATACCAACGTAGAGTGCTGACTCGTATACCAACGTAGGGTCACACAAGGATGGTTAAAAAAGGAGAGCCTTCGGCGCGAGAGCCAAGCACAATGGTCGGATCCTACTAGATCCAGTGGTGTCGCCCGTCATCATCATCTGTAGGGAATAAAACGGTATGCGATGGATAGTTGAAGTTTGCCGACCGCGCATCGGTAGATGAAAGACAATCCGGGTTGCCGTCTTCGTTTATTCAGTTGAGGAATCCTTGTGCTTGAATCGATCCCCTTTGATCGTCGATGATCAAACGGCGGATAGCCATAGTTGAAATTATGTGCAAAACCTTGCTTGTTATGTGTTTATGTGATATGTGACTTAGTCGAGTGATCGTACATGGTGCGAGCTCGAGGTGGCATTGAGAAATGCTGCCCGATCGGAAGGTAACGCGTACCTATATTACCTTGGGTATGCATCCGTTTGTGAACACCCCGTAATATCATTTTGGGTATGTATCCGTATGTGAACACCCCGTAATAAATTTTGGGTATGGATCCGTGTGTGAGCACCCTCCTATGATAAAAGTCGTTTTGGATGTGCATCCATGGCTATCAGGCCCGTGGACATCCTTTAATATGCAAACTTTCTTTTGACTGGACATATCCAAAAATCCTGTCAAATATTCATAATTATCATGGCTTGATTATTTAGCAAGCATGAGTGAACTTGATTGAACTAATTGATTCGACATGGCTTGGTTAGTTTGCAAGCATGTCGTAATGTGATTATTATGTGCTTAATGATAGCATTCAATGTTTTAATGTACGTCGTAGTGCGTTCGATGGAGTAATGTATACTCCGAATGATTTATGCTTCGAAGAAATCTCCTTTAATGGAAGGTTTCGCTAGCGATCATGTGATTAGGTTATTTCGTATGATTAGTGACGATTACCTTGTTTTAAGTAATTTTGTAACGCATTCGATGATGTTATGTACTCTCGATAATATTTTCTATGACGTGATATCTTTTAACGAGCCCCGGGACGGTGCTCCCTTAAGGTGGTGAGGATGTAAACTCCGTAAAAATAAGATCATAATTTAATTCTATTTTTCGGATATTTTTGAAGTATATGATGACGTTAATTATTACGACGTTTAACGATTTAAGTTGAAACCAATATTGAACGTGTTAGTTTTTCGCTCTGACGAGTAACGAGGACTACCAGTGATCGCGATGCCAATGGATGCCCAAATATTTTTATATCGATTATTTCGATATTTGATATTTCTTAATTTTTACGTTTACGTCTTATAAATTAAATAATTATTATTTAACTACTTGTAGTATTTTTCGACGTTTTAGAGTCAGACTGAACGAAAATAATAAAAATAATAGTTGAAACGACTCAAAACTAAAACTTTGAAAATATAAAGAAATAATATTTTTCATTATATCCTAAAACGTTGCTAATAACGTGAGTGAAAGAATTTACGTTTTATTTTTACGGTGAAAACTAACCGAAATAGCTAAAAATGATTAAACGAGCATTTAAATAAATAATAGCAAATGTTTTCGAAACTCGACGAAGTAAGGACTCATATTTATTGGAAAAATGATTTTAAAAACGATGGCGCAAGTCTCGTGTCTTGAATCGTCCGTTAAGTCTTTCAAGCGAGCCCAAAACATTTATTTTATCAAACTAAACGAAATAATTACATATTCTACCCTATGGTTTTCACTAGTTGCTAATTAAATTTTAAAGCTATAATATAAATATGGTTTTTTTTCTTATTCACCTCATTTTTCACTACAAAACTAAAAACACACACATATAATCACTCTCTCCCTTCTCTCCCACTTCCATCCGCCGGCAACAATGGCTGCCGCCGCCACCGGAAAAGTTTTCCGGCCGGATTTTCCGGCGAACACCATTTTTTCCGGCGAGACAAAAAATGTTCCAAAAGCCCCGATCTACCCGAATCTCACACTCACTCTCTCTCACTCGCGGCCACCTTGTGTCGCCGCCACTTTTGTGGTGTTTTCCCGCCGCCGCCACCTTGTGGTGGTGTGTGGGTGACGGATTGCTATCATTTCCACATGGGTATACCTTGAAAACCTTGAAAAACCCCGGATTTAATCCCGATCTACACATGCATGGTTGTTACAATCAAGATTAGACAAATAATTTATTTAGTTTATTTTATTTTATGCATGGTGGTTGTTTTGGCCGCGTTTTGATCGGAAAAGGGGGCTGCCCGCCGCCAAACCACCACTGTGGTGGCGGCCGGACGACGAGACAACAACCACAGCCGCACCTTTTTGGTGCCGGGGTTGTGGTGGTGATGTTTCCGGACTTGTTTCTGTTGTTGATTATTATTTGGGTGTAGATTTTGTATTTTTATTTGTTTTTATTATTTATTTAATGATATGATAAATAAAAGTGATATATAAAATGGATAAATAAATAAATAAAGGAAATAACAATAGTGGGACATATGAAAATACATATTTTGAGGATACAATAATAATTATTATTAGGGTATAATAAAATATAGAATGTAAGCATTCTGAAAATATTATAATAATAATGTTATTATTTGATATAATAAGATATTGTTGTTATTATTAATAAATGATGTAAAAATATAAAATTATTTGAGGAGATATAAAAAGAAATAAATAAAATCATAATCAATTATTTAATAAGTTATTTTTATTATTGTTATTATTATGTAAATAGGGTGATTTATAAAAGAGATAAAATAAATAAATAAAGAATACAATAAGATTAAAAGAGTTGGATTATAATGAATAAATATAATTATTTTTGGTTATATAATTATTATTTGAGGAAATATGGACTATATAAATAAATTAAAAAGGTATAATAGAATTAAAATGTATGAAGTACATGTATTTTAAGAATACTATAAGAATAACTATTATTATTTGATAAAGTGAGATATATAATTATTTGAGGACATATAAGAAATAAATAAATAAATACATATTTTAAGAATATTGTTATTAATATTATTATTAATAAATGGTATATTAAAATATAAAATTATTAAATGTTATATGGAAAGTAATTAAAACATTGATGGTGGATAATTAATATATTAATTATGGTATTAATTGAAATATGGAAAGTAATTAAAATATTAATGGTGGGAATATATAATTAATATAATAATTATATTGATTAAGGCAACCTTAATTAGACTATTGATTGACAAAAGTATTAATTGGGTAATGATTGAGACAAAGTGAAAAATTATGTATTTTATATACATGGAAACATTATAAAAACGGCAAGGTCATGCCGAAATTTTCTAAACATATATATACTTTTATAAAAGAAATTGATAATGAATAACTACGTTATATAATAACTTTCGAAAAGTATAATTTCAGTTAAGATGACATTTAACGTACAATTATGGTAAATAAATTTTAATGAGTTACATAATAATTTTCGAACGAGTGTCGAATTATATAAAAAATAACTTTGTATACACTATTAATTCTGAAGGATTATGTATATAATTTAAGAAATACAGTTTTGAATGTTTATTCTAAATAGTAACTTATGACATGAATCATTTGCGTCATTTTCACTTATAATATATATGCTGGATATATATTATATAATTTGTTTTATTATTTTATTTTACTTGGCCAACCATCAAGATTTTACGAGTTGAATTTTATTAATTTATTTTGTGTCGAGTTGATATAACCATCCATCGGGAAAACACCAAAACCTAAACCTCGCAAAACGATTGGAGCATAGCTGTGGAATTAATTACAACCGCGAAAGGATACAGTTGAAGCTACATGATTATTAGCTATTTATGGTGTATTACGACTATTGGAATCAAGCCGTATAGATTATGATGTTGTGTTGACAATTATGTGAAGCAGTATTGGGTTATGATATGCCGTGTGGTATTGATACTTATATTCTGCTGATTGTCTGCATCTAAGGTGAGTTCATAGCCTCGCTTTTATAATTGTTTTGAATGATTTTTAAAAACCCGCGAGGGGGATACATGCTTGTTTTAGAAAATCGAACACAAGTAGCTTTTATGTGAACGTTGCAATGAGTGTTATGTAGTGGCCTTTCCTTCATGAACCGTTAATTACCGATAACCGGTAAACGCTAGTGCAATAATAATAGATCTATTTTGGCCTAACGACCTATCCGGAGTATGTTGTCTTGCGAGAAGCATACGAGGATATATTGTATTTAGTATTGGGAGTGTCTCACTCCAGGTTGGGCACATGGTTAAGGTTCGGTTCGTGGCTCTAGCATCGTTTGATTGTTCTATAAATAAAATGTTATTAAGCTTGTGTTCAAATTTACTATTTATAAACTCTATGGATTCACTCAACATTTTGTTGACTTTAAGCATGTTTATCTCAGGTTTATATTGGCATGCTTGGATAGGATTGGATGCGGATATCGAAGGAAGTGGACTTGGTGAACTTTGTACATAAAATAAAAATCTTTTCTTTTAAAAAGATAAAACAAAAACTTGTATATTGCAACTTATTTGAAAATAAGTTTTCTTAATTTATTGGGACCTTGTAACTCTGATCTTTCGATGAAATCATCATTGGTAAACGTTTATATTAAAATATGTTTACTGTGACTCGTGAGCTTGTATTATGAAGTAGCACCCTAATGTTGTATTCCGTTGCGTTGTAAATGTGGGGGTGTTACACAAATGCTTGAACGTCTAGCGGGTAATGACTATTACTGCTTCTTAGAAGGTTTCTCGGGTTATTTTCAAATACCCATCGATCCCCAAGACCAAGAGAAAGCCACATTCACTTGTCCTTACGGAACATTTGCTTACAAAAGAATGCCTTTCGGCTTATGCAATGCTCCCGGGACATTCCAAAGGTGTATGATGGCTATCTTCCATAACATGGTTGAAGAAACTATGGAAGTCTTCATGGATGATTTCTCGGTCTATGGTGATTCTTTCTCTCATTGCCTTGCCAATTTGGAACGCATGCTTAAGCGGTGTGAAGACACTCGCCTTGTTCTAAATTGGGAAAAATGCCATTTCATGGTAAAAGAAGGCATTGTGCTTGGACATAAAATCTCAAAATCCGGTCTTGAAGTGGACCATGCTAAAGTGGATGTCATAGCCAAATTGCCTCCACCTTCAATCGTGAAGGGTGTGAGAAGTTTCCTTGGTCATGTGGGCTTCTATCGTCGATTCATCCAAGATTTTTCTAAAATCGCTCGCCCGATGACCCACCTCTTGGAAAAAGATACTCTTTTCATCTTTTCTAAAGAGTGTCTTGAATCCTTCAATCTTCTTAAGGATAAGCTAACTAAGGCACCGGTCTTGGTTACCCCTAATTGGGAGCTACCTTTTGAATTGATGTGTGATGCTAGCAATTTTGCTATTGGAGCAGTTTTGGGCCAGAGAGTGAACAAACACTTCCAACCAATCCATTATGCTAGCAAGACAATGACGGGGGCTCAATTGCATTATACCACTACCGAAAAAGAGCTTTTAGCTGTAGTGTATGCTTTTGAGAAGTTCTGCCCCTATCTTGTCCTTTCTACCACCATCGTGTATACCGATCATTCCGCGTTGAAGTACTTGTTGACTAAAGAAGATTCTAAGCCAAGACTTCTTCGTTGGGTTTTGCTCCTTCAAGAATTCAACATTGAAATTCGTGACAAGAAGGGAGCCGAAAACCTAGCCGCGGATCATCTTAGTAGACTTGAGGATCCTTATCAAGGGGATCATCCGAATCAAGAGATCAATGACTCTTTTCCCCTTGAGGCCTTAATGTCTATAAATCCAAATCTTGATGACACCCCGTGGTTTGCGGACATTATAAACTACTTAGAGGGTGGAATTCTCAAGGAAGGGTTAACGTCCCAACAAAAGAAAAAGTTCTTTAAAGACATTGAACATTATTTTTGGGACGACCCTTACCTTTTCAAAAAATGTGCGGATCTTGTTATTCACCGATGTGTTGATGGACCCGCAGCTTTAGAAATTCTTGAAGCTTGCCATAAAGGACCCACCGGTGGTCATTTTGGTCATAATTATACCGCGAAGAAAGTGTTCGACTCTGGATTCCATTGGCCCACCATTTACCGTGACGCTACCGAAATAGTTAAACGTTGTGTTGCTTGCCAAAGACAAGGCAAGATCATACATAAAGATGAGATGCCTCAAAATTTCATACAAGAATGTGAAATCTTTGATGTATGGGGTATCGACTTTATGGGGCCATTTCCATCATCTAAAGGGAACAAGTACACCCTCTTAGCCTTTGACTACGTATCTAAATGGGTTGAAGCCAAGGCTCTCCCTACGAACGATGCGAGGGTGGTTGTGAACTTTCTAAACCAGCTTTTTGCTCGATTCGGTGTTCCTCGTGCTATCATCAGTGACCGCGGGACTCATTTTTGCAATGATCAATTTGCTCGAGTCATGGCTAAGTACGGTGTTAATCATCGTCTTTCCACCGCTTATCATCCTCAAACCAATGGTCAAGCCAATATATCTAACCGCGGATTGAAGTGAATTCTGGATCGTACTGTGGGAGAGCATCGTGCCTCTTGGGCCGATAAATTAGATGATGCTTTGTGGGCTTTCCGTACCGCTTATAAGACCCCGATTGGTTGTACACCTTATCGTCTTGTGTACGGGAAAGCATGCCACCTCCCTATCGAGCTGAAACATAAGGCATACTGGGCCTTGAAGTGGGCTAACTTCGACATCAACAAAGCTGGCGATCTTCGGAAGATTCAACTCAACGAGCTCAACGAACTAAGGAATGAAGCTTATGATAACTCACTGATCTACAAGGAGAAGACCAAGATCATCCATGATTCAAGGATTAAGAACCGAGAGTTCCACATTGGTGATCAAGTTTTACTCTTTAACTCTCGGTTGAAGATCTTCTCGGGAAAGCTGAAGAGCCGCTGGTCTGGTCCATTCACTGTCGCCAAAGTCTTCGCATATGGCACCATTGAGCTTTCTCAGCCAAATGGGCCCAATTTTAAGGTGAATGGTCAGCGCGTGAAGTTATACTTTGGTGAGGACATCTCTCATGAGATGATTTCATCCCTCACCACGTTTCCCTTGAATTAAGTTTTGGGTCGAGTCAGGCTCGTGACTCGGTTAACAAAAACAAGCGCTTCTCGGGAGGCAACCTGTTGATCTATCCTTTACTGTTTTCATAATAAGTGTAGGGGGAGCCCCTTATGTGTTTGTTGTCTTGTTTCTTCTAATGTGCAGGGATTAAAGCTTCAAAGATCCATTCTCGATGTCTTTTGACGAACCGTGATCCCGTGTACCCGTCTTCCTGGTTCTATCTTAAACTGTCGTGATTCAATATTTCATATCTTATATGTTCACATTGAAATCACTATAGTTGTCCTTTCCTTAGCAAGATTTAAACAAAGTGCACAATGTCCTAAGTGTAGGGGAGTTTACTCCCACATGCTTAAACATTGAGGACAATGTTTATATCAAGTGTAGGGGGACTTCTATCGAAGTAAGTGGTCTTTTCCAGGAATTTGCCCTCATTTTAACCGGAAAATTTGATTTTTCGACATTTTTCAAAATTTTTAATCTATTTTGGCCTAGTTGTATAGTAGTATTTTCCTTTGTTATCGTTATTTACTTTCTTTGCTAGAATAAATTTTCAATAAAGTGGTTTTAAATTTTTCAACGTTGTGAATATTTTGACTCAACCCGAGTTTACTTATCTAAGTTTGTTTAAATAAAGTTTTGCTAGGCTTTTATATAGGGAACGTTAAAACGCGAAAGTCTTAACTCTCACGGGTTAAGAACAAGAACTTTTCGCAAGTTCCTATAATTGATCCTAGAGAGTCGTTTATCAAGGGAACTTTAAAATGCAATTTCTAAACTTGAAAAAGTCTAAAAATTTGCAAGATCCTATAGATGACTCGAAAAGCCAAAACTTTGATTTAATTGGCTAAGCATCCACGAGTCTCATTCCTTGAGATTTTAAATTATAGAGAACGAGAGATGATAGAGACAATTATAAGTTTGGTATTCTTTCGTGAATTTATGTGAGTTGATTATAAGCTTTTTCTCCCATCGCTTGATAATAAATATATTTGCAATAAATAAGGTTGTACGATTTTAAAATTTACTTAGCTTCTAGCACAAGATCGTTTAAAAGTTGCTCGGTATTAATTAGAGTTCATAGCCAAGTCATAACTTATTGAAGCGGGATGCGAAGATTGGCGAGTCCGAAAAGGCCCTAACAAGGCATGAGGGCTACATTTTGTTGCTAAAGATCCAAAAGTGATGTGAAGAATCATTTATCAAAAATCAATATGAAGGATCGAGACACACTACGAAAAGCAAATACTCCCCAAAAGATCATGGAGAAGTCTATCCAAAAAGGCCCTAACAAGGTATGAGGGTAAATAGATCCAAGTCCTAAAAGGAGGCGGATCGTTGTATATCAAAGTCCAAAATAAAGATTGGAGAAAAATGAAGAAGTCGTGCTCCAAATATGAAGAATCTCTAAAAAAACTTCAAGTGAAGAAATTCCTATTATGAAGAGAAGACCATAATTTCAAGAACGTCTCTCAAGATTCGAAGTATGAAGTCGCTGCCAAATATCGGTCCGAGAATGGTCTCAAATCGTGAAGCGAGTTATGCCAGATATGAACTTTAAGAGGTCCCGAGAAGCAGTTTTAAAATATTTTGTCCTTTAGCTAACTATGGATTAAATCGTCCCACTTTATTTTCAGCCTAAATAACTATCGAAATAAGTCAAACAATGCATCCTCGTGATCATTCAAGACAAAATTAAAATATAAGAGATACACCTAGGAATAAGGGAGTCTAAGTGAATAATTGGGCCACATGAGTTCGTGTTAGTTTGCTAACTTATAATAACAATGATCTCGTTTTTAAGCTTGGTTTAGGGAACGTGAAACTTGAGGATGATAAATATTCATGATAGCCAAAACCCCAATGTAAGTCTTTGATTTCTTTACTTGTTTTTATCTTTTTATTTTCCTTAACATTTAGTATATAATAAAGGCCAAGGTGGGTTATTTATGATGGAAAATGTAAACCGTGTTTTAAAATTAATGCATTGCATGAGGGCATTGCAATGGTCAAGTGTAGGGGATTTAATAAGTGTGAAAACACTTATCCTTTTACCACTTATTTCCAATAATAACAAGACCAAAACGTATATTTTATGTCGTAAAAGTCGGAATTATGCGTGGTTTGTGTTTTTATTGTGTTTTAGGACCAAAAGATGAAAAGGAAGAAAACACGGGCTTTTATCGAAGAAAACGAGAAAAGATGAAGTCAAAAGATCAAGAGTGCAAAAAGAACGGAATTCCAAGGCCTATCCTGAAGATTTATCAAAGAAAAAGTCTAAAGACGGAAGTTTAATGAAGTCGAAGAACTCAAGTCTAATACAAGAAGACAATTACTAGACAAGTTCAATTTACATCGACAAATCCTGAGACGACGTCGAGAAAGACAATTAATTTAGATCGAGTCGAGAAGAAAAGAAAGAAAGAAGGAAGCACACATGCATTCCCCACTCCCTATATATACCCTCCTAATGACACATTAGGAGGGTGTTGTTAGTTAATTTATTCATTTTTCATTTTTTTCCTTTCTTTAGTTTTTAGAGAGAGAAAGTTTTAACTTTCTCTCACTAAGTTTTTCATCTTTTCTTCATCTTTTCTTTCAAGTTAAGCTTTATTTTAATCTTTGTATTAGAGTTTCATTAATCAAAAGTTCAAGTTTAAGCTTTTAATCTTCAATCTTTTTCTTCCTTTCTTGATTTACTTTAATTTTTGATCCGAAAATTATATTTCATACGGTTTGATTTCGATTGATGAGTTCGTGATTAAAAGTTTATCTTTTTAATCCTTTCTAAGTTTCGTGCAACATAAGCTTTGAGTTTTTTATGCTTATTGGCTTATTTAGTACTTAGCTTATTTACTTTTTAAAAGTTTTCTTAAAGTTTTAATCTTTTTATGGTTTGATTTAAAAGTTTTGTTTATTTAAAGTTTAAAAGTCTTTATTTCATGTTTATTAGTTCGGCTTATTATTGAGTTAGTTAAGTCTTGGATTGAGCTTATTGATAATAGCTTAAATCTTAGCTTATTTCGAATCCCAATTCCATCGCAAAGTATAGCCCTTTTGAGATTGGGATTCCGACACACATTGCGATCAGTACATCGCATAAGGGTTTTGTATTCCGATGCGTTTTACGATTGGTATTGCGATTGGTTTGCTTTTTGTAATATTGCAATAGGATCCAGTTTTCATCATTCCGATAGAGATAAGTTTCATTATTGCGACAGGATTGATTTTGGGTACATTGCGATAGGACTCAGTTTGTCACATTGCGATTGGATTTAAGTGTCACATTGCGATAGGTTTATTGCGATTGGATATTGCGATCAGGGCATTGCGATAGGTGTATTGCGATTACACATTCCGACGGGATTGCGATAGGTCATTCCGATGGGGTTAATTGTTTATTTTTAAATTCAGTTTTAATTTCTAAAAATTTCACGCTTCCCGAAATCTCTGTTTTTACCAAGTGTTTTTCTAGTAATTTTTAGTTTAGTTTTTAAAACTTTTATTTTACTCAACGACATTTTCATAATTGCTATTAATTTAAAATAGATAATCAAACCATTTTCTCTTCCACCAAGAACGACTGAGTTGCACTTTCTACCATTAATCAATTCGAAAAGATCGGTTTAACGAACTTTCATACTTGGCCAAAACCTTGTATTAATCTTCCTCTTCCGCCTCACGATAATAGGGGCCACCGTAGTACCCTTCATCGTCTGGCAGTGGTGGAGGAGTACGCCTAGGTCGGTGACGCTTGGGTGGATGGTCATCCGAATCCTCTCCTGATGGACCGGGGGAAGGGGGCGGTGCCCCACCTTTTGGTAAAGGATCCTCTCTATGAGAAGAGTTAGGATCTTTTTTCCTGGTATTCATCCTATCCCACACGCTTGTACGGCGATTGTTCCTGGTTAATTCCAGATCTGTCCGTTCGGATGAATCGTCGGACCTATCTCCCTCTTCTCGAGATTGTAGCAGTGCTTGCATAACACGATCCCCTATGCGTTCGAACACATTCCTTGGTTGAGGGGTTTCCTCAAAGAGGTTTCGTTCTTGAGGTCGTGCCCTCCGCTTCCTTTGAGTCTAGGGAGAGGTGTCGGGTCCGGATCTGTCAAAGTTGAGCCTAGATTGGAGGTTCCTTCCTAGGTTCAACCTAGACGCGATTCCTGGGACGATCCTCTCAAAGTTCTGTGTGAGAACTCGAGTGAGGTCTTCCTCACTAAGTGGTTCAAATTCCACTTCTTCTTCAGTCGATGGCCTGCGCGGCTCCTTGTTAGGGGGCTTAGGCGCACTCCCTAGATCAGGGTTGTCTAGGGTCGAGGTTGGTGGTGGGGTGATAGCGGACGTGCTTGATCCACCCACGGACTGAAAAACGCTCCGGTTATTCGGTCCACCTGTTTGGTTACCGGGGGACTGAGTGGGGATGAGTATCCCGTCCCCTGTGGGCTTCGGATTCGTAAGATTCGTGTTCCTAGGGTTTCCTTGCGGATGTCCTTTCGTCATTGAGAGAGAGATCGAGATGAGGTTTGTTCTAGCTTAGTGTATGGGTCCCACGGATGGCGCCAACTTGTTGATACGAAAGTTGGATGATCTTTGCTAGACCCGAATTAGGCTTAATCCGGGTTGGCTGGGTTCCGGCCCCTGCACCAAGTGAAATATTTGGTTGGGATCCTGCACACTAAAACAACACGCGTTAGACTTACCGTGGGAATGTATCCCACGATTAGACTCCGACGTGAGAGTAAGTAATCGGTTAGGGTTTAAGAATCGGATGAGAGTGTGTAGAATGTAATACCTTTGTGGAACCCTTGGGGGTTCCTTATATAGGTAGTGAAACCCTAATGGGCTGTCACTGACGCTTCGGCCCCAAGCAAAGGATAAGTACCAAAATTAGCGTGATTGTTATCTTCTAATTATGGTGAGTGTATATCCTTTACTTTGGGGTAAATCCTAATCATAATAAGAGTATGATTCTTTCTAACCCTGTACCGGCCATGCCGGGCCGTGGGCCACACACATGTATGCGATTACTCTTCATTAAAGCCCATAAGCTTAAATGATATTAATCCAACCCATCAGGAATGGGTCGGATGCGGGTAGTAACTGTGGGCCGGGTTCATGACCCGGCTGGGGACTATACGTCATCAAAGTGCTTGAGTCTATAAATCACATTTTAATCACATTTTCTCCCCTATCTCTAATATATAAAATCTTTTGATATTTAGAGATACCAAATTCGATTAAAATATATTTTGAAAAATAGTCTTGAAAATCTTCGGGAGAAGAATGTGTCAAACTAGCTTGAAATTGTTTGGAACGCTCCCCCTCAAAAATTGATCCAATAGAATTGTCATTACGAGGATATGATCCACATTAAAATTTTGAGGATAGGAGTTGTTTAACACACAATTTTTGAAAGATTTTGAATATCATTGAAAAATTCTTGAAAAAATTGTGTTCAACGCTTTTTGAAAAATCAATTCTTTTTGGTGAAAAGTTTTTTCTAAAGCAAAACTTAAGTTCATAGACTTTGAATGTCTTGACGAATCCACTCAAGTGTAAGAAGATTTCTCTTCTTTTGCTCAGGGTAAGGGCACTAAAGCGTACACTCCCCCGTGAATATAGATCTGGGTTGCAATCTGAAAGTGATTACAAGCCATTGTGTTGAGCTCAAAACGTTGAATGTTTTGTGACAAGCTCAATCCAAGATAGATTGCTCTGCCCGTTGTTGGAAAAATTGTCCAATATAGACATTTTCCTATATAAAAAAGTAGAAATGACATGTTTTAAAAAATATGTACAGCTTTCATTCGAGCTTTATGTACACACCCGTGTCGTTATTGAGCGGTATTTCTAGGTACGTCTATATTATCGATAATGAAAGACATGTCAAGAAGAATATTTTTGGATTTTTTTTGAAATATTTTTAATTTTTGTATTTTGCTTTTTTATTAATATATACATGTAGATGTTTGATAGATAAATCAACCAGGCTTCTTTGCCAGAATCTCCAATTCTGCTGGAGTCAAACATCTCATACCAATTTGCCTAACTAGATACGCAAACCTCTCTTCCGAAAGAGCTTTTTTAAACAAGTCAGCTAATTGGTAATCAGTTCCAACAAAGTATAGTTCAATGATACCCTTTTTGTAAAACCCGCATGATTTTACCATGAATAGTACCCTTATGATCGTACGTACATGATTAGAACTTTCCTTTTATAGCACGTTTACGTTTCACGAATAAGATTTACAGGTATTACGTACGTGTTATAACACGATAAGTATTTAATACGTATTAAGACACGATAATTATTTCAATAATAATTATAATCACGAACATACGAACATGAAATCATGAACGTAAATAATCACGAGCTTAATATTATGTATTTACATATATTTATTACGATTACGAACAAATATATTACGACACAAACGATAACTAAATAAAACACGTAAACACGACACGAGAAAACATATAATATTTAGACACGGAAAACAATGGGTTACCCCTTGTGGGCCCCTCTTACCTGTGGCATCAACACAAGACAAGGGCCAAGCCCACTTTGAACTTTACTAAAACAAGAAAAAGGAAAAGGATATTTTCATAATCACAGTAAATTAGAAAATATCAAAAACCCTAATCCTTTCCTCTCTCTCTTTTTGGCCGCCGGGTAGAACACACCAAAAGGGGTGTGTTGGTTGATTTTTGGTGATCAAATCTTGCAAGGGTGTTCGTGTTTTCATCATTCATTGTTTCACGTATTCGGTAAATTATTAAACCCCTTTTTCTTTTATGTTTTTATTAAATAAAAACACATGAAATCATAAGGTTATAATAAACAAGTTAACATGACATGTAATTAATCATGGGGGGTAAATAAATCATGGTTTTTAGGGGTGTTTGTTTCGGCCGACGCAAGGAACCGAGACCAAAAGTTCTCGGCTTGCTTTTGTTTGCACCAACAACCGAGACCAAGAGGTCTCGGTGTGGGCTGTGATGTTCGGTCGTAAGAACAAGGGACCCCGACCTTGGTCGGGGTGTGGTTTGGTGTTTGTTTGGGTCTCGGCAGAAACAAGAACACCACCGGCATAAACCGGTGGCTATATATGGAAAGCAGGGGGAACAGCCGCGACATCAGGGGGAACCACCGGCTAACTGTCGGTGAGAACTTTGCCCAGCCGGCGGCTGCAGCCGAGAAAACAGGGGGAACCACCGGCGCAGCCGGTGGCTGTTTTGCGAAAACAGTGGCAACCGGCCAAGTCAGTTTTGCCACTGTTAAGGGTGTGTTTGGTTGGCCGGTTCACGGGTCCGGTTCACGGGTTCACGGGCACGGTTCATGACTTAATAAATTTTACAAGTTTAGTTATTTTACAAGATTATTTATTTACAAGCTTAATTAAATTAATTTAACATGTTACATAATAAATTTAATTATAACATGACTTAGGTTATTATTACTATTAATAATACATGAATTTTAACCTAAGTATTTATTATTTAAGTTAGACTAAATAATTAATTAATTTACATAACTTAGGTTATATTAATAATAAATATTAATACATGTTTTAACCTAAGTATTATTACCTTTTATTTAATTAAATCATGTTATATTTAATTAAATACTTTAACCTATAGTTTATTTAATTTACATGAAATTATTAATAAACTATACTATTTGATCACATGACTTAGAATATTAATCAGTAAGCACTTAAGCTTATACTATTAGCTTAATAATCCAGCTTATTTCTATTTATGGAAACTTTCTATTTTTAGAACTTATTTAATTAAGGCATCTAATCTATTTATGGAAACTTTCTATTATCAGAAACTTATCTATTTTAAGCAGTAAATCTATTTTTGAAACTTTCTATTTTAGGAAACCTGCTATTTTTAGAAAGTTACTTATTATTACACAACAAGTATAATAATACAAGAAATACAAGATATACTTAATCAATACAAGAAATACAAGATATACTTAATCAGAATAGACGAAATACATGATAAACACAGCATAATGTTAGAATCAGTAAAACAAGACATGAACATATAAAACAAGCTAAGATATGACATAAAATAAGTTACGTATGCAGTAATCAAATACTTATACACGTATATTATTTATGTAGCATTAGTGATATCGAAGTAGGACTCTCTTTCGTTTGTCTTCTTCGTTCACTGGACACAAGGTACGGATTCTCCGTCCTTTCAGTATGGACATTCTTCTTTATTAGGATCCCCCGTATGCAGCCAACTATTTTCCCCAGTATATGTTTTATATGTTTTGATTTCTTATGTTTAATTAGATACCTAAAGCCATATACATGCATGACCAGTTTCACCTAGTTATGGAGGTACCATAACCATAACACTGGAGGCACCAGTGTTATGACTTCACCACGGCGGAGTGATAGCTCGTGGCGTCCCTTCAGCTTTTGGCCATATTATTATTATTATCATGTGGGGCGTATGGGTGCATCCTAGGTTACATGTTTCACCAGATAATTCAGGTGAATGTGGTGTGTACCTTGCATCCTTCACAAGGAGCCGATCCCTCCTACCCAAAACTTATATATATAAATTAGAGGCAGCCCCTCTAATTTGCATGACGAGGTCACCCCTCCAAGTATTCATGCACGTTGATATTTCATGACCTATATTGGCTAATGGTAAACATGTTAAAAAGTTTTTATAAGATAAACATAAGGCTTTTCAAACTATAAAAACAGTTTTACTAAGATATATCAGGTTATCCAGGACTTAGTCTTTTTCGCTACTTTATGCTTATATTATTCATGCTATACTTGTATATCCGTGCATTGAGCGTTATGCTCAGCCGTTTTCCCTTTCATGTTCCTAAAACGGCAGGTACTCAAGGATGCTCGTAGACTTTAAGCATACGTGCATATCGATTGGAAGCTTCCTAGCCTTCATTACTTAATGCATTTCATTATACTTTGATACTCATTTCCATGGACATTGTTTAGTCCTTTTCATTTACAGTACTTATGTTTGTGTGTGATGAGTTCTACTTTTGGGGTACCAATGTTTGTTTCTGGTATTTCCTTTATGGTCATGTGATGTTTTATACATTTATCCTTGTATGCTTTGATGACACGCCATAATCACGCTTGACATTCCATTTGCCAAAATGGGGTGTTACACTTTTCAACTTGTTCCTTAATGAAGTGATATCTAACATCAATGTGCTTCGTGCGGGAATGCTGTACCGGATTGCAGGAGATGGCTATGGCTGACTTTGAGTCACAATACATAGGACTTTATCAAAGTGGAAGCCATAATCCGTGAGTTGTGTTCTCATCCAAAGAACTTGAGCACAACACGCAGATAGAGACACATACTCCGCTTCGGCTGATGATAGTGACGTGCAATCTTGCTTCTTGGAAGACCATCCCACAAGCTTATCTTGACCTAGAAATTGTGCACCACTAGAAGTACTTGTTCGTGTATCAAGACACCCTGCATGATCAGAATCTGAATAGGCTGTTAGAAAGAAACCGGTTTCCCTCGGATACCAGAGTCTCATGTGAATGGTATGCTTAAGGTACCGAAAGATCCGTTTAACCTCCTTGAGGTGATTTTCAGTGGGGGCATGCTTGATATCATGCATAATAACACGTAGCATGTGATATATCTGGTCGGCTTGCTGTTAAGTATATGAGGGGGCCGATCATGGAACGATATCTCGTTTGATCTATGGCATCTCCCTCCAAATCAGCATCTAGGGATGTGGTTGATAATGGTGTCCCAACGGGGTCACATGAGGTCATACCATGCTTTTTGATTATCTCTTGACAATACTTAGCTTGGTTGATAAAGATACCACTTGAGGATTGGTGAACTTGAATTCGTAGAAAGTATTTTAGTTCGCCCATCATTGACATATTAAATTTGTTGTGCATTACTTTTTCAAACCATTTTGAAAGTTTTGGGTTTGTAGACCCGAAAATAATGTCATCAACATAAATCTGCACAAGCAAAATGTCATCCCCATATTTATAAGTGAACAAAGTTATATCAATGGAACCTTTTGAGAAACCTTTGGAGACCAGAAATTTGGAGAGCTCGTCGTACCACGCCCTTGGAGCTTGCTTGAGTCCATAAAGTGCTTTGTGGAGACGATACACCTTGTTAGGATAATGAGGATTGATGAATCCTTCCGGCTGTGTGACATAGACATCTTCCTTCAAAGGACCGTTAAGAAACGCCGTCTTTACGTCCATTTGATAAACAATGAATCCCTTATGTGCAGCATAAGCAAGGAAAATCCTGACCGCTTCCATACGAGCTACTGGTGCAAATGATTCTTCAAAATCAATACCCTCTTCCTGTCCATACCCTTTAGCCACTAGCCTAGATTTATTTTTGATGATCGTGTTTTCTTCATCCATCTTGTTTTTCCAAATCCATCGAAGATTTAAAGGTGTTACATCGTATGGTCTGTCAACAAGTTCCCAGACTTTAAGTCTTTCACATTGTTGAAGTTCATCCGTCATCGATTCAATCCAAGCGTGATCTGCCAAGGCTTCTTTGATATTTGTTGGTTCAGCTGTACTCACGGCGAGTGCGAACATACAAACATCACCATCGGTTTCAAGCTTTCGTCTTGTATGAACGGGTTGTGAAGGGTTTACAATTACTTGAACCAAAGGATGATCTCGGGTCCAATGATGCATTGAAGGATGTCGTTGATAGAACGTATGCATATTTGACGGATTAACATGGCGAGTAGAAGACTCTCCAGTTTCGTGTACCGGTGTACCAAATGGGTTGATAAAGTCGTCTTCGTCATTTAATGCATAGTCTGCTTGATTTGTGTTCTTTGGGCAATGACAGTAGTTGTGGATGTTGTGGGAGCGGTTGTTGATGTGATATGCTGAGAAGGTAAATCTGCAGCAACCCGTGTTGAAGTAGATGAAGTTGTATCCTTTTGTTGACGATGATCGGAATCATCATTCTTATCATGAGTGACAGCGGAAGACTTCGATACAACATGTTTCTCCCCCGTGAAATATTCATCATACATTGGTCCATATAACATTTCCAACTCTTCAATAGTCGTGTTGATTTTCATATCTGCTCTTGGAACATTTCCTTGAACCAGCTTTGAACTTGACGGTTCATTGCTGTGGTCTTGAGTTTCGAGTTCCGTGCGGTTGTGAACGAAAGTCGTTTGTCGTTGTGGATCCGGACTT
This sequence comes from Glebionis coronaria, assembly GCA_025667525.1. NCBI lineage: Eukaryota > Viridiplantae > Streptophyta > Magnoliopsida > Asterales > Asteraceae > Glebionis > Glebionis coronaria. Next base: position 371,301,161 of record CM046876.1, read on the forward strand.
AAACTGTTTTGTTCAAGTGCCATTTCCTGTAATTCATCAAATCTGATATGAATAGTCTCGACTATCAATTTTGTTCTCTTGTTGTAAACTCTATATCCCTTAGACTGAGTTGCATATCCCACTAGAATACATGCATCACCTTTCTCTTTCATCTTATCCAAATTTTCACCATCTCGTATAATGTAACAAGTACATCCAAAAACGTAAAGGTGTTTGAGTGAAGGTTTTCGATCATGAATTAGGTGATATGGTGTCTTTTCGTGTCTTGGGATAATTAAGGATCGGTTTTGTGTGTAGCATGCAGTTGACATGGCTTCGGCCCAAAAGTATAATGGTAGTTTTGAAGAGGATAATAATGTTCGAGCAGCCTCAACCAAAGTACGGTTTCGTCTTTCAACAACACCGTTTTGTTTGGGTGTTCGAGCAATAGATGTTTCACGTTCAATTCCTTCAGCTTCAAAATAGTTTCTCAGAGTTGAATTCAAAAATTATGTTCCTTTGTCAGTACGAACCACTTTTATTTGAGCTTGAAGTCCAGGTTGTATCAGTTTTAGGAAGTTGATGAGAATTTCGGGTGTTTCATCCTTGGACCTCAAGAAGTGATTCCATGTGTACCTTGAGTAATCATCGACAATTACTAGAACATATTTCTTTCCACTGATACTATGAACACGCATGGGACCACACAAATCTATATAAAGAAGATCTAACCGTCCTTTAGAGCTTGGTGTAGTCTTTGTTTTAAAACTACTTCGTTTAGCTTTACAAAGCTCACACGAAGAACAAAGATGATCTTTAATGAATTTCAATCTTGGAAGGCCTCTCACAATATCTTTCTTGGAAAGCAAGTTGATGGTATCAAAGTTGAGATGAGAAAGACGTTGATGCCATAACCATGCCTGAGTCGTTGAAGCTTTAGCCATGAAGCAAATTGGAGTGATGAAGTTGTGTCTTGTAGTGAAATTATGTAAAGATAGAGTAAATCATTCCCATCATAATCACGAACAAAACATGTCTTCTTTCTGAAAGCAACATCCAAATCTGCATCACAGAATTGACCAACCGAGAAAAAATTGTGATTGAGTCCTTCGACGTAGTGTACCCTTTTGATCGTTATATTTCCCTGAACCAAATCTCCATATCCTAGGATCGGTGCAAATTGATTATTTCTGAATCAGACCGTACCCAGGAACTTCTCCACGAAGTTAATTAGAAGCTTGAGATTCCCCGTCATGTGCTTCGTGCATCCGGAGTCCAGTATGAAGAGAATTATTTGTATCACATGCAGAAGAATTAGAACACGATGGAGCATTTGCTAAATTGGATACCACGTTAGTTGTAATTTCGGAATCATTAGTGTCCTTAGCAACATTTAAAGGCATACTAACACTCGTTGTCACATTTTCTGTCCTAACTTTAGGCATCCATTTATATCCTAGAGGACATTGATTAGCAAACCACCATTTCCAAGACTTGCTAGCAGACTCATAGAATTCCCTAATTTAGCAAACCACCATTAGCACATTTTCCACATTTGTCACAAATAAATTTAACATTCAAATCGTCATTACACGCTATTACAGACTTTTTATTTTTAAAAACATTCAAATTCTTAGGGTGTTCTTCTACTTCCTTCATCTTCCCTTGACTCTTGTGTTTCCAGACCTTATCATTCACTTGAGTGCTCTTAAGCTGAGGTCGGCTAACACTTGAAGTGGAGACTACTCCTGTAGTAGAAGACACACGAGTATTAGTGTTTCTAGAAGTATTAGGCGATTGGCTAACTTTGTTTGTGGGTTTAGTGGTCATTCTATACATCCCTGGTTTAATCACATTATTGTGCTTAACGCTTGGTGCTTGAGTATTCCTTATGGGTTGATTCTGTGGTAACCTTTCCTTTCCATCCATCTTGGGGGCAAACACAGGTTTTGTAAACGAGGAATTTGAGAAAGCGGATGGTTTTCCTAAGATAGAAGATCTATTCTCTTTATAGGCATTGGGTTGTCTAACAACAGGTTTCTTAACGCTGGGTTCCACAAATTTCCAACCCATCTTAGCAACGAGTTTCTTCAACTCTGCTATTGTTATGTCTTTTTCTTTTAACTGAGCTTTCAAATCCGAAATATCAAGACTTTTTCGTTTAGTAATTGACATGACTCAGATAATTTTACTTCCAAAGGTGTATCATTTCAAAAACTGCCAACTTTCTTTTGTAAAGCAAGTTCAAGTGAATGACAATGATTTTGAAGATAATCATATCTATGTTGAAGTAACGAAAACTCTTTCTGGTCAACTTTATTCGAAAGCTCAGTTTCAAGACGTTCACACTCTTTGACTTGATCAAGATATTTGCATGCAACATCAGAATATTCATCAATATTAGCATAAGATGTAACATAAACACACATAATATCTTTTGAGAGACATTCGTGTAAGAGTAGATCATATGCTGTAGAAAACTCGTCTCTTCCAAGTTGATGGTCGTTCACTTCTTGTTCAAGAGATTCCACATATTTCAAATCATCAAACATTTCTTGATTAATTAATGTTTCAAATTCCAAATTATGTTTTTGCGTTCTTTCCGCAAGCGGAATCAAAATACTTTTCACAGGCACAGTTATATCGTGAGGAATTTCTTTGTTTCCTTTCGAAAGTTCACGTTTTTTCCAGTCATCATCAACAACTTTTTTGAAATTTTCAATGTTACTCTTGAGAATGCTAAGTGCTTGCTTAATCTTGCTTACAGAATCTTTATATGGCAAGTACTCAATAAACTTTGAAACATTAGTTTTCTTAGTGGCAAAGGCTTGTCTCCATTTAATTCTTATTTGTTCACATTCGAAAAATATTTGCTCACGAGTCTTCTGTGTTTGCGGGTTGAAAAGACCATAAAGAGTGTTTTCATAAGCATAATTATATGGTTTAACAAATTCTTTATTAACTTTTGGTATACTCTCTTCTTCCAAATCGTTTGTCTCTTCACTATCAGGCCTAACAACAAGGCAATCAAGATCGGTCCATTGGGACTCATCAAGGTATAAGTGCTGATTCTCAGATTGAGCTTGCTCAAGGTACTTAGGATTTGCAAAACTAGGTCTATCCTTAAAAAACGAACGAGGTACCATCATTCTCAAGGTTTGAATTGATTGATTAGCTTTGTAAACAATTTTCTTGTAAAAATCAATTTGAGTTTCAAGTTCCACCATTTTGTCGATGTCATTCGCTTGTTTAGTTTTGAAATCCTTTTCCATCTTTTCAACCACAGCTTTCTTTTCATTAACAAGTTTAGTTTTATCCTCTTGAAGAAAACCATTTACTTGAGTTAGCTCATTGACTTTAGTGGTAGCAAGATACGTTTTGTGACGTTCAATACTCAAAGAGGTGTTATAATTACGTTTCTCTTGTTCTAGAAACTTAAGAGTTTCGTTATATTACTGTTGATAATCGTCCTTTTTGACATTAATTAAACACCCTTTGTACACCTCAATCTCATTGGTCTTTTGAAGAAGCTGAGCTCTGTATCTATCAATGGTCTCACTAGATTTAATTAGAGCAGCTTTGCATTCTTCAAAATTTTGAGTGAGCATAGTGTTTGCCTTCTTTAATTGCTTTTGACTTTTTCTAATTTCTTTGACATCTTTTTGTAAAGAAGCAATTAAGTTAGCAAGTGCAATACGCTCCTCATCATCATCATACTCATTTGCATGTTGATCATCCTTAGACTCATTATTGCACATGTCTGATGAATCGGGTGTGGTATTGCTATCAACCGTTTCCATCATACATGTGTCATTAATGGATTTATAGCTCACAATGCTCATAAGTATTACCAAACACATTATATTCCTCTTCAATGTGTACCTTATCGATTGGCTCAGTATCAAAGATAGGACCATTGTCATCTTCAGTGATGTTGAGAACTTCTTCAACCTTTGCCATGTATGAGTAATGTGCTTCAAGTTCTTGGTCGGAGGCCTCATCATCAGTATCATCAAGCATTGTTCCTTCCTCAGTCGACAGTTTAACCCCTGCTTCCATCTTCTTGCAAAGCAGCATCTTTTCCTTATGATAACCAGAATCCCTAACTCGTTTCGGCTTTCTGCATTCCTTTGTCATATGCCCATAACCTTGACAATTAAAGCATTGAATCCCACTTTACTGAACCACTTGAGTACCAACAGTTTCCCTATTCCCAGCAACAGTAGCAATCCTCTAAGTATCATACTTAGCAGTTTGTCGATCATACCGTACAGAACCCTCAACATGTGTTGGATTACGTCGATCATACCTAGGAGGACTTTCATCACGTAGACGTGTGTCATACCTTCGAGGACTCTCAACATATTGGTTCCTTGTATTAGATGATGTTCGAAGATTGTTTTTGGTGGGTTTGAAGATTTTCTTGTAGGTCTTCATAATGAAAGCAATTTGTTGTTTCGTTTCCCTATCCTTCTGAGCTAGTTCTTCATCACTATCCTCTTCAGATGATGGCTTAGGTCATGGTGATGGTGCTCTTGGTTCTGTGTCTCGTGATCTTGTGGGAGCTGAATACTTAGATGAAGTGGAGTATCTTCGTGAAGAGGATTTAGTGGAGTATCTTGGTGAGGAGGATGTAGTGGAGTATGACTTTGGTGCACGAGAGCGATGATCTTTGACTTGTTCAGTGGTAGACACCAAAGCAAGTGGATTAGCAGTCTTTGCTATCCTTTCAGCTCGAAGTTCATTCGCCTCATTTTGAAATTGTTTCAAAATGTCAAAGAGCGTGTGATAGTTGACCTCGTCTAACTTACTCTGTTGTTTCACCAAAGTTACGAACCGTGTCCACTCTAGTTGAAGTTGTTGTAGAAATTGCACATTGACTTGCATGGTGGATACTTGCAAATTGTTTCTTGTCATGTCATTCATCATCTTGTAGAACCTTGAGTAATATGAATCAACTGATTCCCCATCCAATGAAGTAAACTCACCAAAGTTCCAGAACAAGTTAGTTTTGACATCTTGCTTGTTAAGTGATTCTCCTCGTTGCAAACGTTCAATGGCAAACCACATTTCTTTTGTAGTAGATCATGCATTAACTGTTGAGTAAATATCATCCCCAATCCCACTGAGAATCAAATAGATTGCTTCTTTCTCTGCATAAATCCAAGCACGTTTCTCTTTCGAAGTGTTCTCATATGTTTCCTCAATTGTTTGCTCATCGAAACCGGTCGTCGAGTCGGTTGCTGGAATTGCAGGAATGGTTATTGTAGTGAGAGTATAGGGTCCTTATTTGATGCAAAGTCGAAGAACATCACCATTGGGTTTAGTGTCAAGATATCGAAGGAATCATGATTGCCATTGTGCATATCGACCAGTCACAAGCATTGGCGGTCTCTCTTTTTTACCCGCCACCATGATGTTGTTATTAGTAACACGATATTCAGTAGTAGAATCCATCTCGAAATTGAAGTGAATAGGATCTTAGGTAGATGTTGTTGTGAGTAGATTGTGGTTGAGACTTCAAGAAATGTTGTGAAAACCCTAAACAATGTCTTCGTAAGAAACAAAAAATTCTTAGGCGAAAAATCACACGAGTTTGTTAAAAAATTTCAAAATCACATTTTTGAAAATTTTATAACACAACAATTCTAAATATATCTTCAAATAATAAGTCGGAATCCAAATGAACACAATCCGGAATCCAAATGGGTACACAAGTCGGAATCACTATTCGGAATCCTCAATCTGTAGACAATTCGGAATCACTATGCTTGACATAATCCGGAATAACAAACACCACCTAATTCGGAATCCGTGAGCTTAACCTAATCAGGAATAACAAGAACCTCACCTTGTTCGGAATCACAAAACGTAACCTAATCCGGAATAATCTTTCCAAAACGTAATCCGGAATCCTAATCCTAGACCTTATCTGGAATCCTTGAATTTGACCTTATCCAGAATCCTCTACGGAATCTAAGTCGGAAAGTGACTCAAGATTGTAATCCTAAATAAAACAAGTAGATGCTAATTCGGAATATGACTGTTGATGGTAATCCGGAATATGAAAAACAAAGCTTGTTCGGAATAACAAAAAACTAGACGTTATCCGAAATAATCGTTCGAGACCTAATCCGGAATATAATGTTAAATCTAATCCGGAATGTGAATTGGTTAACTAATTCGGAATACTCCACTTAATGTTATCCGGAATACTACTTGACTAGTAGAATTCGGAATACTTCTAAACACAACCTTATCCGGAATATGATACTTGATCTAGTTCGGAATACCCACCTGTGACACACAAGTCAGAATGTCCAAAACCCTAGTTTCCCGACTTAACAAACCCTGTTATTCCGAACAGTGAACTAACCAAAAGATTAAAGATGCCGATTTTTTACCCAATAATCAAGCCAAAACTTCCAATTTTTTCGTGAAAATCACCAAAATGAGTAACACAAATTCCTACCACAACTTTGTAGGCAATTTGTACGAAGATTTAGAGCTCGAAAACACAAAAATTTATGAGATGAGATGATTTGAAGATTAAAATCATACGAATAAAAAATAATAACCACAAACTAAACACGAATCTACCCCATGGCGATTGATACCAATTGTTGTCCCTATATATAATGATAGATTAAAGAAATGAGATAGAAAAGATATGAATTATAGAGAGAGAAAGTAGAGAGAGAAGTGATTAACTAAGAGAAATTATATTAGAAAAAAAATGATTACTTGCCCACCCTCCTAACATGCTAGGAGGGTGCTTATATAGTCCACCCACATACGGGCTTTCTTTTGGACTATATTGTTTTGGGTCGGGCTTGAATAAATGCTTAGTACCTTGAAAGAGGCCTATTAAGCTAGCCATCAAGCCCGTAATGTCACGACTATTTTAACTAACTATTACAATGTTCTAATAAATATTACAATAAAAACCTATGACCGAACATTCTTGTTTGACTCAATATTTTGAGGCTAACACTACTACTACACAACATAATGAAAATCTTAACACACCTGTTACCTCTATCCACTCTGAAGATACCGAAGATCAAACACCACAAACACCAATCCACGAACAAACACCACACAACACGACCCACCATCCCACCTCAACCCCACACGAATCACTAACCCAGACTCCTTCTACACCTCCAATTACACCCGGGACCCAAAACCAAAATGTTACTCACTCTCATATTATTCCCGATCCACCTCAAAACCCAAACCCTGTCTCAATTCATCCCATGGTCACACGTTTTCGTGTCGGGACTAACCATCGTAATCCGAAGTATAATTGTCATGTGTCTACTGTTTCGCCGTTACCAAAATATTATCGAGATGCGTTTAGTGATCCAAATTGGCAAAATACTATGCGTGATGAATATAATGCGGTTATTAAAAACAGAACTTGGACTCTTGTGCCCCGACCTACGGACACCAATATTGTTCGTTGTATTTGGTTGTTTAGGCATAAGTACTTGGCAGATGGCACGCTTAGTCGCTACAAGGCTCGTCTTGTGGCGAATGGTAGTACACAGCTAGAGGGGGTTGATGTTGATAAGACATTTAGCCCGGTTGTTAAACCGGGTACTATTCGGATCGTTCTTAGTTTGGCTGCTTCTCGACATTGGCCGATTCATCAGCTTAATGTCATGGTGATTTATCTGAGACAGTTTATATGCATCAACCTCCAGGGTTTCGAGATTCAGTACATCCTGATTATGTATGTTTGTTGTAGCGCTCTCTCTATGGGCTCAAGCAGGCCCCTAGAGCTTGGTTTCACCGATTTGCATCTTATATTACTCGAGTTGGGTTTCATCCAAGTCGTTGTGACTCATCCTTAATTATATATAGGCATGGGACGGATACTGCTTATTTACTATTGTATGTTGATGATATTGTACTCACTGCTTCTTCTGAGACTTTGCTACAACGTATTATTGCTTCTTTACATCAGGAGTTTGCTATGACAGATCTGGGTGCTCTTAATTGTTTTTTGGGCATTTTTGTTACACGGGATTCTTCTGGGATGTTCTTATCCCAGAAGAAATATGCTATTGATATTCTTGAGAGGGCTCACATGGTTAACTGTAATCCTAGTTGGACTCCTATTGATACCGAGTCTAAGATAGGCGGTGATGGTGATCCGGTTTCTGATCCGACTTTATATCGGAGTCTTGCAGGTTCTCTTTAGTATCTTACTGTTACTCGTCCAGATATATCTTATGCAGTTTAGCAGATTTATCTTTATATGCATGACCCTCGGGAGCCTCATTTATCGGCTCTTAAAAGGATCTTGATGTATGTTCAGGGTACTTTGGACTATGGACTACAGTTGTTTGCATTTTCTACTACATCCTTGGTCGCTTATTCAGATGCAGATTGGACTGGTTGTCCCACTACTAGGAGATGGACATCAGGTTACTGTGTTTTTGTTGGCAACAACCTACTCTCTTGGTCCTCTAAGCGCCAACCGACTCTTTCTCGTTCTAGTGTATAGGCAGAGTATCGTGGTGTTGCCAATGTTGTTGCCAATGTTGTTGCCAAGACTTGTTGGTTACGGAATTTACTTCGTGAGTTACATACACCTTTATCTTCCACTACGCTTGTCTACTGTGATAATGTTAGTGTCGTTTATCTATCTTGCAATCCGGTTCAACATCAGCGTACCAAGCATATTGAGATTGACATACATTTTGTTCGAGATCTGGTTGCTGCTGGTTGATGAGATGGCATTTATACATGATCTCATCGTTCTTTTCAGGTTTTAAATGCATAAAAATGTCATAATATACCATATATATGCTTATGTTTGTTTACTTGTGTATTTTAGGTATGGATATCGTGAAAAAGACAAAAGATCACAAGATACAAGGAAAAACGGACACGAGAAACGAAACCGTACAAAGAACCGGGCCCTAATCATAGAAAATTCAACAAATACCCTTGAAGACTTGAAGACAAACAAAATTGATCCTCAATTATTGAAGAAATGACACTTAAAACCCTTGTATAGTCATAATTACAAGTTTGGTCCCTTAAGTTTGTCAAAATTACACAAAAGGTCCTTCAACTTTGAAGAAATGGCAAGATTAGTCCCTCAACAATTTCAAATTGTCAATTATGGTCCCTCATCAAGCCAAAGATACATTGAAGACCTTTGAAGATCAAAAATGTCCAAGATCAGTCCTTCAAATATGCAAAAGTTCCAAAAATAACCCTTGATACACCTTTTGGAAAGTTTTGTGCAAAAAATGACAAGTTGTGAAAAGTTGATACAAAGGAAATGGGCGCTGATAGAACTTTAAACACAAATGCAAAAAGAAAGGAAGAAGAAGGACCATTTTTGTGCACTAAAACATTCAAACGCCCAAAAATGCGCCAAACACATCCCATTCCCCCAATTTCGGATCAAATGAGTTACTATTCACCTTCACCCACCCAGTTTTTACTCCACTTAAACCAAAGGGTAAATCAAAATTACCCATACCCACGTGTGATTCACACATGCAGAATCACATCCCACACACAAAACCCTCATCTCCACTCACCAATAGACCCCACCATTCAACACGTCACCCAATCAGAATGCAACTTACCCTCCAAGTAATCCTATGTGGCAAAATCAACAGCCAAGGATCATGCTTCATAACAAAGCTGAAATGAACGTCCAAGATGAAATTGAACAGCTCATTCCATCAAAACGTCTAGAAGGACTTAGGGCATTTAGGGAATTTCACTTCTAGGGTTTGTGAATAGTGTTTAGCCAGGCATTTGCCTATAAAAGGAGACCTCAACATGTGAGAGTCCATTTGTTCCAGATTTTAGCTTTAAATCTTTGTAATTCCTTTTTATGAAATAAAGTTTGAATTTCTTAAAATTTTGAGTTCTAATCTGTTATTTATAAAAGTTTGGTGTTTGATAAGCTAAAATCTGAGTTCCATTATCTTGTTTGAAGGTTTTTGAGGCAAGGTTTTAAGTGATAAAGCTTGTGCATCAAAAATCAGAAAGTTGGCATTATTTTGATCTCACCTTGTGGTTTGTTCTTCTTAGCAGCTTGGAAGCTGGTACTTGTTCTGCTAGTATGATAGGTGTGTAAACACCCATCCTTTTACCACTTAATTCTGGCTAAAACAAGACCAAAACACGTATTTAATATCATTTGTTTGGAATTATGCGTGGTTTTTGTGTTTATTGTGTTTTCAGAGCCAACCGGATGAATATTGAAGAAAACATGGGATTGTACGGGTTTTACTGAAGAAAAGGACTCAAGTTAAAGTCTATTGTCCAAGAGATGCAAAAGATTTGAAGTCACTGGACCTATTCGAAGATTTATCGAAGAAAAGGACCAAAGATGGAAGATTTACATAAGTCGAAGAAACTCAAGTCTATTAAACGAAGAAATTAAAAGACGAGTTGAATTTAATCGACGACAAATCCCGAATCAGAATCGAAAACTTCAACTTTTCTGAAAAGACGAGAAGACGAAAGAGAGAGAAGAAAGCCCACTTACCAACCAACCACTAAGGACTATAAAAGGATCTCCTACACACACAATTAGGGAGTTAGCTTTATTTTTCTCCTCCCCAGTTTCTTTGGTTCGTTTTCATCACCAACACCATTAGGGTGTTTGGTGATCTTTCATTTTCTTTCAATCTTGTAAGTGTTTAATCATTACTCTTGTTAACTTTTACGTTAATCTTTCAATTCCAATCTTTATATTCATCTTGTTCATCTCCATTTTCATTAAAAGTTCTTAAGTTCTTGTGTGATTGATTTTGATCTTTTAAAAGTGGTTGATTTTGTGTTTTTATTGTTGGGATTTGTTACTTATGATGTTTAAAGGATTATTGGTCAATTTGGTAAAACCTTTTTGATTATTTAGCTTGATTTTGATTATAAGTCGTTCTTCCCTAGCTGCTACTGTTCTTCATCAGTTTTTCCGAATTGACCTTCTGTTGTTCCCCCTTATTCTTTATATTCAACATTCCGATTATCTTGTTTGTTTCATTCCTTATTCGGAATATTGAGATATTCCGAACTACCATTTAAATTTTCCCTTATTCGGAATGTTTTGGACATTCCGAAGTGAGATTTTCTTCCGAATAAGAACCATATTCCGCATAGGCCGCATTATTCCGAATTGAAGATCATTCCGCATACGATTTTATTCCGAGTAAGCATTTATTCAGTATAGGTTTTATATTCCGAATTGCCCCCATACTTTCCGCATAGGACATTTATTCCGAATAGGACTTTACTTTCCGCATATGGCCACTTTCCGAATAGGCTGATTTATTTTTCTCTTATTCGGAACTTTTCATTTATTCCGCATAGGCAATGTTTTCCGAATAGGGTATTGTCAGCTAGGGTAGTTTTCCAGTTACTGTTTAATTTGAATTTTCAATTCAAGTTTTACTTTTTAATTATTTTAAACTTATATCATTATCACTTTACTCATTTCCCTGTTTAGTAGATTAGATAACCAAATCTGTTTTTGGACACCAAGAACATATCATTCCACTTAAAACTGAGATCAATTCGAGAGGATTCCGAGAAATTTTGAACCCAATGAAAATGAATTATCAAATAGCGCCGCTGCCGCCTCTTCTCGTTAAGATCAAAAGTTTTTTGTGAGAACTTGGATTTTGGGATCCGTTCCCCGTGAACGTTACTTTTTCATAAAAAAAATTTCAAAAATCCTAAAAAAATTTAAAATTTTTAAAAATTAAAAAAAATTAAAAAACATAAAAACCAAAAATATTTTTGCTTTGTTTTTCTTTGTTCGTTCTTTTGCAGGTGTATGCGCACTCGATCCACGTCTTATCAAGAGCCCGAGCCTCTCGATAACTTAGACATGGCTGGTGTACAAAACAACAATAACATACCACCTCCGAACAACAATAAAAACAACAACAACCCGCCTTTCAACAACATGAACAATAACAACAACAATGAGCCCCTTCCGGATAATCGCCCGATGATTGAACTACTGCAAGCTCATGTCGATGGCAACACGGATCCAATTGTCATACCTCCAATTGCCGCCAACAACTTTGAGCTAAAATCAGGCTTTATATCTTGGGACGAACCATTGATGACCCTCACGACCACATCAAGAGATTCTTGCAACTCACCAACACGGTCAAGTTCAATGGGGTTCCACAAGAGGTTATCAGGTTACAACTTTTTCCCTTTTCTTTAGAGGGACAAGCCCGGCATTGGCTTGCTAAAGAACCGCCACAGAGTATTCTCTCGTGGACGGATTTGGAAACTAAGTTCATCAATTACTTTTTCCCACCTTCTCGTACTACCGCATTACGGAATGAAATCATAAATTTTGAACAAAAGTACGATGAGTCGTTCAGTGAATCTTGGGATCGTTTCAAAGATCTTTTAAGAAAATGCCCACAACATGGTTTTACCAAAGTACATCAAATTAATACTTTTTACAATGGTTTAAGCATGAGTGACCAAGATTCACTGAACAGTGCCTCAGGGGGGTAATCTTTTGGCTAAGACTTCCAATGCTGCTTGGGACATCATTGAGAATAAATCTCGTGTGCAAACCAAGAGTGTTCGGACCAATGTCGCTAGTGCTAGCACTAGTGACAGCGACAAGCGACTGGACAAAATTACTACGCTTCTTGAATCGCTTGTCACCCACACCATCAGCAACAGCAACAGCAACAACGCTAAAAACGCTCAAGTCAACGCTGTCAGCCAACCTTGTGAGATATGCGGTGGTCCTCACTCTTACACTACTTGTACTGCCACCCAAGACTACCCTGCTGAGAATGTAAATGCGGCATATGGCACCTATCCTCAACCTGCTTATCAAGCTAGACCTCAAGGTGACCGTAATTTGCTTAGCTACCGTAACAACAATTATCTTTCCCCACTTGGTTTTCCCCCAACCAACTCAAACCAACAACAAAACCTAAACCGCCCTCCTCAGCAACAACAACAACCTCGACAACCATACATCCCACCTCACAAGCAGCAACAACCACCTCAACGTAACAACCAAGTTTACCAACAACCTGCTTATCAACCACCCGCATACCATGCTCCTCCCAACCAACCCACCGCTCTTCACCAAGAAGTGGAAACTTATATGGGGACTAACGATGCGATAGTGGGAAATCTTCAGAGAGAGGTGCTCAACCTGAAAGAAGACTTGGTCAAGCAAGGAAACGATTTGAGAGCCGACATGAGAAATACGTTGGATACCCAAACTAATGACTTGAGGAACATGATGGCTAGTTTCTTCCAAGGTAATCAACCCTCTTCTTCGGGTACTCTTCCGAGTAACACCGTTGCGAATCCAAGAGGGGAGATGAAAGCAATCACCACTCGAAGTGGCAAAGGTACCAAGGAACCCAAGCTTCCTATACCTCCACCGGTGGTTGTGACTAAGGAGAACGAGTCACCTGCTCCTATTCCTCATCCTTCTCCTTCCCCAATTTCTCCACCTCTTCCTTCTACCCCTCCTCCACCCGTGGTTGTGAGTGATCATATTCTTCCAAAGCCTTCCTCTTCTTCCAATATACCTTATCCATCTAGGTTGAGGAAAGAGAAGCTCAAAAGAAAGGACGATATTCAGGTTTCTAACTTTCTTAAGATGTTTAAACAACTGAATTTCAATATCTCCTTCGCTGAGGCTCTCGCTCACATGCCTAAATATGCGAAAATGTTTAAAGATCTTCTGAGCGACAAGGAAAAGCTCCTCGATATTGCCAACACCCAACTTAATGAGAATTTCTCTGCAGTGCTCTTAAGGAAATTGCCAACCAAGCTTGGTGATTCGGGTCGTTTTCTTATCCCTTGCAATTTCCCGAGAGTAGCGAATTGCATGGCCCTAGCCGATCTAGGTGCCAGTATCAATTTAATGCCTCTAAGCGTTTGGAAGCAATTATCTCTCCCAGAGCTAGTCCCCACCAAAATGACTTTGGAATTGGCCAACCGTACGGTTGCTTATCCAGTGGGGATAGCCGAAGACGTCATTGTAGGAGTCGACAAATTCACCTTCCCTGCTGATTTCGTTGTCGTCGACTACGAGATGGACCCCCGTGTGCCGCTAACTGTTGGTCGTCCATTCTTGAGGACCGGTCGCACTCTCATCGATGTTGAAGCCGGTGAGCTTATCATGAGAGTGGGTGACGATAAAGTAGTCTTCAACATGGGAAAGCTTTCTAAACAGCCTTATTCTTACGAGAGTGTTAATTGTATTGACGTTCTTGATGAGGCTTGTGAAGAACACTTTAAAGATGCTTGTAAAAGTATTCCTACCTCTCTTCCCAATGTTGAGACCGTTTCCTCTATCGATTCATCACTATCTCTATTTGGAGAAAGTGATTTCCTATGGAAAGATTTGGAAGCCACCATGGGAGATGTGACTTTACACAATGACGATTCTACTACCAATTGGGATGAAGATCTCAGCTTCATTGAAAACCTTCTCAAAGAAGACAATCCTTCTCCTCCATCTCCCACGGTTATTGCTATCGATACTCCGACTTCGAATACGCCTCCCGTCGACAATCCTCCGGATCTAGAACTTAAGGAGTTGCCGCCCCATCTTGAGTATGTATTCCTTGAAGAAGAGAAGAATTCGCCAGTCATCATTGCTAAGGATTTGAAGGATGAAGAGAAAGCCCGACTTGTCGCCGTGTTAAAAGATCATAAGAAGGCTATTGCTTGGAAGATTTCTGATATTCGTTGAATTGATCCTCACTTCTGCACACACAAAATTCTCATGGAGGACGACTTTAAGCCCACAATTCAAAGCCAACGAAGGATGAATCCAAAAATACATGAAGTCATCAAAACAGAGGTTATCAAACTTCTTGATGCGGGTATGATTTACCCTATTTCGGATTCACCATGGGTTAGTCCAATCCATTGTGTGCCCAAGAAGGGCGGAATAACCGTTGTTCCCAATGAACACAACGAGTTGATTCCCACTCGTCTCGTTACTGGGTGGAGAGTTTGTATAGACTACCGCAAACTCAATGATGCCACGAGAAAGGATCATTTTCCTCTACCTTTTATGGACCAAACGCTTGAACGTTTAGCCGGTAATGAATATTACTGCTTTCTTGATGGTTTCTCGGGTTATTTCCAAATACCCATCGATCCCCAAGATCAAGAGAAGACAACATTCACTTGTCCTTATGGCACTTTTGCTTACAAACGAATGCCTTTTGGCTTATGTAATGCGTCCGGGACTTTCCAAAGGTGCATGTTAGCTATCTTCCATGACATGGTTGAACAAACCATGGAAGTCTTCATGGATGATTTCTCGGTCTTCGGGGATTCCTTCTCTTCTTGCCTTGCCAATTTGGAACGTATGCTTAAGCGGTGCGAAGACACTCGTCTTGTTCTGAATTGGGAAAAATGCCATTTTATGGTAAAAGAAGGCATCGTGCTGGGACACAAAATTTCCAAAGCCGGTCTTGAAGTAGAACGTGCTAAAGTCGATGTTATCGCCAATTTGCCTCCACCTTCAACCGTGAAGGGTGTGAGAAGTTTTCTGGGTCATGCGGGCTTGTATCGTCGATTCATCAAAGATTTTTCTCAAATCGCTCGCCCGATGACCCACCTCTTGGAAAAAGATACTCCTTTTATCTTTTCTAAAGAGTGCCTTGAAGCCTTCAACTCGCTTAAGGATAAGCTAACTAAGGCACCCGTCTTGGTTACCCCTAATTGGGAGCTTCCCTTTGAGTTGATGTGCGATGCTAGTGATTTTGCTATTGGAGCGGTTCTGGGACAAAGAGTGAATAAACACTTCCAACCAATCCATTACGCTAGCAAGACAATGACAGGGACACAATTGCATTATACGACAACCGAAAAAGAGCTTTTAGCTGTTGTCTATGCTTTTGAAAAATTTCGCCCCTATCTTGTCCTTTCTACAACAATTGTTTACACCGATCATTCCGCGCTGAAGTACTTGTTGATAAAGCAAGATTCCAAACCAAGACTTCTTCGCTGGGTTCTGCTGCTCCAGGAATTTAAAATCGAAATTCGCGATAAAAAAGGAGCTGAAAACCTAGCCGCGGATCATCTCAGCAGACTTGAGGATCCATACAAAGGGGATCATCCGAACAAAAAAATCAATGATTCTTTTCCCTTGGAGACCTTAATGTCTATAAATTCGAAATCTGATGAAACCCCGTGGTTTGCAGACTTTGCAAACTACTTGGCGGGTGGAATTCTCAAGGAAGGGTTGACGTCCCAACAAAAGAAAAAGTTCTTCACCGACATTAAGACCTACTTTTGGGACGACCCTTACCTATTCAAACAATGTGCCGACCTGATTATCCGCCGATGTGTTGATGGACCGGCAGCTTTAGAAATTCTTGATGCTTGCCACAAAGGACCCACTGGTGGTCACTTTGGTCCCAACTACACCGCCAAAAAAGTGTTTGATTCGGGATTTTATTGGCCCACCATCTATCGTGACGCTCACGATATGGTTAAACGATGTGATGCTTGCCAGAAACAAGGCAAGATCACACATAAAGACGAGATGCCTCAGAATTTTATTCAAGAGTGTGAAATCTTTGATGTTTGGGGTATCGACTTTATGGGGCCATTCCCTTCTTCTAAAGGAAACAAATACATCCTTGTAGCCATTGACTACGTTTCAAAGTGGGTTGAAGCGAAAGCTTTACCCACTAATGACGCAAGGGTGGTTTGTAACTTTTTGAAAGCTCTATTCGCTAGATTCGGTGTCCCTCGTGCCATTATTAGTGATCGTGGGACTCATTTTGCAATGACCAATTTGCTAGAGTCATGGCTAAGTACGGTGTAAATCATCGTCTTTCCACAGCCTACCACCCACAAACTAATGGCCAGGCTGAAATATCCAACCGAGGTCTAAAGCGAATTCTGGAAAGAACCGTGGGAGAGCATCGTGCCGCATGGGCTGATAAACTTGATGATGCTTTGTAGGCTTTTCGTACTGCATACAAGACTCTGATTGGTTGTACACCATATCGTCTCGTGTACGGGAAAGCATGCCACCTCCCCATTGAGTTGGAGCACAAGGCTTACTAGGCCTTGAAGTGGGCCAATTTTGATATCAACAAAGCCGGTGACCTACGCAAGATCCAACTCAATGAGCTCAATGAACTTCGGAATGAGGCTTATGAAAATTCTTTGATCTATAAGGAAAGAACTAAGCTCATTCACGACTCCAAGATCAAAAACCGAGAGTTCCATGTTGGAGACAAAGTCTTACTTTTTAACTCTCGGTTGAAAATCTTCTCGGGCAAGCTCAAATCTCGTTGGTCCGGCCCATTCACCATTGCCTAAATATTTCCATATGGTACTCTCGAGCTCGCTCAACCTAATGGACCTAATTTTAAGGTGAATGGCCAACGAGTGAAGTTGTACTTTGGTGAGGACATCTCTCACGAGGTGATTCCATCCCTCACCACGTTCCCCATGAACTAATTTTGGGTCGAGTCAGGCTCGTGACTCGGTTATCAAAAACAAGCGCTCCTCGGGAGGCAGCCCGAGTATCTATCCTTTTATGTTTTAACCCCCTAAGTGTAGGGGAGGACCTATTTTGGTCGTTTGTGTTTGTGTGGTGATGTGATTACAGGGATAACTGCAATCTTGGAATTCTTTGACGAACCGTGCTCCCGTGTTATCCGAAATCCGGTTCTATCTCTCATCTATCGTGATTCAATTTTCTTCAGACTCACATTTGAAATTGATCACTTTAGTTGTCTCTTCCTTAACTCGAGTTAACCAACGTGCACAATGTCATAAGTGTAGGGGGGACTTTTCCCACATGCTTAAACATTGAGGACAATGTTTATCTTAAGTGTAGGGGAGACTTCTATCGAAGTTTTAAGTGGACTTTTCCATGAAAATGCCTTCATTTAACCGGAAAATCATATTTTTCAACATTTTTCAAATTTTTTAATTAACTTTGGCCATTTAGTCGTAATTTTTAAATTTTTATCGTTGCTTTCATATGTATATATCCTGCAATAAAGTCAAATTTTAATAAAATGGTGTAGCTAGTTTAGAAGTCTTTGACATATTAGGCCCGTTGCGTTTATTTTGACTCAACCCGAATAGACTTATCCAAGTTTATTCTAGCTAGTATCCTTAACCATGTAGACCTTAATTGGTTTATTAGGCTAAGTGTCCACGAGTCTCATTACTTGAGATTTTAAATTGTGGTGAACGAGAAATGATAGAGTCAATTATAAGTCGGTATTCTTATACAAGCTCACTTGGTGTAATTATTTGCCTATTCTCCCATCACTTGCTAATAATTTATCTGCAATAAGTAAGGTCTTACGATTTGAAAAGTTACTTAGCTTCTAGCCCAAGATCGTTTAAAAGTTGCTCGGTAATGATAAGAGTTCATAGCCAAGGCATAACTTATGAAGCGGGGCGCGAAGATTGGCGAGTCCGAAAAGGCCCTAACAAGGCATGAGGATTCCATTTTATTGCTGAAGATCCAAAAGTGATGTGAAAAGCATCATTCCCAAAATCAATATGAAGGATCAAGACTCACGACGAAAAGCAATCAACTCCCATAAAGATCATGGAGAAGTCTATCCGAAAAGACCCTAACAAGGTATGAGGATAAATAGATCCAAGTCCGAAAAGGAGGCGGATCGTTGTATCTCAAAATCCCAATTAGAGATTGAAGAAATAATCATGAAGTCGTGGTCAACAAAGTTGGAGTACCCCTCAAAAGTCTCCAAGTGAAGAAACTCTATGAACGATGAGAAGACCATTATCTCAAGCACGTCTCTCAAGATATGAAGTATGAAGTACATGCCAAATATCGGCCCAAGAAAGGTCTCAAATCGTGAACCGAGTTATGCCAAGATATGAACTTTTTGATATCCCGTGAAGCAGTTTTAAGAGATTTTGTCCTTTAGCTAACTATTGATCAAATCGTCCTACTTTGCTTTCAGCCTAATTAAACTATCGAAATAAGTCCAAAAATGCATCTTCATGATCATTCTAAGACAAAAATAAAATATAAGAGATACAACTAGGAATAAGGGAGTTTAAGCATTTAATTAAGCCATGTGTGTAAGTGTTTGAATTGCTAACTTATAATAACAATGATCTCGTTTTTAAGCTTAGTTTGGGGAACGTGAAACTTGAGGGTGATAAATCTTCGCAGCACCAAAGCCCTAATGTAAGTCCTTGATCTCTTTACAAGTTATTTCCATGTAGCTATTTTCAAGTGAAAATGGTTTTCTATCCCTTTGTTTCCTTTTAAGTTTTAATTTCTCTTAGTATTTTAATTTTTATTTAGTAGTATTTAAATAAGGCCAAGGTTGATTGATTATGAGAAAAGTGTAAATTTGCTTTATCACTAAGCATTGCATGAGGGCATGGCAATGGTTAAGTGTAGGGGATTTGATAGGTGTGTAAACACCCATCCTTTTACCACTTAATTCGGGCTAAAACAAGACCAAAACACGTATTTAATATCATTTGTTTGGAATTATGTGTGGTTTTTGTGTTTATTGTGTTTTCAGAGCCAACCGGATGAATATTGAAGAAAACATGGGATTGCACGGGTTTTACTGAAGAAAAGGACTCAAGTTAAAGTCTATTGTCCAAGAGATGCAAAAGATTTGAAGTCACTAGACCTATTCGAAGATTTATCGAAGAAAAGGACCAAAGATGGAAGATTTACATAAGTCGAAGAAACTCAAGTCTATTAAACGAAGAAATTAAAAGACGAGTTGAATTTAATCGACGACAAATCCCGAATCAAAATCGAAAACGTCAACTTTTCTGAAAAGAAGAGAAGACTAAAGAGAGAGAAGAAAGCCCACTTACCAACCAACCACTAAGGACTATAAAAGGATCTCCTACACACACAATTAGGGAGTTAGCTTTATTTTTCTCCTCCCCAGTTTCTTTGGTTCGTTTTCATCACCAACACCATTAGGGTGTTTGGTGATCTTTCATTTTCTTTTAATCTTGTAAGTGTTTAATCATTACTCTTGTTAACTTTTACATTAATCTTTCAATTCCAATCTTTATATTCATCTTGTTCATCTCCATTTTCATTAAAAGTTCTTAAGTTCTTGTGTGATTGATTTTGATCTTTTAAAAGTGGTTGATTTTGTGTTTTTATTGTTGGGATTTGTTACTTATGATGTTTAAAGGATTATTGGTCAATTTGGTAAAACCTTTTTGATTATTTAGCTTGATTTTGATTATAAGTCGTTCTTCCCTAGTTGCTACTGTTCTTCATCAGTTTTTCCGAATTGACCTTCTGTTGTTCCCCCTTATTCGGAATATTCAACATTCCGATTATCTTGTTTGTTTCATTCCTTATTCGGAATATTGAGATATTCCGAATTACCATTTTAATTTTCCCTTATTCGGAATGTTTTGGACATTCCGAATTGAGCTTTTATTCCGAATAAGAACCATATTCCGCATAGGCCGCATTATTCCGAATTGAAGATCATTCCGCATACGATTTTATTCCAAGTAAGCATTTATTCAGTATAGGTTTTATATTCCGAATTGCCCCCGTACTTTCCGCATAGGACATTTATTCCGAATAGGACTTTACTTTTCGCATATGGCCACTTTCCGAATAGGCTGATTTATTTTTCTCTTATTCGGAACTTTTCATTTATTCCGCATAGGCAATGTTTTCCGAATAGGGTATTGTCAGCTAGGGTAGTTTTCCAGTTACTGTTTAATTTGAATTTTCAATTCAAGTTTTACTTTTTAATTATTTTAAACTTATATCATTATCACTTTACTCATTTCCCTGTTTAGTAGATTAGATAACCAAATCTGTTTTTGGACACCAAGAACAAATCATTCCACTTAAAACTGAGATCAATTCGAGAGGATTCCGAGAAATTTTGAACCCAATGAAAATGAATTATCATAGTACCTAAGCTCAAACAATCCAGGGCCTGGATGTAGGTCTTGGAGCTTTGCATCCTTCTCCCTTTTCATTTTCTCTTTTATTTTTCTGAATTTGGTGATTATTGCATGTTTATGCTTGAATCTGTGTTATTGTGGTTGATTATTGTTGATTTGGTTTGGTTTGATGTTATTAGGGTGTTATTGATCTGATTTGTGGGTTAAATCTTCATAAGCCTTTGAAAATTTGTGAAATCAAGTTTTAAAAGGGTGTTTGGGTTTACTGCATAAGTTAGGATTGTGGTTTGTTAAGTGCTTGTTTTGTGTAAGCAAGTGTTGGTATCTGCTTGTTAGGTGTATTTGTTCATCTGTTTGCAGGTTTTGTGGGTTTGATCACATAGATTCATTATTTGGCTATAAAATCTTTAAAACTTGGTAAAATTGGCTAGGATTTTGAGGACACCTAGATCTAAGCTTAGGCTAGGGCTAACAACTGCTAAATCATAGTTAATCACACCAGGGAAGAAGGATTTGAGGCTTGAAATTGGATCAAGTATCAAGTAGTTCAGCAAAACTTGTCTGCTTAATGTTCATTGTTCATCAGTAACTTCTAGTGCTTTGATCTTGTTATTTACTTTGATTCAGTGTTTGATTCTTGTTGCTTTGTGTTTGTTCTTAGTTTATATAGCTTGTGTATGCATCCTTTTAAGTTTGGTTGGATTATTGTGGCTAAATCTGCTTATTAAGTGCTTAACTGCTTATTTCCATATCTGGTGCATATCTGGTGACTGTTTGGCTTATTGTGGCTTATTGTGTGAACCAATTTTATTGTTGCTATTGACTCCTTGTGATTCACTGATCACAAGGGTGCCTTTGTTTCCAATTGAATCAAATCAGAACTCTCAAATAAGCTTGGTCAATTAGTCAAAGCAGTGGGAACTCCTTTCCCCTGCTAGTTACCACTGATAGTCTAAAACTTGTGTCAGCTTATCAATAAGCTATAATAGCTTGTTCCAACCTGCAACAACTTTGTTTTTGTAATAGGTGCTCTTATTTTGACCCATTTGTTCATACTGGAGCATTTGGATGTTTGACTTTAGGGTTTGACGAGAAAACCAACTCCTTTGACTTTTACATAAGTTCATTTGAGCTTATTCTGGCTTATTGGTTGTGCTTATTGGATTTTTCTTGATTGATTTTGCTTATTGAGTCCATTTGAAAGCTTTTGCAAGTTGAATCAAGTCCTGAGGTGCCCTAAATCTCTAAAACGACTATTTTGTCTTTTAGTGAAATTTTTCTTTGCTTATTTCTGGCTTATTGAGTGAGCTTTTTCAAAAATTCTTTTTACAGATCTCATAAGCATCCCAAAAGAAGGTTGTGTGTCAAATTAGAGCTTATGGCATTAGCTTATGGCTTAATGGGCTGAAAAGCCCAATAAGAATAAGCTTTGTGTTCAATAAGCTGTGATAAGCTCATATTCAGCTTTTGAGCCTTTAGAGTTTTGTTCTTAGAATTGAATTTTAAGTCAGATAGGGCTTTTCCAAGTCAATTGGGCCAAGTTTGATTTTTTGGGCCCAAAAGCCCAATTTCGTTGACTGATTTTAGTTTTGGCCCATTTGAGGGCCCAATAGGGGTATTCTGGTAATTTCACTTTGATTTTCTGATTATTTAGGTTAAAATAAACTAGTTTTCAAGTTTTTAGAATTTTTTTGTAATTTTTGGATTTTTAATATTATTTTATTATTATTTTATTATTATTTTATTATTATTTTTAAAATTTTCACATTTTCCAACTTTTTACATTTTTCTTAGGTTTAATACATTAAAAAAGGAATTTAGCAACTTTTAAAGTAATTTTATCTCTTTTAGATTTTTTTTTATAATTATTTTAAGTTTTAATAGTTTTTAAATCATTTTACATAGTTTTTATTAGTTTTAAAATTTCTAAAAATAGTTTTTAATCTTTTTAGGTCATTTTAGAGGTTTACCAATTTAAAAATCTTTATTTGGGCTTTTTGATAATTTATTTGATTTTCAGGGCTTTAATTAGCATTTAAAAATTGAATATTTAATTATTTAAAAGGTTTGAAAAAGTTTTGATCATTGGTAAACTCTTATTTTATTATTTTTTATTTTTCGTTAATTTTTGGTAATTTTTAGAATTTATTTTTATTTTTGTGTTTTTTAAGGTTCTACGTTCTAACTTTCTAGTAGTGATTTTTTTGTTTATTTTTTATTTTTACGTCTTCGTCATTTTCTTTTCTCATCCCCTTCTAAACCAATCATTAATCACAAATCTTGAACATCTTAGTCACACACATATACCTCCTTGGGAAACGAACTTTCATTGGGTCATTAACACTTGATTTTTCCTAAAGTCATTTGTTCAATACTTACCGCTCTTACGCCTTTTTCCTAAAAGGTCGTATTTTACCACAATCACTTTGGCGCCGCTGCCGGGGAGGTGTATCGTGATTAATTTGTATTGTTGTTTTTAATATTAACCATATATAGTATTTGTATTAGTAGAACTCTACTAATACGTATTATCGGTTTTCTTGGTTTTTCTTGTACAAATATTATTACTATATTGTATTAAGTATCACAATCAATATACAATATCTCCAAAAGTGTGAAAACACAACCTTAATTGGGATTTCATCACTCAATTATTGTATTCGAATCTCAAACAAAAAGAAAAAGGCAAAAATAGATAAATACTTTCGTGACGCTCGATTTTGAAAAATACAAACTATAAGGTGGGTATAAGGCGGGTATTATAAAATATACCCTAAGGAAAAAGGCTCTTAAGTGCTTCGCGCCGCCTCGTTTCCTCGCTTGCTTGTGAGTATTTTGAGATTGAAGGCTAATCGAGGGTTTTGCCGCCCAAAGTATTATTACGTATAATATATTTGCTTGGTTTCTTTGTGATTAAAACCTCTTGAACAATTTGGTTTTCACCAAAGTTCTAAAGTCATTCGAAGGCGTTCACTCCACGTTATCGTTTTCATTCCTTTGAGGCTTCTTTAATCAAGAGTTTGATTCGAGGAGAGATTTTGTAGATTGTTGTCTACGAAGATACACCAAAATCCAAAAAAATTAAATATCATCAAAAACATAAAAAAAATTGAAAAATCACAAAACACCCAAAAAGAATCTTCTTTGCTCACCTCCCATTCTTCGTGAAGTTTATGATCACTCGTAATCAAGCAAAACGAGCTCGTAAACGACTTCAAAAGAAAGCCAATCAAGAGACGTTGATTGTTGAAGAACCTCCAATTGTTGAACCTATTGTAGAACAATAAGTCGTCATGGCTAATCGTACTATGATGGAGTTGCTACAAGCACCCACCGAGGGTTTTGGAGAGGCTATTGTGATTCCCGCCATCCTTGCGGAGAATTTCGAGATTAAGACGGGTTTAATGTCGATGTTGCAAGCAAATAAGTTTAGAGGTCACGAGAAAGACAACCCGCATTACCATATTAGGAATTTTAACCGTCTCACCGCCACTAGCAAGTTTAAGGATGTTCCACATGACGCCATTAAGATGATGTTGTTTCCATACTCGTTAGATGGACCCGCAAAAATTTGGCTCGAGAAAGAACCGCCAAATTCGATTTTGACATGGGCCGATCTCGTTTCTAAGTTTGTGAACAAGTTTTTTCCACCATCTAAAACAACACACTTGAAAAATGAGATTTCACGATTTGTGCAAAGAAATAATGAAAGTTTTTCAATGGCATGGGAACGGTTTAAAGAAATGTTACATGAATGTCCACACCATGATTTTACGGAATTGCATCAAGTGGATACTTTTTATAATGGGCTTAATGATCATGAACGAGATTATTTGAATGCCGCCGCGGATGGTAATTTTTTGTGCAAGACGACAAATGAGGCTTTACAAATCATTGAAAATAGATCTAAGGTTTATAGCCCTCGTAACACACCGAGTGTTGCCAATATGGGTTCGTCATCTTCGTCAGAATCGTCTCGTAGCATTAATGCCTTACATGATGAAGCTAATGAGGAAAATCGGTTTTTTGATAGATTTGCTAATCTTATGTCCCATTGGAAGGCTCAAGAAGCTTCCAATTCCGCTTCGGTTAAAGCGGTTGCTAAGAGTTGTTTGTCTTGTGGTGGAGCTCATGATCTTTCCGAGTGCATTACCGCGGATGGTAACACTTCGAGTGCTTATGTAGCGACGGGAACTTACAACCGAAACGGTCAAGGTTCCCGCCAAAATCAAGCTCCACCAAACCAAAATGTTAACAATTATCGAAACAACAACCAAGGTAATTACCAAGGCAATTCACGAAATTACAACAAGGGGAATTATCAAAATGGGAATGGATAAATTTCTAATCAAAACCAAAATCGTGATTTTCAAAACACTACACAAGGTTTTCAAAATGCTCACACTAAAAATTTGCAAGGAGAATTTTTGGATTATGCAAAAGCAAATGATGCTAAATTTGATAACATGCAACGTGAGATGATTAGCTTAAGATCCGAGTTGAAAAACGAGCTAAAAATGAACTTGCTAATGAACTTAAAACTCATGCAAACAAAATGGAAGGAAATGTCCAACGTCTTCAACAAAATCAACAAAAAATGGAATTAGGACAACATGAGATTAAGCAAGAGTTATTAAAAGCGGATGCTAGGCAATCAAAATTTGAGGACCGAATGGCTAAGATGTTTGAAGCAATCATGTGTAAACCCTCTTCCTCGGGTGGTCTTCCTAGTGATACCATTGCAAACCCGAAGGGAGAAATGAAGGTTATTACTACACGAAGTGGTAAAACTTTCAAGGAACCAATCTCTCGTGCAAGTACTTCTACGGAGAAGGAAATCGAGAAAGAACCCGAGGTGATGGTCGAAAAGGAGCACATTACAATCCCACGAAGTACCGCTCATACCACACCTACGGTTGAACCAATACCAATTGTGGAACCCGAGTTTCCAAGGCCGTTGCCTAATGTCCAACCCACACCACCTTTACCCTACCCTTCGAGACGAAACAAAGAGAAGTTGCAAGAACGTAACAAACAACAAGTCGAGCTTTTTATAAAAATGTTTCAACAAGTGCATTTTGATGTGAGTTTAGCCGACGCGTTGTTATATATGCCTCGTTTCGCTTCCACTTTTAAAAGTATGATGAGCGATAAGGAAAAGCTTTCAAAGCTTGCTAACTGTTCTTCGGTTTATCTTAACCGCATACCGGAAAAAGTTGGTGATCCCGGAAAGTTTCTCATTCCTTGTGACATACAAGATATGAAAGAATGCCTCGCCTTGGCCGATCTTGGTGCGAGCATTAATTTGATGCCATTTTCCATTTGGAAATCGCTTTCGCTCCCGGCTCTCATTCCTTCGAACATGTCCATCGAGATGGCCGATCATTCTACGATTATGGCATGTGGAGTAGCCGAAGATGTTTTCGTGAAAGTGGGGAAGTTCTACTATCCCGTTGATTTTATAGTAGTTGACATCCCCGCGGATCCTCAAGTTCCTCTAATTCTAGGTCGTTCATTTTTAGACACTTCGAGATCGCTTATCGATGTTCATGCGAGAACTATCACTTTGAGATTCAACGAAGAGGAACTTATTATAAACGCTACTCAAAACTCGAAACCTTCTCATGTTTATGCAATCGCTACCATCAATCACATTGACATCGTTGATGTGGTTTGCGATGAGTTTTCACAAGAAGTGTTAGGTTTTTCTGATAGCTCGTCAAGTGGCAATCCCACTATTTTGGATCCCATTCTTGCTAATTCCACACCAAATCTCACTTCATTCCAAGGAGGCGATCTCACTTCAAATGAAATCGACAATGAAGATGAGGTGTTGATTAGTGATGATACTTCTATTCCACCATTTCTTTCGCCGATGGAAGTTATGAGTGTTGAACCAAAATCTTCAATCGAGGAACCACCTATCTTTGAATTGAAAGATCTTCCTTCTCACCTTGAATACGCATTCTTGGAAGGTGATGACAAGTTGCCGGTTATTATTGCAAAAGGTCTTGCTAATAATGAAAAAACCGAGCTCTTGAAAGTTCTTAAGGCTCACAAAGGGGCAATTGCGTGGAAAATATCCGACATTAAGGGTATTGACCCAAAATTTTGTACTCACAAGATTTTAATGGAGGAGTACTACAAACCCGCAATTCAAAGTCAAAGAAAGGTGAATCCCAAAATTCACGATGTCATTAAAAAGGAGGTCCTTAAACTCCTTGACGCGGGAATGATTTATCCTATATCTGATAGCCCATGGGTGAGCCCAATCCATTGTGTCCCTAAAAGGGAGGAATGGCCGTTGTGCCCAATGAAAACAACGAGTTAATTCCCACTCGTGTTGTGACCGGTTGGAGGGTGTGTATTGACTACCGAAAGTTAAATGACGCCACTCGTAAAGACCACTTTCCTTTGCCCTTCATGGATCAAATGTTGGAGCGACTTGCGGGAAATGAATTCTATTGATTTTTAGATGGTTTTTCCGGTTACTTTCAAATCCCTATCGACCCTCGTGATCAAGTGAAGACTACGTTTACGTGTCCTTATGGAACTGATGAGATGGCATTTATACATGATCTCATCGTTCTTTTCGGGCTTTAAATGCATAAAAATGTCATAAAATACCATATATATGCTTGTGTTTGTTTACTTGTGTATTTTAGGTATGGATATCGTGAAAAAGACAAAAGATCACAAGATACAAGGAAAAACGGACACGAGAAACGAAGCCGTACAAAGAACCGGGCCCTAATCATGGAATTCTCATCAAATACCCTTGAAGACTTGAAGACAAAACAAGATTGATCCTCCAAGAATGAAGAAATGACACTTAAAACCCTTGTATATTGATAATTACAAGTTTGGTCCCTTAAGTTTGTCAAAATTACAAAAAGGTCCTTCAACTTTGAAGAAATGACAAGATTGGTCCCTCAACAATTTCAATTTGCCAATAATGGTCCCTCATGAAGATTAAGATGCATTAAAGACCTTTGAAGATCAACTTTGTCCAAAAACAGCCCTTGAATTATTCAAAGATGCCAAAAACAACCCTTGAAAACATTGTGGAAAAGTTTTGTGCCAAAATTGCAAAAAGTGGAAAGATATTTTCAAAGGGAATTCGTTTTTGAAGGCTGAAAACCTTTTATACCACAAAACCCAAAACCCAAGGACCAAAAGTGTCAGCTTTGAAACATTTGAAATTAAAACCCGCCTAACACCACCTTTTCCCCCAAATTAGGATCAAAAGGGACTTACTGTACATCTTTACCCACCCAGATTTTACCCAACTAAAACCTTAGGTAAATTTCAATTAAACCTACCCACGTTTGATTCACACGTACCAAAACCCTTCCCACGCCTTAAATCACCAATCCCACGTTTGAGGACCCCACCCCCAAATACCCCGTCCACCAATTACATCAATCCTTGGTCCCCAAGGCTTGTGACGTGTCCAAATTAAACGACCAAGATGATTTGCTTCCTCCCAAAGCAAAATAGATGGATGAGATCAAAAAGGACAGCTTGAATCACCATATTCGTCTAGAAGCTTTTGAGGGCATTTTAGGATTTTTCTTGTATTAGGGTTAGTGTTTTTAGGTTTCTAGTATGTTCTATAGTCACTATAAAAGAGACCCCAACCTGTGGGTGATCCTTCGTTCCAGTTTTCCTTAAAACTTTTGTAATCCCTTTTGATTAATATAAAAAGTTGGTTTTTGTTATTTAAGCAATCTAATTCCTTTTTTATGGTTTATTAAAGTTGGTATAAGTGGTAAAGGAAAACTGAGTTCCATATTTGATTTGGTTTAGTAACTTTGAAGTTCAAGGTTATTCTAAGGTTTTGAAAATTTGGGAAATCTTTGGTATAATCTGCTCAAAAGTATTTGGTGTTTTTAGATCATGTTTTTGGTAATTTAGAGGTTATTAAAACGTTTTAAGAAGGTAAGAAAAGGTTTGGAAGAGTTTTAAAAAGAAAGATAAGAAATCAGTGTTATAATATTTTGCTTGTATCACTTTGTTTTCTTTGATTTTGTCTTCACAGGTTGTTGAAGGTTGTTGATGCTTGTCAGCACCAACCCGAGTTGGTAAGGAGGTGACAAGGCTGTCACAAGGGTTTTGGAAGTGAAACCCTAAGGTAAAACTCCTTTACCTCTTTAAAATTTCAGAAAATTGCTAGTTCATTTGATTTTGTTTGATTCTGTGCATAAGTGTGTTTGAGCTGTTGGTTTTGTGTTCTCAAGTTGTTTTACGCATGTTAGAAGGTTTGGAATCAGTTTGGTTTCCTTTGAATGTGTTTTGATTGGTTAAAACGTTTTCAAAAATTATAACAGGGTGTTTGGAAATAGGTTTAAGCAGGGCTTAGATTTTGATCTTGTGTTTAAAAAGGTGTTAGTGTAATTGAAAAAGCTTGAGATAGATTGTTAACTAGTTGGTAAGTTAGTTTGGGAAAGTTTTGAGCAAAGTTTAAGAGTAAAAAGAGAAAAGAGTAAGCTAAAATCTGCATTAGTCATATTCTGCTTATGTTTCATGATTTGTGAGCTTGATTCTTTGATTTCTGTTAAGTCATAGGGTTATTTGGTTATTGTTATTGTTTGAGTATCATTTGGGGAGTTTGTGTGCAAAATTTCAGGTCTAGAAACCCATTAGTGTGCATTCTGTTAGCATCATAGTCCACAGACCTAGTTGTTCTATCACAGAAACAAGCTTAGGGCTGTATGTGCTTTGGTTCTTTGATTTTGGTGTGCTAATTGGTAGTTTCCTGCTAGCTTGACTCCTTGTGCTTCTATGAGCACAAGGGTGCCCTATTGTACCAATAATTATCACCAAGTAAGCATAGGACCAAGCTCCTCTTGGTCCTTTTGAAACTTGTGAGCACAAGTTCAAACTGCTTGTGTTCATAATTTTGAACCAGGCCACGTTTTGATAATCATTTGAGCATAATCTTGGTTAAAAAAGGTTACTGGATTGGATTAAGCTTGTTAGAAGGTCACATTGGTTGGAAAAAGTAAAAATAAAAAAATAAAAAAAAAAGGTAAATAAAAAATTGGGTTTCGCCAGCATCGAACCCACAATCCTCACACTCACCACACACAACACTTACCACTGCGCCCTTGGGTCTTTTACTGACCAAGGGTGCAAGGGTAATCTATTTAACCCTTTTCTTTTCCTTCCAGCTTATTTATAAGCCGTGGCTTATTTTGCATTTTTCAGCTTATTTGCTAAGTGTATTTGCTTATTTTCATTTTTCCTAGGATCCTTATTAGATTTGTGAATTTTCTAGCTTATTTTTATATTTTTCCTTTCATTAAATTATTTTCTAGGATTTATTTAATATACGTTTTTTATAAAGTCATTAAAAAAGAGAAAAAATAGTTTTTATTTTTAGGAAAAATAGTTTTTAGCTTTTAAATATATAATTTGAGGTTTACATTAAGTTTTGGTTTTATAAACTTTAATTTTTAATTTTATATTATTTTAAGGTTTTTTATAAACTTTAAACATTTTTATAAAATTATTAAAAAAGGTTTAGGAGCTTAAATTTGTGTTTTTCTCTTAGTTATATTATTTAGGATTTTTATAAAAATTTTAGAATTAATTTAGGTAACTTTTTATTTTTAGCATTATTTTATTATTATTTTATTATTTAAAAATCAAAATTTTATTTTTATTTCTTTTTCATTTTTCTTAAGTTCTTTATCATTAATTAGGACCTTTTCCATTTTTAGAATATTTTTATAGCCTTTAGATTTATTTTTATAATTATTTTAAGTTTAATTAAGTTTTAATCATTTTTAATCATTTTTAGAGTTTTAAAAATAGTTTTAATAGCTTTTAATTTTTAGAAAATTACTTTTTAGTCTTCTAATAATATAAGTTAAGTAATTATTCAATAAAATCATATTTTAGACATTTGAATTAGTTATATTTAATTTTAGGGCTTTAATTAGCATTTAAAATTAAATATTTAATTAATAAAAAGGTTTTAAAATATCTTTGTTGGATCTTTGTCTTTATTTATATTATTTTAGACTTGTTTTTAGTCTTTTTAATTATTGATTTTGTTTTTGGTCTTAGTATAAAAATTTTTAATTTGGGTAGTTTTTACGACTTTACGTCTTTTACGTCGTAGTTTAATTTTAACGTAACCGTCTTTTCATCTTCTAAATCCCCATTCTCTTAATATTAATCTCAAAGAAATACAAGTTAATTCACAACACATATACCTCCTTGGGAAACGAACTTTTTCTTCTCTTTATTTGATTAAGGGTCATTACTTGTGGTTTTCCTAAATCACTCGTTAATACTTACCGCTCATATTTAGTTGCTTTTTTTTCCTAAAGCAAGTTATCTAAATTTACCACAATCATTTTGGCGCCGCTGCCGGGGAGGTGTGTTGTGCTTTAATTTGGAAGCTTTTGTTTTTGATATTATCCATAATAAGTATTTGTGTTAAGTGGAACTCCCTTAACACGTATTATCGGTTTTCTTGGTTTTTCTTGTACAAATATTATTAATATATTGTATTAAGTATCACAATCAAAATACAATATCTCCAAAAGTGTGAAAAACACAACCTTAATTGGGATTTGATCTCCTAATTATTGTATTCGAATCTCAAACAAAAAGAAAAGGCAAAAATAGATAAATACTTTCGTGAAGCTCGATTTTGAAAAATACAAACTATAAGGTGGGTATAAGGCGGGTATTATAAAATATACCCTAAGGAAAAAGGCTCTTAAGTGCTTCGCGCCGCCTCGTTTCCCCGCTTGCTTGTGAGTATTTTGAGATTGAAGGCTAATCGAGGGTTTTGCCGCCCAAAGTATTAATACGTATACTATATTTGCTTGGTTTTCTTTGTGATTAAACCCTCGTGAACAATTTGGTTTTCACCAAAGTTCTAAAGTCATTCGAAGGCGTTCACTCCACGTGATCGTTTTCATTCCTTTGAGGCTTCTTTAATCAAGAGTTTGATTCGAGGAGAGATTTTGTAGATTGTTGTCTACGAAGATACACCAAAATCCAAAAAAATTAAATATCATCAAAAACACAAAAAAAATTGAAAATCCACAAAACAACCAAAAAGAATCTTCTTTGCTCACCTCCCATTCTTCGTGTAGTTTATGATCACTCGTAATCAAGCTAAACGAGCTCGTAAACGTCTTCAAAAGCAAGCAAGTCAAGGATCGTTGATTGTTGAAGAACCTCCAATTGTTGAACCTATTGTAGAACAAGAAGTCGTCATGGCTAATCGTACTATGATGGAGTTGCTACAAGCACCCACCGAGGGTTTTGGAGAGGCTATTGTTATTCCCGCCATCCTTGCGGAGAATTTCGAGATTAAGACGGGTTTAATGTCAATGCTACAAGCAAATAAATTTCGAGGTCATGAGAAAGACAACCCGCATTACCACATTAGGAATTTTAACCGTCTCACCGCCACTAGCAAATTCAAGGATGTTCCACATGACGCCATTAAGATGATGTTGTTTCCATATTCGTTGGATGGACCCGCAAAAATTTGGCTCAAGAAAGAACCGCCAAATTCGATTTTGACATGGGCCGATCTCGTTTCTAAGTTTGTGAACAATTTTTTTCCACCATCGAAAACAACACACTTAAAAAATGAGATTTCACGATTTGTGCAACGTAACAATGAAAGTTTTTCAATGGCATGGGAACGATTTAAAGAGATGTTACATGAATGTCCTCACCATGATTTTTCGGAATTGCATCAAATTGATACCTTTTATAATGGGCTTAATGATCATGAACGAGATTATTTGAACGCCGCCGCGGGTGGTAATTTTTTGTGCAAGACGACAAATGAGGCTTTACAAATCATTGAAAATCGATCTAAGGTTTATAGCCCTCGTAACACACCGAGTGTTGCCAATATGGGTTCGTCATCGTCATCACAATCGTCTCGTAGCATTAATGCCTTACATGATGAAGCTAATGAGGAAAATCGGTTTTTTGATAGGTTTGCTAATCTAATGTCCCATTGGAAGGCTCAAGAAGCTTCCAATTCCGCTTCGGTTAAAGCGGTTGCTAAGAGTTGTTTATCTTGTGGGGGAGCTCATGATCTTTCCGAGTGCATTACCGCGGATGGTAACACTTCGAGTGCTTATGTAGCAACGGGAACTTACAACCAAAACGGCCAAGGTTCTCGTCCAAATCAAGCTCCACCAAACCAAAATGTTAATAATTATCGAAACAACAACCAAGGTAATTACCAAGGCAACACACGCAATTACAACAAAGGGAATTATCAAAGTGGGAATGGACAAATCTCTAATCAAAACCAAAACCGTGATTTTCAAAACACTACACAAGGTTTTCAAAATGCTCACACGAAAAATTTGCAAGGAGAATTTTTGGATTATGCAAAAGCAAATGATGCTAAATTTGATAACATGCAACGTGAGATGATTAGCTTAAGGTCCGAGTTGAAAAACGAGCTTAAAAATGAACTTGCTAATGAACTTAAAACTCATGCAAACAAAATGGAAGGAAATGTCCAACGTCTTCAACAAAACCAACAAAAGATGGAATTAGGACAACATGAGATTAAGCAAGAGTTATTGAAAGCGGATGCTAGGCAATCTAAATTTGAGGACCGAATGGCTAAGATGTTTGAAGCTATCATGTGTAAGCCCTCTTCTTCGGGTGGTCTTCCTAGTGATACCATTAACAACCCGAGGGGAGAAATGAAGGTTATTACTACACGAAGTGGTAAAACTTTCAAGGAACTAATCTCTCGTACAAGTACTTCTACGGAGAAGGAAATCAAGAAAGAACCCGAGGTGATGGTCGAAAAGGAGCACATTACAATCCCACGAAGTACCGCTCAAACCACACCTACGGTTACACCAACACCAATTATGGAACCCGAGTTTCCAAGGCCGTTGCCTAATGACCAACCCACACCACCTTTACCCTACCCTTCGAGACGTAACAAAGAGAAGGCACAAGAACGGAACAATTATCAATTTGAGCTATTCATGAAAATGTTTCGTGATTTGCATTTTAACATAAGTTTTGCCGATGCTTTAATCATGATGCCTCGATTCGCCGCAAACTTCAAAAGTATGCTTAACAACAAAGAGAAGTTACAACAATCGTCTAGTTGTTCATCGGTTTTTCTAAGCCGCATACCACAAAAAGTCGGTGATCCCGGTAAATTTTTGATTCCGTGTGCTATTCAAGATATGGAGGAATGCTACGCCTTGGCCGATCTTGGTGCTAGTATTAATTTAATGCCTCTCGAGATTTTCAAATCACTTTCGCTTCCGGCTCTTACTCCTTCGAACATGTCCATCGAGATGGCCGATCATTCTACGATCATGGCATGTGGAGTAGCCGAGGACGTTTTCGTTAAAGTCGGAAAGTTTTACTATCCCGTTGACTTTATCGTTGTAGACATTCCCATCGATCGAAAAGTTCCTCTCATTTTGGGTCGTTCATTTTTGGATACATCAAGAGCACTTATCGATGTTCATGCTCGTAAAATCACCCTTCGTTTCAATGAAGAAGAACTTGTCATCAATGCAACACAAAACTCCAATCTTTCTCATGTTTATTCTATTGCAACTTTAAACCATGGTGACTCGACCAATGTCGTTTGCAAGGAATTTTCACCAAGAGTTTTAGGGAATGTCGCCAAAAACAATTTACCATTTCCTCCGCCGGTGGAGGTTATGAGTGCTAAACCTAAGAAGAAGAAACCATCAATACTTGAATCGAAAAATCCTTCGCCTCATCTCGAACATTCATTCTTGAAAAGTGTTGATAAGTTGCCGGTTTCTACGGAAGATCTTTCGGATGATGAATATGTTGGCCCCGATGGGGAGGTTTTCTTCGTCGATAAACGTTTTGAGAACTTGCCACCACCCAAACCAAAACGGTTTCAAAATGTGAGAATTTTTAGTGTGACTAACATCGTCTTAGAAACACCGAATATTTTCGACATAATCAAAAAGGGTCTTCATAAGGAGAGTTTAAAAGATAAAAAAGGAAAAGATCTTAAATGTGATTTAATTGATTTTTCTACAAATCTAACTCCGTCATCACCACGTGTTTTGAGTGCTACAAACTCGTCTACTCCTTTTGACGATGTTTTGTGTGGTTCTAGTATGGGGGAAGCCCCTTATGTTCCCTCATCCTTGTCCACCGAGGACGAGATATTCGATCCCGGAATTTCATGTAAAGGGAAATCTCGGTCTTCCACCGATGCAATAAATGGAAAATCTTTCTATTTGCTTGGTGCGAGTCTACCTCGAGTAGCTCAAACATTTGTCTTACCAATGGTCCCACCCTTCTACTTCTCATCTATTTTCTTCAAACTCTTTGAGTTTATGGCACATGTTGGAGTGGTGTTAATTTGTTTTTCCAATGGAAACGAGAACGCCATCTTCGACCCCGGTATTTTGCATCATCTAAGGACTTAGTCCTTTATACCGGTTGCTTTTTGGGCCTTGTTTATCATGTAAGCCCCATCAAAAATTGACCACACCATGATTTTCCCTAAATGTTCACATTTTGAGGGGATCGAGTCGAGCTCATGACTCGGTAATCAAAAACGAGGTGCCTCGTGGGGGAGATCCCATGCTTATCTTTATGATTATTATTCACTAATAAGGGGACTTGTACCCTTCCAACTCGTTGTCTCGTGGTTGTTTGTGATTGTGTTATCTAGATCATTATCATCGTCTACGATTGAAGACTCTCGTGTTCGTTTACGTGAGCCTCCATCGTTCGTTTGAAGAAGTTTTTCACGATTCCATGACATATCCTTTATTGTTCTAACAATTATCTTTTAGCATAATTAATAAACGGCTTTAGATATATTGTTGATCACCCTTTCCATGCTAGATCCTAAGCATTCGACTCTTCGTCTCTAGTATGGGGGTGCTCCACCTTTAGACTCGAAACATTGAGGACAATGTTTACTTTTAGTATCGGGGGGTGAATAGGTACTTGCTTTGCTACGCCCTCACGTTTTCCAACTTTCAATGTTTTGTTTTGCTAATAAAGCTAAAAATGGCCAAATTTTAAAATTTTTCTTAAGTTTTCATAAGTGTTTTTAAGACACGAATGTATATTTTCCGATGGGTAGAATAAGAGTTAATTTTTGACTTGATGGGCATTTGGAGCCATTTACATTCCTTAACCCGCTCAATTCAAGTTTTGCTAGACTTTTATATAGGGAGCTTTAAAACGCGAAAGTCTTAATTCATTCGGGTTAAGAACAAGAACTTTTCGCAAGTTCCTATAATTGATTCTAGAAAGTCACTTATCAAGGGAACTTTAAAACACATTCTCTAAACTTGAAAAAGTCTAAAGAAAGTGCAAGATCCTATAGGTGGCTTGAAAACCCAAAACTTTGATTTGATATAGTCTTAATGAAAGCTAATCCAAATTTGGCTTAATTTTGACTTGCATGGCTAAGTATTCACGAGTCTCTTTAATTAGAGGTCTTTATATAGTGAAGAACAAGAAATGATAGAGTTAGACAAGTGATCATGCTAAACGTAGAACATGAAAGTGTTCTTTCAAAAACTCATATGTTTTTAATTGTGGCTTTTTCTTCCCATAAGATCAATGCATTAGGAATAAAACATAATTGCAATAAGTAAGGTCGTACGATTTGAAAAGTTACTTAGCCTCTAGCGCAAGATCGTTTAAAAGTTGCTCGGGGTTGAATAGAGTTCATAGCCAAGGCATAACTTATTGAAGCGGGACGCGAAGATTGGCGATCATCCAAAAAGGCCCTAACAAGGCATGAGGAGCTCTATTTTTGCTAAAGATCCAAGATGATGTGAAGTATCATTGTTCCTAAATCAATATGAAGGATCGAGACACACGACGAGAAGCAATTACTCCCCTAAAGAATGGAGAAAGTCTATCCAAAAAGACCCTAACAAGGTATGAGGATGAATATATCCAAGTCCGAAAAGGAGGCGGATCGTTGTATATCAAAATCCAAAGTAAAGATTGAAGAAAAATGATGAAGTCGTGGTCCTATATGAAGAATCTCTCAAAAACGTCAAGTGAAGAAATTCCAAATATATGAAGAGAAGACCATAATTTCAAGAACGTCTTCCCAAGATTTGAAGTATGAAGTACATGCCAAATATCGGTCCGAGAAAGGTCTCAAATCGTGAAACGAGTTATGCCAAGATATGAACTTAAGGAGATACACGAGAAGCCGTTTTAAAAGATTTTGTCCTTCGGCTAACTATTGATCAAATCGTGCTACTTTGCTTTCGGACTAATAACTACTTAAATAAGTCAATATGAATCACTTGTGATCCATGACAAATAGAAAAAAAATGCTAGTAACCCATTTCCTTTTATGATAACTAGGATTGCGGGGAGAAAAAGTATTACACAATTTGGACGTATGAGTAGTGTTAGCATTGTGACTTGTACCAACAATGATCTTGTTTTTGCACTTAGCATGGAATGTATGACAATCAAGGATGACGAAGTTTACTCTAAGGGACATTAACTTGTTTCTATTCTTTGACCCTAAAAGTCACCTTTTGGTGATGAAAATCATACATTATGTCTTTACACATCATCGTAGTATGTTGCAAGTCTTTTACTCTTCAATAAAGGTTAATAAAATTGAACTTTGGTGATGCTTAGATACTTTATTCTAGCATTGCGTGAGGGCACGGCAATGGCTTAGTATGGGGAGTGATGAGATGGCATTTATACATGATCTCATCGTTCTTTTCGGGCTTTAAATGCATAAAAATGTCATAAAATACCATATATATGCTTGTGTTTGTTTACTTGTGTATTTTAGGTATGGATATCGTGAAAAAGACAAAAGATCACAAGATACAAGGAAAAACGGACACGAGAAACGAAGCCGTACAAAGAACCGGGCCCTAATCATGGAATTCTCATCAAATACCCTTGAAGACTTGAAGACAAAACAAGATTGATCCTCCAAGAATGAATAAATGACACTTAAAACCCTTGTATATTGATAATTACAAGTTTGGTCCCTTAAGTTTGTCAAAATTACAAAAAGGTCCTTCAACTTTGAAGAAATGACAAGATTGGTCCCTCAACAATTTCAATTTGCCAATAATGGTCCCTCATGAAGATTAAGATGCATTAAAGACCTTTGAAGATCAACTTTGTCCAAAAACAGCCCTTGAATTATTCAAAGATGCCAAAAACAACCCTTGAAAACATTGTGGAAAAGTTTTGTGCCAAAATTGCAAAAACTGGAAAGATATTTTCAAAGGGAATTCGTTTTTGAAGGCTGAAAACCTTTTATACCACAAAACCCAAAACCCAAGGACCAAAAGTGTCAGCTTTGAAACATTTGAAATTAAAACCCGCCTAACACCACCTTTTCCCCCAAATTAGGATCAAAAGGGACTTACTGTACATCTTTACCCACCCAGATTTTACCCAACTAAAACCTTGGGTAAATTTCAATTAAACCTACCCACGTTTGATTCACACGTACCAAAACCCTTCCCACGCCTTAAATCACCAATCCCACGTTTGAGGACCCCACCCCCAAATACCCCGTCCACCAATTACATCAATCCTTGGTCCCCAAGGCTTGTGACGTGTCCAAATTAAACGACCAAGATGATTTGCTTCCTCCCAAAGCAAAATAGATGGATGAGATCAAAAAGGACAGCTTGAATCACCATATTCGTTTAGAAGCTTTTGAGGGCATTTTAGGATTTTTCTTGTATTAGGGTTAGTGTTTTTAGGTTTCTAGTATGTTCTATAGTCACTATAAAAGAGACCCCAACCTGTGGGTGATCCTTCGTTCCAGTTTTCCTTAAAACTTTTGTAATCCCTTTTGATTAATATAAAAAGTTGGTTTTTGTTATTTAAGCAATCTAATTCCTTTTTTATGGTTTATTAAAGTTGGTATAAGTGGTAAAGGAAAACTGAGTTCCATATTTGATTTGGTTTAGTAACTTTGAAGTTCAAGGTTATTCTAAGGTTTTGAAAATTTGGGAAATCTTTGGTATAATCTGCTCAAAAGTATTTGGTGTTTTTAGATCATGTTTTTGGTAATTTAGAGGTTATTAAAACGTTTTAAGAAGGTAAGAAAAGGTTTGGAAGAGTTTTAAAAAGAAAGATAAGAAATCAGTGTTATAATATTTTGCTTGTATCACTTTGTTTTCTTTGATTTTGTCTTCACAGGTTGTTGAAGGTTGTTGATGCTTGTCAGCACCAACCCGAGTTGGTAAGGAGGTGACAAGGCTGTCACAAGGGTTTTGGAAGTGAAACCCTAAGGTAAAACTCCTTTACCTCTTTAAAATTTCAGAAAATTGCTAGTTCATTTGATTTTGTTTGATTCTGTGCATAAGTGTATTTGAGCTATTGGTTTTGTGTTCTCAAGTTGTTTTACGCATGTTAGAAGGTTTGGAATCAGTTTGGTTGCCTTTGAATGTGTTTTGATTTGTTAAAACGTTTTCAAAAATTATAACAGGGTGTTTGGAAATAGGTTTAAGCAGGGCTTAGATTTTGATCTTGTGTTTAAAAAGGTGTTAGTGTAATTGAAAAAGCTTGAGATAGATTGTTAACTAGTTGGTAAGTTAGTTTGGGAAAGTTTTGAGCAAAGTTTAAGAGTAAAAAGAGAAAAGAGTAAGCTAAAATCTGCATTAGTCATATTCTGCTTATGTTTCATGATTTGTGAGCTTGATTCTTTGATTTCTGTTAAGTCATAGGGTTATTTGGTTATTGTTATTGTTTGAGTATCATTTGGGGAGTTTGTGTGCAAAATTTCAGGTCTAGAAACCCATTAGTGTGCATTCTGTTAGCATCATAGTCCACAGACCTAGTTGTTCTATCACAGAAACAAGCTTAGGGCTGTAGGTGCTTTGGTTCTTTGATTTTGGTGTGCTAATTGGTAGTTTCCTGCTAGCTTGACTCCTTGTGCTTCTATGAGCACAAGGGTGCCCTATTGTACCAATAATTATCACCAAGTAAGCATAGGACCAAGCTCCTCTTGGTCCTTTTGAAACTTGTGAGCACAAGTTCAAACTGCTTGTGTTCATAATTTTGAACCAGGCCACGTTTTGATAATCATTTGAGCATAATCTTGGTTAAAAAAGGTTACTGGATTGGATTAAGCTTGTTAGAAGGTCACATTGGTTGGAAAAAGTAAAAAATAAAAAATAAAAAAAAAGGTAAATAAAAAATTGGGTTTCGCCAGCATCGAACCCACAATCCTCACACTCACCACACACAACACTTACCACTGCGCCCTTGGGTCTTTTACTGACCAAGGGTGCAAGGGTAATCTATTTAACCCTTTTCTTTTCCTTCCAGCTTATTTATAAGCCGTGGCTTATTTTGCATTTTTCAGCTTATTTGCTAAGTGTATTTGCTTATTTTCATTTTTCCTAGGATCCTTATTAGATTTGTGAATTTTCTAGCTTATTTTTATATTTTTCCTTTCATTAAATTATTTTCTAGGATTTATTTAATATACGTTTTTTATAAAGTCATTAAAAAAGAGAAAAAATAGTTTTTATTTTTAGGAAAAATAGTTTTTAGCTTTTAAATATATAATTTGAGGTTTACATTAAGTTTTGGTTTTATAAACTTTAATTTTTAATTTTATATTATTTTAAGGTTTTTTATAAACTTTAAACATTTTTATAAAATTATTAAAAAAGGTTTAGGAGCTTAAATTTGTGTTTTTCTCTTAGTTATATTATTTAGGATTTTTATAAAAATTTTAGAATTAATTTAGGTAACTTTTTATTTTTAGCATTATTTTATTATTATTTTATTATTTAAAAATCAAAATTTTATTTTTATTTCTTTTTCATTTTTCTTAAGTTCTTTATCATTAATTAGGACCTTTTCCATTTTTAGAATATTTTTATAGCCTTTAGATTTATTTTTATAATTATTTTAAGTTTAATTAAGTTTTAATCATTTTTAATCATTTTTAGAGTTTTAAAAATAGTTTTAATAGCTTTTAATTTTTAGAAAATTACTTTTTAGTCTTCTAATAATATAAGTTAAGTAATTATTCAATAAAATCATATTTTAGACATTTGAATTAGTTATATTTAATTTTAGGGCTTTAATTAGCATTTAAAATTAAATATTTAATTAATAAAAAGGTTTTAAAATATCTTTGTTGGATCTTTGTCTTTATTTATATTATTTTAGACTTGTTTTTAGTCTTTTTAATTATTGATTTTGTTTTTGGTCTTAGTATAAAAATTTTTAATTTGGGTAGTTTTTACGACTTTACGTCTTTTACGTCGTAGTTTAATTTTAACGTAACCGTCTTTTCATCTTCTAAATCCCCATTCTCTTAATATTAATCTCAAAGAAATACAAGTTAATTCACAACACATATACCTCCTTGGGAAACGAACTTTTTCTTCTCTTTATTTGATTAAGGGTCATTACTTGTGGTTTTCCTAAATCACTCGTTAATAATTACCGCTCATATTTAGTTGCTTGTTTTTCCTAAAGCAAGTTATCTAAATTTACCACAATCAGGAACGTTCGCTTATCGTAGGATGCCTTTCGGACTTTGTAATGCACCCGGTACGTTTCAACGGTGTATGATGGCGATTTTTCACGATATGATCGAGAAGTCGATGGAAGTGTTTATGGATGACTTCTCGGTGTTTGGTAATTCGTTCACGTCATGTTTATCTAATCTCGAAAAAATGTTGAAACGTTGTGAAGAAACCAATCTTGTGCTTAATTGGGAAAAATGTCATTTTATGTGTAAACAAGGAATCTTCTTAGGACATAAGGTGTCGAAGGCGGGGATTGAGGTCGATAAAGCTAAGGTAGACGTCATCGCCAAGTTACCTCATCCCAAAACCGTAAAGGGAGTTAGGAGTTTCCTAGGCCACGCGGGCTTTTATCATCGTTTCATCAAGGACTTTTCGAAAATCTCTCGTCCTATGACACACCTTCTCGAGAAGGATGCTCCTTTTAACTTCAATGAGGATTGTGTTAAGGCTTTCGAAACTCTCAAAAGGAAACTTACCGAAGCTCCCATTCTTGTTGCTCCTAATTGGGAACTACCCTTTGAAATCATGTGCGATGCAAGTGATTATGCTATAGGGGCCGTCTTAGGGCAACGTTATGACAAGCATTTCCGTCCTATCCACTATGCTAGTAAGACAATGACCGAGGCTCAATTAAAGTACACCACAACAGAAAAGGAATTCCTTGCCGTGGTCTATGCTTTTGAGAAATTCCGACCTTATCTCGTCTTGACTAAAAGCATCATGTATACCGACCATTCGGCTATCAAGTACCTCTTAGCTAAGCCAGATGCTAAGCCGAGATTGCTTCGTTGGATGCTCCTCCTCCAAGAATTTGATGTCACCGTGCTTGACAAAAAAGGAGCCGAGAATCTAGCGGCCGATCATCTCTCTTGTCTAGAAGATCCTCACAAAGATGTTTTCGAGAACAAGGAAATCATCGAAACATTTCCTCTTGAGACTCTCGGTGTAGTGAATTCTAAAGACACCACCCCATGGTTTGCCGACATTGCAAATTACCATGCGGGCAATTTCATAATCAAGGGTATGACGACACAACAAAAACGAAAATTCTTTCGTGACGTCAAGTTCTATTTTTGGGACGACTCTTATCTCTTTCGGATTTGTGCGGATCAACTCATTCGACGTTGTGTGTTTGGTGCCGAAGCTTCTAATATCCATAGAGCTTGTCACGAGGGGCCCACGGGTGGTCACCACGGCGCTAATCTCACGGCTAAGAAAGTGTTCGATGCCGGTTTCTTTTGGCCTTCTATCTATCGTGATGCACACGCACTTGTGAAGTCGTGTGATTTGTGCCAACGTCAAGGAAAATCATCTCAACATGATGAAATGCCGCAAAACATAATTCAAGTATGTGAGATTTTCGACATATGGGGAATAGACTTTATGGGGCCGTTCCCATCGTCTCATGGAAACAAATATATCCTCGTCGCGGTGGACTACCTTTCTAAGTGGGTGGAA
Source organism: Glebionis coronaria (assembly GCA_025667525.1). NCBI lineage: Eukaryota > Viridiplantae > Streptophyta > Magnoliopsida > Asterales > Asteraceae > Glebionis > Glebionis coronaria. The sequence continues at coordinate 371,344,060 of CM046876.1, forward strand.
GCTAAGGCTTTGCCTACTAATGATGCTCGTGTGGTAGTGAAGTTTTTGAAGCAACTATTCTCTCGGTTCGGAACCCCTCGTGCTATTATAAGCGATCGTGGAACCCATTTTTGTAATGACCAATTCGAAAAGGTTCTAAAGAAATATGGAGTTACTCATCGTCTTTCTACGGCTTATCACCCGCAAACGAGTGGGCAAGTCAAGGTTTCGAACCGAGCTTTGAAGAGGATTTTAGAGAGGTCAATTGGATAAAACCGTGCTTCATGGTCCGACAAACTTGATGATGCTTTATGGGCCTTTAGGACCGCTTATAAGACACCTATTGGTTGCACTCCTTATAAGTTAGTCTATGGGAAGAATTGTCATTTTCCCATTGAATTGGAGCACAAGGCATATTGGGCCCTTAAGCATGCAAACTTTGACTTGAAGACCGCGGGAGATCACCGGAAAATACAATTGAATGAATTGGATGAATTAAGAGATAATGCTTATGAAAATTCATGAATTTTTAAAGAAAAGACTAAAAAGTTTCATGATTCAAAGATTAAAAACCGGGTTTTTAACGTTGGTGATCAAGTGTTACTTTTTAACTCTCGTCTTAAGATATTTTTCGGGAAATTGAAATCTCGTTGGTCGGGTCCGTTCACCATTACACAAGTGTTTCCATATGGGACCATTGAGCTAGCTCAAGATGATGGTCCTAATTTCAAGGTGAATGGACATAGTCTTAAGCACTACTTTGGTGGGGAAATTCCTTCAATGGTTGCCCTCGACCAAGTCACCTTCCCCAATGATAATTAGCATTGAGGGGATCAAGTCGAGCTCATGATTCGGTAATCAAAAACGAGGTGCCTCGTGGGGGAGATCCCATGCTTATCCTTTATGCTCACTATTCACTAATAAGGGGACTTGTACCCTTTCAACTCGTTGTCTCGTGATTGTTTGTGATTGTGTTATCTAGATCATCATCATCATCTAAGATTGAAGACTCTCGTGTTCATTTACGTGAGCCTCCATCGTTTGTTTGAAGAAGTTTTTCACGATTCCATGACATATCCTTTATTGTTCTAACAATTATATTTTAGCATACTTAATAAACGGCTTTAGATATATTGTTGATCACCCTTTCCATGCTAGATCCTAAGCATTCGACTCTTCGTCTCTAGTATGGGGGTGCTCCACCTTTAGACTCGAAACATTGAGGACAATGTTTACTTTTAGTATGGGGGGGTGAATAGGTACTTGCTTTGCTACGCCCTCACGCTTTCCAATTTTCAATGTTTTGCTAATAAGGCTAAAAATGGCCAAATTTTAAAAAAAATTTCTTAGTTTTCATAAGTGTTTTTAAGGCACGAATGTATATTTTCCGTTGGGTAGAATATGAGTTAATTTTTGACTTGATGGGCATTTGGAGCCATTTACATTCCTTAACCCGCTCAATTCAAGTTTTGCTAGACTTTTATATAGGGAGCTTTAAAACGCGAAAGTCTTAATTCATATGGGTTAAGAACAAGAACTTTTCGCAAGTTCCTATAATTGATCCTAGAAAGTCACTTATCAAGGGAACTATAAAACGCATTCTCTAAACTTGAAAAAGTCCAAGAAAGTGCAAGATCCTATAGGTGGCTTGAAAACCCAAAACTTTGATTTGATATAGTCTTAATGAAAGCTAATCCAAATTTAGCTTAATTTTGACTTGCATGGCTAAGTATTCACGAGTCTCTTTAATTAGAGGTCTTTATATAGTGAAGAACGAGAAATGATAGAGTTATACAAGTGATCATGCTAAACGTAGAACATGAAAGTGTTCTTTCAAAAACTCATATGTTTTTAATTGTGGCTTTTTCTTCCCATAAGATCAATGCATTAGGAATAAATCATAATTGCAATAAGTAAGGTCGTACGATTTGAAAGGTTACTTAGCCTCTAGCGCAAGATCGTTTAAAAGTTGCTCGGGGTTGAATAGAGTTCATAGCCAAGGCATAACTTATTGAAGCGGGACGCGAAGATTGGCGATTATCCAAAAAGGCCCTAACAAGGCATGAGGAGCTCTATTTTTGCTAAAGATCCAAAGATGATGTGAATTATCATTATTCCTAAATCAATATGAAGGATCGAGACACACGACGAAAAGCAATTACTCCCCTAAAGATCATGGAGAAAGTCTATCCAAAAAGACCCTAACAAGGTATGAGGATAAATATATCCAAGTCCGAAAAGGAGGCGGAATGTTGTATATCAAAATCCAAAGTAAAGATTGAAGAAAAATGATGAAGTCGTGGTCCAATATGAAGAATCTCTCAAAAACGTCAAGTGAAGAAATTCCAAATATATTAAGAGAAGACCATAATTCAAGAATGTCTTCCCAAGATTTAAAGTATGAAGTACATGCCAAATATCGGTCTGAGAAAGGTCTCAAATCGTGAAACGAGTTATGCCAAGATATGAACTTAAGGAGATACACGAGAAGCCGTTTTAAAAGATTCTGTCCTTCGGCTAACTATTGATCAAATCGTGCTACTTTGCTTTCGGACTAATAACTACTCAAATAAGTCAATATGAATCACTTGTGATCCATGACAAATAGATAAAAAATGCTAGCAACCCATTTCCCTTTATAAGAACTAGGATTGCGGGGAGAAAAATTATTACACAATTTGGACGTATGAGTAGTGTTAGCATTGTGACTTGTACCAACAATGATCTTGTTTTTGCACTTAGCATGGAATGTATGACAATCAAGGATGACGAAGTTTAATCTAAGGGACATTTACTTGTTTCTATTCTTTGACCCTAAAAATCACTTTTCGTGATGAAAATCATATGTTATGTCTTTACACATCATCGTAGTATGTTGCAAGTCTTTTACTTTTCAATAAAGGTTAATAAAATTAAACTTTGGTGATGCTTTGATACTTTATTCTAGCATTGCGTGAGGGCACGGCAATGGCTTAGTATGGGGGAGTGATGAGATGGCATTTATACATGATCTCATCGTTCTTTTCAGGTTTTAAATGCATAAAAATGTCATAATATACCATATATATGCTTGTGTTTGTTTACTTGTGTATTTTAGGTATGGATATCGTGAAAAAGACAAAAGATCACAAGATACAAGGAAAAACGGACACGAGAAACGAAACCGTACAAAGAACCGGGCCCTAATCATGGAAAATTCAACAAATACCCTTGAAGACTTGAAGACAAACAAAATTGATCCTCAATTATTGAAGAAATGACACTTAAAACCCTTGTATAGTCATAATTACAAGTTTGGTCCCTTAAGTTTGTCAAAATTACACAAAAGGTCCTTCAACTTTGAAGAAATGGCAAGATTAGTCCCTCAACAATTTCAAATTGTCAATTATGGTCCCTCATCAAGCCAAAGATACAATGAAGACCTTTGAAGATCAAAAATGTCCAAGATCAGTCCTTCAAATATGCAAAAGTTCCAAAAATAACCCTTGATACACCTTTTGGAAAGTTTTGTGCAAAAAATGACAAGTTGTGAAAAGTTGATACAAAGGAAATGGGCGCTGATAGAACTTTAAACACAAATGCAAAAAGGAAGGAAGAAGAAGGACCATTTTTGTGCACTGAAACATTCAAACGCCCAAAAATGCGCCAAACACATCCTATTCCCCCAATTTCGGATCAAATGAGTTACTATTCACCTTCACCCACCCAGTTTTTACTCCACTTAAACCAAAGGGTAAATCAAAATTACCCATACCCACGTGTGATTCACACATGCAGAATCACATCCCACACACAAAACTCTCATCTCCACTCACCAATAGACCCCACCATTCAACACGTCACCCAATCAGAATGCAACTTACCCTCCAAGTAATCCTATGTGGCAAAATCAACAGCCAAGGATCATTGCTTCATAACAAAGCTGAAATGAACGTCCAAGATGAAATTGAACAGCTCATTCCATCAAAATGTGTAGAAGGACTTAGGGCATTTAGGGAATTTCACTTCTAGGGTTTGTGAATAGTGTTTAGCCAGACATTTGCCTATAAAAGGAGACCTCAACATGTAAGAGTCCCTTTGTTCCAGATTTTAGCTTTAAATCTTTGTAATTCCTTTTTATGAAATAAAGTTTGAATTTCTTAAAATTTTGAGTTCTAATCTGTTATTTATCAAAGTTTGGTGTTTGATAAGCTAAAATCTGAGTTCCATTATCTTGTTTGAAGGTTTTTGAGGCAAGGTTTTAAGTGATAAAGCTTGTGCATCAAAAATCAGAAAGTTGGCATTATTTTGATCTCACCTTGTGGTTTGTTCTTCTTAGCAGCTTGGAAGCTGGTACTTGTTCTGCTAGTACCTAAGCTTAAACAATCCAGGGCCTGGATGTAGGTCTTGGAGGTTTGCATCCTTCTCCCTTTTTATTTTCTCTTTTATTTTTCTGAATTTGGTGATTATTGCATGTTTATGCTTGAATCTGTGTTATTGTGGTTGATTATTGTTGATTTGGTTTGGTTTGATGTTATTAGGGTGTTATTGATCTGATTTGTGGGTTAAATCTTCATAAGCCTTTGAAAATTTGTGCAATCAAGTTTTAAAAGGGTGTTTGGGTTTACTGCATAAGTTAGGATTGTGGTTTGTTAAGTGCTTGTTTTGTGTAAGAAAGTGTTGGTATCTGCTTGTTAGGTGTATTTATTCATCTGTTTGCAGGTTTTGTGGGTTTGATCACATAGATTCATTATTTGGCTATAAAATCTTTAAAACTTGGTAAAATTGGCTAGGATTTGAGGACACCTAGATCTAAGCTTAGGCTAGGGCTAACAAGTGCTAAATCATAGTTAATCACACCAAGGAAGAAGGATTTGAGGCTTGAAATTGGATCAAGTGTCAAGTAGTTCAGCAAAACTTGTCTGCTTAATGTTCATTGTTCATCAGTAACTTCTAGTGCTTTGATCTTGTTATTTACTTTGATTCAGTGTTTGATTCTTGTTGCTTTGTTTTTGTTCTTAGTTTATATAGCTTGTGTATGCATCCTGTTAAGTTTGGTTGGCTTATTATGGCTAAATCTGCTTATTAAGTGCTTAACTGCTTATTTCCATATCTGGTGCATATCTGGTGACTGTTTGGCTTATTGTGGCTTATTGTGTGAACCAATTTGTGATTTTATTGTTGCTATTGACTCCTTGTGATTCACTGATCACAAGGGTGCCTTTGTTTCCAATTGAATCAAATCAGAACTCTCAAATAAGCTTGGTCAATTAGTCAAAGCAGTGGGAACTCCTTTCCCCTGCTAGTTACCACTGATAGTGTAAAACTTGTGTCAGCTTATCAATAAGCTATAATAGCTTGTTCCAACCTGCAACAACTTTGTTTTTGTAATAGGTGCTCTTATTTTGACCCATTTGTTCATACTGGAGCATTTGGATGTTTGACTTTTGGGTTTGACTAGAAAACCAACTCCTTTGACTTTTACATAAGTTCATTTGAGCTTATTCTGGCTTATTGGTTGTGCTTATTGGATTTTTGTTGATTGATTTTGCTTATTGAGTCCATTTGAAAGCTTTTGCAAGTTGAATCAAGTCCTGAGGTGCCCTAAATCTCTAAAACGACTATTTTGTCTTTTAGTGAAATTTTTCTTTGCTTATTTCTGGCTTATTGAGTGAGCTTTTTCAAAAATTCTTTTTACAGATCTCATAAGCATCCCAAAAGAAGGTTGTGTGTCAAATTAGAGCTTATGGCATTAGCTTATGGCTTAATGGGCTGAAAAGTCCAATAAGAATAAGCTTTGTGTTCAATAAGCTGTGATAAGCTCATATTCAGCTTTTGGGCCTTTAGAGTTTTGTTCTTAGAATTGAATTTTAAGTCAGATAGAGCTTTTCCAAGTCAATTGGGCCAAGTTTGACTTTTTGGGCCCAAAAGCCCAATTTGGTTGACTGATTTTGGTTTTGGCCCATTTGAGGGCCCAATAGGGGTATTCTAGTAATTTCACTTTGATTTTCTGATTATTTAGGTTAAAATAAACTAGTTTGCAAGTTTTTAGAATTTTTTATAATTTTTAGATTTTTAATATTATTTTATTATTATTTTATTATTATTTTTAAAAATTTCACATTTTCCAACTTTTTACATTTTTCTTAGGTTTAATACATTAAAATAGGAATTTAGCAACTTTTAAAGTAATTTTATCTCTTTTAGATTTTTTTTATAATTATTTTAAGTTTTAATAGTTTTTAAATCATTTTAAATAGTTTTATTAGTTTTAAAATTTCTAAAAATAGTTTTAATCTTTTTAGGTCATTTTATAGGTTTACCAATTTAAAAATCTTTATTTGGGCTTTTTGATAATTTATTTGATTTTTAGGGCTTTAATTAGCATTTAAAAATTGAATATTTAATTATTTAAAAGGTTTGAAAAAGTTTTGATCATTGGTAAACTCTTATTTTATTATTTTTGATTTTTGGTTAATTTTTGGTAATTTTTAGAATTTATTTTTATTTTTGTGTTTTTTAAGGTTCTACGTTCTAACTTTCTAGTAGTGATTTTTTTGTTTATTTTTTATTTTTACGTCTTCGTCATTTTCTTTTCTCATCCCTTCTAAACCAATCATTAATCACAAATTTTGAACATCTTAGTCACACACATATACCTCCTTGGGAAACGAACTTTCATTGGGTCATTAACACTTGATTTTTCCTAAAGTCATTTGTTCAATACTTACCGCTCTTACGCATTTTTCCTAAAAGATCGTATTTTACCACAATCACTGGTTAGGTTCGAGTCCTTCATGTTCCTTCACGTTATCAGTATGTGGACATCTTCCCTAAAGGCTTTCCTTCTACATTATTTGAAGAGTTTCGTTCCAGTTTAAGCGTTCGATGTTCTCCCGCTCCAACTGCGGGGAGTGTTAGCCCAGATTTATTATTAAGCATTTGTATTTGGGCTCAAGCCCGGTTCTAGAATACTCTTATCTCCCTTTATATTGCATTGCATTGAAATGTATCATTAGTTTGGAACACTTTTTATAGCATATCATTGAAGTTATGTTTTTGGTTACACAGAAAAGTATCAAAGGGCAATCGTCACATGTTACAACATTCAACACTTGTGATTCTCCTTCATTTGTATATTTATTATCCAATGTTGATTAAGATGTTCAAATTTTGTGTAGTTTCTTTGGGCCAACCTTGTCTTCTCTTGATTCATGAGAAGAAACCAATAGTTTTATTTGATCTCTGTCTTTATCGTCTTTCTCCAGATCTTTTCAAATGTGTTGATTTTGATTTGAAAGTCTACATCATTTCTCCAGGGCTCTCCAAATGTGTTGATATCTTTGTATCAAGTTATGTTACACCAAGTATTATTTGTTGAATCTTATTAGCTAAGATGTTTTATATGTCACTAAAAGTACTTTTAAGTTCTAACAATAATGTAATAATGTAAGTTCACATGTTGACATTCATATTTTTAATCACTAGATAGTTTACATCATCTACGGATGTTTCTTTCAAATATGAGTGCCTTTTTTAGCTTCATTTGTCTAAATATTGGATCAGAATGAAACGTCTTTTAGACGAATTTGAATTTTTCTTAAGTAATTCCTTTATATTGGCCGTGTTGAAAACGGGTTATGAGCTAGTTTGAAATATAGCAAAGATAATATTATTTGATTGTGTTTTTGTGTGTTACATAATGAAAATTGCCAATGTATTTATACATAATCATAGACATGGCTTATTGAACAAGCAAACCTAAACCTAATAGACCTAAGCCCACAATCGTGTTTGGGCCATACCTCACCGTCTAATCCTCCCCTACAGTTTGAACGACAGCTTTCAGACGCACAAACTGGAATGCATGTTGAAAGCCTTTTCTTCTTTTTCCCATCTTCTTTTTTTGTATGTTTGAGCGAAAGCATAATCGTTTTTAGCGGCATAGTTGCTTATTGCTTGCGGCATCCTCCTTTGCGTGGCTTGCTTTGCCTTTAGAAGGGAGCGATAATTGGATGATCAACTTTTATTATCAAGACAATGATCTTCGACAACAAACAAAAATAGATGATGAAGAAAAAAAATGTTTGATCAAAGGTGTATCAACATCATTTTTTACTGCTAGGGTTTAGGGTTTTATGCAATGGATACAAAAGACAAACCCTAATAAAAGAAAAAGCAATAAAGCGGAAAATAACACGGATCCCTCTGGATCACCGACATGTAGGCCGATGACCGGAGGACGAGAATTTTTGTTGATGGATCTTACCTATAGCTCTGATACCATGAAAGATAGCAAAAATAATATTAATTGATTGTGTTTTTGTGTGTTACATAATGAAGATTGTCAATGTATTTATACATATACGAGACTTATTGAACGAGAAAATCTAAACCTAATAAACTTAAATCCACAATCGTGTTTGGGCGATACCTAACCGTCTAATAAAATAATCAGAGCGTGTATATGAATTTAAAACTAGTTATCATTAACTAAAAGTTAAAAGCGTCTTTTAACAATAAAAATAAAAAATCTTTTTCTTTGTAAAGCAAAACCCAAAGTATGGACTTTTCCAAGAGATTATTTCCTTAGTAGGAAATAATCATTTGATTTATTCCTTTAAAAAGTGTAAATGTTCCTTAATTTAGTAACAAATAGGTAATTTTCATTTTTATTGTCACACCCCACCATGGCGGAATATGGGGTGCGACGTATGGATATCATCACAACAATAGCGTGTCTATAGAGTTAACTAAATGAAATAGAAATGTCATAAAAAGATGACACAATGTCATGACAATATCTCAAATAATGTAGGCGTCTAGGTAAGTAGGTAACAGGCCTACCTCTTACCAAAGACATTTAAATAACACACATTAAACATATAGGTATCAAACAATTTACTAAATCAAAATACAAAATAAAATCTAAGAGGAAAGGGATTCCTCCTAATGCAATCCTAGCAGCCTCTATACTCTAGCCACTTCTAACATCATCTTGCACAACTACCTCACCTGAAAATGACACTAAAATCTGTCAACATAAAGTTGGTGAGAACATAGGTTTAAGTTATCTAGAACATCATAAGAAACATTGACATCCGCTGTAAATAAGTTGAAGAAAAACAATTTATAGTAATAGACCATAATGTGATAACCATGTTACATGCATCCACAACAGAACTTAAACCAAGTACCGATCACATCTACAATTCACAAAGCACACTATAAAAATCAAGAAGTATCCCGTCACACACACAAGAACACACACCACACTATCCGGATCTTTCCCACACCACCTGTGGAAGATGAACTATATCCCCATCGAGATATCTTGCCTCCGAATAGACGATGCCCAAGTACTCAGGACGGATCGTGCCCCACGAACCAAGAACTCAGAACCAAGAACTCAGGACGGATCGTGGCCCACGCTCCACACACATCACAACTGGTCCATAGACGCCCATACATCTATGTACCAATCCCAATCATAACACAATCAAGATTCACATATCAGAACACATATCAAAGCACATATGAGAACACATAAGCACGCAAGTCACACAATAACACATCTATGTCCAAACATTTATAACAATATAATACCAAAACATTTTAAGAACACCACAAGTGTCATATCCATCCCATACTAGAAAAAAACATTTAAAAACGTAGCAAAAATGGGACTATGAACTCACCTTACGAAAGCAATCCAAAGTCTCCTCGCGAACAACCAATTACCTAAAGCACATAATACAATAATACGCACATCAACATTGACTCCGGAACTCTAATCCTTTATCAATGTAACAATCCCTATGATGAATACATATCAAAGTCTTTCTCAAGTCAGCCCCATGTTAACCCTCTAAGTGCCCATTAACCCAAAATACTAAAAACATGATTTTAATCCTTGTCGTACAAACACTAACCTTGAACTCGACACTTGTACAAATAGTTCGACCAAGCTACTCACCTCCATAGGCTATACATTCTGATAATTTGAAAAGTAAGTTCCGAGTACATAATTTTAGGCTTTTGAATCACCCAAAAAGCTTTAAAAACGAATAAGTTATGACCAAAACGATTTTACCTAAAATCTGCCCAGACATTAGCGACGGATTCTGACAGTTTAGCGACGAATTCTGACATATTAGCGACAGTTTCTGCCTAATCTGATTTAAAACCTAAAAAACGATTTTGAACCCTAAAAACCCCTTCATTAATTACCAAATTCAAGCCATAAATTATTTTAATTCAAGAAAATTAAAAACCCTAATCCATCATATGATTATTAACATGATTCTAACATAATTAATTAAATAAGAACAAGAATTTAATATAGATCAATACCTTTAAATAATCAAAACCATGTTTTTTTTCCTTTTCAAGAACCCTAATTTTTCCCTTTTTTTCCTTTTCCTTCCTGCGTTTTTTTTTTCATTCGTTGATTGTATTTGTTTTTATCAAATCTATTTATATAGTATATACTACTAGTTCAAGCCCAATACAAAAAGCCCCCATCTTTTTCTCTTTTTTTTCTTTTGCCGACTATTTCACAAAATTTTCCAAAAATATAATTTTTTTATTTATTTAATTATTAGATTCGTTTTTTAATTAATATTTCCTTATTTATATTTATTATTTATTTATTTATTTATTCTTTAATTAATTAATTACACCTAAACCTTAAACTAATAAATTAAACTACTATATTAAAAATACATAAATTCCATTTCTAAATAATTTCATTCTTATTAAATCCCTAACTTATAACTCTTAAACTACTACAACCTATACCACTAAATGCTTACATATATAATTACGTAATAACATTACGTACACAATATTAAATACGTACACTCGAAAAGTAAAATAACAATATAATTCCCATAGCTATTACATACACAAAAAATGACCTTAAAAATGCAATATCACTTCATAGTCACATCCATGTGAACTCATGAGCACGAACTATTCTCAATGTATCATCATATAACGTACCACGTACTACATAAATGATGTTTGAACCCAAGTCAAAGTCTCAAACACAAACATATAACACATAAACGCACACTCAACACATAATCAAAGTCAAACATTCACAAATGGCAAATCTCAAAATTTAGGGTTGTCACAGCACTCCCTCCTAATAGAAATCTCGTCCCGAGATTTACTCCCAAACTCAAACTTATTCTCAGCAAACAAACGAGGATACGTATCCCTGATAAAACCTTCACGTTCAAGCGTGAACTCAGTTTATACTAAATAATCTCAACTAACAACACATGAGCCTTAACCGTCTGCGAGGAAACTTATTAAAACCATAAAGTTATGTAACCAACCTAACTCAATCTCGCAACTCATCAAACAAGAACTGTCTCGAAACCAAGTTAGGAGCCGTCACATAAATCGACGGGTTTAAAACCGTCACCCCGATTTCAGTCTTACTCATAAATGCCATAAATGAAAACTCATCAAAATATAACCACGTGTTCTAAGGTCTAAAGAACTCTCAAATTCTATCCCAACTCATCTCCCTCATAAGAACGTAACTGGATCATTCGTATGACTACAACAACGCTCCCAATGAATATAAGTTCACGACAAATTTTAGGCCCCCAACTTCAGATAACGGATCAAACCCATGGACGACTAACGAATGTTTACATGAACGAATTTTAAGATATGAACTAAAACCATGATACTCCAAAAGATACTCAAACATAAATATGTATCGACTCCAAACGAACCATGAAAACGGACCATTGACACAAGAAGCACCCAACGACAACCGAAACGTATTACGACCACATGAACCGAACTTAACACCACACTTGACTACCATCCTACTGAATTTATGTTTTCCTATGTCTAAAACTCCAACAACAAATTTCGCTTTCTACTTACACGTTTAACCCCTCCGTTTGGTCTCTACGCCAAAAGTCGTTTTTACCAAAACTGATTTTCTGTAAATTCTAAATGTTTGTCACCAAAAGCCCGACCTTAACACCATAACTTTTATTGAAAAACTCCAGTCCTTTTACATACATTATAAAGAGTTCCCAAATCAAAAATATTTGGCTATCTTATCCGTTTGGTTACGTTTTGACTCAAATTCCCAAAATCCAAATTTATTCCTGAACAGCGCACTGTTTGTTGTTGGATCATATGTCGAGGTTTATCGTGATGATAGGCATGGAAAAGTAATTATACTATTTATAATGCTTTGTCGAGGTTTATTTATATCGTCGAGGTTTAGCATGATTACATATATCGTTTCAATAATCGTTAAATGTTTTATGAATAAACTCTATATCACAAGTCCAAATTTCCCAAAGGTTTTGAGTCATAAATATAACATCATCTTTTCACTTTTATAACTTTTATGCATGTGTATATCTTCAATATTAACGCTTAAATTATCAGATGGTTGCTGAATGAAAGTCTGTAGATTAAGATTTAAATTTAAATCAACTGGGATGTTTAAAAGTGAGGTATAATCGTTATTTTCTCATTGTCACAATAAACAAGTTAACCACATGTTTCTTTTACATATTCTTAAAGTAAGGAAATAAGACATACTGTACAAACTTACAAATGTGTTGGGTGCAAATAAAATGTGGCAGTTTGAAACCATTTATCAAGATTGGTTAGTTTTGTTTATCTCTAAGGACTCAAATAGCAAAGACAGACATGTACTTTTATATACAAGATATCATATTAATTAGTTTTCCATAACACAAGTAAAGAGTTTTGATGTAGAACTATGAATGCATGATATAACTTGGCGTCTTTTTTGGATGACGCTATGACAGGTTCGCAAGATTGAGACGCAAATAACACTTTGCTATTATTGAAGACTGCTGGTCAAAATGGGTCGGCTTGGGTTAGGCAGACCCACTAACACTATAGTATAACTTAAGTTTATCTTCAACGTATTTTATCGTTTTAAAATTTTTAATAAGTTCGCCCTTTTTAATTTTTGGAAAACTCATACGCAGAAGAAAGAGACATTGTTGAGATTCTTCTAAAAGAAGGAGGTGGAACAAGAACACTGTTGGAGCATAATTTGGCTGGTCCGGTTCGACGACTCTCCTGGGCCATTAATCATCTTCCCCGGTCCTGAGTAATGCTGCAAACAAAGGTAAACCGGTTAGACGTGGACCCGAGGCCGGAGCCCCAGGGTCCACCTCCGACGGTCAAGTTAGTATCGGGACGATAAGTTGTATATGAGGTGTAGTTATGAGAGAACCTGATGTAGAACGAGACCCCTAGCCTTGTTTATATAGTGCTAGGGTTTCTTGAAGGATACGTTAGGTGTGCGTGGGCCGTGGGCCTGTTGGGCCGGGTCGGATACCGACTGTACGTCGACATGTCCCCCAGTCTAGTATGATATGGTCCATGATCATGTTATGCTAGACTCATTCGTGTATCATGCTCACTAAACAACCGTGTGCGGCTTGCTGCTAGGACATCCTCGTGGGTTGTCCGTAACATAGGGCTCCACTCGTAATGGGCTACCTTTAGCGAAAAGATGATGGTTTGGGGTTACGAATAGTGAGCATAGCCACTATACGTCATCATGTCCCCCCAGTCTAGTATGCGAGGTTGTCACCAAGGTTACTAGACTTCGCACCATATCCGCTACCTGTAAGCATATACACGTCGAAAGAAATGGGAAAACACGTCTACGTAAGACGGGCGGTTGTGCTCGAATGCTTGGTTTCCCGTGATTAGACGGTAAGGACCCCGTAAGAAGAAAGCGTGTTCTATAGCCGGGGTAACACTGGCATTGGCAAGGTATCATTCTTATCCATCTCTAACGTGAGGATGACAACAAGGTTTTAAGAAGGTGGAAGTGGAACTTGTATGTCGCATTGTGAATATTTTGAAGGCGTACTTCTTGTACCCACTAATGATGCAACATAATGCGAATATTGCATTCGTCTTAAAGCCAACAGAATTCGTAATTATGTGGCAAAGTGATGCGGATATCACATCCGTCTTATGGCCACGACATTTGATAGCGACTTCCAAAAATTTTCACGGTTTTCCCTGGATTAAACGTAGTCGATCAGGCCCTGTCTAATTAAGTATAAACGATATAAACTTTGGAAATTCACTCTTAGCCGGGCCAAGTAATTCATCACGGAAGACGTACTTCCGTAACAAAGATATGAACCAACAGAAGACGTACTTCTGTGGCAGAAATAGCCAGTGGAAAGCGTACTTCCACGGCAAAAGATAACGATGCGCCGTGGAAGAATACTTCTACGGCGAAAAATAACGGCAAAGATAAATATCACGTGGAAGAATACATCCATGACGAAGATAATAAGCACGTGGAAGAGACACTTCCATGGCGAATATAACGAGCACGTGGAATAATGCTTCCACGGCGAAGATAATAAGCACGTGGAAGAATGCTTCCACGGCGAAGATAATAAGTACGTGGAAGAGATACTTCCAGCGCGGAGATAATAAGCACGTGGAAGAGATACTTCCACGGCGAAGATAATAAGCACGTGGAAGAGATACTTCCACGGCGAAGATAATAAGCATGTGGAAGAGATACTTCCACGGCGAAGATAAGAAGCACGTGGAAGAGGTACTTCAACGGCGCATGATAATAAGCACGTGGAAGAGATACTTCCACGGCGAAGATAAGAAGCACGTGGAAGAGATACTTCCACGGCGAAGATAAGAAGCACGTGGAAGAGATACTTCCACGGCGAAGATAACGAGCACGTGGAAGAGATACTTCCACGGTGAAGATAACGAGCACGTGGAAGAATACTTCCACAACGAAGGTAATAAGCACGTGGAAGAGATACTTCCACGGCGAAGATAAGAATCACGTGCAAGAGATACTTCCACGGCGGAGATAATAAGCACGTGGAAGAGATACTTCCACGGCGAAGATAACGAGCACATGGAAGAATACTTCCACAGCGAAGATAATAAGCATGTGAAAGAGATACTTCCACTGCGAAGATAATAAGCACGTGGAAGAGATCCTTCCACGACGAATATAAGAAGCATGTGGAAGAGATACTTCCACGGCGAAGATAATAAGTACGTGGAAGAGATACTTCCACGGCGGAGATAATAAGCACGTGGAAGAGATACTTCAACGGCGAAGATAATAAGCACGTGGAAGAGATACTTCCACGGCGAAGATAAGAAGCACGTGGAAGAGATCCTTCCACGGCGAAGATAAGAAGCACGTGGAAGAGGTACTTCCACGGCGAATATAATAAGCACGTGGAAGAGACACTTCAACGGCGAAGATAAGAAGCACGTGGAAGAGATACTTCCACGACGGAGATAATAAGCACGTGGAAGAGATACTTCTACGACGAAGATAACGAGCACGTGGAAGAATACTTCCACGGCGAAGATAATAAGCACGTGGAAGAGATACTTCCACGGTGAAGATAAGAAGCACGTGGAAGAGGTACTTCAACGGCGCATGATAATAAGCACGTGGAAGAGATACTTCCACGGCGAAGATAAGAAGCACGTGTAAGAGATACTTCTACGGCGAAGATAATAAGCACGTGGAAGAGATACTTCCACGGCGAAGATAAGAAGCACGTGGAAGAGATACTTCCACGGTAAAGATAACGAGCACGTGGAAGAATACTTCCACGGCAAAGGTAATAAGCACGAGGAAGAGATACTTCCACGGCGTAGATAAGAAGAACGTGGAAGAGATACTTCCACGGCGGAGATAAGAAGCACGTGGAAGAGATACTTCCACGGCGAAGATAACGAGCACGTGAGATAATAAGCACGTGGAAGAGATACTTCCACGGCGAAGATAATAAGCACGTGGAAGAGATCCTTCCACGACGAAGATAAGAAGCACGTGGAAGAGATACTTCCACGGCGAAGATAATAAGCACGTGGAAGAGATACTTCCACGGCGAAGATAATAAGCACGTGGAAGAGATAATTCCACGACGAAGATAAGAAGCACGTGGAAGAGATACTTCCACGGCGGAGATTATAAGCACGTGGAAGAGATACTTCCACGGTGAAGATAACAAGCACGTGTAAGAATACTTCCACGGCGAAGATAATAAGCACGTGGAAGAGATACTTCCACGGCGAAGATAATAAGCACGTGGAAGAGATACTTCCACGGCGAAGATAAGAAGCACGTGGAAGAGATCCTTCCACGGCGAAGATAAGAAGCACGTGGAAGAGGTACTTCCACGACGCATGATAACAAGCACGTGGAAGAGATACTTCCACGATGAAGATAATAAGCACGTGGAAGAGATACTTCCACGGCGAAAATAATACGCTAGTGGAGGAATTACTTCCACGGCGAACATAATAAGCATGTGGAAGAGATACTTCCACGGCGAAGATAGGAAGCACGTGGAAGAATACTTCCACGGCGAAGATAACGAGCACGTGGAAGAATACTTCCACGGCGAATATAATGAGAACGTGGAAGAGATACTTCCATGGAGAAGATAATAAGCACGTGGAAGAGATACTTCCACGGCGAAGATAGGAAGCACGTGGAAGAATATTTCCACAGCGAAGATAACGAGCACGTGGAAGAATACTTCCACGGCGAAGATAATGAGAACGTGGAAGAGATACTTCCACGGCAAAGATAATAAGCACGTGGAAGAGATACTTCCACGGCGAAGATAATAAGCACGTGGAAGAGATACTTCCACGGCGAAGATAGGAAGCACGTGGAAGAATAATTCCACGGCGAAGATAATGAGCACGTAGAAGAATACTTCCACGGCGAAGATAATAAGCACGTGAAGAGATACTTCCACGTCAGAGATAATAAGCACGTGGAAGAGATACTTCCATGGCGAAGATAACGAGCACGTGGAAGAATACTTCCACGGCGAAGATAACGAGAACGTGGAAGAATACTTCCACGGCGCATGAATAAGCCAGTGGAAGAGGTACTTCCGTGGCAAAGCATAATCCAATGGAAGAAATACTTCCATGGCGCAGAAACAAGCGCGCGGAAGGAGTACTTCCACGGTGAAAGAATAAGCCAATGGAAGAGATACTTCCATGGCAAAGGAATAAGCGCGCGGAAGGAGTGCTTCCGCTGTGAAGGAATAAGCCAATGGAAGAGATACTTCCGTGGCGCCAAACAAGCGCGTGGAAGGAGTACTTTCGCGGCGAAAGAGTAAGCCATTGGAAGAGATACTTCCATTGCGCAGAAATAAGCGCGAGAAAGGAGTACTTCCGCGGCGAAGGAATAAGCCAATGGAAGAGATACTTACATGGCATAGAAACAAGCGCGCGGAAGGAGTCCTTCCGCGGCGAAGGAGAAAGAGATACTTCCATGGCGCAGAAATAAGCGCGTGGAAGGAGTACTTTTGCGGCGAAAGAGTAAGCCAATGGAAGAGATACTTCCATTGCGCAGAAATAAGCGCGCGAAAGGAGTCCTTCCGCGGCGAAGGAATAAGCCAATGGAAGAGATACTTCCATGGCAAAGGAACAAGCGCGCGGAAAGAGTACTTCCGCGGCGAAGAAATGAGCCAATGGAAGAGATACTTCCATGGCGCAGAAACAAGCGCGCGAAAGGAGTACTTCCGCGGCGAAGGAATAAGCCAATGGAAGAGATACTTACATTGCGCAGAAACAAGCGCGCGGAAGAAGTCCTTCCGCAGCGAAGGAATAAGCCAATGGAAGAGATACTTCCATGGCAAAGGAACAAGCGTGCGGAAAGAGTACCTCCGAGGCGAAGGAATGAGCCAATGGAAGAGACACTTCCATGGCACAGAAACAAGCGCGCGGAAGGAGCAATTCCGCGGCGAAGGAATAAGCCAATGGAAGAGATACTTCCATGGCAAAGGAATAAACCGGCAGAAGGCAGACTTCCGCGGCAAAGGAATATATCCAAAGATATTTGTGTGACGTGCACATAAATAGTGGTATTATTATACCCTAGTAGCCCCCCAAGTTTAATGGTGCTACACTCGATTAGTAGTATTAAACTTAATCAAGTATATAAAAAATTACGATCACGTAGACCAGCGCGAATGGGCGTACCCTAGCCGCGTATGAAAGATAGATATTGGGTTCGAACATGCGAACCAACGCGGATGGGTGTTGCCATAACCGCGAATTGTCACATAGTATAAGACGTATCTTAACTAACTTATGGGATGAGCTATGCCACTACGTGCGGCGTACCGCATTTACCATAAGGACGGTCAAATTTTTTTGACAAAATGTTGTTAGACGTGCACAGTGTGTCTTTTGCAAGTCTAACATGAGTCATGTGGTTTGCGTAACTTACTACAACGTCTTGATAGCAAGGTGTCTAACAAGGATACATGATCCGTGGTCGTTGGGTTTGCAACCCTCTTACACGACAAGTTGAATTATTAGGTTCACTCAATCCTCTTATTCCGCTTGGGAAGGATAAGTACATGTACGCCCGTAGGCTAAAGATGTTCGAACGTGCGAACTAGCACGGATGGACGCACCATAACCGCGGACCAAAATATATGTAATATATCTTACCGATATAAAAGATATATATAATATCTTTTATAAATTAGTAATATCAAAATATATCTTACATAATATCTTGTAATGATTTTAATGATATTTGTAATATTTTTTATTAATATAAACAATATATCCGAACTGCGGATTAATATGGAAGACACGGCTCATGACCGCAATAAAAAATGAAATATGACCGAACATATAGACGAGCACGGCTGGACATACCATGACCGCGAATAAAAAATAAAATTATTGTTGAATGTGTGAACGAGTGCAGATTGACGGGCCGTTATCGCGGATAGAAAAGTCGAGTCGCACCGCGATATTAGTAAGGCGAGCCACGACATATATGAAAAATATATTAACCAAATTAAAAGATATATGTAATATCCCTTTTCTGATTTAAAAGATATACGCACTATCTTTTATGGTTATATATAAAAAATATCTTGTAGATAATTATCAAAGAAAAAATATTTGCAAAAAATATTCACACATATAACAGAATAATGTCAAATAACAAGTTACCTTTAAAAAAGGAAGATTACTCGCACAAAATATTTGCAGAATATTGGTACGAAGATAACTTTTGGTGATGAAGATAACTTTTGTCATGGTCACTAATAACTAATTGCATGAAAGAAGCAATTAACATTTGACTGAATAATAGCTATGTAATGATGATTTAAACATAATCAGTCATACGGATGACACATAAAATCATAGGCAAAAGTAGCCACTGTTGATAATAGCTATTTATTACCGAGTATAGTGAATCAAATAGCGCAATGAATAGCGTTTTTTTTTTGTTATTTTTTTTTCATATGGCACCAAGCAAGGCAGAATTTTAAATTCAAATAATGAGCCACTATTCAGTGAACCAAAGTTTTGGAGCAAGGCAGAATCTTAGGCCAACCGTAGCTATTACTCTGGCAGAATATGGTGAATGGAAAAAACAAAGATACTAGAATTTCAAAATTACCGACACTCCGCGTTGATCTTTGATTTCTCGTATCGTGAGAAAACGAAACATGGCTTGTGCGGGTCCCACGGATGGCGCCAACTTGTTGGAGCATAATTTGGCTGGGCCGGTTCGACGACTCCCCTGGGCAGTTAATCGTCTTCCCCGATCCTGAGTAATGCTGCAAACAAAGGTAAACCGGTTAGACGTGAACCCGAGGCCAGAGCTCCGGGGTCCACCTCCGACGGTCAAGTTAGTATCGGGATGATAAGTTGTATATGAGGTGTAGTTATGAGAGAAAACCTGATGTAGAATGAGACCCCTAGCCTTGTTTATATAGTGCTAGGGTTTCTTGAAGGTTAAGTTAGGTGTGTGTGGGTTGTGGGCCTGTTGGGTCGGGCCGGATACCGACTGTACGTCGACAAACATGTGAAAGAAAGAATGAATATTTAGATACAAAGTGTCGTGTTTGATCACTTTGTGATCGTTGTACTTAATAATTTTTATGGATGATTGTGTTATGTTTTGTGTTTTGTGGATGACTAATTTAGGTTCTAGAAGTGTTATGTATCATTTTATTTAAGTTGTTTGTACTTGATTGAACTTCTTGAGTTTTTGGAAAGTACGAGTGGAAGTCGAATAATCCCTATAATTGAGTTAGCACACGCAGTTTTAAATGATGATGGTATTATCAAAAGTTTATTGTGTTTATGAAATATATTGATCGTTTCACAAAGGTGATTAAAACCATTCTTGCATTAGAATGTGTGCTTCATGTTTTGGATTAAGCTGGAGTATGGTGGCAGTTCTTATTTGTTTTATTTCTTTTGGATTATTGGTACTTATTTCCTGATTTCCCTTTTGAGCATGTTTCAAAAACATGTTTTGGGCATGTCATTTGGGATTGCTTATATGGGCTTATCTATATAAGTTTTTTTGTAAGTCTTGAGTAATATATGTGCCGGGATGGTCCCTTCCCCCCCCCCCCCCAAAAAAAAGTATCATAAATAGTGAAATACCAAACCCAACCTCTTTTGCATGAACCATCACAATCTCTATTGTGTTAACCCTCTATCAGTTTGGATGTGGAACCTTGTGCTTACTAAGTACAGAGTAAATAACATGACACATCAAAATAGATGGTAAATTCAACCCAATCATATAAAAACGGGTCAGTTTGGGTTTTTCTTTAAAAAAATGGGTCAACCGTATAAACTTTATGTTATTACCAGGTATATTGATGCGCGCTTAAAATGCTTGCGATTTGTTAGTTTGCTTTAACATAATGTCATCAATGGCAAGTTATATTGTCTGTTTTTTAGTTGATAGTAGTTTATAATTAAATTTTTTTATGTGAAAACCTCGTGCGTGCATGGGTATTATAACTAGTGAGTGGGTAAATGAAAGTGGTTGTTGGCGTTAAAAATTATCTATATCTCTACTACATTATAAAAGCTGTATCTACATGGTTGAAAATCACTAATTTAGGAAATGTTGAAACCATTAATACATATAAAATAAAATGGTTGAAATTTACCTTTAAAAAATGTCACTAGGAATACCCAATAATATAAAATACGTAGTACCAACTATACTAATTTTGGAAACACACGAAATATTTAAAAGTTTAGGCCATTTGAATTTTTCACCACGATAAGCACAATGTATTTTTAGAATATGTAAATATGTATTGAAACGCATTTGATGTATTCTCAAACACAATAGCTATTCTACAATCTGCCATTTTGTCAACAATATAATAACATATATAGATTTGATCTCCAGCCATAACAAATCTTCTATAGCAAGCCTTCATTCCCTTTTACATATCCTTATTAGTATACTACCGCAGCCATACATCAACTCATAACACATGTCTTCAAAGGATGATGCAAAGGGTGATAACTCTCTTAATGAAGTAGCTGCTACCAATAAGCTTCAATCCTCGGTTTATCTATTTTACATCTGTTTATGTTTGATGGCTAACATATACGTCTGGTAAACCATTATAATATATGTGTTGTGTTCTTTTTTCTTTAGGTTGACTATGGAATCATTTGCCCCTTTAGTCCTATGGAGGTGTATACAGTTTTCAACCCTGATAGTGTGAATAATGACACTGAGGTAAATTCGATATACCAATTACTTTTCATTAATCACTACACTAATTGTTGTTTACATTTTATGCTTAAATAAACACCCATGTTGTTGATTAAAAATAAACTCGTAATGTTAAAGGGATATTGTCTATAACATACTCGTGATGATTATAAGGACACTATCTAAATGTTAAATGGACATTATCTGTATCGTATAGGAACACTATAGCTTGCATCCAGCATATAACAAACCTTTTTTCCATAATGCACAACATTGATGATGAAGCTTTACTCTTTTAGAATTGGTTAACTGATGTAGCATAAGACTCCTTTTCTTTTAATGTAAAATGTCGTCGACCATGGGAGATTCAAAATCTATGTTTTACAATTGAGAATATGTCGTAGAAAAAGTAAGACACACTGAATTATTTTGGATGAATAAGAAGCATGGGCTTAAACAATAAATTTCAAACTTGCTATACTATCTCAAATAATTTTCAAACTACTCAGTCTGTTTATTATTTTGTTAAAACAAAATATTAGTTGAATTAACATATCAGTAATATGATGATGAGACCCACCTCTCAAAAACAGAAATCTTTTTTATTTTGATGTTCCCTTATTTGATGAATAGCCTTGCGGGATCATAAATCAAGATACACGCGAGATCAAATGATTCATCAATAGAACAACCATAGCCTACGCCTATACAAAAGGAATTTAACAGAATACAAAGCCATCTCATGTCTATGGAAAAAACTCAAATGACAGTAATGAAAAATTATGTATTTGCAATCCTTTGGCCAAATAGATATTAAAATCGACTAAATCTTTTTTTAAAATGGCGAAGAGCACTTTTGTAGACTTTTAACACGCGTCTTGTGAGGCACTTGTATGTTAAGGCTTCGATTTATCGCTGCACCTCTCCATTACTTAAGTATCACAACGGTTATTAAAAGTCGTTTCACTATGGTTGTTCAACTATTAAAGAACAATGAAAGATTCAAGTTTGTATACAGTAATTGATATAACTATACTTATTAGGCTGATGCTTATGGGCAAGCACTTTACTTACGTATATGATTTTGACCTTAGCCCATAAGGACGATGAGCAATGTTGTATTTACTTTTGGACATTCCTGAAACGGGGACATTGTGTGTTTACCTGTGTAGTATTCGGTGCACTATTAATCATTTTATTTTGTGATTTCTTTTATTATGTGACCTTATACAAGGTTCCGTCTTGAAGGATAATGAATATAAATACATCTTTATGCACAAATGATGTCTGACCACATAACAGTAAAAATATGTTATTACTAAAATGATAGATTGCTTCCGAACTGAAAAGAGTTTTCTGTCGAACATTCTTACCACAACTAAAAAAAAAGACACCAAATCACATATAATGTATAAGGCTTCTAAATAAATGTTCCAAAATGTAGCACTCCTCTAAATTTAGACGGCAAAAAAGAGAGGATAACAAACATGAATCTGTGATTTGAAACTGATTAATAATGCGTGTAGTTGAAATTATAACTGATTGCATCATCCAACCTCTTGTGGTTTTGAATATAAAGTTAAAATATTTTTTGGAAGGTTTGACATTAAACATCCAACCATGTAAAATCAATGCATTATGTATTATTCTTTCCTTGAATAGTTCCATCCAATTCAATTGATCCTGTATAAAACAGTGTTTGCATAAAATAGCTTCATGCATAATAGTGGGATAATTCTTGAAATGCCCCAAAGTTGCACCCATTTTCCCAAAATGCACCAACCAAATGAAATTTTCCTAAAATGCCCTATCCAACTTATGCGACTTATGCGACTTTTCCAAAAATAGAAAGAAAAAAATTAAAAATTTCCCAAAATTTTGCCATTTTTGGAAAAGTCGCAAACGTTTATTATCATTCTTACATAAAATAATTTACTGTTTCGTCTAATGAAAGTTTCAACTTTTCATTGAATTAAAATTTTCAACGTATTTGCATTTTCATAGTAGCTTGTTTTCAATAACTATTTCAACATTTCAACAATACATTTGAAGATTAAAGGGCATTTATGTTTTCAACATTGCCTTAATTACTGGTGTTAGGTAATGTCACTCATTTACACATCTTCTTAATGTAAAAGCTTGGACAACAAAAAATATCCACTAGATCAGAAACAATATGCGCTTGGACAACAAAAAATATCCACTAGATCAGAAACAATATGCGCTTGGACAACAAAAAATATCCACTCATCTCACAAATAGAAGCTTAGATATGATCCAGAAATTCGAAATGCTAAATAGGAAAATACCATCGTTTAATAACTAAAATGATGATCAAAGTGGGCGTGGCCCTGTTTCTATTTTAGTTTGCTATTGTATAGTAGAGATTAGATAAAAATAAGCAAATACCCGCGTATAGCGGCGGAACTACGTAGCAGAAAATTAGCAACGATAAGCTTTATAGTGGTAAGAGGAAATTTTAGTTGAAAACCGTCGTAACATGCGATAATTCACTTTTAAATAAAATCTCATATTAGAATGAAACCAAAAAGTTTTACGTAAGGAGTAACATCATTTCTTATATTTTATCTTATTCACTTTTGATTTATATACTTTTTTCACTTATTTCTAATTTTTTTAATAATAATAAATACTATAATATTCTAATTTTTTTTAAACCCAATGCTAAACTTTGAAATGCCATTTTTCTTAAGTAACTTAGGGTGACAGATGACGCGATTATTAACTTTTTTTGCAGCTTGAAAACACAATGAATGGACTTACACAATCTAGCACCGATATTTTAACCCCCATTCATGTTGATTCAAAGAAAGGTATGGTTATGAATTTTTTCGGGCTTTCAGCTCTCTTTTCGAGAACATTCACATGTAAATAACAATCTCTAAGTCATTTTTTTCAATTTTATGCTAGAAAAACGCAAATCATTGTCTACCAAAGATGTTCGTATAACACTAAAGGGAAAAAGGCAAAACAAACTTTGCCTATTTCGAAGAACCACCAAATAACATAAGTATCTCTCCAAATAGGGTACCGTTTGGAACATTACACAATATCATGAATACAAATATCTGTCAAACCATTAACATTCCATTATAAACACTTTCACCTCAAAACCTATCAAGAGACAAAGAAAATACAACACCATTACAAACACCCCATTCGTATGCTTCAACATCTGTAGGCACAAATTTAACTACAAATCACCATCGGGTTTCGTTAGCAACTTTGCTTAACCAATCACCTATTAATTACCCTCAAATAAACTTTCCATTAGTAACACCATCGCCTCAAATTTTGTCAACCAATAAAGAAAATATAACACCGTTACAAACCCCACGTTCCTATAGTTCACTCTCTATAGGCCCAAGTGTACCCGTAGACCCTGTCATTCTTAAAAGACGAGAATACCAACGAAATTATTACCAACGACGTAAACAAAAAAAACTAGCGGAAACAAATTCTTGCATGAAAACACAAACATCAGTTGGAGCTACACAATCTCTTTCGGTCTTGCAACGTGAAAACACAATAATTACCACCACAAATGATCACATAAAAGAACAGATAGACTTCGGACCTACACAGAATCTTTCGTGCTTGACGCGTGAAAACACATTAGGTAATAATTGTACATATTATTCTTCTTTAAATAAATTTTTTAACGATCATACTAACGCATGATAAAATTTGATAACAGATGATCAAAGGAGTAGTAATGTATTATTACCCATATTTGATCAAGAGTACAATCAAACCTTGGATGGTAAGCCTCTTTAAAGATATCTCATATTGCTATTTACTACATGTATTTACGTTATATATATGTGTGTGTGTGTAGGGACCAATCTTCATGGTCCACCAACCATTCGACCAACCATTCGACAAAGGAAAGAATACCAGAAAAGTTATTATCAGAGTCGTAAAGAAAACAATATAGGGGAGGTGAATGCTAACATTGGTAATATAACTTTCTCTACTATATGCATCTTTAAGGAATTTTGTATTATATTACCAATAATGGTTTTAAATTTAAAACTAGATGATCAAACCGAAGACGATCCGTACGATTTTGTATTTAATGATCTTCCTACAGAGCATCGTCTACTGGACCAACCACCGTGTGTTAATTGTGGAGCAAAGAAAATACAGTACGAGTTTCCTACTTTTTGTTGCATGACCGGAAGAACAACTTTGCAACCCTTAGACATACCTCCAGAACTCTACAACCTATTCACATCGCAATGCCAGCTAGGAAAAATGTTTAGGAAAAACATACGTGCCTACAACACAAACTTTTCCTTCGCATCTATGGGTGTAAACTTGGACCAAAGATACAGTGCTAGGGGTTCTGGGGTGTATACTTTTCGCGTGCAAGGAGGGATATATCATAAAATCGATCAGTTGGTTCCTAGAGATGGCCAACCAAGGTATTTACAGTTGTACTTTTATGACGGGGAATCTGATTTTGAACACAGGTTAAAGTGGCCTAATCTTGATAAAGAGATTGTTACAATGTTATCTCGCGTTCTTGCATCAAACCCATATGTTCAGACCTTTCGATCACTTGGTAACCTTGGTACGCTCGACAAGTATAGGGTCGAAATAAATGCATCAGTTAAGGTCGACCAAAGAGTTTACAATCGTCCTACAACATCTGAGGTATAATATGATTATAAACGTCATATGTCTTATCTAAATATAAAATCATATATCTAACTTAAACGGTTTCATGTGTTATGTTATGTTGAAGGTCGTTGGTATTTGGGTGGAAGGTAATAACAATATCACTTCATACAAGAGAAGTATTATTGTGTATGGGAAGTCTCAATACCCTTCACAAATACAACCTTATTTCGCTTCCTATGATCCTTTGGCTTATCCGATGTTTTTTCCAAACGGCGAGGCTGGATGGCATTCTCGAATACCAAGAAGAGGTGTAGACATAAGAGAACTCGCCGATGATGACGATGATGAGGCCGAAGACGACGAAGGTACTAAAGCTATTTTAATATGCATATACCACTTATCTTTTATAACGCCATCTAATAGTAATTTTGTATAATACGTGTATGCCAAGCTAAACCGTTATATTTTTTTAATGGCCCATGTTAATATATTATACCAATCGAACATTCTAATAACAAACATGGATATAAGAGACTACTCCATTATACAAACCTACCTTTACAATTAATATATTTTGGCCACAATGCAAGTAATTGATATTTATAATTTGGGTCATTGATAAAATATAATTTTTGTACTTGTCTAATATGTCGATCGAGTTATAACAACTTGATAGAGTCCTCACGAATCTTTTTAACATCACCGCACAGGGATTAACACAAACACCCGTAGAAAAACAGTTACTATGCGAGAGTATTACTGTTACAAGTTCCAAATTCGGCCACATCATAACTTGATCTTGTTTGGAGGGCGATTGTTTCAGCAATTTGTGGTAGACACGTACATAAAGATAGAGACTTCACGCTTGCAATTTTGTGAAAAAAATCAATCCACGATTAGAGCTGATTTGTATCAAGGAATCGTTGATTGTGTTATGGTCGGAGAGGTTCATTGAAATAAACTTGGCCAAGTTATTGTCTTACCTGTCTCTTTTATCGGAGGACCACGTGACAGGCGCCCACGGTTTTTGGATGCCATGACGTTAGTACAAGATGCTGGGAAACCTGATGTATTTCTAACCATGACTTGCAATCCAAATTGGCCAGAAATCGTAGAAGAGCTTTATGAAGGACAAACGGCCCAAGATCGACCAGACTTGGTTACAAGAGTGTTCCACGCAAAATTAGAGTCTCTCAAATACTGTCTTTTCACAAAACATATCCTTGGTGTTGTTTCATCACATATATATGTTATCGAGTTTCAAAAACGGGGCTTACCACATGCACATTTTCTTCTGATTATGAGATCAGCTGACAAATTGGCAAATCCCGATCATTACGACAAAGTTGTATGCGCTGAAATTCCAGACCCAGACAAACATCCAAAATTGCACCAATTAGTTCTAAAGCACATGATTCATGGTCCTTGTGGTCACTTAAATACTCAATGTCCTTGTATGGAGGGTGAACCAAAGACATGTCTCTTTAATTATCCTAGGCAATTCCAAGAAACAACGCAACAAGGAGATGATTCATACCCGTTGTATCGACGGAGAGACAACGGCATTGAGGTTAACGTACGGAACAATTTCCTAGACAATAGATGGGTTGTTCCATATAACCCTAAATTATTGATGATGTTCAATTGTCATATCAATGTGGAGGTGTGCTCGAGTATAAAATCCGTTAATATGTCTTCAAGTACGTCTAAAAGGGTCATGACAAACAAGTTGTAAATGTTGATCAAGAAGGAGAACAAGTCATTAACGAGATAAAGTGTAACACCCCATTTTGATAAATGGAATGTCACGCGTGATTATGGCGTGTCATCAAAGCATGCAAGGTGATATGTAGTAAAACATACATGACCATAGGGAAAACCGGAATCAAACATCGGTTCCCAAACATAAGCCCAAAACATAAATAAAGGAAATGAACTGAATAAAGACTAAACAAGCATAACTATATGAAGGCAAAAAGGAAAAGAAGTCTCTGGCAGCTTCCATCCTATGTGCGTCCTCCAAATGCTCGAGTCTTGGGTACCTGCCGTGTTGGGACATGGAAAGGAAAGTAACGGCTGAGCAAGACGCTCAGTGCACGGATGTACAATAAAGCATGAAATAGGATAAACATGTAACATATAACAGCGGAAGACTAAGTACTGAGTAAACTGGTTAAGTATCATGAAAACTGGTTTTATAGTTTGAAAAGCCTTATGTTTAACTTGTGAAAACTGTTTTAACATATATATACCATAGCCCATATAGGTCATGAAAAGGTCACGTGCATGAATACCTGGAGGGGTGACCTCATCATGCTGATTAGAGGGGATGCCTCTAATCAATATACTGATTCTGGGTAGGAGGGATCAGCTCCTTGTGAAGGGTGCAAGGCACACACCACATTCACCATGATAAACTGAATAAAACATGTAACTAGGATGCACCCATACGCCCCGACTGATATAATAATATGGCCAAACTGAAAAGGGACGCCACGAGCAATCACTCCGCCGTGGGGAAGTCATAACATCGGTGCCTCCAATGCTATGGTTATGGTACCTCCATAACTAGGTGAAACTGGTCATGCTTGTATATGGCTATAGTTTATGCTAAATTAACATAAGCAGTTCAAAACAATAAAACAAATGCTGGGGAAAACAGTTGGCTGCATACGGGGAAATCCTAATAAGGAAGGAATGTCCATACTGAAAGGACGGGAATCCGTACCTCAAGTCCAGTGAAATGAACGGAAGAAAGACTCCTACTTCTGGATCACTAACGCTACATGAATACACACGTGTATAAGTATCGATTCACTGATTACGTACTGGGTTCTGTGTCTCGTTATAGCTGATTTGGTATGTTTTAGGTCATGGTTCACTGTTTAAAGCCTTAACTGTGTTTATCTTGTATTCTGATTTATCTGATTAAGTATTACTGGTGTTTCATGTATTAATATACTTACTGTATAATAATAAGTAACTTTCCAAAAATAGCAGGTTTCCAAAAATAGAAAGTTTCCAAAAATAGAAAGTTTCCAAAAATAGAAAGTTTCCAAAAATAGAAAGTTACCAAAAATAGAAAGTTTCCAAAAATAGAAAGTTTCCAAAAATAGAAAGTTTCCAAAAATAGAAAGTTTCCAAAAATAGAATTTACTGCCTAAAATAGATTAGTTTCTAAAAATAGAAAGTTTCCAAAAATAGATCAGCTGCCTTAATTAAATAAGTTTCCATGATTAGATTAGCTGCCTGAAATAGATTGATTTCCATATATAGAAGGTTTCCATAATTAGATTAGTTGCCTTATTTAATTAAGTTTCTATAAATAGAAGTTTCCATAATTAGAATTAAGCTGATTTCATAAGCTAACATATAAGTCTAAGTGTTATAAGCTTATTACTTAAGTCATATGATATAGTGTATAGTTTAATTATTATTTCATGTATTTTAATTAAACTATAGGTTAAGCATTTTAATTAAAGTATAACATGTATTAATTAAAATGAAATGAAAATACTTAGGTTAAAATGTGTATTATTATTAATAATAATATAACCTAAGTCATGTCTAAATTAATTAATTATAGGCATGTTTTAATAATTAATTAATTATAACTTATAACATAAAAATACTTAGGTTAAATTAATGTCATGATAAACTAATAATTAAAATAACCTATGTCATGATTTAATTAATATTTCATGTTATTAATTAATTATATCCTAAGTTCATGATTCATAAAAATTAACATGTAACATAGATCATGATTTAACCAACGAACCGTGAACCGGGCATGAAATCGACACCGTACCCCGAACCAAATCGGGGTTCCCCTTGGTTCCTTGCTGCCATGGGACCCACATGAGCCAACCAAGACCAAAAGTGGTCTTGGTGGTGGCGGCAATAGCAAACCAAACCCCCCTCGGGTTTGTTTTGCTAGGCGTCTAAAAACAAACACCCCTTTAAATCAATCTTTGATTTTAATTTATACCAAAACATGTTAGATCAATGATAATTATCATGTTTAAATAAAAAAAAAATAATAACATGTTCATAATAAAATTAAAGATTAAAAGAAATGAAAAAGAAAGGTTAAGAAATGATATACCAATACGTGTCTTGAAAGAGGATGAACAAACACGAATACTTGTACAATTATTCAAGATCAAAATCAACAAAACACCCTCCTATGGTGTTGTAAAGGTGGCGGCTAAAAGGGAGAGGAAGAAGGAGGAGGAAAACTTTTAGGGTTTTTATTTATTTCTTAGATTTTGTAAAATGAAACATGATTCCTCCTTTTTCCTTGTTAATAAAATTAATGGGCTAGGCCCTTTTTGCTTCCTAATTTCGTGGCAATGGGGCCCACAAGGGGTAGCCCAAATGTTTTCCGTGTCTAAAATATTATAGTGTGCTCTCGTGTTCGTTCGTGGTTAAACGTGTTCGTGTCTGAAGCGTTTCTGTTTATTTTATTATGTAGTTTATCGTATTCTTAACGCTCGTAATTATATTATATGTATTACGTAATTATTCTAGTTCGTATTTTAAATGGTGATCATGATTTAATTATGTTCACGTGATATATTTATTAACTGTTTATCATGAGGTCGTACGTAATCGATACTTGTCATGTCATACACGTATGCACTTGCTTGATTATTAGCACATGAATGTGATCAATACTACATGAGGTAAGTTTTAATCTAGAACGTACGATCTTAAGGGCACTATTCATGGTAAAAGCATGCGGGTTTTACAATTCTTCCCCCCTAAAAAGAATAATTCGTCCCCGAATTATAGATAAAGTAACTGAAAGCGAAACATACCCGAATCAAACTGGAAAGGTATGCAAAATAACGGAAATGAAGGTGACATGGTAGAAGGGAACGTGGAACATGACATGTCTTGAAAAGACATGGAACGTGACGTGACTGAAAGGACATATCTAATCGATAAGAGAAAAATGGATAAAAAGTCCGGATGAACTTGTCCGTTTCTAAGTGGCCTCCCTCTTGGAACGGTTCCTTCAGAAGATCCTGACACTAATGATAAATCTTGGTCCTCCTGACCTTGACTTGGAATACGAAGAAATTCTTGGTTATCAACGGAAGGTAGATCCCCTAAATTCGATCGAGGAAAATAAGAGTTAACGTGCAAGGGTAGCTGAACCGTTACGATGCGAGACAATCTGACTGAACTGATAATTAGAAACAATGCGCGAGACATAAAGAAACATAGTACGTGAAAAATTTTGAACGTGATACGTGAAAAATTTTGAACGTGCTACGTGGAGATATGGCGAGTGTAGTATGAGTAAACATATCGTGATCCATGATACGTGTAACATATTTTGATCATGATATGAGGAACGTGGAATGAACATGACATGTGAGACATATCATGATCATAGAATATAATGGCGGTAACGCCGAACGCTACAAGGTGATACGTGGAATATGACGTGAAACGTCTATCTGATGATGGAGAGTTATACTAAACTTGGGTCTGGTCTCACAAGTTCTTGCAAACTTCCCAGAATGAGAAAAGAAATGAACGTAAAATCGTAAGCCAAAATACGATCACGAACGTGAATAGTGTCATGAACGTGAGCGCGAAAGCAAGTCGTGGAATTAGAATGAAGACGTGAAGTAAGTTAGGAGTACAATTACGAATCTTTGTCTGACCCGATAGCTGAGGGATTGCCAAGTGATCGGATGAACCTTGGCTGGAACATGTTCGTTCAATCTGTGGGTTCTGAAATCCGTATGGATGTAAGGATTCTGCAGACTTGATCAAACTGTTGACAATAACCCAGATAGCATCATGCTTCTTCTGAGTTTGCTGAAATCTGGTAACTAAAATCCATGGAGATCTTGTCCCTTTTCGATTCACAATTTCATATTATGAAAACATACCCGTCTGTTGGTGTCCTATCTTAGCCTGTTTGTATAACAGGTATGAAGATATGAACGTAACTGTATCCTGCTTCGTAGAAACTTGATACATGGAAGGTTGCGAAATTCTGAGTCTCTGAATCTAGACTTCTCCTAGCGTAGGATTTTATAGAACACCTAATGTAGTGTCGGGTTCTCTTCTGTACTCATAAGCTGAGTCATGGTAAGATTAACCATAGAATGCCATGTGATTCAGCGTGTCACTGAAATCAAACAGAATTGATAACGGAAAGAATTCCAGGGTAAAATTTCTCTTGTCATAGAATTTGCAACATAATGCAGATATGGTCTTCCTGTTCTTCTCTAGGCTTAGAGGAAATCAGGTTATCCTCAATGAAAACGCTGATGAATTTGTTTAGGAGTTCATGGAAACTCAATTTATTAAGTTCATAATGCGGTTGGAGCATTGATGAGACTAATTCCAAATCATAAATCTGGCATGACCGAGTCGTGCACGAATAGCAGTCATGGACATGTCCTGCTTTTTCACTCGTCACTGTTGGCAGCATGATTGCGAGTTCGATCTTGGAAAAGTGATTAACACCATACGGTTGATTGGACATGTTGTTAATATGTGCAGGAGAATAACGGTCATGAATGGTGATTTGTTTAAGTCGACGGTAGTCGACACATAATCTCATGGTACCATCCTTCTCCTTGAAGGTTCTTCTGGAGTGTAAGGAACAATTTTGGAATAATCCGTTGGTTATGCGTAAAAGGACCTTAGTAGTCGTGTGTTACTGACAGCTAGAAAATTTTAGCAATTCTGGCTAACAAAGCACGTGCTTGAAAAGCATAGATAATTTGTACAGATTTTCCTGATGGAAACCAAGCTGAAAGTATTCAGGAGCCTGAACATTACTGTACATAATTATGAATCATAGCATGGTGTGGTGTTCATAGTACATAATTAGGATAAAATTCATCTCGTGTCTCTCCGAGGAAATGCGTTAGCAGCTTGGGTCTTATCCTTAAGGTGAAGGAAAACCTTCGTATGCGTGGGAATACGAAAGGCGTCCTTCATGGTCATGAATACATGAAATATGGTGAAAGAAATGAAAGTGACATCGGCAACGTGACAGTTCTCACTTATGCGCCGGTAATGGTATTGAAATTCTTGTGGCCTGATTAATACATGGCACAACAACATAGATATACCCTTGGAGGGTACCCTGAATTTCTTAGAAATGTTCCATAATTAGACGTGAGTCATGTGTCTTGACTCGTGTCTTGAGAAATGTGAGCGTGACATATGCCTTGACTGGTATCTTGACATGTGTCCTCAGAAAGTATACGTGAGACATGTGTCTTGACTGATGTCTTGACATGTGTCTCGAGATGTGAAACAGTTAGAACTACAAATATTAGGTTAATATGCCAGAATTTGGCGGATCGGTTGGACTACTGATCATTTGTATGTCTGATCACGTCCGCGGCCAGAGGCTCGGTTACGATTTCTAGGATATTTTCTGTCATGGTAGTGGTTACTATCGTCTTGTCTGTAGGTTCCATGACGGTCATTCTCATGACCGTGACTCATGTAACTATTTAGCTGAGTGGCTGGCTGGTACTGGTTTGCACTCATATGGATGAAATGACAGCCGAACGACGTGTGACATGTAACTATGAATTTGGGACAATGATTGATGGGAATTGTCTGATGGTGAAGCATCTTCTCGTCCAATTGCTTTGCTCCGACGCCTTTGTCTTCGTCTTTTAGAATCTCCAGGTTGTGAACAGCATCAGCATCAGCATCTCGTAGCGTCTCCCAACATCAGCAGCATCAACCTTCAGTGACATCTCCAAGCTATGAGCGGCGTCGACAATCTTGTAGAATATCAGTAAGTGAACATACGCCTGAGATGATTTAGAATCGACTAGCGAATACTCGTGAAGTATTGCAAGTGGAATACACATGGATTAAGGTACATGTAATACACATGAAATACGGTACGTGGGGTACACATGGAATACACATGAAATGATCGGTATGGGCTCGATCATTTGTCCTGATTTAAGGAAAGTAAACCGGTTAAACGGTTAGGAAAACCATCATGATAACCTGGCAGTATTAGCATAGACATCGTTCTGGTTGCATAGAGAAACGCTAAAGTGTGGTTACACAAAATTCAACGATGATTTTCCTGACAGCATGATCAATGAAAACCAACCATGACTATCATGAAAGCATGATTAGAGAAATCTAACAATGTCTTGCAGGACAACGTAAATAACAAAAGAGGCATGAAACATAATCAACATGAAGACGGAATTATCATGAGGAAACATGAAACCATCTATTACGAAGAAGTGTATAACATAATCAGCATGAAACTGAAGTTAACCATGACAGTATGAAGGCATACTTGACATAAAAACATAATAACTTATGATGGGACATGAAAAAAAAATTTTATGCCAATTTAAATCATGAGAAAAATTTTATGCAAGAAAAACAGTGCATGAATGCGTAATGTAGTTTATAAAACCTTTATATGTGCGAGGGAACGCCTATGGGTCGGTTCCAAAACAAAAGACATGGCGAGGGGACGCCTATGGGTCGGTCCCAAAGTTAAAAGTTTCGATAAAAGCACATGCGACTAAATAGGGCCAGTCCTGTACCAACCATTACTTAGTCAAAATTCCTGTAACAGATGACATATGATATAAATGCATGAATGCATGAAACATAATAATTAAAAGTCATTGTCAAAACTTAACAGAAAAAATTTTATGTGAAACTTATAAACTACTGGGGTTCAGTTCACATAATCACAATTCACTAGGAACATCATGCATAGACACTGACACATAACTAAGTATGGATGACGGTTGTTCATTCCATATTAGTAAGACGATACTGGTGAAAACATCATGGTGAAAACAACAAGGTGCTGAAAACGTCATGGCTAAAACAAAAAGGTGCTGAAAACATAATGGTTAAAACAACAACGCGCTGAAACATCAATACGTGGAATAACAATCGTTGGCTTAGGAAGCTCCTGGTGACTACCCACTAGTCACAGGTCGAGTTTTAGAGCCTACAGGTCGAAGCCCTGGCTCTGATACCATAATTGTAACACCCCATTTTGATAAATGGAATGTCACGCGTGATTATGGCGTGTCATCAAAGCATGCAAGGTGATATGTAGTAAAACATACATGACCATAGGGAAAACCGGAATCAAACATCGGTTCCCAAACATAAGCCCAAAACATAAATAAAGGAAATGAACTGAATAAAGACTAAACAAGCATAACTATATGAAGGCAAAAAGGAAAAGAAGTCTCTGGCAGCTTCCATCCTATGTGCGTCCTCCAAATGCTCGAGTCTTGGGTACCTGCCGTGTTGGGACATGGAAAGGAAAGTAACGGCTGAGCAAGACGCTCAGTGCACGGATGTACAATAAAGCATGAAATAGGATAAACATGTAACATATAACAGCGGAAGACTAAGTACTGAGTAAACTGGTTAAGTATCATGAAAACTGGTTTTATAGTTTGAAAAGCCTTATGTTTAACTTGTGAAAACTGTTTTAACATATATATACCATAGCCCATATAGGTCATGAAAAGGTCACGTGCATGAATACCTGG
Source organism: Glebionis coronaria (assembly GCA_025667525.1). Lineage (NCBI taxonomy): Eukaryota > Viridiplantae > Streptophyta > Magnoliopsida > Asterales > Asteraceae > Glebionis > Glebionis coronaria. The sequence continues at coordinate 371,379,787 of CM046876.1, forward strand.
AGGGGTGACCTCATCATGCTGATTAGAGGGGATGCCTCTAATCAATATACTGATTCTGGGTAGGAGGGATCAGCTCCTTGTGAAGGGTGCAAGGCACACACCACATTCACCATGATAAACTGAATAAAACATGTAACTAGGATGCACCCATACGCCCCGACTGATATAATAATATGGCCAAACTGAAAAGGGACGCCACGAGCAATCACTCCGCCGTGGGGAAGTCATAACATCGGTGCCTCCAATGCTATGGTTATGGTACCTCCATAACTAGGTGAAACTGGTCATGCTTGTATATGGCTATAGTTTATGCTAAATTAACATAAGCAGTTCAAAACAATAAAACAAATGCTGGGGAAAACAGTTGGCTGTATACGGGGAAATCCTAATAAGGAAGGAATGTCCATACTGAAAGGACGGGAATCCGTACCTCAAGTCCAGTGAAATGAACGGAAGAAAGACTCCTACTTCTGGATCACTAACGCTACATGAATACACACGTGTATAAGTATCGATTCACTGATTACGTACTGGGTTCTGTGTCTCGTTATAGCTGATTTGGTATGTTTTAGGTCATGGTTCACTGTTTAAAGCCTTAACTGTGTTTATCTTGTATTCTGATTTATCTGATTAAGTATTACTGGTGTTTCATGTATTAATATACTTACTGTATAATAATAAGTAACTTTCCAAAAATAGCAGGTTTCCAAAAATAGAAAGTTTCCAAAAATAGAAAGTTTCCAAAAATAGAAAGTTTCCAAAAATAGAAAGTTACCAAAAATAGAAAGTTTCCAAAAATAGAAAGTTTCCAAAAATAGAAAGTTTCCAAAAATAGAAAGTTTCCAAAAATAGAATTTACTGCCTAAAATAGATTAGTTTCTAAAAATAGAAAGTTTCCAAAAATAGATCAGCTGCCTTAATTAAATAAGTTTCCATGATTAGATTAGCTGCCTGAAATAGATTGATTTCCATATATAGAAGGTTTCCATAATTAGATTAGTTGCCTTATTTAATTAAGTTTCTATAAATAGAAGTTTCCATAATTAGAATTAAGCTGATTTCATAAGCTAACATATAAGTCTAAGTGTTATAAGCTTATTACTTAAGTCATATGATATAGTGTATAGTTTAATTATTATTTCATGTATTTTAATTAAACTATAGGTTAAGCATTTTAATTAAAGTATAACATGTATTAATTAAAATGAAATGAAAATACTTAGGTTAAAATGTGTATTATTATTAATAATAATATAACCTAAGTCATGTCTAAATTAATTAATTATAGGCATGTTTTAATAATTAATTAATTATAACTTATAACATAAAAATACTTAGGTTAAATTAATGTCATGATAAACTAATAATTAAAATAACCTATGTCATGATTTAATTAATATTTCATGTTATTAATTAATTATATCCTAAGTTCATGATTCATAAAAATTAACATGTAACATAGATCATGATTTAACCAACGAACCGTGAACCGGGCATGAAATCGACACCGTACCCCGAACCAAATCGGGGTTCCCCTTGGTTCCTTGCTGCCATGGGACCCACATGAGCCAACCAAGACCAAAAGTGGTCTTGGTGGTGGCGGCAATAGCAAACCAAACCCCCCTCGGGTTTGTTTTGCTAGGCGTCTAAAAACAAACACCCCTTTAAATCAATCTTTGATTTTAATTTATACCAAAACATGTTAGATCAATGATAATTATCATGTTTAAATAAAAAAAAATAATAACATGTTCATAATAAAATTAAAGATTAAAAGAAATGAAAAAGAAAGGTTAAGAAATGATATACCAATACGTGTCTTGAAAGAGGATGAACAAACACGAATACTTGTACAATTATTCAAGATCAAAATCAACAAAACACCCTCCTATGGTGTTGTAAAGGTGGCGGCTAAAAGGGAGAGGAAGAAGGAGGAGGAAAACTTTTAGGGTTTTTATTTATTTCTTAGATTTTGTAAAATGAAACATGATTCCTCCTTTTTCCTTGTTAATAAAATTAATGGGCTAGGCCCTTTTTGCTTCCTAATTTCGTGGCAATGGGGCCCACAAGGGGTAGCCCAAATGTTTTCCGTGTCTAAAATATTATAGTGTGCTCTCGTGTTCGTTCGTGGTTAAACGTGTTCGTGTCTGAAGCGTTTCTGTTTATTTTATTATGTAGTTTATCGTATTCTTAACGCTCGTAATTATATTATATGTATTACGTAATTATTCTAGTTCGTATTTTAAATGGTGATCATGATTTAATTATGTTCACGTGATATATTTATTAACTGTTTATCATGAGGTCGTACGTAATCGATACTTGTCATGTCATACACGTATGCACTTGCTTGATTATTAGCACATGAATGTGATCAATACTACATGAGGTAAGTTTTAATCTAGAACGTACGATCTTAAGGGCACTATTCATGGTAAAAGCATGCGGGTTTTACATAAAGAGATTCCAGGATGCGCGTTATGTATCACCCCCCGAAGCTATGTGGCGAATTTATGGCTTCCCCCTATCTAATATCCATCCCTCTGTTATGTCATTACAAGTTCATCTACCAAATCAGCAGTTGGTTCGGTTCACAGAAGACGATGTACTGACAGACATTCTTAAGAGAGAAAGGGATAAAAGATCAATGTTGACTGCCTTTTTTGAACTGAACAATACAGATCAAGACGCGCGCCAATATTTCTATAAAGACATACCTAGGTACTATACATGGAGTAAGAGTACACACAAGTGGAGCCCTAGAATAAAAGGGAAAATAAGAGGGAGAATGGTTTCTACTAATCCTGCTGAAGGAGAGAGATTCTATCTACGTGTACTATTACAACATGTTAAAGGCCCTACAGGATTTAAATATCTTTACACAGTTAACAACGTATTGTACAATACATTTCATAGAGCGGCACTAGAAAGAGGATTAATAAAGAGTGATAATCACATACATGCTTGTTTACGTGAGTCCTCTGCGTACGAGATGCCTGGACCTCTAAGAAGACTATTCGCAACTCTTTTAATCTTTTGTGAACCAGGAGATGTTAGAAAGTTATGGGATGACCATTACGAATCTCTTTCAGAAGACTACAGTTAGATTGTACAAGTGCAGAGCGGGTTCAAAATATGGTCCTAACGGACATATCGGCAATCCTGCAATCCATGGGTAGGAGACTTGCTGATTTCGATCTTCCTACCATCACTGCAGATGTACGTGCATATGCATATGGATGTCGTGAAGTACACGAGGAAAGCTTGATTGTTGTACAAGATGAAGATATACTTGCTCGACATTCGCTCAATACTGACCAAAAATTAGCATATGATACCATAATGAGACATGTTGATGACGATTCTTCGGGCGTGTCTTTTATTGATGGACCTGGAGGAACTGGTAAAACATTCTTGTATAAAGCTTTACTTGCCACTGTTCGTTCTCGTGGACTTATTGCACTTGCCACCGCTTCATCAGGAGCTGCTGCAAATAACATGACTGGGGGGAGAACTGCTCATTCGCGATTTAAGATTCCCATCAATCTTACTACAAACTCAATATGCACCGTCAAAAAACAAAGTGGCCTTGCTAAACTACTTTCTCAAGCAAAGTTAATAATATGGGATGAAGCATCAATGGCTAAAAGACAAGCTGTGGAGGCGGTAGATCGAACTATGCGAGACACTACCGGGGTAAAACTTCCTTTCGGTGGCTAAAATAATGGTTTTGGGAGGGGACTTTAGACAAGTTTTACCGGTCGTAAGACGTGGAACCCGAGCCCAAATTGTAGATTCAAGTCTACGAATGTCACCGCTTTGGTCTATAATTAAAAAAATGCGGTTAACCATAAACATGCAGGCTCGAACAGACCCATGGTTTTCAAACTTCCTATTACGAGTCGGTGACGGAGTTGAAGAGTTCATCGATGAAAACTACATACGTATACCCGATGACATGACAATTCCATACACTACCGAGGCTGCCTCAAAGGATGCATTGATCAATGAAATATTTCCTTCCTTTGCTAACAACGTTCATACATCTGCTGATATAGTTTCAAGAGCAATATTATCAACTAAAAATGAACACGTTGACGGCATTAATAACCTGTTGATAGATAGACTTCCTGGGGAAGAAAAGGTTTACTATAGTTTTGATGATGCGGAAGACGACCCACAAAACTTTTATCCTCTTGAATTCTTAAACTCTCTCAACGTGAGCGGATTGCCACCACATTACTTGCGTTTGAAAATTGGATGCCCGATTATTCTTTTAAGGAATCTCGATCCGGCAAATGGATTATGTAATGGCACGAGGTTGATATGCAAACGCTTTGATCCTAATGTCATCGATGCTGAAATTGCTGTCGGGCAGCATGCTGGAGTTAGAGTGCTCTTGCCAGGAATTCCTCTAGCTCCATCAGAAGAAGATATGTTCCCTTTCAAGCTAAAGAGAACCCAATTCCCTATCCGCCTTTCCTTTGCGATGACCATCAATAAAGCTCAGGGGCAAACAATCCCAAATGTGGGTGTGTATTTGCCTGACTCTATTTTCTCCCATGGCCAACTTTATGTAGCATTGTCTAGAGGGATATCACGTTCAACAACCAAGGTTTTAGTGAAACCAGTCAAGCAGTTTTCCGAAGAAGGAGTGTACACCTCAAATGTTGTATACCCAGAAGTTTTGCGCGACGATTAACGATCGTTACATTTTATCGTTTTTTATTGTTTCACGTTTAGTTTTAATAACTGATTTTAATATCTTGTTTGGTATTGGATATTTTATTTAAAGTTGAATTATCACATGTTACAACACTTTGCAATTATACTTTGATCTTACCACGATGTAGCGTTTCGTTAATTATCTGCCGCCAGGCAATTCTGCCGCTATGCGCGGGTACTCGCCTAGTACCCTATAAAGGGTGTATCCTAATTGTTGAATGTTGAAAAAATCCTTAATTAAGAAAATGTTGAAAAACATGCTAACTAAGGAAATGTTAAAAACATAAATGCCCTTTAATCTTCAAATGGTATTGTTGAAATGTTGAAATTATTATTGATTATCTGTGGAAATGTTGAAAACAAGCTACTATGAAAATGCAAATACGTTGAAAATTTTAATTCAATTAAAAGTTGAAACTTTCATTAGATGAAACGTGAAATTATTTTATGTAAGAATGATAATAAACGCTTTATGCGGGAAATTATTTTATGCATGAAGCTATTTTATGCAAAAACTGTTTTATACGGGAAGCTATGGAAAATATGAGCTGGATCAATTGAACTGGATGGAACTATTCAAGGAAAGAATTGTACATAATGCATTGATTTTACATGGCTGGATGTTTAATGTCAAACCTTCCAAAAATCATTTGAACTTTATATTCAAAACCACAAGAGGTTGGATGATGCAATCAGTTATAATTTCCTCGTACGCTTTCTTAATCAGTTTCAAATCACCGATTCATGTTTGTTATCCTCTCTTTTTTGACGACTAAATTTAGAGGTGTGCTACATTTTTGAACATTTATTTAGAAGCCATATACATTATATGTGATTTGGTGTCTTTTTTTCAGTTGTGGTAAGAATGTTCGACAGAAAAGGTGTTTCTGTTGAGGTAATCACTTATCAACTTCTTTTTCTTTAACGCTGTTTTGGTTTTTGGTTAACATCTTACACTCTTTTTTCTCATCTTTGTACTAATGTTGCAAGCGTCATGTTGGGTTCAAATTCTAAGGACGATAAATATGAGGAAGCTTGAAGGTTTCTATATCGAGTGACGAGGAATAATTGTCTCAAGTTGTTAACGATGCGGTTTTCTTTATGTTACACATGAGAATGGTGATGACGACGATGACAAGATTAAGCAAACAAAAGTGAAAGGTGATGATGAATTACATGAAAAAAAGTCTCAAACTGCTATGAAGATTTTCTTGTTTTTTTATGATATCACGCACTTTATTACTTTCACATTATATGCTCTTCTCAATAAAAAACAAAGTTTTTAATTGTTTTGGTCTTTTGTTAAGATTCTATATATTTAATCTCTTAATCATCAAAATAATGTATTTGAACACTTCATAACAGGGTTTGCTACATGTTTGCGCCCTAGCTAAATATTTATGTTGTGTCATTTAATAAATGGATATCTCGATTTTTTATTTTTACTCATTCATCTTACATAACATCTTGCATCTTTTCATGGCATTTATTTATCTTACATCTTGCATCTTTTTTACTCATTCATCTTACATTACCCCGTTCTAAAAACTGTTTTTGAAGGTTTCTTTTACGTGATGTTGTGGATTGCATGGACGTTTCGAAATCAAGGTCTTTTTGGTACTACTCACCCGCGTCTTGAGTTTCTTTTTGATGAGATTTTTTTAATGTCTTACGCTTAGTGTTCGAGTAAATGTAAAAGTAGATTTAATTGGATTCTTTGGCTGAAATGTCCTAGCTCTTTAACTTTGTAATATTTTTAATTTTTTACTAGCTTTTATTAATGCAATTACCGTTAAAAGAAACATCTTGCATCTTTTATTGAAATGGTATCTAAAGAATCTGACATCTATGAATATGATCATACATCTATTATCTATGTACATCTTGTCCCTTTTCAATAGTGATAATATTTTTTTGAACGGTAATTTTTTACAACTCACACAAACTATCTCACAAATTTTATCTCACATGTCTCCACCGAGACTTGAACCCACGACCTCTAGGTTAAAGGGTCACTCACATACTGTTGGGCCAAGAGGCCTTTGATTCAGTATTTTGGAATCTAAATTAATATTTGCATACGCATCATCTACGAATCTTGAATCTTTCAGTGATGAGGTACCTCACAATTCCTTCATTTGTTTGTTAATACTCCTTGTGTCCCTAAATAAATGTCCATTTTGATTTTTTTTGTATTTCTTATTCAACTTTAACCGTAAATATTTATATTTGTATTATATACTCCACTCTATGCAAAATATTATCGATGAAATTGAGTTTTAAATGAATGTTTCATTGATATACTTTTCATCAAGTATTATGTAACACAAAAAAACAATATTTATAGTCAAAATTGAACAAGAAATACCGCATAAAGTCAAAGTGGACATTTATTTAAGGACGGAGAGAGTAGTAAGGAAGATAGGCGATATTGGGTGCCTCCAAATTTTCCCGACACACTTTCATCCATTGTATTTCCTAGAATTTTGGCGAAATAAAAAAGTAACACACAAGTAAGGCTGAACATAGCAGACTTAACCGGATCAAAAAATCGAACCGGACCGACTAGAACCAGAACTGGAACGGACTGAGGACTGAAACGGAACGAACCGACCCAGACCGGATCATTTCGGTCTGGTCTCGGTCCGGAGTTTTAGACCATTTCGTTTCTTGGTTAGATCCTATCTGATCTTGTCTGAGCCTGATGCTCAGCTCTACACACAAGTAGTTAATAATAATAGGGAAGCCGGATACATTTGACATCATAAAAAAATCGAACCACATAGTTCTTTTTAAGTGATCAAATATCTTTGTCTTCTTTGCAAGTAAACTTTCATATAAAAATGATTAGATACCAACCATAGATTACCGAGGATGGAGGAGGCATGTTCTCCAGGCAGTATGAGAATTTGTTGAGCCGACATGGTGACTCTTTAGACTACACATGCAATATAAAAAAGTTTACAACATTGCTATGATTACATATAGCAACAGAAAAGTGTTAAGAGATTTTGGCCTTCCTATCGAATGTGTATTAAGAACATTAACTAATTATTAGATTACTTTTGGTATTGTATAGCAACACAAAAATGCAAAGAATTCTTGCTAATATATAAGTTATTCATATCTTTTAGCTATTTACTTGTGCCTGTATCATTTCGTTCATTTTTTGTGTATCCTAGGATACTCGAGTTTTGACCACCATGTCATGAGTTTGATCACTTGATCAACTCAGTCGAAATGTCGGATTACTGGTTTGACCACCGATTCAATTACCATATCGTTAACTATATGCAGCTACTAGACAATTCTGCCGGTATGCGCGGGTACTCGTCTAGTCTCTTGAAATAAGTCAAAAATTTATAAATCATAGGATTCTTAATACGGTAGGTTGAAGGATACCGTGATATTTGATATTTTGAATATATCTTGCATGTATTAAGTTGGAGACGTGTGACATAGATGGCAACTGCGATACATTCTTTTCTGGTGCTTTAGCCTCGTGTACTTCTCTACTATTATTTGGAAACCAGTATCTTTTAGTATTATTTTTACTTAAGAAATTATGAATAGATTAATTCTATTTATATTTTAAAATTTTATAATGTTATATTTATCTAACCAAAATTCAAAATTTTATTCAAAAAAAATAAAATCAAAATAACATATACACTCACTTCAATCATGAAATTTGTCATATTTATTTATTTTAGTCATGCACCACGCATTGCATGATAACAGTGTAATCTTTTTCTTTGTAAAGCAAAAACTTACAGTAGGGACTTTTTCAAAAGATTATTTCTTTAGCAAGAAATAATCATTTGATTTATTCCTTTAAAAAGTGTAAATTTTCCTTAATTTAGTAACAAATGGGTAATTTTTGTTTTTAGGTTTAATGAAAGTAAAAACTCGGGAAAAAATGAACGTGTCAAAAAGGAAAAGAACAAAACATACAGAAAAATCGGGCTGAAAAGTATAAAACTTTAGGGTTAAAACTATCGTTTATAAACGATAGGGATGTATATCGCAATTTTGAATCTTAAATCCCCACTCGACGTTTGTATGAATTACCCATGAACAGATATAACATCAAAAACAACAAAAACCAATCAATCAACGAGATAAATACAATTTAATATTGTAACTTGGTAAGATTTTCAAATCCATGTATTTAATTTAATTTTCAATTACAATGATTAAAAAAAATTCGATTTACGTTCACGTGTTGTTCCTATAAACCCTAAAACGAAAATTGGGGTTTTTGAAAATAAATTGATCTAAATATGTTTGAGTTCTAATTGTTTTGTTTCTGAAGATAACTTTGATACTTTTCATATGGATCCATGAAAGCTTAACTAAAGACCTTAATTTGATGTATCAATTTTGTAATTGATTTCATAGGTATGATTAATTTTATTGTCTCTTCTCTAAATACTGTTGTTGTTGGTTAATTATTAAGGTAATAAATTATGTTATTTACGCTTTTTGAGCTTACGCAGTTGTATCAATGTTTGGTTATGATTTAACTGATATAAGGTGATTTTTTTTATTATGTCCAAGTCATGATTTTGAAACCAGAGTCACAAATCATAGCCATTAGTTTTAAAGTGTTCAAAATTTTGATTGAGAATTTTTGTTGGGATGTACCAGTTTGATTTAAAAGGTATTGTTAATTTTGTAGTTTTTTATTTATGTTAGTTCAATTAATCAATTATAAACATCAGGGTTTTTGTTCGGTAAGCTTTCTTTGTAACATGATCATTTCTTAAAACCATCTATTCTTATTAGCTTGGATTTGTTGAACTTATTTTAGTTCTAGAATTCTAACAGTTCTATAAAGATTTATTGATTATTGTTTATTTAGGATTTAAGTAATACAAATTACTTGAGCGATAATCTAACCTGCTGAGAAAGCTGGTTAAAAAGAGCTTTTCAGTAATTAATCCTAATCTTGCTAAAAAACAAGTTTATGAATTCATTGTTGACGAAGATTTCATAATTCAGCCAAATGCTTATTTTGAGGTGTGTATACATCTTAATTTGCGTCTGATATTCTTAATTATGTTTCTTTGAAATCTTCCGGTATCTCTTGAGACTATTGATGCCTTTTTTGAAACATACATAGTCCTCACAACCAGCAATCGAAAATTATGAATCTTCTGCTATCTCCTATTCAAATTTTTGTTACTCCTTTCACACTGATTACTTTCAAGCAGATACAACTTGCTCTAATGCCTTCGTCTTTCAGGGATACAACTTGCTCCAATACCTGATTCACTTGTGAAGATATAGACATGCTTGCGTAAAAGAACTGTCGGCCATATAGAAGGAGGAAATGTCATAGGTTAAGCGTGTAGGAAACATGTGTAAAAAATATTTCTGCTTTTTTGGTCTCTTCTTAGAATGGTCGAGCCGCAGCTTCAAGTGCGTTCCTAATTAGTGTTTGTAACTTGGTGGAGTGTGGATATAAAAGTGGGAATAGTAGCTCGAACTCTGCCTTGCATATTTTAAATCTCATACATGCTTCCTTGGTATAGTTTTTGAAAGTTCATTAAATAGCCACGAAAGCGGCCTTTTCATGGTGTAAAAGAGTTGTTTTTGTCAGATCATTAGGATTGGGAGAGTGCACATACAATCCATGGAAATTGTATTGTCAATTCATTTAAGAATTATACCAAGCTGGAGAATGTGGGCACGAGGATTATTTTTGTCGGTTTAAGCATGAAGTTGCTACGGGTGGTTTTACTTATAATCCTGTTGTTGTGTGAGTATAATCTTTAACTTTGTTTCTATGTTTTCAACTTTATCATACAGATTAATAGGTGTTTTTTGCTCTGAAAATGAAGGTACTGCAAGTGTGAAAATTACTAGATAACGTTAATTAGATCTACTCAGGTATCCCTCTAATTTTCAGTTATATATTCTTCAATGTGTCTATGTTGGATGTGCATCTTACAATATGATAGTGATCCTGTAACCACATGTAGAAGTAACCTATTAGTCAGTTACAAGATGCAGATCCAAACGCTCCCATAATCCCATTTTTTTGAAATCATTCATTGTTATATCAAAGTTGTTTTCATGTGAGTGTTGTTGGTTTATGTTTTTAAAGAACCAGAAAATTTCAACAAAATTACTAGAGCTACTTTAAGATGTTTCCAGGAAGTTTAAATCAAAGGTTGATAACTTAAACGTGGTTACTTGGAATTGATGGTTATAGTTACAAAATGGAAAAAGTAATTGTGAGTGTGATAAGTGTGATCCTTAACCACTAGAAATTTGCATCTATTTAGTTATAAACGGGTCAAAATAGTGGTATGCTTATTTATGGCGGGTCGAAAGTGAATCAAATAAGTTTTAAATAAAGCAATTATTTCAAATGGGTCTAACAGCCAAATACTGTAATAATGTATTTTGGATTTATACCAAATTTTAACAATGGTAAAAAAAATGTTTCGGGCAAACGTATTAAATTGGGTACTCAGGTGTCTGCCAAATTTCATGTGTTTCTTATCGTTATATTAATCATTTTTATTTTATAAATATTTATTGTTGGATCATATGTCGAGGTTTATCGTGATGATAGGCATGGAAAAGTAAGTATACTATTTATAATGCTTTGTCGAGGTTTATTAATATCGTCGAGGTTTAGCATGATTACATATATCGTTTCAATAATCGTTAGAAGGTTTATAAATAAACTCTATGTCACAAGTCTAAATTTCCCAAAGGTTTTGAGTCATAGAAATAACATCATCTTTTCACCTTTATAGCTTTTATGCATGTGTATATCTTCAATATTAACGCTTAAATTTTTAGATGGTTGCTGAATGAAAATCTGTAGATTGAGATTTAAATTTAAATCAACTGGGATGTTCAAAAGTGAAGTATAATCGTTCTTTTCTTATTGTCACAATAAACAAGTTAACCACATGTTTTTTTACATATTCTTAAAGTAAGGAAATAAGACATACTACTATACAAACTTACAAATGTGCTGGGTGCAAATAAAATGTGGCAGTTTGAATCCATTTATCAAGATTGGTTAGTTTTGTTTATCTTTAAGGACTCAAATAGCAAAGACAGACATGTATTTTTATATGCAAGATCTCATATTAATTAGTTTTCCATAACACAAGTAAAGTGTTTTGATGAAGAACTATGAATGCATGATATAACTTGGCGTCTCTTTTGGATGACACTATTACAGGTTCGCAAGATTGAGACGCGAATAACACTCTGCTATTAGTGAAGACTGCTGGTCAAAATGGGTCGGCTTGGGTTAGGCAGACCCACTAACACTATAGTATAACTTAAGTTTATCTTCAACGTATTTTATCCGTTTTAATATTTTTAATAAGTTCGACTTCTTTAATTTTTGGAAAACTCATACGCAGAAGAAAGAGACATTGTTGAAATCCTTCTAAAAGAAGGAGGTGGAACAAGAACACGTGAAAGAAAGAATGAATATTTAGATACAAAGTGTCGTGTTTGATCACTTTGTGATCGTTGTACTTAATAATTTTTATGGATGATTGTGTTATGTTTTGTGCTTTGTGAGTGACTAATTTAGGTTCTGGAAGTGTTATGTATCATTTTTTTAAAGTTGTTTGTACTTGATTGAACTTCTTGAGTTTTTGGAAAGTACGAGTGGAAGTCGAATAATCCTTAAAATTTAGTTAGCACACGCAGTTTTAAATGATGATGGTATTATCAAAAGGTTTATTGTGTTTGTGAAATATATTGATCGTTTCACAAAGGTGATTAAAACCATTCTTGCATTAGAATGTGTGCTTCATGTTTTGGATTAAGCTGGAGTATGGTGGCAGTTCTTATTTGTTTTACTTCTTTTGGACTTATATTAGTAGTGTATGTACTGGTACTTATTTCCTGATTTCCCTTTTGAGCATGTTTCCAAAACATGTTTTGGGCATGTCATTTGGGATTGCTTATATGGGCTTATCTAAATAAGTTTTTTTTGTAAGTCTTGAGTAATATATTTGCCAGGGATGGTCCCTTTTTCCCAAAAAAAAAGTATCAGGAATAGTGAAATACCAAACCCAACCTCATTTGCAGGAACCATCACAATCTCTATTGTGTTAACCTTTTATCAGTTTAGATGTGGATCCTTGTGCTTAATAAGTACAGAGTAAATAACACGTCAAATCAACATAGATGGTAAGTTCAACCCAACCATATAAAAATGGGTCAGTTTGGGTTTTTCTTTAAAAAATGGGTTAACCGTAGAAACTTTATGTTACTACCAGGTATATTGATGCGCGCTTAAAATGCTTGTGATTTGTTAATTTGCTTTAACATAATGTCATCAATGGCAAGTTATATCGTCTGTTTTTTAGTCGATAGTAGTAATTTTTTTTATGTAAAAACTTCGTGTGTGCACGGGTATTATAACTAGTTTAATTTAAAATAAAATAATTAACAAATACGTAACATCATTCTAATTACGGTTTAAAACCACTAACAAAATATGAAAACATGTGAACATTTGGACTGTCAAGTCACCAAATACATGTGTACTGTTTTCAATGTAATTCTTGTTTTCAGTTATACTATTTCTAACGTCTCATTTATTTTTAATATTTTTATTTATTTTGTATGAATAAAAATATACTAATGAAAATAATACAAATAAAAATATATAGAATTCAATTTATCAATATATTTTAAATTAAGATTATATAACATAAATTTAAATATTTAAAAAAATAAAAATAAAAAGTCAATGAGAAAAATCAAAATGAATGGAAGAAGTATATAAACATTTTCCAAGTTGAGGTTTATAGCTGAATTGTTGCGAAGGCGTCGAACTGAGAGATCATAACCAACTTAAAAAAAATAAAAGTTTTACTTCAAAAAATAAAAGTTTTACTATTAATTAATTAATTAAAAATTTATAATATTTATAATAATATTTTTAAGTTAACGTAATACGTTAAACCGAATTATAGTATCCATCTATCTTTAAAGGCGGATAACTAATTTCAAATAACTCAAATGTGAACAATAAATTTGACAAAAGATAACAAGTGAGTTGAGATTAATGTAAATACTTTTTGTAGCATAAATTATATCAACGAATCATATTCATAACCAACTTATCATATTTCTTTTAGAGTCCGGTTATTTAAGATACCTTGTATCATTTGGATACAAGGAGACAAATCTGGGCCACTCATCCACTTAAATCCAACGATCCACGTTTAAACAAAAAAAAAAGCGGAGGGGTAGTTACGTCATTTCAGTACCCCGCCCAAACGCTAACCCCCTCTTTTCGCTACATTCAACCGTCATTTTTCATTTCCAACTAAAACTCACACACACACAAAAAACACACAGTGAAACACACACACACACACATAAATACGATGAAAGGGAAGCCGAAAAACGAGCCATCTTCCAAAAAACCGGATCAAAGGACGGTAAAAACAAGGCAAAAAGGTATAAAATCACAGATCCATCCTTTTTCTATGCTTTTTTAGTTTTTTAAATGCTTTTTAAGCTTTTTCTAGGCTTTTTCTGAGCTTTTTCTCTGTTTTTTATACTTTTAATCTATATGCATTATTCTTCTATGCTTTTTAGCTAAATGTATGATGAATATAGTATATCTATGAAAAGAAACATCATTTGATACTTTTAAGCGAGTTTTGTGTTTAAATATAGATTGCATGTGAATATAAGCATCTCGGTTAAAAAAATGAACAGAATAGATTTAAAAAAGTTGAGCAAAAATGGTTTCCTAGACTGATAGGACATATATGATAAAAAAGTATAACATATATGATAAAACCTTATCATATATGATGAGTGAAAATACAATAAAAAGCAGTAGGATTAGAACATATATGATAGTTTTAAGCGAGTTTTCCATATGATAGTAGATTAAAAAGTAAACAGAATAGATTTAAAAAGGTTGAGCAAAAATGGTTTCCTAGACTGATAAAACATATATGATAAAACCTTATTATATATGATAAAACCTTATCATATGTGATGAGTGAAAATACAATCAAAAGCAGTAGGATTAGAACATATATGATATTATATTGCTTGCATCATTTGATAGTTTTAAGCGAGTTTTGCATTTAAATATTGCTTGTATGTGGATATAAACATCTCGGTTGAGCAAAAATGGTTTCCTAGACTGATAAAATATATATGATAAAACCTTATCATATATGATAAAACCTTATCATATGTGATGAGTGAAAATACAATCAAAAACAGTAGGTTTAGAACATATATGATATTATCTTAACATATATGATACATCAAATTTGATAGTTAAAAAATGAGACATCATATTTGATAGAATCTTATCATATATAATTCATCATATTTCATAAGTTATGCAACATATAAAGCTTTAAACAGATGTAATTTTGTCTAACTTTGCGCTTTTATTGCAGATGAACAACCTACAAAAAACAAGGATGACGTGACAGAAGAACCACCTAAAAGAAACTTAGGTAAAATTGATGTGACTCAAAAAAAGCAAAAAAAAAATACAAAAAAGTAAAAATAAGTATCATATGTGATAAGTTTTTTTATCAGCAGTTACTATAAAGATGATGAAAGAAAAAGCTGCAGCGCTTGAAAGAGCAAGACAAAGCAAGGAGAAGGGCAAAGGTGTCACTGAAGCTGTCACTCAAACAAAGGCCAAGGGAAAAGCTGTTGAAACAAAGGGCAAAGGAAAAACGGCTGCGAAAACGAAGAAAGCTAAAAAGCCATTAGAGAGTACAGAAGGTAAGAAAAATATACTACGTATCATATTATTTCATTAGGAAAAAACATACAATACTGAACATCTCTTTGCTTTGTAAAAAATGTAGAAGAAAGTGGTATGGAAGAAGATGATGTTTCAGAAGACGAGAGAATTAGCAGTAGGGAAGAATACATCGAAACACAAAGTGACAAAGAAGAAAGCGACTCTGAACAACCCGAAGATGCAGAAGATGAAGAAGAGACAGATGGAGAAGAAGAGCCAGAGGGTGAAGACGAAAGTAACGAGGAGAATGATGAAGATGATGAAGATGAAGAACAAGAATCTGAGAAAGAAGAGACAGTGAAATATTTTATAAAGAAAATAACAAAGATACGCTTCATCAACCCTTCAGAAACAAAAAGGAAGGATAAAAAGGATGTAAAGAGAAAATTGGAAGAAAGAGAGGAAGCAAAACGTCCAAACAAAAGGACAAAAAGACAGAAAAAGACCTACAGTGGAGGTATAAAGAAAACAGGGAAGAAAGGAACACCTCCAATGGAGGAATCAAACGAAGAAGATGAGCAGATGGATGATAAGAATGAGACTAAAGATGAAGAGGAGGAGGTACATGAACATGAAGTTGATACATCAAAAATGCTAGTTCATAAAGGCTCTCCGATGAAAGGCATCAAGTAAAAAAAAATGAAACAGAAGGAGGTGATGAAGACTACCAGATGGTTGTGGTAAAAGCAAAAAAGGGTAGAGGGCCGACGAAAAAAAAGCAAGAGAATGTATACAAAACAGTGATGACAAGATGCTCGCCCAAATCAATGTATGAAGCCACTATGGGATTGTCAAACGAAAGAAAAAAGGTTCTTAAGGATATCGGTTTCGAAAGATACATCGAGTTTCCAATAGAGGAACTATCTTCACATCTACTGTACTTTGTTGTCGAGAAGTTCCATCCTCAGAGCATGGAACTAAGACTTCAAAAGGGATCAATTAAAATAACAAGAGAGAAGGTGCATGATATGATTGGTGTTCAAGATGGAACAATCTCACTTGATGAACTGCAAGAACAAGAAAAAGATGATCGTTTCATGAAACAGTGGATGAATCAGTTCAATGGAAAACCAACAGCAGCAGCCATCTCGAAAAAGATACAGAAGACTAGTGAGGCAGATTTCACGTTTATCATGAACTTTCTAATGCTCTTTGGATGCACAATGGGTGGAGTAGACAATGGAGGCAAGCTTTCCCTCAAGATACTGAAAAGGATAAGAGAGGAGGACACCATAAGAGACATAGACTGGTCCTCCTACGTGATTGAATGCCTGAAGAAAAGTAAGAACAGATGGAGTGAACCAGGTGGAAAAACTTAGTACTATGGCCCAGCTACATTCTTGTCTGTAAGTACAACTTTCGTTTTACTTTTCTTTTTTTATATAAACAACTTAATTTCTTTGTTTTCATTGCATTGACAACAAATTCTGTTGCATTTTCCAGCTGCTTTACTTGGACTCAACATACTTCCTAGATGTAGCCGTGATGCGTCGAAGACCAGTAATAAGAAGCTGGAACTCTCGGCTGATCAAGAACAGAATACATGAAGAAATGATCAATGAGTGCTTGGGAAAGCTAGAGCATCATCATGAGTACAAGGAAGAAGATGTCCACATGGGAATCGACCAATACAAACACAACGACTTCTATCTAGAACCAATAAAAGACAGGAAACAAAAAACACTAGAGGTAAAACAAAAAACTATGATTTTCATATATGATAGTATGAACTATCATAAATGATATGATAAAGTATCATATATGAAAGATACTAATACACTAACAACATACTTTTTTCTATGCAGGAGTTTGTTGAAAAAAGTATCGATCGATTTGGAGAGATATATAACGCAAGGAGAGTGCTTGCTGAAACACTTGGAGAAGGACTTAGAAAGTTTGAAAATGATGACACATTGCTTGGTCTATGCAAAGAATACCGGGTGGTATTCAAGAGAAACAAGGACGATGGGCTTGATGTGGATTTCATAGAGTGAGAGCAAACCTCCACGGATGATGGGAAAAGAAAAGATGCTCCTATTTCAGAAAAACAGCCGGTTACTCTTGAAAATATACAAACTGAGGATGAGGAATCTGCTCAAAAAGAAAAAGATAAAGAAAAGCAAGGTGCAAATGAGCAACTGGTCAACGAAGCAGGGTTGGTTAACCAACCAAAATCAGCTAAAGAAGCAGCGATGTTGGCAGATGTTCATGAGACTGTTTACACAGACGAGCCATTGTCCGGGGAGTTTGAAAACGACCCAAAGTTTGATGAATACCTGGACAGGTATTGCATGGAGTTGGAACGCCAAGCAATTGAAAGCCAAAAAAAGAAGCTTGAGGAAGACGAGATGGCGAAAAGGAAAACAAGAGGGACGAGGCAACCAAAGTCTCTCAAATCAACACCATCTTTCATCCAAATCACAAAAACGCGTGAAACAACACCTAAGCAGATAGTGATGATGGTAGAAGAAGATGATGCTGCAAAAGTACAAAAGAGGCCATCCCACTTGCTCCTTTCAAACTACATAAACAAGAAAGCACCAGCACAGGGAAAGCACACTGTAGCAGAGTTGATGATATGCGAGAGTTTGTTCTCGATGACTAATGACGGCCTGTAAGTAAAAGCTAAAACACTAACAAACTAATTATCATTAAAGTAGGATCATATATATATGATAAAAAGTAACTGAACTATGTTTGCAGGGATTTCATATTCGAGTCAGCGGACCATAATTATGCTTGCATGAGGGACAACATGCAGACAATGGCTCCGGGTGGTAGATGCACCTGTCATCGACACCTACTCAAAAGTTCTAAACTTTGAAGAACACACACGCACATGAGGAAGAAAGAAGAAACAGTACTTCATGTCAACTATGATTGTAAGTACATCTTACATCATATATGTTTTTTAAAACAAAATTACGTCCAGAAACTAAAAAAAAATATCTTGTTGGTTATGCAATACAGACAGCAAAAATGTTTGATTGGAAGCTGCCAAACGGACAGTATGACGTCCAGAAGCAGTTTTAAAAATTTGAAGAAAACATGAGAACCTCCATGGGAGAAGATGAGGACTTGTTGAAGTTGAAGAGTGTAAATCTGGTAAACACTTGACTAACATATATGATAAAAAAAGTATAACATATATGATAAAACCTTATCATATATGATGAGTGACATGCAATCAAAAGCAGTAGGATTAGAACATATATGATATTACAGTTTACAATAGATTCAAAAAAATATAACTTATAAAAACTCTGCAGGTGTTCTTCCCTGTCATCTCTCACCAGCACTACTACTTGGTTGTCTTTAACCTCATCAACGGCACTGTGTCAATCATCAACAACTCAAAAGTCACCAGCACATACGAAAGCAAGTACCAGAAGTATTGTGACCTACTGGTAAGTCACTAAATACATAAATAAACTAAAAAAACATGAACATCTGTGCATTTCAAAAGCATCTAAAAAAATAACACACCAAAGAATATGATAAACTTGGGGCTTGTTTTGCAGATGAAAATGTTTATGATGTATATGGAGAGCGTCCAACACAAGATGACGAAAAAACTCAGGAAGCATACAATCATTAGACCAAAGTGGGGAACAATGCACAACGACGTCGATTGTGGGGCGTTTGTAATGATGCACATGGAGCATTATGAGGGAGAAAGTGCAAAAGGTTGGGTTTTAGACTTCCCGAGTGATTTAGATGAGCAAAGAAAGGAAATACTAAAGCTAAGGTTCAGGATCGCTGCAAAGATATTATCACACGAGAAGAACACCAAGAGGCAGCAGGTAACCGATGAAGCTTATGAATTTGCAAGAACCCACCAGATGCAACCAGCCAAGACAAAGGTTATCAAAGAGGCAATCAAAAAAAGAAAGGAGTATCAAGACAGAGATGTCGCCAAGAGCACCATCCGAAGAAAAAAAGACAAAAAGACAATACAGTTTAAGACTTTTATTTTTAATTTGGTCTGTAATAATTAAGATTTTTGTTTAAGACTTTCGCTTTGCTTAGCCTATCCTCTAGGAAAGGGGTACGCGACATGCAGGAGAACCCATGGTGGGTTGCTCCAAACTTGGGGTCAACTAGTCGTAGATCATGGATCGGTTAATAGGCATCCATTAGTCCGACTACCCCGAGTCATGGCGCCTACCTTAATAAGCTTTAACCCTTAACCCACTGGAACATTAGGCTAGGCAAAGAGATTAGTGAACCGATTTAGATTAGAAGCAGTTAGATGACTTATCCAATCGGAAAAGGAGTACGCGACATGCAAGAGAACCCATGATGGGTTGCTCTAAGCTTGTGGTCAACTAGTCGTAGATCGTAAATCGGTTAATAGGAATCCATTAGTTTGACTACCCCTGAGTCATGTCGCCTACACTTGACGTACCATTGGAAAACATTTGGATAGAATCGTAGGGAAGACAAGTTGCTGGCGGTAAAGTAGGATGTACCGCATTTTGTGGATTCAACTTATTTTAACTTGTAACTCGTTGAATTTTCTATTATGAAATGGAAGTAAGATGAATATTTTGTTTCATATGTATTGTTCTTGTATTAAATTTCTAGAGAATAGAAGGATATTGAAAAACATGTAAACCGTTACAAACAAAACTATCATATATGAAACATTAGTTTCATATATGATAGTCCAAAAAAAACTTGTAAAAACACACTTGCTCTAGAAACGAAATTCTAGAAAGAAGTAACATTAGTATCATAAAAACTATCATATATGATACATACGTATCATATATGTTGTGTTGACAACTTAACATATATGATACATTAGTATCATATCTGATAGTCTAAAAAAAACTTGTAAACTGACAAAAGCAAACAAACTAAAAAAAACTAAAGGTAAACACAACTTAACATATATGATACATACATATCATATATGATGTGTTGACAACTTAACATATATGATACATTAGTATCATATCTGATAGTCCAAAAAAAACTTGTAAACTGACAAAAGCAAACAAACTAAAAAAAACTAAGGGATTAAACACAACTTCTCGTGACTCATTGACATATGATTATCCAAAAAACATAGAGTATCAAAAACAACTTCTCATGAATCAAAGTGATCAAGACAAAATAGCATCATACATCATAATGACATGTTCAGAAACTGCAAACAGTAAAATAAAATGGGAAAAAAATCCTAAAACAAACACTTTTCTTCTATTCAACTTCATCCACTCGTACTTGCATCTGCAACAGGTGGATCCTCGACAACGACTTCCTCCAATCGCTTAGCAGTGCAAGTCCTCTTGTTATGATCAGTACCTCCGCACACCGAACATGAATTCTTGTTCTTCTTGCTTTTCTCAATAGCTTTCTCTTTTCCACCTTTAATACACCGCTTTAGACGTCCTGGACGACCTCTAGGGCTTGCAACACCTGGATTATCAACCAAACGTACGGGCGGCTGAGAGACACCAACAAGCTGCTCCAAACAGTCAGCCTTCCTCTTAGATGGGGGATTCGGGCAATCCGCTTCAACATCTATCTTCAGCTGCTTCAACTTCTTAACAAAAGCACCCAACCTAGGCTCGTCTTTGCGCAACAAATGCACATAGTGATCAACAATAGATGTCGCCTTGCTCGCATAATTCTCGACAACAACATTCTTCTCCCTATACCTATTCCTCTTGTTCCTCAACGAAGCAGGGATGAGATTCTTGGTCCAACGCCTAAGAATGTATTGCTGAGGGATCATCTCGATGTTGGCATTCTTGAACACACAAAAATATGCCTGCATAATATCCCAACCCTCATAAACAACTGGCATGTACAAATAATTGAACCATCGTCTACGTTGCGCAAGACCTGAGAAAAAAACAAAGTAGTGAATATCATATATGATAAAGAAATACAAGACCAATATTATATATGATAACATGTACTTAACATATATGATATATAAAAAAGTAAAAAATTATATCAACAAATAAATCACATTACCTTGTACAAACCATCTTCTCTGGTAAACATATCAACCTCATCATCTTCGTTCTCCTTCTCCTTATCATTGTCATTTTCATTCTCGTTCACATTCTTAGAAGAATCAGCAACTTTAGCCTTATCAGAAACCTTATCCTTCGTCTTCTTCTTGTTCTTCTTACCAGGCTCTTCATAAACAAAATGCCTCACTCTGATAACAGAAACCTCATATCCCTCGGCCACACTCTTAGCATCTATATGGCAATACCACAATCCAACGGAAATCTCTTTCTGAACCAATTCAAACAGAGTACGAGTGTAAACCATGGCAACATGTTTCTCAATCTTGAGTAGAGTCCTGAACTTTGGAACAGTCTCGAATGTATTATGGTCCATTCTCTCTTGAACGCTCCTTTGCTTCTCCATCGCCGTCTCAAAGCAATTCATAAAGTTCATAAGCGTCGAGCTAGAATTGGTAAAGTGGGAGAAGAAATAATTCTCGCTCTCTGATCTAGACGTAGTCCTCATCAACCCACACAACGGCGAGTCCAAAAAGTAAGCAGGGATCCAAATTGAACGCATATTATACATCTTCATCAACCACTTGTGTTCCTTCAAATTAAACTCTGTCATCAGATCACGCCATCTGGTATCAAACTCCTCGGGACCAATGTACATGTTCCACACAATCTGGTTCAACTTATCTCTAAAATTCGTCTCGTTGTATACTTTCTCACATATCTGCAACAAAGGTAAAATGAATCAAAACTATAAAGTATGATAACAAGACCACAAAACAAAACAAAAACCAAATGCTTTGAATCAAATTTTGTTCTCACATCATATATGATGCTACTTCAACATATATGATACTACTCAAACAACATATATGATACTACTGCAACATATATGATACCAGTCTTAAAAAAAAGTACCTTCGCTGGAAGCTTCTGCGTGATATGCCACATACACAACCTATGCTTTGTACCAACAAACTCGGCTTCAATGGTATTACTCATCGCCTTATCTTGATCAGTCACTACTATACTAGGTGCTTTACCAAACACTTTGATGAAAGCTTTAAGTAACCAAACACAGGATTCCGTGGTCTCGAACTTGAGCAAACCAGCATCAACCGTAACACACTTCCTATGGTTGTCAATCGCCGTAAAAGGAACAAATACCATTTTGTACTTGTTTGTCTTAAACGTAGCATCAAAAGAGACAACATCACAGAACTCCTTGTAGTTGTACTTGGACTCTTCATCAGCCCAGAATAAGCCAATAAGATCAGCCTTGTTAACCAAATAATCAAAAGAAAAATCAGCAACGTACTCCTTCCTCTTCTCCATCTTGTTTATCAACATATGCGCGTCATAGTCCCCGATGTAACAGTTGACGCTACGGAAGAAGTTCTTGAAGTCAACGGTAGTCCCGTGAACGAGCAGATAAGAACCCTTGATCCCGGTCAGAAGGTGATGAGCTCTTGTAGCACCGATATTCACACTCGCAGCCTTGACAATAAACACTTGCTCCGCGTATGTTAACTGCCTCTGATTCTTAGACAGATGCTTGTAATCCTCGAGTTCAAGCTCATGATTATGGATAATATCAAATACACTCAACTTGAACTTCGTCGTACCAGGGATCAAGTCAAACACAGCACGAGCTTTACAACCGGTGATATGCAGATGTGAATGCCTCATTTGGTTGTAACCATTCTCCAAATCTAAGGTGTCTACATATATATCCTTGGGGGAACCCTTCCTATTGTAAACCAAATACTTTTGCTTTACAATCCCGCTCCGTAACGTTTTTTGACACGATTTCCTAACAATAAAACCAGCTTTTACCGCATACTTCCTGTAAGCAGCAATACAATGCTCAACTGAATCGTACTCGTTCCCTTTAACAAGTAAAAACTCAGCTGGCACTTTTGGAATGTAGTAAACAGTACCACCAGGAGTATCAAAGTTGGAATGAGTGATATATGACTCAGGAGTACGGACAGCATTCAACTCTACAAAAAAAAACATATATGATTACAAATACTAGAAAAACATATCGCATATCATGTAAACATCATATATGATAGACATCTATCATATATGATGTACCATGTATAATATATCTTAAATTAGAGAACATATATGATATAT
Source organism: Glebionis coronaria (assembly GCA_025667525.1). Taxonomy (NCBI): domain Eukaryota; kingdom Viridiplantae; phylum Streptophyta; class Magnoliopsida; order Asterales; family Asteraceae; genus Glebionis; species Glebionis coronaria. Next base: position 371,403,427 of record CM046876.1, read on the forward strand.
TGCTAACATATATGATACATGGCTATCATATCTATATAAGAATACAAACATCATATATGATATGTTGCTAACATATATGATACATTGGGAACATATACTAAGCTAAACAAAAAACTAGAAAACTTACTCTTAACAGCTTCGGCTTCTTCACCGTCTTGTTCATACGCTGAAATCTCATCCGCAAGACTATGAAGAACGCTTTCAGATGGCAGATCCAAACATTGATCGACACTACTCTGATCACTAGTCAAATCAACCAACGTTGAAGGACAACAACACCACTACGACCACTATAATCGCTCGAATCCATCATTAAAACCTAAGCAACTCGAAAAAACACACAATTCATAAAAAGCTTATCTAAAACCTAAAAGAGTCACAACTTATTAAATAAGCTTATAAACGATATCCATAAAAATCGACCAGACAAAAAAAAGCTTATAAATAAGCATTGATACTAGCGTTTTTCTATGTTGAAAAGTTCGATTCTCGGAATCCTCTCGAATTGATCTCAGTTTAAAGTGGAATGATTTGTTCTTGGTGAAAAAAAGTGGATTTGGTTTTCTATTCTATTGAAAAGATAAATAAATGAAGTAATGAAATTAAACTTGCAGTAAATATAAAAGGTTAAATGATAAAACAGAGAAATGATCTTACTGAAGAAAAGAGCTATTCGGAACAATTACTTATGCGGAATATTAGTGCTTATTCGGAATAATGGACAATTCGGAAAAATAATGCTATTCGGAAGATTCAGACTATTCGGAAAAAGAGTCTATTCGGAAAAACTTAAGCCTATGCGGAAAAATATGTGCTATTCGGAAAGAAAGGACTATGCGGAAAAATAAGTCTATTCGGAAAACATTGCTTATGCGGAATAAATGAAAAGTTCCGAGTAAGAGAAAAATAAATCAACCTATTCGGAAAGTGGGTCTATTCGGAATATACGAAATATTCCGAATAAGAGATGAAACCAATCAAGCTATGCGGAATATTAGCAATATTCCGAGTAAGGGAACAACCAAGAGACTATTCGGAATAAGTAAAATATTCCGAATAAGAGACGGATCAAACAAGCTATGCGGAATAAATCTGGGAATGAAGAACAGTTACAGACATAGAAACAGTGAATACGAATTTAAATCCAAATCAGCTCGAATACTCAAAAAGGTTTTACCAAACTAACCAATAATCATTTAAATACCATAAGTAACAAATCCCAACAATAAAAACACTAAATCAACAACTTTTTAAGATCAAACTTGAATCAAATAAAAAAAACCTAAGAACTTGCAATAGAAGATGATGAAGAACAAGATGAATGAAAAGATGGAATTGAAAGATTAATGTGAAAGTAACAAGAGTGATGATTAAAACTTACAAGATTGAAAGGAAATATTAAAAATCACCAAACACCCTAATGGTGTTGGTGATGAACCGAACCTAAGAAACTGGGAAAAGAAAAATGAAAAGCTAACTCTCTAATTGTGTGAAGGAAAAATCTATATATAGTCCTAGTGGTTGGTTGGTGAGTGGGCTTTCTTCCTTTCTTCTTGTCTTCTTGTCTTCTCGTCTTTTCAGAAAAGTTGACGTTTTCGATTCTGATTCGGGATTTGTCGTCGATTAAATTCAACTCGTCTTTTTAATTTCTTCGTTAAATAGACTTGAGTTTCTTCGACATATGAAAATCTTCCATCTTTGGTCCTTTTCTTCGATAAATCTTCAAATAGGCCCATTGACTTCAAATCTTTTGCATCTCTTGGACAATAGACTTCGTCTTTAGTCTCTTTCCTTGATAAAACCCGTGCAATCCCATGTTTTCTTTAATATTCATCCGGTTAGCTCTGAAAACACAATAAATACAAAAACCACGCATAATTCCAAACAAATGATATTAAATACGTGTTTTGGTCTTGTTTTAGCCAGAATTAAGTGGTAAAAGGATGGGTGTTTACACACCTATCAAATCCCCTACACTTAACCATTGCCATGCCCTCATGCAATGCTTAGTGATAAAGCAATTTTACACTTTTCTCATAATCCATCAACCTTGGCCTTATTCAAATACTACTAAATAAAAATTTAAAGTGCTAAAAGAAATTAAACTTAAAAGGAAACAAAAGAATAGAAATAACTTGCAAAGAAACCAATGACTTACATTAGGGCTTTGGTGCTGCGAAGATTTATCACCCTCAAGTTTCACGTTCCCCAAACTAAGCTTAAAAACGAGATCATTGTTATTATAAGTTAGTAAATCAAACACTTACACACATGGCTTAATTAAATGCTTAAACTCCCTTATTCCTAGGTGTATCTCTTATATTTTATTTTTGTCTTAGAATGATCATGAGGATGCATTTTTGGACTTATTTCGATAGTTTATTTAGGCTAAAAGCAAAGTAGGACGATTTGATCAATAGTTAGCTAAAGGACAAAATCTCTTAAAACTGCTTCTCGGGATATCAAAAAGTTCATATCTTGGCATAACTCGGTTCGCGATTTGAGACCTTTCTCGGGCCGATATTTGGCATGTACTTCATACTTCATATCTTCGAGAGACGTTCTTGAGATAATGGTCTTCTCGTCATAATAGAGTTTCTTCACTTGGAGACTTTTGAGAGGTTCTCCAACTTTGTTGACCACGACTTCATGATTATTTCTTCAATCTCTAATTGGGATTTTGAGATACAACGATCCGCCTCCTTTTCGGACTTGGATCTATTTATCCTCATACCTTGTTAGGGTCTTTTCGGATAGACTTCTCCATGATCTTTACGGGAGTTGATTACTTTTCGTCGTGAGTCTTGATCCTTCATATTGACTTTAGGAATAATGCTTTTCACATCACTTTGGATCTTCAGCAATAAAATGGAATCCTCATGCCTTGTTAGGGCCTTTTCGGACTCGCCAATCTTCGCGCCCCGCTTCATAAGTTATGCCTTGGCTATGAACTCTCGTCATTACCGAGCAACTTTTAAACGATCTTGGGCTAGAAGCTAAGTAACCTTTCAAATCGTACGACCTTACTTATTTCAAATAAATTATTAGCAAGTGATGGGAGAATAGGCAAATAATTACACCAAGTGAGCTTGTGCAAGAATACCGACTTATAATTGACTCTATCATTTCTCGTCCTCCACAATTTAAAATCTCAAGTAATGAGACTCGTGGACACTTAGCCTAATAAACCAATTAAGGTCTACATGGTTAAGGATACTAGCTAGAATAAACTTGGATAAGTCTATTCGGGTTGAGTCAAAATAAACGCAACGGGCCTAATATGTCAAAGATTTCTAAACTAACTACACCACTTTATTAATATTTTTGACTTTATTGCGGGATATATACATATGAAAGCAACGATAAAAATTTAAAAATTATGACTAAATGGCCAAAGTTAATAAACAATTTGAAAAATGTTGAAAAATAGGATTTTCTGGTTAAATGAAGGCATTTTCATGGAAAAGTCCACTTAAAACTTCGATAGAAGTCCCCCCTACACTTAAGATAAACATTGTCCTCAATGTTTAAGCATGTGGGAAAAGTCTCCCCTACACTTATGACATTGTGCACGTTGGTTAACTCAAGTTAAGGAAGAGACGACTAAAGTGATCAATTTTAAATGTGAGTATGAAGAAAATTGAATCACTATAGTTGAGAGATAGAACCGGATTTCGGATAACACGGGAGCATGGTTCTTCAAAGATTCCAAGAGTGCAGTTATCCCTGTAATCACATCACCACACAAACACAAACGACCAAAATAGGTCCTCCCCTACACTTAGGGGGTTAAAGGGATAGATACTCGGGCTTCCTCCCGAGGAGCGCTTGTTTTTGATAACCTCGTCACGAGCCTGACTCGACCCAAAATTAGTTCATGGGGAACGTGGTGAGGGATGGAATCACCTCCTGAGAGGTGTCCTCACCAAAGTACAACTTCACTCGTTGGCCATTCACCTTAAAATTAGGTCCATTAGGTTGAGCGAGCTCGAGAGTACCATATGGAAAAATTTGGGCAATGGTGAATGGGCCGGACCAACGAGATTTGAGCTTGCCCGAAAAGATTTTCAACCGAGAGTTAAAAAGTAAGACTTTGTCTCCAACATGGAACTCTCGGTTTTTGATCTTGGAGTCGTGAATGAGCTTAGTTCTTTCCTTATAGATCAAAGAATTTTCATAAGCTTCATTACGGAGTTCATTGAGCTCATTGAGTTGGATCTTGCGTAGGTCACCGGCTTTGTTTATATCAAAATTAGCCCACTTCAAGGCCCAGTAAGCCTTGTGCTCCAATTCAATGGGGAGGTGGCACGCTTTCCCGTACACAAGACGATAAGGCGTACAGCCGATCGGGGTCTTGTAAGCAGTATGGAAAGCCCACAAAGCATCATCAAGTTTATCAGCCCATGAGGCACGATGCTCTCCCACAGTTCTTTCAAGAATTCGCTTAAGTCCTCGGTTGGATATTTCAGCCTGGCCATTAGTTTGTGGGTGGTAGGCTGTGGAAAGACGATGATTTACACCGTACTTAGCCATGACTCTAGCAAATTGGTCATTGCAGAAGTGAGTCCCACGATCATTAATAATGGCGCGAGGCACACCGAATCTAGCGAATAGAGCTTTCAAAAAGTTACAAACCACCCTTGCGTCATTAGTAGGTAAAGATTTGGCTTCAACCCACTTGGAGACGTAGTCAACGGCTACAAGGATGTATTTGTTTCCTTTAGAAGAAGGGAATGGCCCCATAAAGTCGATTCCCCAAACATCAAAGATTTCACACTCTTGAATGAAATTCTGAGGCATCTCGTCTTTATGTGTGATGGTGCCTTATTTTTGGCAAACATCACATCGTTTAACCATATCGTGAGCGTCACGATATATGGAGGGCCAATAAAATCCCGAATCAAACACTTTTTTGGCGGTGTAGTTGGGACCAAAGTGACCACCGGTGGGTCCTTTGTGGCAAGCATCAAGGATTTCCGACACTGCCGGTCCATCAACACATCGGCGAATAATTAGGTCGGCACATTGTTTGAATAGGTAAGGGTCGTCCCAAAAGTAAGTCTTGATGTCGGTGAAGAACTTCTTCTTTTGTTGGGACGTCAACCCTTCCTTGAGAATTCCACCCGCCAAGTAGTTTGCAAAATCCGCAAACCACGGGGTTTCATTCGGCTTCGAGTTTATAGACATTAAGGTCTCCAAGGGAAAAGAATCATTGATTTCTTTATTCGGATGATCCCCTTGGTAAGGATCCTCAAGTCTGCTGAGATGATCCGCGGCTAAGTTTTCTGCTCCTTTTTTATCGCGAATTTCGATTTTAAATTCCTGGAGCAGCAAAACCCAACGAAGAAGTCTTGGTTTGGAGTCTTGCTTTGTCAACAAGTACTTCAGCGCGGAATGATCAGTGTACACAATTGTGGTAGAAAGGACAAGATAGGGGCGAAATTTTTCAAAGGCATAGACAACAGCTAAAAGCTCTTTTTCGGTTGTCGTATAATGCAATTGTGCCCCCGTCATTGTCTTGCTAGCGTAATGGATCGGTTGGAAGTGTTTATTCACTCTTTGTCCCAGAACCGCTCCAATAGCAAAATCACTAGCATCACACCTCAACTCAAAGGGAAGCTCCCAATTAGGGGTGACCAAGACGGGTGCCTTAGTTAGCTTATCCTTAAGCGAGTTGAAGGCTTCAAGACACTCTTTGGAGAAGATAAAAGGAGTATCTTTTTCCAAGAGGTGGGTCATCGGGCGAGCGATTTGAGAAAAATCTTTGATGAAGCGACAGTAGAAGCCCGCATGACCCAAAAAACTTCTCACACCCTTCACGGTTGAAGGTGGAGGTAACTTTGCGATAACATCGACTTTAGCACAGTCTACTTCAAGACCGGCTTTCGAGATCTTATGTCCAAGCACGATGCCTTCTTTTACCATAAAATGGCATTTTTCCCAATTTAGAACTAGGCGAGTGTCTTCGCATCGCTTAAGCATACGTTCCAAATTGGCAAGGCAAGAAGAGAAGGAATCCCCGAAGACCGAGAAATCATCCATGAAGACTTCCATGGTTTGTTCAACCATGTCATGGAAGATAGCTAACATGCACCTTTGGAAAGTCCCGGGCGCATTACATAAGCTAAAAGGCATTCTTTTGTAAGCAAATGTGCCATAGGGACAAGTGAATGTTGTCTTCTCTTGATCTTGGGGATCGATGGGTATTTGGAAATAACCCGAGAAACCATCAAGAAAGCAGTAATATTCATTACCGGCTAAACGTTCAAGCATTTGGTCCATAAAAGGTAGAGGGAAATGATCCTTTCTCGTGGCATCATTGAGTTTGCGGTAGTCTATACAAACTCTCCACCCAGTAACAAGACGAGTGGGAATCAACTCGTTGTGTTCATTGGGAACAACGGTTATTCCGCCCTTCTTGGGCACACAATGGATTGGACTAACCCATGGTGAATCCGAAATAGGGTAAATCATACCCGCATCAAGAAGTTTGATAACCTCTGTTTTGATGACGTCATGTATTTTTGGATTCACCCTTCGTTGGCTTTGAATTGTGGGCTTAAATTCGTCCTCCATGAGAATTTTGTGTGTGCAGAAGTGAGGATCAATTCCGCGAATATCCGAGATTTTCCAAGCAATAGCCTTCTTATGATCTTTCAACACGGCGACAAGTCGAGTTTTCTCTTCATCCTTCAAATCCTTAGCAATGATGACTGGCGACTTCTTCTCTTCTTCAAGGAATACATACTCGAGATGGGGCGACAACTCCTTAAGTTCTAAATCCGGAGGATTTTCGACGGGAGGCGTATTCGAAGTCGGAGTATCGATAGCAATGACTGTGGAAGATGGAGGCGAAAGATTGTCTTCGGTGAGAAGATTGTCAAAGAAATTCATGTCTTCATCCCCATCGGTAGGAGAATCATTAGTAGCTAAATTCGCATCTCCCATGGTATTTTCAAGATTGTTCCAAAATAAATCACTATCTCCAAATAGAGACAATGATGAATCAATAGAGGACACGGTCTCAACATTGGGAAGAGAGGTAGGAATACTTTTGCAAGCATCATTAAAGTGTTCTTCACAAGCCTCATCAAGAACGTCAATATAATTAACACTCTCATATGGATAAGGCTGTTTAGACAACTTTCCCATGTTGAAGACTACTTTATCGTCACCCACTCTCATGATAAGCTCACCGGCTTCAACATCAATGAGAGTGCGACCGGTCCTAAGGAATGGACGACCAACAATCAGTGGTACACGGGGGTCCATCTCGTAGTCGACGACAACAAAATCAGCAGGGAAGGTGAATTTGTCGACTCCTACAATGACGTCTTCGGCTATCCCCACTGGATAAGCAACCGTACGGTTAGCCAATTCCAAAGTCATTTTGGTGGGGACTAGCTCTGGGAGAGATAATTGCTTCCAAACACTTAGAGGCATGAGATTAATACTGGCACCTAGATCGTCTAGGGCCATGCAATTCTCTACTCCCGGGAAATTGCAAGGGATAAGGAAACGAACCGGATCACCAAGCTTGGTTGGCAATTTCCTTAAGAGCACTGCAGAGCAATTCTCATTAAGTTGGGTGTTGGCAATATCGAGGAGCTTTTCCTTGTCACTCAGAAGGTCTTTAAACATTTTCGCATATTTGGGCATGTGAGCGAGAGCCTCAGCGAAGGAGATATTGAAATTCAGTTGTTTAAACATTTTAAGAAAGTTTGAAACCTGAATATCGTCCTTGCTTTTGAGCTTCTCTTTCCTCAACCTAGATGGATAAAGTATATTGGAAGAAGATGAAGGCTTTGGGAGAATAGGATCACTCACATCCTTGGGTGAAGGAGGGGTAGAAGGAAGAGGTGGAGAAATTGGGGAAGGAGAAGGATGAGGAATAGGAGCAGGTGACTCGTTCTCCTTAGTCACAACCACCGGTGGAGGTATAGGAAGCTCGGGTTCCTTGGTACCTTTGCCACTTCGAGTGGTGATTGCTTTCATCTCCCCTCTTGGATTCGCAACGGTGTTACTCGGGAGAGTACCCGAAGAAGAGGGTTGATTACCTTGGAAAAAACTAGCCATCATGTTCCTCAAGTCATTAGTTTGACTATCCAACGTATTTCTCATGTCGGCTCTCAAATCATTTCCTTGCTTTACCAAGTCTGCCTTCAAGTTTCGCACTTCCTATTGTAGATTTTCCACGATCACATCATTGGTCCTCATGTAGGTTGCAACCTCTTAGTGTAATGCAGTGGTGGTTTGGTTAGGAGGAGCATTGTATGCAGGTGGTTGGTAATCAGGTTGTTGGTAGACTTGATTGTTACGTTGAGGCGGTTGTTGCTGCTTGTGAGGAGGGATGTATGGTTGTCGAGGTTATTGTTGTTGTTGAGGAGGGCGATTAAGGTTTTGTTGTTGGTTTGGGTTGGTAGGAGGGAAACCAGGTGGTGAAAGATAGTTGTTGGATCGATAGCTAAGCAAGTTACGGTCACCTTGAGGTCTACCTTGATAAGCAGGTTGAGGATAGGTGCCATATGCCGCATTCACATTCTCAGCAGGGTAGTCTTGGGTGGCAGTACAAGTTGTGTAAGAATGAGGACCACCGCATATGTCACAAGGTTGGCTGACAGCGTTCACTTGAGCGTTTTTGGCGTTGTTGCTGTTGTTGTTGCTGACGGTGTGGGTGACAAGCGATTCAAGAAGCACAGTGATTTTGTCTAGTCGCTTGTCGCTGTCATTAGTGCTAGCACTAGCAACATTGGTCCGAACACTCTTGGTTTGCACACGAGATTTATTCTCAATGATGTCCCAAGCAGCATTGGAAGTCTTAGCCAATAGATTACCCCCCGAGGCGCTGTTCAGTGAATCTTGGTCACTCATGCTTAAACCATTGTAAAAAGTATTAATTTGATGTACTTTGGTAAAACCATGTTGTGGGCATTTTCTTAAAAGATCTTTGAAACGATCCCAAGATTCACTGAACGACTCATCGTACTTTTGTTCAAAATTTATGATCTCATTCCGCAAAGCGGTAGTACGAGAGGGTGGGAAAAAGTAATTGATAAACTTTGTTTCCAAATCCGTCCACGAGAGAATACTATGTGGCGGTTCCTTAGCAAGCCAATGCCGGGCTTGTCCCTCTAAAGAAAAGGGAAAAAGTTGTAACCTTATAACCTCTTGTGGAACCCCATTGAACTTGACCGTGTTGGTGAGTTGTAAGAATCTCTTGAAGTGGTCGTGTGGGTCATCAATGGTACGTCCCAAGAATGGTTGAGCGGAGACCATCTGGATAAAACCTGACTTGAGCTCAATGTTGTTGGCGGCAATTGGTGGTATAACAATTGGATCCGTGTTGCCATCTACATGAGCTTGCAGCAATTCAATCATCGGGCGATTATCCGGAAGGGGCTCATTGTTGTTGTTATTGTTCATGTTGTTGAAAGGCGGGTTGTTGTTGTTATTATTGTTGTTTGGAGGTGGGACACCGGCCATGTCTAAGTGATCGAGAGGCTCGGGCTCTTGATAAGACGTGGATCGAGTGCGCATACACCTGCAAAAGAACGAACAAAGAAAAACAAAGCAAAAATATTTTTGGTTTTTATGTTTTTTAATTTTTTTGTATTTTTGAAAATTTTATATATTTTAGGATTTTTGAAAATTTTTGTGAAAAAGTAACGTTCACGGGGAACGGATCCCAAAATCCAAGTTCTCACAAAAAACTTTTGATCTTAACGAGAAGAGCCGGCAGCGGCGCCATTTGATACTAGCGTTTTTCTATGTTGAAAAGTTCGATTCTCGGAATCCTCTCGAATTGATCTCAGTTTGAAGTGGAATGATTTGTTCTTGGTGACAAAAAGTGGATTTGGTTTTCTATTCTATTGAAAAGATAAATAAATGAAGTAATGAAATTAAACTTGCAGTAAATATAAAAGGTTAAATGATAAAACAGAGAAATGATCTTACTGAAGAAAAGAGCTATTCGGAACAATTACTTATACGGAATATTAGTGCTTATTCGGAATAATGGACAATTCGGAAAAAGAATGCTATTCGGAAGATTCAGACTATTCGGAAAAAGAGTCTATTCGGAAAAACTTAAGCCTATGCGGAAAAATATGTGCTATTCGGAAAGAAAGGACTATGCGGAAAAATAAGTCTATTCGGAAAACATTTCTTATGCGGAATAAATGAAAAGTTCCGAGTAAGAGAAAAATAAATCAACCTATTCGGAAAGTGGGTCTATTCGGAATATACGAAATATTCCGAATAAGAGATGAAACCAATCAAGCTATGCGGAATATTAGCAATATTCCGAGTAAGGGAACAACCAAGAGACTATTCGGAATAAGTAAAATATTCCGAATAAGAGACGGATCAAACAAGCTATGCGGAATAAATCTGGGAATGAAGAACAGTTACAGACATAGAAACAGTGAATACGAATTTAAATCCAAATCAGCTCGAATACTCAAAAAGGTTTTACCAAACTAACCAATAATCATTTAAATACCATAAGTAACAAATCCCAACAATAAAAACGCTAAATCAACAACTTTTTAAGATCAAACTTGAATCAAATAAAAAAACCTAAGAACTTGCAATAGAAGATGATGAAGAACAAGATGAATGAAAAGATGGAATTGAAAGATTAATGTGAAAGTAACAAGAGTGATGATTAAAACTTACAAGATTGAAAGGAAATATTAAAAATCACCAAACACCCTAATGGTGTTGGTGATGAACCGAACCTAAGAAACTGGGAAAAGAAAAATGAAAAGCTAACTCTCTAATTGTGTGAAGGAAAAATCTATATATAGTCCTAGTGGTTGGTTGGTGAGTGGGCTTTCTTCCTTTCTTCTTGTCTTCTCGTCTTTTCAGAAAAGTTGACGTTTTCGATTCTGATTCGGGATTTGTCGTCGATTAAATTCAACTCGTCTTTTAATTTCTTCGTTAAATAGACTTGAGTTTCTTCGACATATGAAAATCTTCCATCTTTGGTCCTTTTCTTCGATAAATCTTCAAATAGGCCCATTGACTTCAAATCTTTTGCATCTCTTGGACAATAGACTTCGTCTTTAGTCTCTTTCCTTGATAAAACCCGTGCAATCCCATGTTTTCTTTAATATTCATCCGGTTAGCTCTGAAAACACAATAAACACAAAAACCACGCATATTTCCAAACAAATGATATTAAATACGTGTTTTGGTCTTGTTTTAGCCAGAATTAAGTGGTAAAAGGATGGGTGTTTACACACCTATCAAGCATATTAATCGTTCCCGATCGATTAATAAGCTTATTAATCAATCCGCTCGATTAAATACGCTTATTTATAAGCTTATTATTCAATCCGAACGATTAATAAGCTTATTAATCAATCAGACAGTTAATAAGCTTATAAATAAGCGTATTTAATAATCCGATCCATAAATAAGCTTATAAACTGATGGGAATCGCTTATTTATAAGCTTACTAATAAGCTTATTAATAAGCACTATTAACAAACAATATCTAGAGAGAGAAACATAGAGAGAGAAAGTACCAGTTTGATCAGGGAAGAAGAACGAACGAATGAACTGTGTTTGTTAAAACCGTATATACATATATCACGGCGTGAAAAGACGAAAATACCCCTGCAGTATAAATTTGGGATTTAATCTCAGCCCTTGGATTAGATGAAGATGGAAGGTGGGGATGAGTGCCCTTATATCCTAGAAAACTTTGGTATCCAAAAGAACTTAAATCTTTCTTTTAAAATTAAATATCTCACAAACGATAAATTGTCAAATGAAAAAAATACACCGTTACAACGATAATTAAATAATCTTTCTATCGAGGGCACATATATATACTTTTGACGAACTTTTTTTTTTCATGAGTAAATCATATATGACTAGCATGGTACCCGCGCAATGCAGCGACATGGTAAAAGTGACTATTTTTTAGCAATCGATTTAGCGTTAAAATGTAAAAAGGTTGAATTAAAATAAATAAAATCAATAAAAATGAAAAAAAACAAAAAAATTTTAAATATCTATACTATTATATAAAGAGGCTAACTCCGATCTTAATACCGAACCTAAAATTTCCAAACCTAACTCCAAACTAAAAATTAAGATATGAATGTTAAATTTAAACCCCTAGATCATATTTTGTTAAATTGATCTCATCCATCCTTATGTTTCTATAACAAACTTTTGTAACAACCTTAGTAACAAACAATTCAAAAAACTTTTATTTTTAAATTAAAATATCTTTTAATATATTTATTTTTTTATAATCAAATTTCATAATATTTTCTAAAATTTCGTGCTCTTTAATTCAACACACATTTTGATATAATTTTATTAAATTTTAGTTTTTTCATTTTTAATGAGTTTATTTAAGTTAATTTAAATTCTTTACTACTTTAATTTTAATTTGAACCTTAGTAAAATTATAATACTTATTCGCTAAAAAAGTAGTTATCGGGTATTCGCCGCTGCATTACGCGGGTACGATGCTAGTATATCAAAATGGATGTTGAATTCAAAATAACAAAATTTTAAAAAGTACGGTGAAATTAAATTATTAAAATACTAAATGAGTTAAAAGATATTTCAATTTTAAAATAAAAGTGTTTTTTTAATAAGTTGTTAAAAAATTATTACAAAAGTTTGTTACAAAAGAAATGAATGGTTAGGATTTAAAGTTAGGTTTAGATTAAAAATGATTTAATGGTTAAATTATTAATATGTTTATCTTAATTTTTGGTTTTGAGTTAGGTTTGGAGTTAGGATGTGTATATGCACTATTTATATATAGTATAGATTCGTATCACAGATCATATATGCTTTTCCAAAATCATATATGATTGATATGAATCATATATGATTTTCTCCGAAAAAAAGTTCGTTGAAAGTATATACATGTGCCCCTCGATAGAAAGATGATTTAATTCTCGTTACGGTGGTATGTTTTGTTTTGCGTAACAATTAACGGTTTGTGAGATATTTAATTTTTAAATTATATTTTTTTTGTTAGATGAAAAAATAGATGATTGGATTTGTTGGTTCAGTTTATGCTACAAAGGGATTTATATTAAACTTTTTCCAGAAAAAACTATTAGAAATTTTATTTTCCACTAGCAAGATATTCATGTGATGTGGCGGTATGCACGCCGTGATTATCCACATAATAACAAAAAGAAAATAATTTTTATCAGACCCGATTCACTCATTTTATAGGTTTTGGTAGGTTTATTTTTTAACGAGTTTTATTTGCTAGCCGAACAGATAACCACTCAAGTTCGTGGTTGAATCCGCTTTTAAACAGCTTTCGTATATATATAATGTCCATTATTATACAACGTGAATATATAACTATATTATTAAGTAATAGAGTATGTTAAATTATATATCAGTTACTATTAGTTATTGTTATTTTCAAGTATGTATTAATTATTAATTCCTTCATTTTAAAATTATCATCCTTGGAAAAAACATACAATAAAAAAATACATTTATTACAGTTTTCTCTTTATTACTTTTTGACAGAATAACAACTTTACCTTTAGTTAATTAATTAGGTCTTCTTTAAATGTTGTAATTATGATTCTAAACAAAGGTAATATGGTAAACTTGATTAAAACATCCTAAAAAAAACATAGACAATAAAATAGGACGGAAATAGTATGTATTAACTAGTTTTTAGTATAAATATTAAATTATGAGATTTTTTTCTAAAATTTTGCTATTTTAATTTTAAATGTATGTATTAATTGTATACAATGTATTAATAGATGTAATTTGATTTTTTAGACACTATAATTAGACTTAAATGCTTTTATGTAGTAAAGAAGAGTTATATTGCATGCTTCTTTTATATTAAAGGACTACTCTTTACTTTTCATTAACCTTTGAATTTAATATTGAAAATTAACTTAAAATTTAAAAAAACAAGAAAGGGTTAATCTTGTTAAAATGTTCAAAAGTTGTAACAATAGCATAGGAATTAAAGTTGTAAATATAATGAAATACTGATTTTTCATTAGTGATATTTCACTAATGAAAGCAATGAAATATCACTAGTGATAAAACAATGCAATATAATGTGATATCACACAATAACTATGTTTATAAAATAACACTAACGATAATTCGTTGCTTTATCACTAGTGATATTTTATTTTTTTACATAAAATATTATTAGTGAAAATTTTCATCATATTTATAAATTTAGTTTTTTCAGTCGTTTTTTAAACTTTTTGAACATTTTAACAAAAATAATCCTTTTTTTTAATCCTAAGTAATAAATAGTTAAAAATAGTCTCAAACAACTTTTTTTTTATGTAATATTAGATTAAAAAGTCACATGTTCTTTATGATAAATCTAGAATAACAATCGTAATATTACGTTTGAATACAAAACAACTTTTGAGACAAAAAGTTCTTTATGGCCCTTCATTTACTGAACTTTTTAATAACAGTAATTAATTAAAATTTTGTTTTTATTTGTATTCAATATTCAAAAGGTTATAATACTTTATTCGTTTTATATTAAATGTTTATGATTATTTTTAGATTTTTTCTTTTATAAATTTGACCTCAAACAAAAAAAAATGTGTTATATATATTAAATGCAAAAATATGAATGAATCGAGTTATATATTTATTCTTTATTAACATAATTTATATTAAATATTATATTATACGATAAAATATTAAAAAAAATAATTAAAAAAAAGTCTAACTAAACACTTAATATAAAACGGATGTAATGGTGTCATAAATAAAAAAAAGAGATAAAAAATATTTTATAAAAAATACACATAACAACAAAAAATGTTGAATATTTAACATTTTTTACTAATAAAGTAATTTTTTTTTATATTACGAATAGTAAAGATAGATATACATTTTGTGGGAGGTCAGGTGTTCGACTCCTGCTATTTTCCATGTGGGGGATTTTCCTAGAATTGGCAGCCGGGTTCGAATCCCAACGAAATGCCTTGAAGTCCCTTAATGAGAAACTGGATGGCTAGCATTGGGGTTGATATTCTCTTCGTGAGATGATTCGAACTTGGGTCGAGAGACTTGATGCCTCGGTGACACGCAAGATACTCCGCTGTAACAAACTGCTGTTCAAAAAAAATGACAAAAGTTCAATGTATATTATTCTTTTAGTATACACCCAATCAACCAATCACAGTTATTCATCTTTTTTTATCTAAAAAACTTATTTTTTAAAAATTAAATATCTTAAAACCGTTAAACGTTATGCAAAACGAAACATACAATTGCGACAAAAATTAAATCATCTTTTTAACGAGGTGCACATTTATATACTTTCGACGAATTTCTTTTTTATTTTTTATCACGTGTGAGAAAATCATATATGATTTTCAGAAATCATATATGATTATGATTTCAAAAAATTATATATGATTTTTGATACGAATCATATATGATTTTTTCAGACGTGATTTAAAAAAAAATTGTCGAAAGTATATACATATGATCCTCGATAGATGATTATTTAATTGTCGTTGTGATGATTTATTTTTTTTACTTGACGATTTATCAATTATGAGATATTTAATTTTAAAAGAGTAACGAGAAGTGTGTTTTTAAAAAATGGGTGACTGTGATTAATTGATTAGATATATGTTATATAAATGTTTATATTAACTCACTATTGAGATGGAAAGAGTAAATTTTTTGTTTTTATCTGTATTTAATGTTTAAAATGTTATATTTCCTTCGTTCTTATATAAATGTTTACTTTGATTTTTTGTGATATTTCTTGTTCAACTCTGATATAAATATTTATATTTGTGTTATATAGTATTTATAGTTTATGAAAAATATATGGATGAATTGGCTTTTGAATATATTTTTATCGATATTATTTTTATCAAGTATTATATAAAAAAATAATAATTTTTAAAGTTAAAATTAAATAAAAAATTCGTAAAAAATCAAAGTAAATATTTATTTTAAAAAAGAAAAAAGTATAGTAACAGTACCATAAATAAAAAGAACACAGACAAGAAAATATTTTATAAAAAACACACAGCAATAATCGAATAACTATAGAATATCCAAAAATAAAATTATCCATGTATAGAATAGAATAATGATAGTAATTACACAACTTCCCATATGAAAAAACATTTCCATGAATAAATACAAACTTTTCAATTAAGTAATACCCCAAACCTACTTTTTCCTACATGCCAAAAATATAACCCCCGCGACTTATCATAAACGAAACCCCTTATCAGTGATAAGCACACTAACTTATATAGTCCCTAAATTTATAAATGCCCAAACCACTATAAATACCACCCCTAATCCAAATTCCAATTCCATCACTTTCTCTTTTTTCTTTCTCTCTCTCTCTAAAACAGATTTCTCTCTCTAGAAAATAAACTCCGATCTGTTGTTACAAGGTACGATTATATCTTTTTTATAACTTTTTTTATAAAATTATGTAAAATTGAAGATGTTTTACTCGTTATAATCATCGATTGTTATGTTTTTATTCATTACTGTTACGACAGCTTCATTACGCCCATGTTAATTTTATGTTTTATGTATATTTGAGAAATTAGGTTAAATTGATTTTTTTAATTGTGTAGAGTGATGACGTCATTAAATTTACGATTTATATGTTTATGTGCTGTTTTTTATAAATTTTTTTAGGTTTTAATTGATTGTGTATATTTTATTTTATTTAATTACTGTAAAGTTAGAGTGACGACGTCATCAGTTTAGAGTTATGTGTTTAAAAGAAATTAGGTTTAAATTGATTTGAAGTTTAATTTTGAAGCTTGATGACGTCAGTAAGTAAATGTTTTTTAATATAATTAATGTAATTTTGTAGAGTTATGACGCCATTAATTAGGTTTAAATTAAATTGATATTACGTTTTTTTTATATATTTTTAATTTAATTTTGTAGTGTGATGACGTCATTATTTATAGAGTTTTTGATTTATGTGTAAATTAACTGTGCAGTTGGAGTGATGACTTCGTTAACTAAAGAGCTGGTGTTTTTAATACATCAGTTTTTGGATGAAGAGAAGTTTAAAAAGACTCTACATATGTAAGATATATCTTTTTTTTTTTTTTGTTTTTTTTGTTTTTTTTTTTTTGGTTTATTATTTGCGAATGAATTTGTTATTGTTGTTGTGGTTGTGAAGGTTGGAGATGGAGTCAGGACATTTTTTTAATATGCCATATTTTGAGGAAGTGGTGATGAATGGCGAGTGGGAGGAAGTGGTTAAGTACTTGCACGGGTTTACCAAAGTTGAGGATAATCGTTACTCGATGAAGATATTTTTCGAGATTCAGAAGCAGAAGTTCCTTGAAGCCCTGGATAGGTATATGGTTATTACTTTCTAATGTGTTTTTTTTTTCCTGATGTACGTTTGTTAGTTAAGAGTCAAAATGTTGTTGTGGATTGTAAGCGATTGCTGTGTTTTCTAGGAATGATCATCCTAAAGCTCTTGACATTCTACACAAGGACTTGAAAGTGTTTTCGGGGTTTAATCAAGAACTTTATAAGGAGATAACGCTACTATTGGGTCTAGCGAATTTCAGGTCAGGACGGTGATTTCTTTTATTCTTGTGATGTAGATTTTATCGTGTAGTGTTTTATCGTTAATTTGACGTGTTTTTAGAGAGAACGAGCAATTATCCAAATACGCAGACGCCAAGACAGCAAGGAGTTTAATGTTTGCCGAACTTAAGAAGCTAATTGAAGCAAATCCTGTGTTACGTGATAAGCTACTGTATCCTAGTTTCAAGAGTCAGAGGTTGAGGGCCCTGATTAATCAAAGGTCTGTGTCTTGTGAATATTAGGTTAGAGGATAATATATTGTTCAGTGATAGTGTTTGCTTAATATATAGTTTCTTTTGCATTACAGTTTAAATTGGCAACATTCGGCGTGCAAAAATCAGAAGCCGAATCCGGATATAAGAACTCTGTTAGTTGATCATTCTTGTGCACCGTCACAGCCACATCCAAATGTTGCACGAGCCCCATCCCCTGTTACTAATCCGTTATTGAGCGTAGTGCCTAAAACGCAGCCAGGCTTTCCTCATTTGGGTGCTCATGGTGTAAGTGAAATCATTTAGTTGTATTCTTTTTATGGTTAATTCGTTTCAACTCCAATAATCATATGGTGACTTGGTCTTAATGTGTTTTATTTTCATGTTATTATCTGAAGTTATTTCAGCCTGCACCAGCACCTCTGCTGCCTAATCTTTCTGGGTGGATGACGAATCCACTTGTGCATCACCCGTCGGCTTCTGCTGGACCTATTGGTTTTGGTCCTCTCAATGATGCTTGTATGCAATTCCATTTTATAAAATAATTTGTGAAGAGTGGTCATATTATTAACATACTGAGTCTCTGTTATGTTAATTACTGCCGATTTAGTTGATAATTGATTTTCTGGCATGGCAGCTATGTTAAAGCGTGGATGGACTCCTCCTACCAACACTCCAGCTTTAGAGTATCGAACGGCTGACGAATATGCTTTTAAGAGGACAAGGACCTTTGGGATATCTGATGAAGTACGGACTACTCTACCTCTTCTTTACATAACCTCAACGCGTCTGAAAATTTGACATTTTAATGCTTCATTGGTTATTACTTGCTACTAGCTGCTGACATATCCCTCATCCATCTTGGTACAGGTTAATCATCCGCCTATAAATGTCTTACCCGCTGGTTTCGGTGGACAGAGTCGTGGGCAAAGCTCATATTCATCTGATGATCTACCTAAAACTGTGGTTATGACCCTTGATCTGATGAGCTCATCGGTCAGCAGTATGGATTTTCACCCGATACATCAAGTTCTGCTTCTCGGTTAGTTTCTATCTATATACTAAAGACCTTAATATTTGCTCTACGTTCATGAATGTACTTTTGTTCTCTTGTTTTGATATGGATTGGCAAAATTTCAGTTGGAACAAACAATGGAGAAATTATGATTTGGGACTTGCGTAGCAGGGAGAAGCTTGTTCAGAAAAATTTCAAGGTTTCCAAAATTAGTTCTTGTACAATGAACCTTCAGGTCAACTTTTAAGCTCTATTTAGATTGATGTTATGCAATTTAATATCGTACACAAATAGTGTTAACTAACATTACAATTGCCTTTGCATTTGTAATAGACGACATTTGCCAATGACTATACTGCATCAATCAATCGTGTGACCTGGAGTCCCGATGGAAAGCTATTTGGTATCCTTATAACTATTCTATTGCAATCTATCGAAAATCGTGCACTTCCTCTGTGCCACTTTAGGTGTCCTCTTTGATAAGTTAATACTATTAAGCAAACAAACTTTAATTTGAATATGCTTGAACAATTAATTTTTGAAGGATAACATAATATACAGGAGTTTTGAGTCTTTGTGGCGGTGGGTTCAAACCCTGTGGATTAGTCAAGGAATGTAACAAATACTTCCATGTGAATCTTGAAAATCAATACTACGACATTGATAGTAGAAAAACAAAAGGGGACAGTTTAAGGAGAATAGAGGGAGTCTCAATTTAAGATCCCAATGTATTTATCCTTTGCATGCATTTCATATAGGTGTTGCATACTCGAAGAGTCTTGTGCAGATTTACTCGTATCATGGTGGTGATGATATACGGAACCTGTTGGAGGTAAATTGTGATAACACACCAATGCAAGTTCTTTTATTAGATATGTATGATTTGTGTAATCAGTAGTTTGTACCAACTATACAGATTGAGGCTCATGCGGGCAGTGTTAATGATCTTGCTTTCTCTTATCCTAACAAAATACTTTCCATTGTAACCTGTGGAGATGATAAGCTGATAAAGGTTTGTATCTTTACTTATTTGCACTGTTTAAAGTGGTAAAGTTTCGAATCAATCGCGTATAAGTTAAAGTTTATTATGCAGGTATGGGATGCAGGAACTGGGGCTATACAGAATGAATTTGAAGGACATGAAGCACCTGTATATTCTGTATGCCCACATTTTAAGGAGAATATTCAGGTATGACCATTTTCTCATATTGAGAGCTACAATAGCAGTTACTAATTTGTCGTAACTTATTTTCTTCTTGTACTAGTTTGTATTTTCAACCGCTATAGACGGGAAAATAAAGGCTTTTTTGTATGATAATGTGGGTCCAAGAGTGAACTACGATGCACCAGGTCAGTCATCCACCAGATTGGCATATAGTGCCGACGGAACAAGGTTAGAAAATTTGTATCTCTTTATCTGATTGGGGTAATCCAAACTGGCTGCTTCTGTTATTGTCCCAAATATTGATCTTGATCATGATATTTGTGGAATTTTCAGGCTATTCTCATGCGGAACAAATAAACAAGGAGACTCTTTCATTGTAGAATGGAATGAGTCTGAAGGTACTTTGAAGCGTACCTATAATGGGCTTGGGAAGCAAGCTATTGGGGTTGTGCAGTTTGACACTACAAAAAATCGCTTTATTGCTGCTGGTGATGAGGGTTCGGTAAAATTTTGGGATATGGACAACTGTAACTTGTTGACAAATGTTGATACGGAGGGTGGTTTACTGGTAAAATATTAGATGCTTTCAGTTAATTACTGGATTTGTGCCTGCTGATAATACTGATTCTTAATTTATATGCAGACTTCTCCTTTTGTTCGATTTAACAAGGATGGGATGTTGCTGGCTGTTTCAATACATGCAAACGGTATCAAAATTCTTGCAAATCCAGACGGGGTTAGGCTACTGAAAACTACTGAAAACAGTTCTTTTGATCCATCTGGAGTCGCGTCTACACCAGTAACGAAGGTAAAAACTTTGTTAGACCACTTCTTTCATGATTCAGATTATTGTATTAGGAAGTACATCATTTGTATTTAAGGTTCCTTCTTGTACAGACGTCTGCAATGACCACCTTCGGTACTGCTAGTGCATCCGGTGGACCAAGCACCACAGATAAAACTCCCTCAATACCTCCTATGACGTTGATGGTGAGAGTTATTTAATACACCTGAATGTTTATGTTTGACATGGTTCTGAGCTCGTACTCATCTTATTATTTCAAAATTGATGTATCCTAAATCATTGTTCATGGTGTTGAATTTGTATGGGATGTGCAGAATAGTGAGAATCGGACTTTGGTAGATAGGCCCAGAATTGGAGACGAGGTTATTGACAAACCTAGGATGTGGAAAGTGACAGAAATCTCTGAATCATCACAGTGTCTCTTCTTAAGGCTTCCAGATAATACAGCTTCATTGATGCGGGTACTTCTATAACATTTGTTTTGTTACCTTCTGCTGGTGTTAGCTTTATTTTTAATACAGATGTGAACCTGTTTTGCTAACTAAAGTACATGTTTACCCTGTTCGCCTTACAGGTCACAAATTTGGTTTACACTAATTCAGGACTTGGAGTCTTAGCTCTGGTAGCCAATGCTGTCCATAAACTATGGAGATGGCCGAAAAATGACCGTAATACCAGTGCAAAGGTATTTATTCAGACTGTTATAACATCTTAATGTGATTGCATATTAACTAATTTATGCTTCTTATGGTTTTTTGCCTCTTTTAGGCAACTGCAAGCGTGCTACCTCAGCTATATCAACCGACTAGTGGAATATTGATGACAAATGATATCAGTGATACTAACCCTGAAGATTCCATTGCATGCTTCGCATTATCGAAGAATGACTCTTATCTTATATCTTCTTCAGGCGGAAAACTTTGTTTGTTCAATATGATGACTTTTAAGGTAACCAGGTTATATATGTTATCTGTAAAGGTTTTTTATGCCATTTTAAACTTCTTGATTCATGCTCTTTTAATTTGTTCATATGCAGACTATGACAACAGTCATGCCCCCGCCACCAGCAGCAACGTTTCTGGCATTCCACCCAGTGGATAACAACATTGTCGCTATAGGCATGGATGACACTTCTATCCAAATATTCAGTGTCCGGCTTGATAAGGTTGCTTCCTTGTTTTGTCATCAAAACTTAAATTTACAGTATAGTCTGTTGAGAAATGAAGTGATATTTATTATTCAATGTTCTCTGAACAGGTCATGTACAATCTTAAAGGCCATCAAAAACGAATAACAGGCCTTGCATACTCTAACTTGCTTGGTGTGCTGGTATCTTCCAGTGCTGATGCTATGGTATGTAAAACCGGAGCACTCTAATACTTTGTTTCCTTTCTAAACTAAAAAAAAATTGTTAAATGTTATCGGAACTTGAGATAGTTAGGTCAATCGTCATTCACCAGAAATAAGTATCCATCATCCCTGTTATCTACATTTTGGTTAATTGAAGTGTTGTACTGTGGGCAAATCTTATTTTATTAGTTGAACATGTATAATATTGCATATTTATAACGAGTAATGCCTTTATGCAGTTGTGTGTGTGGAACATAAATGGTTATGAAAAGCAAACGAGTAAACAGTTGCAAATTCCCGGGGGGCGTGTTGCTGCACGCTCTGCTGATACCCGTGTACAATTTCATAAAGATCAGACACATTTGCTAGTCGTCCATGAAACTCAGATAGCTATTTTTGAAGCACCTAGAATGGAATGCCGGAAACAGGTTTGTTTCTTTTTTCTGTATTTAGTGTAGCTTCTTTTGACGCCTTGTCAACTATTTTGTATCTGCAATTTGCAAGATACGAAAATAGAAATAATAGTCCTAAATTATGACTTGTGACATTTTTCTTTATGGTCTATTTATTATTTTCAACAGTGGGGTCCCCGAGAAGCAAGTGGTCCGATCACAGCTGCTACTTACTCATGTGATAGCCAATCAATATACGTCACTTTCGAGGATGGAAGTATAGACATTTTAACAGCAGAAACACTCAGATTGCGTTGTCGGATCAGCTCCACTGCATATCTCCCATCAAATCCAACGTGAGTATTTTATTTTCCAGTGATACGGTTTCAAATGTTATATATATAGTTCCTTGTTTCTAATCTGTTATAATTTGCAGTACAAGGGTGTACCCGCTCGTGGTTGCTGCACATCCGTCTGAACCCAATCAGTTTGCTTTGGGGCTTACAGATGGGGGAGTATGTGTGATTGAGCCACTCGAGTCCGAAGGGAAATGGGGTACTCCAGCTGGTCCTGCAAGTGTGGCTGGGCCAAGCACTACGGCCGGGGGTACAGCAAATACAACTGATCAGTCTCACCGGTAGTGCGCTTTTTGTGAAACTTGTCAGAGCAAGATGCAAAGATATAGGCAGCCATGATACATGGAATATAGCTTTATAGAGTTTAGTTTAGATGCGGCATCAATATCTGTTCATTTGTTGCTATTTACCTATAGAATCAGTAGCATGAAGAGTTATGGTTGGCTGAGTAAATCCTATAATGGAAGACAAGCTAAATGGTTGGTTTTGGTGGAAAATGTGAATGGTCAAGTTTAATATTACAGTTCTTTATTACAATCATCTTTTTAAGCTGAATTTTGATCACAAGATGCTTACTTTTTTTCCTGTTGTTTATGGCATGTTCCGACTCAGTTAGTCTATGCAAAGCGTTCTCAGATTGCACTAGGGATGAGCATTTGGACCCGAATCCTGAAACCGAACCGAAACCGTACTGGAACCGTACCGATTCCCGGTACCCGAATCCCGTTCGGTACGGTACCGGTACCACGAAATAAGGTGAAAAAAAATTCGGTACCACTAATTCGGTACGGGACCGGTACCAAATCGGGAAATTCCCGAAAAAAAGGGAAAATCCCGATTTCCCGGTACCGGTACCGATACCGGTACCGGTACCGATATCTGAATCCCGTTCGATACGGTACCGGTACCATTAATTTATGCTCGGGAAAAATTCGGTACCACTAATTCGGTACCAGTTCGGTACGGTACCGGTACCGTGCTCATCCCTAGATTGCACCAAATTTTAACCTAATTTGTGGAGTGTTATTTGTTAAACTGTCTCCATTTGTATGCGGATCATGTTTGTGCTTTACTTGAACGTGTCATAATCTTAATTGCACTTTAAGAAACAAATTTTAACTCCTCGTATTTTGATGATAGATGAGCTTATGAACTTTATGAGCTCGTAAGCTCAAATCATAAGCACGTAAACCGAGCTTACCAAACTTTTAGTAAGCTATGTCAAGGTTGCTTATCAGGCACAACTCCTTAAATAATACTATATCCGTCTCATATTAAATGTTCATTTTGATATTTTTAGTCTTAATTTTTAAACTTTGACCATAAGTATTATTATTAATGTTATATAATATAGAATGAAATTATAACAATGGAAAAACATTTAAAACCTTATATTTATTCGTATATTTTACACCAAATATTATATACCAAAAACAAAATATTTATGATCAAAGTTGTAAAATAAAAACTGAAAAAAATCGGACATTTAATATGAGACGAAAAGAGTACTTTGTGATATCCCCTAACGGACTAGTGGGTTTTAGAAAAAGTAATCAGATTTTTTCATTTATAATTCGAAATAATCTTCCCGTCCTATTTTTAGGTAGATTTACATGTATATCCTTAAAATATTTTACAATTACATCAATATTTGAAATTTGATATTTACTTCAATATGAAAACACACAAATATATCTAAAAACACATTTTGTTTACATTAAATGATTCTAATATTAAATAAATTATCAAATTTAATTAACATCTTAAGTTAGAGTATTTCTAATGGGATAAATCCATTAATAGCTTTTCATTATTTTGAAAAGCTTTTGGAGATTGTTTTTACCATTGTATCAAAAGCTTTTAACAAAGGTTTACAAATAGTTTGCAAAATAACTTTGAGTACACAAAGTCTTTCACACAAATTTGCTTGTTAAATGTATGTTGCATTTAATGCATTAAATGCAAAAAGTTTTAATAGATTTATCTTATTGGAGATCTCTTACCTTTTTATCCTCATTTCAGTAACTCTAATAATTTATCAACTTCTTTACAAATGTTTTATTCGAATAACTCCTATGAAGAAAAAATATCTATCCTCATTCTTCAAATTATGATTTGTTATTAATTGATTATTTCTCTTTTCTTTACCATTTGCGCTCATCACATAAAACACAGTCTATTTAACATCCCAGTTTCGTTATGGGTTTCACTGTTTGTTTTTTGTATCTTTCTTGATAATTACGTAATTAATAAGACATATCATATATTTACGCCAATAAAGTTTTAACTGTTCAAACATGGTGTTTTTATTTGAGATCTGATCTCCAATGAAATCCCTTTTAACGCTATGCATTTTTTTAAAGGAGATTGAAGCAATAAAGAAGGTAAAGATGTAATATTACATGTTAATATGTCTTTTTATTTAAATAGTTTGTGAAATAAATATAATTAAATACGATGAAATTGTGTCTTTGGATATACATGTGAATTATAAAGGTTTAAAAGAATTAATTAATTTTTTTTATAAGGATATTGATGTAATTGTTAATTTTTATAAAGATATATATATAAATGCTTTTTTTATTGTCTTTATTACTACCATTTTAATTTATCCTAAAAGATTGTTCAATTTTTAAAATACAAAGTCTAATTTAATTAATTTTTCAGTTTTACTTATGCCATTAATTTTTTTATAAGAAAACTATTAATTTAAACAAAAGGTAAGTTTATCATTCTTAGCATAAAATATTTACATTCATTGAATCTATCATAAATCATAAGAAAATTGTTCCTATAATTATGTTCACAATCACGTATTAGAAGTAATTATTTATTACTAGCAGGATACCCGTGCGTTAGAGCTGTAGGTACCTGGTAATTAAAGTTCAGGCGCAAACAAAATGTCAATAACGATTTGATTAGTTAAAAAAAAATAAAATGATTAGAATTCAGTTCGATTCACTCGTTCTCCCCCGTTTTAACAGGTCCAAAACCGTTTGAACCATCAACTTTTTATATAAATTGCATGAAGATTTATGTGTTTTAATTTTAAGATGTTAACACTAATTAGTGTATTTAATTAGTTTTTATTGTATCTTATGTTTTCATGTGTATTGGTTAAATTTTTAAAATTTAAAAGATATTTAATTAATGAAAGGTTTGTGAGTATTACTTTTTTTAATGGCAAAATAATATAAAAGAACGAAAAACTAGCAAGAAGCTAGATAATACAACACACCAAACACCTTAAAAGTAAAAGAGGCGTTGTAGCCTAAAAACAGCCTAAGCTTCAAAAGCGACACCAAAGTTTGTGAGTATTACTTAAAATTAAGTTTTATGCATTTAGAGGTTGTAACATATATTTTAAGAGTTAGATTACTTAAAATTAAATGAAAAGAAAGATATAAAATATTTTATATGTAATATAGTTGATCTTTATTTTAATATAATAGTTATTGTTTTTATATATTAAAAAATAATTATATATATTAATATTCGGTTTTTACATAAAGTATAAAATCTTATCGTCCGAATCTCTTCGAATTGACTATTGGTTCAAAGTGTGACCCAATTGTTCTTGGTGGAAATGAAAATGGTTTGGTTGATTATCTATTTTAAACTAATAGTAAATAAGTGTAAATGTCGTTGAGTAAAAAGAGTTTTAAAGATTAAACTAAAATAACGAGTTAAAAATAAATGATTGAAAACTTAAAGAAAAGATTAGAAAAATACTTGAACACTTAATAAATCTAAAACTTGAAAACTTTATAAAAACAAGAAACTAATCCATCGGAATGCTGAATTTGAAGTCAGATCAGAATATGCTGTCGGAATAAGGCAAATCGGAATGTCAAACACACTCTTGTCGGAATACTTCAATCGGAATGTGGGAATGAGGGGCTATCAGAATCCTGTTGTCGGAATGAGGCCCAATCGGAATGTTAGAAAACAAAGCCAATCGGAATATGCTAAAATGGTCACAATCGGAATATCTCACAAAACCAACACAATCGGAAAGTTCTAAAACCTTTTCCGATCAGACGATCAGAATAAAGGGGGGTGTGCAGTCGGAATACTACAATCGGAAAAGGGTTTATACCTTTTCCGATTACCCTTTTGATTCGAAATAAGCCAAGCTATAAGCTATAAGGAATAAGCTCAAACTAAAACTTGAACGAATCTAAAGTGAAAAGGACTCAATAAGCCCAAATAACAACTTATCCAAACTTAAAATAAGCAAACTTTTAAATCAAACTATAAAAAGATGAACTTTTTAAGAAAACTTTTAAAAAGCAAATAAGCTAAACATATAAATAAGCCAATAAGCACAACGATCTTAAAGCTTATTCGTATGAAAACTTAAGTAAGCATAAAAAGATTAACTTTTAAGCACGAAAACAATAAGAACAACACGGATCAAATGTAATTCGCACCAAAAGTAAGCTAAAATCAAAGAAAGGTAGAAAGAGATGAAAGATTAAAAACTTAACTTGAACTTGATTAATGAAATCCCAATACAAAAGGTTTAATCTTGTAAGATTAAAAGAAAGAAAGATGAAAACTTAGTGAGAGAAAGTTTAGAACTTTCTCTCTCTAAAACTAGAAAGAAAAATGAAAAAATGAAACTAACTTCTAAAAACTAACCAACCCTCCTAATGTGTATTAGGAGGGTATTTATAGGGAAAAATGGGAAGGTGTGCATGTGTTGCCTCTTCTTTCTTTCTTCACGTCTTCTCGACTCGATTTAATTCTTTGTCTTTTCTCGACGTCGTCTTGGGATTTGAACTTGTCTTAATAATTTTCTTTAATTTAGACTTGAGTTCTTCGACTTCATTAAACTTCCGTCTTTAGACTTGTTCTTCGATAAATCTTCAGAATAGGCCTTAGACTTCCGTTCTTTTTGCACTCTTGATCTTTTGACTTCGTCTTTTCTCGTTTTCTTCGATAAAAGCCCGTGAAAGCCCGTGTTTTCTTCTTTTTTAATCTTTTGGTCCTAAAACACAATAAAAACACAAACCACGCATAATTCCGACTTTTATGACATAAAATACACGTTTTGGTCTTGTTATTATTGGAAATAAGTTGTAAAAGGATAAGTGTTTTCACACTTATTAAATCTCCTACACTTGACCATTGCAATGCCCTCATGCAATGCATTAATTTTAAAGCACGGTTTACATTCTCCATCATAAATAACCCACCTTGGCCTTTATTGAATACTAAACATTTAGGGAAGATAAAAAGATAAAAAGATAAAAATAAGTAAAGAAATCAAAGACTTACATTGGGTTTTGGCTGCCATGAACGTTTATCATCCTCAAGTTTCACGTTCCCCATACCAAGCTTAAAAACGAGATCATTGTTATTATAAGTTAGTAGACTAACACGAATTCATGTGGGCCAATTATTTACTTAGACTCCCTTATTCCTAGGTGTATCTCTTATATTTTATTTTTGTCTTGAATGATCACAAGGATGCATTGTTTGACTTAATTCGATAGTTATTTAGTCCGAAAATAAAGTGAACGATTTGATCAATAGTTAGCTAAAGGACAAAATCTTTTAAAACTGCTTCTCGGGACCTCATAAAGTTCATATCTTGGCATAACTCGCTTCGCGATTTGAGACCTTTCTCGGACCGATATTTGGCAGCGAATTCATACTTCAAATCTTTGAGAGACGTTCTTGAAATAATGGTCTTCTCTTCATAATAAGAATTTCTTCACTTGAACTTTTTGAGAGATTCTTCATATTTGGACCACGACTTCTTCATTTTTCTCCAATCTTTATTTTGGACTTTGATATACAACGATCCGCCTCCTTTTAGGACTTGGATCTATTTATCCTCATACCTTGTTAGGGCCTTTTTGGATAGACTTCTCCATGATCTTTAGGGGAGTATTTGCTTTTCGTCGTGTGTCTCGATCCTTCATATTGATTTTCGATAAATGATTCTTCACATCACTTTTGGATCTTTAGCAACAAAATGTAGCCCTCATGCCTTGTTAGGGCCTTTTCGGACTCGCCAATCTTCGCATCCCGCTTCAATAAGTTATGCCTTGGCTATGAACTCTAATCCATACCGAGCAACTTTTAAACGATCTTGGGCTAGAAGCTAAGTAACTTTTCAAATCGTACAACCTTATTTATTGCAGATAAATTTATTAACAAGCGATGGGAGAATAGGCTTATAATTAACTCACATAAATTCACGAAAGAATACTAAACTTATAATCGACTCTATCATCTCTCGTTCTCCACAGTTTAAAATCTCAAGGAATGAGACTCGTGGATGCTTAGCCTATTAAATCAAAGTTTTGGGTTTTCGAGTCATCTATAGGATCTTGCAAATTCTTAAACTTTTTCAAGTTTAGAAATCGCATTTTAAAGTTCCCTTGATAAACAACTCTCTAGGATCAATTATAGGAACTTGCGAAAAGTTCTTGTTCTTAACCCGTGAGAGTTAAGACTTTCGCGTTTTAAAGCTCCCTATATAAAAGCCTAGCAAAACTTGACTTAAACACGTTAAGGATACTAGCTAGAGTAAACTTAGATAAGTAAACTCGGGTTTAGTCAAAACATTCACGACTTTGAAAAATTTTAAAACCACTTTATTCTAGCAAGGAAAGAAAATAACCATAACAAAGGAAAATACAACTATACAACTAGGCCAAAATAGATTAAAAATTTTGAAAAATGTCGAAAAATCAAATTTTCCGGTTATAATGAGGGCAAATTCATGGAAAAGACCACTTACTTCGATAGAAGTCCCCCTACACTTGATATAAACATTGTCCTCAATGTTTAAGCATGTGGGAATAAACTCCCCTACACTTAGGACATTGTGCACTTTGTTTAAATCTTGCTAAGGAAAGGACAACTGAAGTGAATTCAATGTGACATATAAGATATGAAATATTGAATCACAAGAGTTTAGGATAGAACCGGGAATATGGGAACATGGTATCACGGTTCGTCAAATGTCATCAAGGTGCTCTTTGGAGCTTGAATCCCTGTAGAGAATAAGAAACAAGACAACAAACACATACGGGGCTCCCCCTACACTTATTATGAAAGCAGTAAAGGATAGAACACGGGTTGCCTCCCGAGAAGCGCTTGTTTTTGTTCACCGAGTGACGAGCCTGACTCGACCCAAATTTAGTTCATGGGGAACGTGGTGAGGTATGGAATCATCTCATGCGAGATGTCCTCACCAAAGTACAGCTTCAAACGATGGCCATTCACCTTAAAATTGGGCCCATTTGGCTGAGAAAGCTCAATGGTGCCATATGGAAAGACTTTGGTGACGGTGAATGGACCAGACCAGCGGATCTTCAACTTGCCCGAGAAGATCTTCAACCGAGAGTTAAAAAGTAAGACTTGATCACCAACGTGGAACTCTCGGTTCTTAATTCTAGCATCGTGAATGATCTTGGTCTTCTCCTTGTAGATCAGCGAGTTATCGTAAGCTTCATTCCTCAGTTCGTTGAGCTCATTGAGTTGAATCTTGCGAAGATCACCGGCTTTGTTGATGTCGAAGTTAGCCCACTTCAAGGCCCAGTACGCCTTATGTTCCAGCTCGATGGGGAGGTGGCATGCTTTCCCGTACACAAGACGATACGGTGTACAACCAATCGGGGTCTTATAAGCTGTACAGAAAGCCCACCGAGCATCATCTAACTTATCGGCCCACGCGACACGATGCTCTCCCACAGTACGTTCCAGAATTCGCTTCAATCCACGGTTGGATATCTCAACTTGACCATTGGTTTGGGGATGATAAGCGGTGGAAAGACGATGATTAACACCATACTTAGCCATGACTCTTGCAAATTGATCATTGCAAAAATGAGTCTCGCGGTCACTGATAATAGCACGAGGAATGCCGAATCGAGAAAAGAGCTGTTTCAAAAAGTTCACAACCACCCTCGCATCGTTCGTAGGGAGAGCCTTAGCTTCAACCCATTTAGAAACGTAGTCAACGGCTACGAGGATGTACTTGTTCCCTTTAGATGATGGAAATGGCCCCATAAAGTCGATGCCCCATACATCAAAGATTTCACATTCTTGTATGAAATTTTGAGGCATCTCATCTTTATGTGTGATCTTGCCTTGTCTTTGGCAAGCATCACAATGTTTAACCATATCGTGAGCGTCACGATAAATGGTGGGCCAATAGAATCCCGAGTCGAATACTTTCTTCGCGGTGTAATTGGGACCAAAGTGACCACCGGTGGGTCCTTTATGGCAAGCATCAAGGATTTGTACCGCTGCCGGCCCGTCAACACATCGGCGAATAATCAGATCCGCACATTGTTTGAAAAGGTAAGGGTCATCCCAGAAATAATGTTCAATATCTTTAAAGAACGTTTTCTTTTGTCGGGACGTGAGCCCTTCCTTGAGAATCCCACCCGCTAAGTAGTTTGCAATGTCCGCAAACCACGGGGTGTCATCGAGATTAGAGTTGATAGACATTAAGGCCTCAAGGGGAAAAAAGTCATTGATCTCTTTGTTCGGATGATCCCCTTGATAAGGATCTTCAAGTCTACTGAGATGATCCGCGACTAGGTTTTCAGCACCCTTCTTGTCACGAATTTCAATGTTGAATTCTTGAAGGAGCAAAACCCAACGAAGAAGTCTTGTCTTAGAATCTTGCTTAGTCATCAAGTACTTCAACGCGGAATGATCGGTATACACGATGGTGGTAGATAGGACAAGATAGGGGCGGAATTTTTCAAAAGCATATACTACAGCTAAAAGCTCTTTTTCGGTAGTGGTATAATGCAATTGAGCCCCCGTCATTGTCTTGCTAGCGTAATGGATTGGTTGGAAGTGTTTGTTCACTCTTTGGCCCAAAACCGCTCCAATAGCAAAGTCGATAGCATCACACATCAACTCAAAAGGTAGCTCCCAATTAGGGGTAACCAAGACCGGTGCCTTAGTTAGCTTATCCTTAAGAAGATTGAAGGATTCAAGACACTCTTTGGAAAAGATAAAAGGAGTATCTTTTTCCAAGAGGTGGGTCATCGGGCGAGCGATTTTAGAGAAATCTTGGATGAATCGACGATAGAAGCCCGCATGACCGAGGAAACTTCTCACACCCTTCACGGTTGAAGGTGGAGGCAATTTAGCAATAACATCGACTTTAGCACGGTCCACTTCAAGACCGGCTTTGGAGATTTTGTGTCCTAGCACGATGCCCTCTTTTACCATGAAATGACATTTTTCCCAATTTAGAACAAGGCGAGTGTCTTCACACTGCTTAATCATACGTTCTAAATTGGCAAGGCAAGCAGAGAAAGAATCGCCATAAACCGAGAAATCATCCATGAAGACTTCCATAGTTTCTTCAACCATGTCATGGAAGATAGCCATCATACACCGTTGGAAAGTCCCAAGAGCATTGCATAAGCCGAAAGGCATTCTTTTGTAGACAAATGTTCCATAAGGACAAGTGAATGTGGTTTTCTCTTGGTCTTTGGGATCGATGGAATTTGAAAATACCCGGAGAAACCGTCTAAAAAGCAGTAATAGTCATTACCCGCTAGACGTTCAAGCATTTGGTCCATGAAAGGAAGGGGAAAATGATCCTTTCTCGTAGCATCATTGAGTTTGCGATAGTCTATACAAACTCTCCACCCTGTAACGAGACGAGTAGGAATCAAATCGTTGTTTTCATTGGGAACAACGGTGATTCCGCCCTTCTTAGGCACAGAATGGACGGGACTAACCCACGGTGAATCCGAGATAGGATAGATCATTCCCGCATCAAGAAGTTTGATAACCTCTTTTTTGATTACGTCATGGATCTTAGGATTCACTCTTCTTTGGCTTTGAATAGTGGGTTTGAATTCGTCCTCCATGAGAATTTTGTGTGTGCAGAAGTGAGGATCAATTCCACGAATATCGAAGATCTTCCAAGCAATCGCTTTCTTGTGATTCTTCAGCACGGCGATAAGTCGGGATTTTTCTTCTTCTTCCAAGTCCTTAGCGATGATGATCGGTAACGTCTTGTTGTCTTCAAGGAAAACGTACTAGAGATGAGACGGAAGATCCTTAAGCTCTAAATCCGGAGGATTTTCGATGGACGGCGTAGTCAACTGCGGATCATCGGTAGAGATATCCTTAGGAGATGGTGGAGAAGTTTGGTCCTCATTGAGAAGTTTCTCAATGGTACGAATGTCTTCATCCCAATCGGTGGGAGAACCATCATACTTAAGATCGAGAGGACCCAAACTAGCTTCAAAATCATCTAAGTCACTGTCTCTAAAAGGAGTCAATGCCGGAGCAATTGAGGCAACGGTCTCAACATTGGGTAGAGAAGAAGAACAACTTTTACAAGCGTCTTTGAAATGTTCTTGACAAGCCTCATCAAGAACATCAATGAAATTAACACTCTCGTTTTCCGAAGGCTGCTTAGAAAGTTTACCCATGTTGAAGACGATTTTATCGTCACCAACTCTCATGATTAATTCGCCTGCGGCTACGTCGATGAGAGTGAGACCGGTCCTCAAGAATGGACGTCCAACGATTAATAGAACACGGGGGTCCATCTCGTAGTCAACGACAACAAAATCCGCCGGGAAAGTAAATTTGTCAACGCCAACGAAGACGTCTTCGGCTATCCCCACTGGATAAGCAACCGTACGGTTAGCTAATTCCAAAGTCATTCGTGTGGGGATTAGCTCGGGGAGAGAAATTGCTTCCAAACACTTAATGGCATTAAGTTAATTCTGGCACCTAGATCGGCTAGGGCCATGCAATTCTCTACTCCCGGGAAGTTGCAAGGAATCAAGAAACGACCCCGATCACCATGTTTGGTGGGCAATTTCCTTAAGAGCACCGCGGAGCAGTTCTCATTAAGTTGGGTCTGAGCAATATCGAGAAGTTTCTCCTTATCACTGAGAAGATCTTTAAACATTTTAGCGTATTTTGGCATGTGAGCGAGAGCCTCAGCAAAGGAGATATTGAAATTCAGTTGTTTGAACATTTTAAGAAAGTTCGAAACCTGAATATCATCCTTGTTCTTCAATTTCTCTTTCCTCAACCTCGAAGGATAAGGTATATTGGGTTGAGATGAAGGCTTTGGGATAGAATTCACACTCACATCCTTGGGTGGTGGAGGGGTAGAAGTAGAAGGTGGTGCAATTGGAGAAGTAGAAGTTGGAGGGATAGAAGATGGAGGATCCGGAGAAGGAGACTCGTTTTCCGTTGTCACAATCACCGGTGTAGGTGTGGGAAGCTCGGGTTCCTTTAAACCTTTTCCACTGCGAGTGGTGATTGCTTTCATCTCCCCTATTGGATTAGCAACGGTGTTACTCGGAAGAGAACCCGATCCAGAGGCTTGATTACTAGGGAAGAAACTAGCCATCATGTTCCTCAAGTCATTCGTTTGACTTGCCAAAGTGTTTCGCATATCAGCTCGAAGATCATTAATATAAGGCTTTTGACACCCTATATTAAA
Source organism: Glebionis coronaria (assembly GCA_025667525.1). Taxonomy (NCBI): domain Eukaryota; kingdom Viridiplantae; phylum Streptophyta; class Magnoliopsida; order Asterales; family Asteraceae; genus Glebionis; species Glebionis coronaria. The sequence continues at coordinate 371,437,778 of CM046876.1, forward strand.
GTTCAAGTTCGTTATAGTTCCGAATCTTTTCGAATTGAAAACCGGTCTTAAGTGCGACTCAATTGTCTTTTGGTGAATCAAGAGAATGATTTGGTTTGTTTGTTCTAAACTACTAGCAAATAATTAAAGTGTCGTTGAGTAAATTAAAGCTTTGACAAAATTAAACTTAAAGTTAATTGATGAAAATTCTTAAAACTTAAAGCTTTAAAAACTAAAAAAACTTAATTAATTGTAAGAAAACAATTCATGTCCATCGGAATACACCAAAATAGCAACCATCGGAATAATCGCTAAAATTAACCATCGGAAAAATTAAGTTCAGATCGGAATACTTAAGGAGCACTTCTGTCGCAATAGGCACACCTATCGGAATTCCTCTATCACAATGACTCTATCGAAAAACAGGCAGCACTTCGTCTTAACCAAGACCTTAAGACCCGTCGGAATACGCGATCGCAATGTGCGATCGCAACCCAGATCGGAATAAGGGGGTTAACCAACTGATCGCAAAGTAAAACCCTAATGGGTTATTGCGATCAAAAACCAAAGGTATCGGAATGTGTAGTCGACCGTCGGAATGTTTGTCAAAACCCTAAGATTGCGATGGGATATAACAATTTCCGAAATTTGTGGAAGAGTGAAACTTAATAAGCAGTTGCAATAAGCCACTCTAACGAATCTTAAACAATCCCAAAAAGCTCAAATTCGATGACTTATCAAAACTTAAAATCAAGAACTTTATGAAATGAACTTTAAACCATTAAAAACCTTGAAGAAATCCGAAACTCAATAAGCTAAGATTCGAATAAGCCAATAAGCATTACGAGCTTATGGTCTATACGAAGGAGCTTGTGTGTACGAACAAGAGCAATCCTTTAATCACGAAAACATCAAATCATAAACATGAAGTATGTAAATCGGATCAAAGGTGAATGAATCAAGAAGTGTAGAATGAGAATAAGAATCAAAAGCTTAAAATAGAACTTTGATTAATGAAATAAGCAATACAAAAGTGTTTAATCTTGAAAGATTAAAAGAAAAAGATGAACTAGTGAGAGAAAGTTTAAGACTTTCTCTCTCTAAAAACTAGAAAGAAAACTAAAGAAATAAAAACTAGCTAACCCCCTCCTAATGTGATTAGGAGGGTATTTATAGGGAAGTGGAAGGCATGTGTGGTGCTTTCTTCTTTCTTTTTCTTCTCGACTCGATTTTAATTCTTCGTCTTTGTAGTCTCGGGATTTGAACTTGTCTCTTAATTTTCTTCTTCTATTAGACTTAAGTTCTTTGACTTCATTAAACTTCCGTCTTTAGACTTGTTCTTCGATAAATCTCCAGAATAGGTCTTGGACATCCGTTCTTTAAGCACTCTTGATCTTTTGACTTCGTCTTTTCCCGTTTTCTTTGATAAAAGCCCGTGAAAGCCCGTGTTTTCTTCCTTTTTCATATGTTGGTCCTAAAACACAATAAAAACACAAACCACGCATAATTCCGACTTTTACGACATAAATCACACGTTTTGGTCTTGTTATTATTGCAAATAAGTGGTAAAAGGATAAGTGTTTTCACACTTATTAAATCCCCTACACTTGACCATTGTAATGCCCTCATGCAATGCATTAATTTTAAAGCACGGTTTACATTTTCCATCATAAATAACCTACCTTGGCCTTTATTAAATACTAAAGATGAAAAGATAGAAACAAGTAAAGAAATTAAAAACTTACATTGGGTTTTGGCGGTCATGAACGTTTATCATCCTCAAGTTTCACGTTCCCCATACCAAGCTTAGAAACGAGATCATTGTTATTATAAGTTAGCAAACTATCACGAACTCATGTGGGCCAATTATTCACTTAGACTCCCTTATTCCTAGGTGTATCTCTTATATTTTATTTTTGTCTTGAATGATCACGAGGATGCATTGTTTTGACTTATTTCGATAGTTATTTAGTCCGAAAATAAGGTGAACGATTTAATCAATAGTTAGCTAAAGGACCAAATCTTTTAAAACTGCTTCTCGGGATATCAGAAAGTTCATATCTTGGCATAACTTGGTTCGCGATTTGAGACCTTTCTCGGGCCGATATTTGGCAGCGACTTCATACTTCGAATCTTCGAGAGACGTTCTTGAAATTATGGTCTTCTCTTCATAATAGGAATTTCTTCACTTGAAGTTTTTGAGAGATTCTTCATCTTTGGACCACGACTTCTTCATTTTTCTCCAATCTTTATTTTGGACTTTGATATACAACGATCCGCCTCCTTTTAGGACTTGGATCTATTTATCCTCATACCTTGTTAGGGTCTTTTCGGATAGACTTCTCCATGACTTTTGGGGAGTTTTTGCTTTTCGTCGTGTGTCTCGATCCTTCATATTGATTTTTGATAAATGATTCTTCACATCACTTTTGGATCTTTAGCAACAAAATGTAGCCCTCATGCCTTGTTAGGGCCTTTTCGGACTCGCCAATCTTCGCGCCCCGCTTCATAAGTTATGCCTTGGCTATGAACTCTCGTCATTACCGAGCAACTTTTAAACGATCTGGGGCTAGAAGCTAAGTAACTTTTCAAATCGTACAACCTTACTTATTAGCAGATTAATTTATTAACAAGCGGAGGGAGAATAGGCTCATAATTAACTCACATAAATTCACGAAAGAATACCGAACTTATAATTGACTCTATCATCTCTCGTTCTCCACAGTTTAAAATCTCAAGGAATGAGATTCGTGGATGCTTAGCCTATTAAATCAAAGTTTTGGGTTTTCGAGTCGCCTATAGGATCTTGCAAATTCTTAGACTTTTTCAAGTTTAGAAATCGCATTTTAAAGTTCCCTTGATAAACGACTCTCTAGGATCAATTATAGGAACTTGCGAAAAGTTCTTGTTCTTAACCCGTGAGAGTTAAGACTTTCGCGTTTTATAGCTCCCTATATAAAAGCCTAGCAAAACTTGACTTAAACACGTTAAGGATACTAGCTAGAGTAAACTTGGGCAAGTAAACTCGGGTTGAGTCAAAATGTTCACGACTAAGAAAAATCTAAAACCACTTTATTAAAAACTTATTCTAGCAAAGGAAGAAAATAAACATAATAAAGGAAAATGCAACTATACAACTAGGCCAAAATAGATTAAAAATTTTGAAAAATGTCGAAAAATCAAATTTTCCGGTTAAAATGAGGGCAAATTCATGGAAAAGACCACTTACTTCGATAGAAGTCCCCCCTACACTTGAGATAAACATTGTCCTCAATGTTTAAGCATGTGGGAGTAAACTCCCCTACACTTAAGACATTGTGCACGTTGTTTAAATCTTGCTAAGGAAAGGACAACTAAAGTGAATTCAATGTGAACATATAGAATATGAAATATTGAATCACAAGAGTTTAGGATAGAACCGGGAAGATAGGAAACACGGTATCACGGTTCGTCAAAAGTCATCAAGATGCTTTCTGAAGTTTTAATCCCTGCACAGCACAAGAAACAAGACAACAAACATATGCGGGGCTCCCCTACACTTATTATGAAAGCAGTAAAGGATAGAACACGGGTTGCCTCCCGAGAAGCGCTTGTTTTTGTTCACCGAGTCATGAGCCTGACTCGACCCAATTTTAGTTCATGGGGAACGTGGTGAGAGATGGAATCATCTCTTGAGAGATGTCCTCACCAAAGTACAGCTTTAAACGCTGGCCATTCACCTTGAAATTGGGTCCATTTGACTGAGAAAGCTCAATGGTCCCATACGGAAAGACTTTGGCGACGGTGAATGGGCCAGACCAGCGGCTCTTCAACTTGCCAGAGAAGATCTTCAACCGAGAGTTAAAGAGTAAGACTTGATCGCCAACGTGGAACTCTCGGTTCTTGATTTTAGCGTCGTGGATCATCTTCGTCTTCTCCTTGTAGATCAGCGAGTTCTCATAAGCTTCATTCCTTAGTTCATGTAGCTCGTTGAGTTGAACCTTGCGATGATCACCAGCATTGATGATGTCGAAGTTCGCCCATTTCAAGGCCCAGTGCGCCTTGTGTTCCAGCTCGATGGGTAGGTGGCAGGCTTTCCCGTACACAAGACGATAGGGTGTACAACCGATCGGGGTCTTGTAAGCAGTACGGAAAGCCCACAGAGCATCATCTAGCTTATCGGCCCACGCGGCACGATGCTCTCCCACAGTACGCTCCAAAATTCTCTTCAAGCCACGATTGGAAATTTCGGCTTGCCCATTGGTTTGGGGATGATAGGCGGTGGAAAGACGGTGATTGACACCATACTTTGCCATGACTCGTGCAAATTGATCGTTGCAAAAATGAGTCCCGCGGTCACTGATGATAGCACGAGGAACGCCAAATCGAGCGAAAAGCTGCTTTAAAAAGTTCACAACCACCCTCGCATCATTCGTAGGAAGAGCCTTAGCTTCAACCCATTTAGAGACGTAGTCGACGGCGACGAGGATGTACTTGTTCCCTTTGGATGATGGAAATGGCCCCATAAAGTCGATGCCCCATACATCAAAGATTTCACATTCCTGTATGAAATTTTGAGGCATCTCATCCTTATGTGTGATCTTGCCTTGACGTTGGCAAGCATCACAATGCTTGACCATTTCGTGAGCGTCACGATAAATGGTGGGCCAGTAGAATCCAGAATCAAACACTTTCTTAGCGGTGTAGTTGGGACCAAAGTGACCACCGGTGGGTCCTTTGTGGCAAGCTTGGAGGATGTCAAAAGCTGCCGGTCCGTCAACACATCGACGAATAATCAGATCAGCACACTGTTTGAATAGATAAGGGTCATCCCAAAAGTAAGTCTTAACATCGTTCAAGAACTTCTTCTTTTGTTGGGATGTTAACCCTTGGATGAGAATACCACCCGCTAAGTAGTTTGCAATGTCTGCAAACCACGGGGTGCCATCAAGATTGAGATTTAAAGACATTAGAGTCTCCAGGGGGAAAGAGTCATTGATCTCTTTGTTCGGATGATCCCCCTGATATGGATCCTCAAGTCGACTCAGATGATCCGCGGCCAGGTTTTCGGCTCCCTTCTTGTCACGAATTTCAATGTTGAATTCTTGAAGGAGCAAAACCCAGCGAAGAAGTCTTGGCTTAGAATCGTTCTTTGTCATCAAGTACTTCAACGCGGAATGGTCCGTGTATACGATGGTGGTGGATAAAACAAGATAGGGGCGAAATTTCTCAAAAGCATAGACAACAGCTAAAAGTTCTTTTTCAGTTGTCGTATAATGCAATTGAGCCCCTGTCATTGTTTTGCTAGCATAGTGGATTGGTTGGAAGTGTTTATTCACTCTTTGGCCCAGAACCGCACCAATAGCAAAGTCGCTAGCATCGCACATCAATTCAAAAGGTAGCTCCCAATTAGGGGTAACCAAGACCGGTGTCTTAGTGAGCTTATCCTTGAGAAGATTGAAGGCTTCGAGACACTCTTTAGAAAAGATAAAAGGAGTATCTTTTTCTAAGAGGTGGGTCATCGGGCGAGCGATTTTAGAGAAATCCTGAATGAATCTACGATAGAAGCCCGCATGACCCAGAAAGCTTCTCACACCCTTCACGGTTGAAGGTGGAGGTAATTTGGCTATGACATCTACTTTAGCACGGTCAACTTCAAGACCGGCTTTAGAGATTTTGTGTCCTAGCACAATGCCTTCTTTTACCATAAAATGGCATTTTTCCCAATTCAGAACAAGGCGAGTGTCTTCGCACCGCTTAAGCATACGTTCCAAATTGGCAAGGCAAGCAGAGAAAGAATCCCCGAAGACCGAGAAATCATCCATGAAGACTTCCATGGTTTGCTCAACCATATCATGAAAGATAGCCAACATGCACCTTTGGAAAGTCCCGGGGGCATTGCATAAGCCAAAAGGCATTCGTTTATAAGCAAATGTGCCGTAGGGACAAGTGAATGTTGTTTTTTCTTGATCTTGGGGATCGATGGGTATTTGAAAATAACCCGAGAAACCATCCAGAAAGCAGTAATATTCATTACCAGCTAGACGTTCAAGCATTTGGTCCATAAAAGGTAGAGGGAAATGATCCTTTCTCGTGGCATCATTGAGTTTGCGGTAGTCTATACAAACTCTCCACCCAGTAACGAGACGGGTAGGAATCAACTCGTTGTGTGCGTTGGGCACAACGGTGATACCACCTTTCTTAGGCACACAATGGACTGGACTAACCCACGGTGAATCCGAAATAGGGTAAATCATACCCGCATCAAGAAGTTTGATAACTTCTTTTTTGATGACTTCATGTATTTTTGGATTCACCCTTCGTTGGCTTTGAATAGTGGGCTTGAAGTCGTCCTCCATGAGAATTTTGTGTGTGCAGAAGTGAGGATCAATTCCACGAATATCCGAGATTTTCCACGCAATAGCCTTCTTGTGAGCTTTCAACACAGTAACGAGGCGAGTCTTCTCTTCATCTTTCAAATCCGTTGCAATAATGACGGGCGACTTCTTGTTGTCGTCAAGGAACACGTACTCGAGATGTGGCGGCAACTCCTTAAGTTCCAAATCCGAAGGATTTTCGACGGGAGGTGTTTTCAAAGACGGAGTATCGATAGCAATGACCATGGGAGATGTAAGCGAAGGATTGGCTTCGGTGAGAAGATTGTCAAAGAAACTCATATCTTCATCCCCCTCGGTGGGAGAATCATTAGTAGCTAAATTTACATCTCCTATGGTATCTTCAAGATTGTTCCAGAATAAATCACCATCGCCAAATAGAGACAATGATGAATCAATGGAGGACACGGTCTCAATAGTGGGAAGAGAGGTAGGAATACTTTTGCAAGCATCATTAAAGTGTTCTTCGCAAGCCTCATCAAGGACGTCAATACAATTAACGCTCTCATATGAATAAGGTTGTTTAGACAACTTTCCCATGTTGAAGACTACTTTATCGTACCCACTCTCATGATAAGCTCTCCGGCTTCAACATCAATAAGAGTGCGACCGGTCCTAAGGAATGGACGACCAACAATAAGTGGCACACGGGGGTCCATCTCGTAGTCGACGACAACAAAATCAGCAGGGAAGGTGAATTTGTCGACTCCTACAATAACGTCTTCGGCTATCCCCACTGGATAAGCAACCGTACGGTTGGCCAATTCCAAAGTCATCTTAGTGGGGGCTAGCTCTGGGAGAGATAATTGCTTCCAAACACTTAGAGGCATGAGATTAATACTGGCACCTAGATCGGCTAGGGCCATGCAATTCTCTACTCCCGGGAAATTGCAAGGGATAAGAAAACGACCCGGATCACCAAGCTTGATTGGCAATTTCCTTAAGAGCACTGCAGAGCAGTTCTCATTAAGTTGGGTGTTGGCAATGTCGAGGAGCTTTTCCTTGTCGCTCAGAAGGTCTTTAAACATTTTAGCGTATTTGGGCATGTGAGCGAGAGCCTCGGCAAAGGAGATGTTAAAATTCAATTGTTTGAACATTTTTAGGAAGTTCGAAACCTGAATATCATCCTTGCTCTTTTGCTTCTCTTTCCTCAACCGTGAAGGATAAGGTATATTGGATGAAGAAGAAGGCTTTAGGGGAATAGGATCACTCACAACCACAGGTGGTGGGGAAATGGGGATAGAAGGTAAAGGAGGTGAAGAAAGTTGCTCGTGTTCCTTGTTCACAATCACGGGTGGAGGTGTAGGAAGCTCGAGTTCCATATAACCTTTTCCACTACGAGTGGTGATTGCTTTCATCTCCCCTCTTGGATTCGCAACGGTATTACTCGGAAGAGTACCCGAAGAAGAGGGTTGATTACTTTGGATGAGCGAACCAATCATATCACGAAGGTGAAGAGCTTGATTGTTAAAAGAGTTTTGCATGTTGGCATTAATATCATTGCTGTGTTTGGTCATGTCATTCCTTAGCTCGGCTCGTATATCGCTCCCTTGTTTCACCATGTCATTCTTCAAGTTGACAAATTGACTCTGAAGATTCGTTACCAACTCACGATTGGTCTTCATGAATGTCTCGACGTCTGGACTTACTGCCATCGGTTGATTGAGAGGTGGAGCTTGGTAAGCTTGAGAATTTCCTTGAGTTGGGTATGGGTTTCTTTGGGATTGATACTGATTTGGAGCACGAGGTTGGGATTGGTTGTTGCGGTTGTAGCTTTGTTGTTGGTTTTGGTTTGCAGGAGGAAAACCGGGAGGAGCAAGATAATTGTTGGATCGATAACTTAGCAAGCCACGGTCTCCTTGAGGTCGAGCTTGATAGCCTCCCGTGGAATAAGTGCCGTAAGCTGCGTTAACGTTTTCAGAATAATTGCCTTGGGTAGAAGGACAATCATTATAAGAGTGAGGGCCACCACATGTGTCACAAGAAATAGCAATAGCTTTAGCTTGTTGAAAGTGGTTTGTGGCCATGGCCATGAAATTCTTGTTCATTTCAGCGAGTTGTCGAGAAATTTCAGACATTTCAGGATTGGAGGTAGTAGAAGAAACATTTACTCTCGAGTTAGATCTTGAGGATGCGGATGAATCCCAATTCTTGTGGTGAGTAGTCATGTTTTCGATCAACTCTCGACACTCCTCCGGTCTCCTTTTCATAAAAGTACCACCGGCGGTGGCATTGATCGTGTCACGATCACGAAAGGTGAGACCATTGTAGAAGGTGTCAATGAGAGTGACGGGGAGCATATTGTGATTAGGACAGCGGTCGATCAAATCATTGTAGCGTTCCCAAGCATCGAAAAGCGATTCATCATTCTCTTGCATAAATCCACTGATTTGGTTACGAAGGCTAGTGACCATGGATGGGGGAAAGTAGCGCGATAAAAAACGTTGAGTCATGTCGTTCCACGTATGAATAGAATTCTTAGGAAGACGGTCAAACCATTTTTCGGCATGGTGAGAAAGCGAGTGTGGAAAAAGTTGAAGTCGAAGGTCATCCATAGAAACACCGGGGCACTTCATGCTTTGGGTAATGGTAATGAATTTGTCGAGGTGTTTGTTGGCATCATCATCCGGAATTCCACGAAACGGGTTCGTTTGCACTTGTTGTATCATATGATGCTTCAACGAAAACTCCTGAGCCGTGACGTGCATTGGCGCAATCGGGCCTCCGCGTCCATTCATGGTGGGTTGGCACAATTCCTCCATGGTTCGTAAATCAGGTAGAAGGACATTGTTGTTGTTGTTGTTGTTGTTGTTGTTGTTATTCAAATTATTGTGAGGTGGGTGATTATTGTTGTTGTTAACACCAGCCATATCTAAATCTTCAAGAGTCTCGGGCTCAGAATAGTTGGAAGATCTAGTACGCATACACCTGCAGAAGAAAAATATACACAAAGAATATCTATATAATCTTTTTGGTTTTTATAGGTTTTTTTAATGTTTTTGTATTTTTGAAGAGTTTTATATTTTTTATGGATTTTTGGAAATTCTTATAGCAATGAAAATAACGTTCAAAGAACGGATCCCAAAATTCAATGCGTCTCTCACTAGAAACCGTTTATCTTAACGAAAAGAGCCGGCAGCGGCGCCATTTAATATAAGGCTTTTGACACCCTATATTAAAGTTCAAGTTCGTTATAGTTCTGAATCTTTTCGAATTGAAAACCGGTCTTAAGTGCGACTCAATTGTCTTTTGGTGAATCAAGAGAATGATTTGGTTTGTTTGTTCTAAACTACTAGCAAATAATTAAAGTGTCGTTGAGTAAATTAAAGCTTTGACAAAATTAAACTTAAAGTTAATTGATGAAAATTCTTAAAACTTAAAGCTTTAAAAACTAAAAAAACTTAATTAATTGTAAGAAAACAATTCATGTCCATCGGAATACACCAAAATAGCAACCATCGGAATAATCGCTAAAATTAACCATCGGAAAAATTAAGTTCAGATCGGAATACTTAAGGAGCACTTCTGTCGCAATAGGCACACCTATCGGAATTCCTCTATCGCAATGACTCTATCGAAAAACAGGCAGCACTTCGTCTTAACCAAGACCTTAAGACCCGTCGGAATACGCGATCGCAATGTGCGATCGCAACCCAGATCGGAATAAGGGGGTTAACCAACTGATCGCAAAGTAAAACCCTAATGGGTTATTGCGATCAAAAACCAAAGGTATCGGAATGTGTAGTCGACCGTCGGAATGTTTGTCAAAACCCTAAGATTGCGATGGGATATAACAATTTCCGAAATTTGTGGAAGAGTGAAACTTAATAAGCAGTTGCAATAAGCCATTCTAACGAATCTTAAACAATCCCAAAAAGCTCAAATTCGATGACTTATCAAAACTTAAAATCAAGAACTTTATGAAATGAACTTTAAACCATTAAAAACCTTGAAGAAATCCGAAACTCAATAAGCTAAGATTCGAATAAGCCAATAAGCATTACGAGCTTATGGTCTATACGAAGGAGCTTGTGTGTACGAACAAGAGCAATCCTTTAATCACGAAAACATCAAATCATAAACATGAAGTATGTAAATCGGATCAAAGGTGAATGAATCAAGAAGTGTAGAATGAGAATAAGAATCAAAAGCTTAAAATAGAACTTTGATTAATGAAATAAGCAATACAAAAGTGTTTAATCTTGAAAGATTAAAAGAAAAAGATGAACTAGTGAGAGAAAGTTTAAGACTTTCTCTCTCTAAAAACTAGAAAGAAAACTAAAGAAATAAAAACTAGCTAACCCCCTCCTAATGTGATTAGGAGGGTATTTATAGGGAAGTGGAAGGCATGTGTGGTGCTTTCTTCTTTCTTTTTCTTCTCGACTCGATTTTAATTCTTCGTCTTTGTAGTCTCGGGATTTGAACTTGTCTCTTAATTTTCTTCTTCTATTAGACTTAAGTTCTTTGACTTCATTAAACTTCCGTCTTTAGACTTGTTCTTCGATAAATCTCCAGAATAGGTCTTGGACATCCGTTCTTTAAGCACTCTTGATCTTTTGACTTCGTCTTTTCCCGTTTTCTTCGATAAAAGCCCGTGAAAGCCCGTGTTTTCTTCCTTTTTCATATGTTGGTCCTAAAACACAATAAAAACACAAACCACGCATAATTCCGACTTTTACGACATAAATCACACGTTTTGGTCTTGTTATTATTGGAAATAAGTGGTAAAAGGATAAGTGTTTTCACACTTATTAATCATTCCCTTGCTTAACCATATCTGCTTTCATGTTGGCCATTTCCCGCTGAAGATTTTGCACGATCACATCGTTAGTCCTCATGTAGGTTTCAACATCTTGGTGTAATGCGGTGGGTTGGTTGAGAGGAGGAGCATGGTAGGAGGGTGTTTGATAAGCAGGTTGTTGGTAAACTTGGTTGTTTCTTTGAGGTGGATATGGGTTTCTTTGGTTTGGATATTGAGTTGGAGCACGTGGTTGGTTTTGATTGTTGCGATTGAGGTTGTTCGGGTTTTGTGGGGGAAAACCGGGAGGTGAAAGAAAGTTGTTTGAGCGATAGCTGAGCAAGTTGCGGTCACCTTGAGGACGTGCTTGATAGCCTCCTGTAGCATAGGTACCGTTGGCGGCATACACATTTTCCGGATTGTCGTGAGTCGAAGGACAATCGGTGTATGAGTGAGATCCCCCGCATATATCACATGATTGGCTCAAAACATTAGCTTGGGCATTGAATTGTTTGGCATTGTTTGCAGTTTGTAAAGCAAGCGATTCCACAAGCGAAGTAAGCTTATCAATTCTTTTGTCGGCATCACTAGTACTAGCACTTGCTACATTAGTTCTAACACTCTTGGTTTGTACTCTAGATTTGTTCTCAATAATATCCCAAGCAGCATTAGAAGACTTAACCAAAATATTACCCCCCGAGGCACTGTTTAGTGAATCTTGGTCATTCATGCTTAAACCATTGTAAAAAGTATTGATTTGATGTACTTTTGTTAAACCATGTTGTGGACACTTTCGTAAAAGTTTCTTAAAACGGTCCCAAGATTCACTAAAAGACTCACCGTACTTTTGTTCAAAGGTAATAATTTCATTCCGCAAAGCGGTAGTACGTGAGGGTGGGAAAAAGTAGTTGATAAACATGGTCTCTAAATCCGTCCACATAAGAATACTTTGTGGCGGTTCCTTATCAAGCCAATTACGGGCTTGTCCCTCTAAAGAGAAAGGAAAAAGTTGCAAGCGAATCACTTCTTGTGATACCCCATTGTACTTAACCGTATTGGTAAGCTGAAGAAACCTTTTAATGTGGTCATGAGGATCATCAAGTGAGCGACCCGAGAAGGGTTGAGCAGAGACCATTTGTATAAATCTAGATTTGAGTTCAAAGTTGTTAGCTCTAATCTCAGGGATGACAATTGCATCGGTGTTGCCTTCTACGTGTGATTGCAAAAGCTCGATCATTGGTTGATTGTCCATGGTGACAATTGGTTGAGTAATGACTTCGGCTTGAGCTACTCTCTTCTTACGAGCACGAGTACACATGCACACCTACAAAAGGATTAGAAAAATAGAAAAGAAATATTTTTGGTTTTTATGTTTTTTTCAATTTTTTTGTATTTTTTGAAGATTTTCTATTTTTTAGGATTTTTGAAAATTTTAAAGCAAGGAAAATAACCTTCAAAGATAAACGGATCCCAAAATCCAACGCGTCTCTCACTAAAAACCTTTAATCTTAACGAAAAGAGCCGGCAGCGGAGCCATTTAATATTCGGTTTTTACACCAAGTATAAAATCTTATCGTCCGAATCTCTTCGAATTGACTATTGGTTCAAAGTGTGACTCAATTGTTCTTGGTGGAAATGAAAATGGTTTGGTTGATTATCTATTTTAAAATAATAGTAAATAAGTGTAAATGTCGTTGAGTAAAAAGAGTTTTAAAGATTAAACTAAAATAACGAGTTAAAAATAAATGATGGAAAACTTAAAGAAAAGATTAGAAAAATACTTGAACACTAAATAAATCTAAAACTTGAAAACTTTATAAAAACAAGAAACTAATCCATCGGAATGCTGAATTTGAAGTCAGATCGTAATATGCTGTCGGAATAAGGCAAATCGGAATGTCAAACACACTCTTGTCGGAATACTTCAATCGGAATGTGGGAATGAGGGGCTATCGGAATCCTGTTGTCGGAATGAGGCCCAATCGGAATGTTAGAAAACAAAGCCAATCGGAATATGCTAAAATGGTCACAATCGGAATATCACACCAAACCAACACAATCGGAAAGTTCTAAAACCCTTTTCCGATCAGACGATCGGAATAAAGAGGGGTGTGCAGTCGGAATACTACAATCGGAAAAGGGTTTATACCTTTTCCGATTACCCTTTTGATTCGAAATAAGCCAAGCTATAAGCTATAAGGAATAAGCTCAAACTAAAACTTGAACGAATCTAAAGTGAAAAGGACTCAATAAGCCCAAATAACAACTTATCCAAACTTAAAATAAGCAAACTTTTAAATCAAACTATAAAAAGATGAACTTTCTAAGAAAACTTTTAAAAAGCAAATAAGCTAAACATATAAATAAGCCAATAAGCACAACGATCTTAAAGCTTATTCGTATGAAAACTTAAGTAAGCATAAAAAGATTAACTTTTAAGCACGAAAACATTAAGAACAACACGGATCAAATGTAATTCGCACCAAATGTAAGCTAAAATCAAAGAAAGGTAGAAAGAGATGAAAGATAAAAAACTTAACTTGAACTTGATTAATGAAATCCCAATACAAAAGGTTTAATCTTGTAAGATTAAAAGAAAGAAAGATGAAAACTTAGTGAGAGAAAGTTTAGAACTTTCTCTCTCTAAAACTAGAAAGAAAAATGAAAAAAATGAAACTAACTTCTAAAAACTAACCAACCCTCCTAATGTGTATTAGGAGGGTATTTATAGGGAAAAATGGGAAGGTGTGCATGTGTTCCCTCTTCTTTCTTTCTTCACGTCTTCTCGACTCGATTTAATTCTTTGTCTTTTCTCGACGTCGTCTTGGGATTTGAACTTGTCTTAATAATTTTCTTTAATTTAGACTTGAGTTCTTCGACTTCATTAAACTTCCGTCTTTAGACTTGTTCTTCGATAAATCTTCAGAATAGGCCTTAGACTTCCGTTCTTTTTGCACTCTTGATCTTTTGACTTCGTCTTTTCTCGTTTTCTTCGATAAAAGCCCGTGTTTTCTTTCTTTTTAATCTTTTGGTCCTAAAATACAATAAAAACACAAACCATGCATAATTCCGACTTTTATGACATAAAATACACGTTTTGGTCTTGTTATTATTGGAAATAAGTGGTAAAAGGATAATTATTTTCACACTTATTATATATATATATATATATATATATATATATATATATATATATATATATATATATATATATATATATATATATATATATATATATATATATATATATATATATATATATATATATATATATATATATATATATATATTGTAACACCCCACTTGGATAAATGGACCGTTACGTGTATTTATGGCGTGTCATCAAAGCATGCAAGGCAATGTATTAAACATTAACTGACCAAACGGAAATACCGGAATCAAACATCGGTAGTCCAACATAAGCCCAAATTATAAAGATTAAGTACTGAAAGGAAAAGGACGAAACAGTGTCCAAACAACCAAAGTAAAGTAACATAATGTGTGCATAAAAAAATAAAGGAGTCTGGATAGCTCCCATCCAAATGCACGTACTCTCTTAGAAGTCCTAAGATCGTCCTTGTGTACCTGCCGTTTGAAAACATGAAAGGAACTACGGCTGAGCATAACGCTCAGTGAACGGATATAAAGCATGATAGGGAATTACTAAAATGGAACAGATGGTAAAATACTGGAGCTGTAAGACTGATAAGTAAAGTTGCAGCGGAAATCTGTGTATAATCTGTAAAGCCTGATTTATAAATAATAAAGCTGAACTGTTATCTGTTAAATATGAAAACATGCATTTACTGTAATTCAATTGCCAGAGCTTATATAGGTCATGTGCTGTAACAACGTTGCATGAATAACTGGAGGGGTGACCTCGTCATGCTGTAGAGGGGTGACCTCTAAATAACTGTGCTGGGTGGAGGGATCAGCTCCAATGTGAAGGGTGTAGAGCACACACCACATTCACCTGCTAAACTGTAAACTGTAGCCTAGGATGCATCCATACGCCCCACTAATAATACTGATAAAATGGCCAAGCTGAGCTGAGTGGGACGATGCAGGATATCACTCTCCTGCATGTGAGTCACGACACCGGTGCCTCTAGTGCCGTGGTTACGGTACCTCCGTAACTAGTACATAAACTGATCATGCTTGTATATAATGCTCAGGCAATTTATTTAATTCTTAACATGATTACTGATAAGTTTAAACATATACTGGGGAAAACATTTGGCTGAAGATGGGGAATCCTAATCATGCATAGAAAGGAAGTCCTTACTGAAAGGACGGAAATCCGTACCTCTAGTCCAGTACTGACTGAATGGAAGGCTGAACGAGTACTACTCGGGCTTCACGCGTGCTACATGAATAAAGGACGCGAATAAGTTAACTGACATTCGATTATTAAATTTTACTGATCTCATTTGTATCTTATTTATTTATTTCTGATATTCTATACGTATACTCACGGCTAAATCTGATATTAAAAATAATTCATTTTAATGTATTAACGTTCTACTAATAGCTACGTACAAACGTATTTCTGACGATAAGTATTTCTATAATAAGTATCCCGCTAAAGTAGAAGTTTCTTAATTTAGAAATTTTCAAATAGTTTAATTCGTTTTCTAAAATATACCCTTTTAAATATTAACGAATTAATTTAATTTAATACACTTAAAAATATATATATTAAATATTTATACAACAATTTAATTTAAAACAAAAAGGTATAACATAAAGTATTTATTTTATGGTTTATAATAACGTCCCGAGCCTACCGAGCCCATCTCGGTCGCACTAAAACAAAATCACAACAAAGAATGTACTCACAGCCGGATTAGCGACAGAATTTCTGTCGCTATCTTCACTTAAACTGTGACCAACTGTCTATAGTAAACTGCGACAAAATTTTCTGTTGCTAAAATGTCGCTAATATAAAACTCAACCGAACCCCCTGCTGTAATCATATTTCCATCGAGAGTCTCTAGACTCTCGGTTGTCACTGAATCAAACAAATACCCCCTGTTTCCCCCGAACAAACACCCCCTGTTTTCCCCCGTTTCCACGGTTTACGAACCAAACACCCCTGATGGGTTTTTTGGGCGGCGGCCGACTAAACACAGCCACTACCAAGGCTTTGGTGGTCGCGGCTTGTCACAACCAAAACACCACCGAGAGTCTGGAAACTCTCGGTTTTCGTGACTAACGCCAAAACCCGACTCGATTGTGATTAATTCATGTTTTACTTTTAAAAATCATGTGCTCGTGAATCAAAACCATTTAATTCGTGATATAAAAGATAAGGAAGAAAGGTGAAATACCGTTATATGTGACTATTAATTAGGCTGCGAATGCACAATCTAAATCAACCCGAAAATCAAAACCCGTCTTTCCTTTTCCTTGTTTCTATCCGGCGGCAACCAAGAACCACACAACCCTAATTTTTTTTTTTGATAGAATGTGAATGAGGGTTTAGTCCCGTCTGATCTTTTTTTGTGTAGTCAAAATGGGCTAAAGCCCATAATCTCCTTTTCCTTTTTATACAAACCGGCCCCTCTCTTTCCTTTTATTTCTTTCTTTTTTTTTTAAAAACTTGTATATAGTGATGTATTATATTTAAAACTTGAATAAATGTTCATGAATATTATTTTCTGAAATGTATTTATATTTATTTTCTGAATACCATATGAATAGTTTTTAATAAATAAAACTGCGTATTTAAATATCCTGATCTTTAAATACGGGTTTTAAATATATATATATATATATATATATATATATATATATATATATATATATATATATATATATATATATATATATATATATATATATATATATATATATATATATATATATATATATATATATATATATATATATATATATATATATATATATATATATATATATATATATATATATATATATATATATATATATATATATATATATATATATATATATATATATATATATATATATATATATATATATATATATATATATATATATATATATATATATATATATATATATATATATATATATATATATATATATATATATATATATATATATATATATATATATATATATATAGGAGAGAGATCAAATAAAAAGACTTTTTTTTTGTGAGAAGGATAAGAAGGATTTTCAGCTATTGATTTAAAATCAATGGATGAGATTAAATCACAATCCTAACAAACTAACTAACTAACTAACTAACCATCTAAACGTGTTTTTTTTTAAGTTTTTCAAAAATTCTGAAAAAAACTCTAGTAGATCGGGTATGTTGGTGCAAAAAACTTTTGTGAAAAAAGTTTTTTTTAATTTGAAGTTTTTTACGCTTTTTTAATGCACAAAAACGGAATTTTGATGCACAAAAACATTTTATTTTACGTTTTTTTTAGCTTTTTTGTGCATCAAGAATTCATTTTTATGCCCAACTTCTTTTGCCTTTTTGCTTTAAAATATGATTCCGCATCAAACTATAATAAATTGAAAAATTTTTGAATGAAAAAAATTTTGTACACCAAAATTCACGTGTTTGTGCATCAAATTTTGTTTTTTGTGCATCAGAAAAACGTAAAAAACTCAAAATAAAAAAACGTTTATTCAAAACTTTTTTATGCACCAACAAATCAAACAATTTGGAATTTTTTCAGAATTTTTTGAAGACTTTTTTAAAATCATGTTTTGGTGGTTAGTTAGTTAGTTAGGAATATGGATTGATCTTATCCATTGGTTTTAAATGATTGGCTAAAAATCCTTCTTATCCTTCTCACAAAAAAAAGTCTTTTTATTTTAACTCTCCCTATATATATATATATATATATATATATATATATATATATATATATATATATATATATATATATATATATATATATATATATATATATATATATATATATATATATATATATATATATATATATATATATATATATATATATATATATATTGTTTGCCTCAAAATATTGAGTCAAACAAGAATGTTCGGTCATAGGTTTATATTGTAATATTTATTAGAACGTTGTAATAGTTAGTTAAAATAGTCGTGACATTACGGGCTTGATGGTTGGCTTAAAAGGCATCTTTCAAGGTACTAAGCATTTATTCAAGCCCGACCCAAAACAATATAGTCCATTAGATAGCCCGCATGTGGGTGGACTATATAAGTACCCTCCTAGCATGTAAGGAGGGTGGATGTTCTCATAATTTCTTAATCTAATTTCCCAAGTTAGTCACCTCCTTCTCTCTACTTTCTCTCACTACTTTCTCTCTCTAGAATCCATCTTATTTTCTTATTTATTTCTATCTTATATCATCTAAAATATGGGACAACATTTGGTATCAATCGCCAGGGGTAGATTCATGATTGGTTGTTGTTATTGGTTTGATTTGTGTGATTTAATCATAAATCATCACGAATTAAATTTTTTTAGTGTTCGAGCTCTAAATCTTGATTTAATTCACCTACAAAGTTGTGGTAGGAATTTAGATTATTTATTGTGGTTAAAATCACAAGTTTTTGGGGCGTTTTGGGTTGATATTGGGTTACGGTTTGATGTTGGATTGATTTGAGGTTGGCTGTTCTTCCTTTCGTAAAAGGGTTTTAGAATATCTCAGAAAGCTTCCTTTCGTAAAAGGGTTTTAGGATCCCTACGAAAGCTTTGTCCTACGAAAAGATTATGTGAAAGGCTTCTACAAAAGGATTCCTACGAAAGCTTTCAGTTACGAAAGTCCTACGAAAGGAAATCAAGTTACAAAAGGATTCAACGAAAAGTTTCAGTGAATGATTTCAACGAAAGCTTTGTTCTACGAAAGGTATTTTCCTACGAAACCTAATGTAAAACCCGGTATAGTTGTATCTTTAATTCAGGGACGAATTATTCTTTTTAGAGGGGAAGAATGGTAAAACCCGTATTTAATTATTAGTATATTAAATACGCATAAACTATACGTTTCTGAAAACTAAAAACACACGAGAATTATATAAAAGCGTACGATTACGTTTTAAAAAAATGAATGAAAGTTATATTTAACTTAAATGGGCCGGTTTATAAAAAAACTAAACAAAGAAAGTAAATGGGCCTTATGGCCGGTGTTGGTTTAAAATAAAAGAAGAAGGAAAAAAGACTTGGGCCAAGCCCAGTTGGTAAAAAAGGGGAGCGGGTTATACACCCCTGTGTGTCGACTCAGAAGCAAAAAAAGAAAGAAAGAAAGTATTAGGGTTTATGAAGGTTGGAGCCGCCGACATAAACAAGGACAAGAGAGGATTGGTTTGGATTGTTATTCAAGTGTAATTCGTTCGTGTTCATCAGGTACTTCACCTTAATCCTCGAAAACAGTAAACCATGCCATCTCTTGCTTTTAATTCCGTTTATAATCGAGAAATCAGGTTCGTGGTATTCATAAAACGTCTATGACCAATTCAAGACGAGTGGTTACGGTATTTTGTTCGGGGTACACGCAAACCGAGAGTCCCAGACTCTCGGTGATATTCCTTTCTGTTGCCAGCCGTGAACAAACCCAAGCGGGGTCAGTCGAACCACAAAGGGGGGCGTCGAGTTGTTTTGTCTCACAAAAACCGAGACCTAAAAAGGTCTTGGTGTGTTTGCTGGTTGGACCAACCACGACCCACAGGGGCGGTTTTGGTTTGATGTGGTGTCGACGACAGTTATAACCACCATGGGGTATACTAAATAAAAACAGGGTGCGTTTGGGGTTTTGTTTTGACAGTAGGGGTGTTTGGGATTACCAGCTGATAAGGGTGCGTTTGGCTCGAAGAATAATACTAGCAGTGGAAATAGAATAACACTGGCAGTGGAAACAGAATAACACTAGCAGTCACTGGTAGTGGGAACTGTGTATAGAAAACAGTGGGATAATTTAAAAGGAAAACAGTGGGAATAAGTAAGGCAGTTTTAGTGGCAGTTTAGCGACAATTTTCTGTCGTAGAAGTTATATAGAAGGATTTAATATAGTTTGTGCAATTTTTTTTAGTGCGACCGAGATGGGATATCTCGGTAGGCTCGGGTTATAGCTTAACACATATAAACGAAGATTTTTTTTATTTTATACCTTTTTACTCTTTGTTTTATAAATGTTTAAGTTGTATTTTAAATAAACTAAATTAAATAGTTTTAATATTTTAAAAGGGTATAATTTTATAATATGAATTAAATTGTTTTAGAAACTTTAATTAGAAGCCTTATGTTTTAATGAGTTAATTTTTATAATGTAGTAGATCGTTTTTATACTATAAAGAATTATGGTAAGTTCAGATTCATCATTTAAAATAAGTACAGAATTCCAGAAATTAATAAGAAAGGAGAAGCCAATAAAATCAGTAAATTAAATAAATAAAGATCAGATTACTTATTCGTGTATATTATTATTGTAGCTTTTGTGAAGCCCGAGTAGTATTTCTTCAGTCTTCCATTCAGTCAGTTACTGGACTAGAGGTACGGATTTTCCGTCCTTTCAGTAAGGACTTCCTTTCTATGCATGATTAAGATTCCCCGTTTGCAGCCAAATGTTTTTCCCCCGTATGTGTTTAAGCTTATCACTAATTATGTTAAAAACTAAATAAGTTGCCTGAGCATTATATACAAGCACGACCAGTTTATGTACTAGTTACGGAGGTACCGTAACCACGGCATTAGAGGCACCGGTGTCGTGACTCACATGCTGGAGAGTGATATCCTGCATCGTCCCACTCATGTTCAGTTTGGCCATTTTTATACGTATGTTTAGTGGGGCGTATGGATGCATCCTAGGCTTATCAGTTTACAAGTTATCAGGGTGAATGTGGTGTGTGCTCTACATCCTTCACATTGGAGCTGATCCCTCCATCCAGCACAGTATTTAGAGGTCACCCCTCTACAGTTATTTAGAGGTCACCCCTCTACAGCATGACGAGGTCACCCCTCCAGTTATTCATGCACGGTTGTTATAGCACGTGAGCTATATAAGCTCTGGCAATTAAAATACAGTAAATGCATGTTTTCAGATTTAACAGATAACAGTTCATCTTTATTATTTTATAAATCAGACTTTACAGATTATACACAGATTTCCGCTGCAACTTTACTTAACAGATAACAGTCCTCATTAAATTTTGACAAGTATGGATCGAACCAGAATCGGCCATACTTAGTCACATGTTTTCTTCTTTGAATTATGTGGATTGAACTATAGCCATCCACACCAGTTGTTAAACCTCGGTTGATCATACGCTTATGTTCTTTGTAACAATCCAATTTTCACAATCTCAAGTTGATGTCGCCTTCAGGCGGGTTCAATTTCATGTTCCCTTGCAAGGATTATGTTTTCAGCAGCGTGATAATGTTTCATGCTAAGATACAGAAGGATTACAATAAAATCCTGTTTTCATAATAATCATGTTCGATCTTCATCAGTCATGTCTTCATGCTGACCATTGTTGAAATTCCATTTAATCATATTCTTGAAACTCTATAAACCAGCAGTAAATCGACGCAGGAATTATCAGCCTATCATGTTAACCGTTTCAGTTCAGTTTACTACCGTTTAAATCAATTTATTCCTTGATAATGTCAGACAAGCGACACCAGTATCGATCCTCCCATAATATTTCCACCAGCTCCATGTACAGTATTCCATATGTACCCCATGTATAGTGTCTCAGTTATACTCCATGTACAATATTTCACGTATACTCCACGTACAGTGTCTCAGATATGCTCCATGTGTAGTATCCATTTTGTACTTCATGTACAGTAGTCCAGGTGTACTCCAGGTACCCTACTCTATGGATACTTCTAATCGATCCTTAATCATCTCAAGCGTTTCCGCTTGTCGATATTCTACCAGGTGCTGATGCTGCTCGTGAGTTGAAGATTTTGCTAGATGCTGATGCCGCTAACACTTTGAAGACCTCACAAATGCTGATGCTGCTGATACTTTGGAGATTTCTCAAGATGCTGGTGTTGTTTATACTATGAAGACTCTGCAGAACAAGGACGAAAACTATAATTTGAATTTTCTGACGAGAATAAACTTCTACCATCTGACACTACCATTCTATTCCAGGCTTTTACTTTCTCAGCTAGATGTCACACTTCACTCAACTAACCGTTCATTCAGAAGAGTGGGAACCAGAACCCAGCCGACCACTCAGCAGAATAGTTACATGAATCACGGTCATGATAATGACTGTCATAAAGTGACAGACAAAGCAGTAGTGACAACCATGGTACTTATAATTAATCAGCCAGTAACCATCGGAACTCCGGCACAGACGTGACCAGAAATACAAGAGGTCAGTAGTCTAACCGGTCCGCCAATCCTAGCAGTTACCAAAAAATTTTCCGCTTTGTCCAGGTTCATCCATTAAAATACATGTCCAGACAACAGTCAAGACACAGTTCTCAAGTATCGTTTCAGAAGACACTAGGACACCAGTCATGATACACGTCATACGAATATCTTCTCATAGTACGAGTCAGAACTCCTAACTCCAGTATGTTCCAAGCGAGACCCCAGTAATTTAGGGTACCTTTCAGAAAGGGGTATACCCATTCTATTATGCCACGCATAAATCAGATCATTTAAAATTCAATCACCACCACTAGAATGTTATTCATATTAAACAAACAGTATTCACTCTGTGAGGTTACAGACGAACACATTCAGTGAAAAGTCTCCATGTTCACTTCACGTATTCCTATGTCAGTTTTATCTTAAATCAGGTAGTCCCCTACCTCTCAGCCAGAAAGGACTCAACAGTATCACCATATTTATTAAAGCCTTATTTTCAATTAATGACGAGATCCGTCTTACTAAATCCCAAATATATTCATTATACTTTCTGTCAGAAAATCAGTACAAATTATTTCTGACTTACAAGCGCGTGACTTATCAGTCCATAGCTATGAAGACTTTTAGTTACCAGTTATAAATTCACTTCTAAAAGTCCTCGAATCCATGATCAGAAGATTATACTAAAATTTCCAGATGTCATTCCAGAAATTCCTTTCTAACTACGAGACATAATTTAACATCGAGCTTGTCTCAAGAATAGTGCCTGTTTCCAAAAATTTTTATTCCGGAGTTGCATCTAAGTTAAAAGGGTTGCATCATTTGCTGCAAGAATTACCAGAATGAGGCTTTATTCGCCCTGGCATACCACCAGGAAGTGTGTCGTTTTTGTCTATCAGGAAGAAGACCGGTACCATGAGATCATGTATCGACCACTGAAAATTTTTACAAGATCACCTTTCTTAATCAATGCTCATCCCATAAATAGCAGGTTTACCTGACCTGCTACGATATCTTAAATATTTTACAGAACAATTCGCGACCATGCCGCCAGAAGTGGTGAGAGAAGAACATGATGTTTTTTAGATTTCTGTTGAACACGTCACAGTCTCTATAAAATTTTGACTTATACGTCTGGGGTCCCAAATGCCCCAGCTATAGTATGAAATTTATGAATATTTTGTTTTTACGACTTCACAGACAAAATCGTCAGTATATTCATTGATCACATTCTGATCTGCTAAATTCTAGAGAAGAACACGAAAATCATCTTCTCACAGTTGTACATAATCTTCGATAGGAGAAAATTTTATATACAGCTTTCCAGATATGAATTCCAATGGAACAAAGTGGCATTTCTGAGCCATTCTACCTTAGCAGAAAGAAATTTCAAACAATGCTGCGAAGGTGAAGGCCATCACCTGATGGTCCCGACCGACGACTGTGAACGAAGTAAGAACTCAATTAATTACTACCGCATAAATCCCTGACAATTCTCACGATTAGCCTTCTATGACTAAGCTTACACATAAAGAAGAGAACCTACACAGAATTATGTATACTTTTCCGTGAATATTCATTCAGGTTCCACCAGAATGTACCAAAATTCCAGGAAGAATTATGATAGAAACAGTATAACACGTTGAGGCAGCTATGTTCATATCTAATGCCTGCCGATCCAGCAGGTTTAAGATAGAACGCCGTCATGCTATTAAGTTATTACTACCAGTAGAAATTTTGGACCGAAAGGAGACAAGACTCCATTGAGATTGTTATCAGTTTACCACACACTCAGAAAAAGTATAATACTATCTAAGTCATTGTCGACCATGTAATAAACCTGCGCGTTTCCTTTCATCCGGAAGGATTACGCAATAGCGGACCTCCAGAAAATTCTGCAGTAAATCGTATGATTTTGAGGCATTCCATCGATCATCATATCAGGCAGAATTCATGTTCACGATCACGTGTATGTTTACGTTCACTTTACGTTCATGTTTATTTTCACTTTCACATTTACGTCTCAATTGCAGTATGATGCTGTTTCAGTTCATGTTTTATGCCATCTCAGGATTTAAGCTCACGTTCGCGTTCATAAGATTGTTCACGTTCAAGTACGTGTTCTGTGACACCCCAGTCAAATCCCACATCGGCTGTGGCCTGGAGAGATTCATGGTTCATAAGATAATAACCGCCTTCTCATGACACAACGCGTTTTGTGGTCTACTGCAAGTGGGGTTCTTAGGAACTGGCAGTTAAGCGTGCTCATGTCAGAGTAGTACTAGGTTGGGTGACCAGTCGGGAAGTACTTACAAGAGGGCCACAAAGCAAATCCGTGAGCCTGCGGGCAAAGCGGACAATATTGTAGTCTGGGTAGGCGGGATGTTACAAGTGGTATCAGAGCCACTCCTGAGCTGTTCGGGATGGTGGGGAAAACCTCATCGAGGACGATGAGTTCCGAAGGGGGGGTGATTGTGACACCCCAGGGAAATCCCACATCGGCTGTGGCCAGGAGAGATTCATGGTTTATAAGATAACAGCCGCCTTCTCATGACACAACGCGTTTTGTGGTCTACTGCAAGTGGGGTTCTTAGGAACTGGTAGTTAAGCGTGCTCATGTCAGAGTAGTACTTGGTTGGGTGATCAGCCGGGAAGTACTTACAAGAGGGCCACAAAGCAAAGCCGTGTGCCTGCGGGCAAAGCGGACAATATTGTAGTCTGGGTAGGCGAGATATTACATGTTCCATTCTGCGATACACGTTTCACAGCTTATTATCGAATACAGTTACAGGAATCTTGAGAAACCAGACCCAAGTATAGCACAACTATTCCATAACCAGGCAAACGTTTCACATCTCAGCCATATCTTTTGGCATTCATTCCTCAGTCAACATGCGTTCATGATATGTTCTAGTATCACGTTCACAGTATGATTCACGTATCACATTCATGATATATTCCATGCCAGCGTTCCTCATATAATTATGAACCACGTTCACAATTGCTCACGTAGTACGTTCGAAATTGTTCACGTAGTCGCCCTTATATGTTTTAAGCAGCTTGCTCAGATATGTAAATGTTATCTTTCAGGATATTTATACGTACCATTTCATGTATCCACATGCTATAGCTTGTTCATTCTATCAGATTCAGAAAACCTATCTTAAGTATGGAATCAAGAACTACTCAGTATTCATCAGGTCATGGTCATCAGGACCAAGATTTTAATTACGTTTAGACCCTTGAAGGAATCGTTTCGAGCGGGAAGCTACTCGAAACGGAGGAGTCCATCCGGACCTCTCATCCCTTTCCTTCAATAAATCCAGTTAAGTTCTTTCAGTCATGTCACGTTGCATATTCAGTTCAGTTATGCCATGTTTATACCCTTTCAGCAACATTATGTTCTAAATCAGGGACGAATGATCTTTCAGATCTTATGCCTCTTCAGCTTTCATGTCCTTTCAGCTTATATGTCCTTTCAGTTTTTATAAGCTTCACCAGCTTAATTATCGTTAATTCGAGGAAGAATTATTTCTTTTTAGAGGGGAAGAATTGTAAAACCCGGTATAGTTGTATCTTTAATTTAGGGACGATTTATTCTTTTTAGAGGGGAAGAATTGTAAAGCCCGTATTTAATTATTAGTATATTAAATACTCATAAACTATACGTTTCTGAAAACTAAAAACACACGAGAATTATATAAAAGCGTACGATTACGTTTTTAAAAAAAAATGAATGAAAGTTATATTTAACTTAAATGGGTCGGTTTATAAAAAAACTAAACAAAGAAAGTAAATGGGCCTTATGGCCGGTGTTTGTTTAAAATAAAAGAAGAAGGAAGAATGACTTGGGTCAAGCCCATTAGGTAAAAAAGGGGAGTGGGGTTATACACCCCTGTGTGTCGACTCAGAAGCAAAAAAAAAAAAAACAGAAAGTATTAGGGTTTATGAAGGTTGGAGCCGCCGGTATAAACAAGGACAAGAGAGGATCGGTTTGGATTGTTATTCAAGTGTAATTCGTTCGTGTTCATCATGTACTTCACCTTAATCCTCGAAAACAGTAAACCATGCCATCTCTTTCTTTTAATTCCGTTTACAATCGGGAAATCAGGTTCGTGGTATTCATAAAACGTCTATGACCAGTTCAAGACGAGTGGTTACGGTATTTTGTTTGGGATACACGCAAACCGAGAGTCCCAGACTCTCGGTGATATTCCTTTCTGTTGCCAGCTGTGAACAAACCCAAGCGGGGTCAGTCGAACCACAAAGGGGGGCGTCGAGTTGTTTTGTCTCACAAAAACCGAGACCTAAAAAGGTCTCGGTGTGTTTGCTGGTTGGACCAACCACGACCCACAGGGGCGGTTTTGGTTTGATGTGGTGTCGACGACAGTTATAACCACCAGGGGGTAATACTAAATAAAAACAGGGTGCGTTTGGGGTTTTATTTTGACAGTAGGGGTGTTTGGGATTACCAGCTGATAAGGGTGCGTTTGGCTCGAAGAATAATACTAGCAGTGGAAATAGAATAACAGTGGCAGTGGAAACAGAATAACACTAGCAGTCACTGGCAGTGGGAACTGTGTATAGAAAACAGTGGGATAATTTAAAAGGAAAACAGTGGGAATAAGTAGGGCAGTTTTAGTGGTAGTTTAGCGACAGTTTTCTGTCGTAGAAGTTATATAGAAGGATTTAATATAGTTTGTGCAATTTTTTTAGTGCGACCAAGATGGGATATCTCGGTAGGCTCGGGTTATATCTTAACACATATAAACGAAGATTTTTATTTTATTTTATACCTTTTTACTCTTTGTTTTATAAATGTTTAAGTTGTATTTTAAATAAACTAAATTAAATAGTTTTAATATTTTAAAAGGGTATAATTTTATAATATGAATTAAATTGTTTTAGAAACTTTAATTAGAAGCCTTATGTTTTAGTGAGGTCAATTTTATAATGTCAGAACACGTTTGTATCATAATTTCTAGTAGATCGTTTTTATACTAGAAAAGAATTATGGTAAGTTCAGATTCATCATTTAAAATAAGTACAGAATTCCAGAAATTAATAAGAAAGGAGAAGCCAATAAAATCAGTAAATTAAATAAATAAAGATCAGATTACTTATTCGTGTATATTATTATTGTAGCTTTTGTGAAGCCCGAGTAGTATTTCTTCAGTCTTCCATTCAGTCAGTTACTGGACTAGAGGTACGGATTTTCCGTCCTTTCAGTAAGGACTTCCTTTCTATGCATGATTAAGATTCCCCGTTTGCAGCCAAATGTTTTTCCCCCGTATGTGTTTAAGCTTATCAGTAATTATGTTAAAAACTAAATACGTTGCCTGAGCATTATATACAAGCACGACCAGTTTATGTACTAGTTACGGAGGTACCGTAACCACGGCACTAGAGGCACCGGTGTCGTGACTCACATGCAGGAGAGTGATATCCTGCATCGTCCCACTCATGTTAAGTTTGGCCATTTTTATAAGTATGTTTAGTGGGGCGTATGGATGCATCCCAGGCTTATCAGTTTACAAGTTATCAGGGTGAATGTGGTGTGTGCTCTACATCCTTCACATTGGAGCTGATCCCTCCACCCAGCACAATATTTAGAGGTCACCCCTCTACAGTTATTTAGAGGTCACCCCTCTACAGCATGACGAGGTCACCCCTCCAGTTATTCATGCACGGTTGTTACAGCACGTGACCTATATAAGCTCTGACAATTAAAATACAGTAAATGCATGTTTTCATATTTAACAGATAACAGTTCATCTTTATTATTTTATAAATCAGACTTTACAGATTATACACAGATTTCCGCTGCAACTTTACTTATCAGTCTTACAGCTCTAGTATTTTATCATCTGTTTCATTTTAGTAATTCCTTATCATGCTTTATATCCGCTCACTTAGCGTTATGCTCAACCGTAGTTCTTTCATGTTCTAACGACAGGTACACCAGGACGCTCTTAGGATTCTGAGAGCACGTGCATTGAATGGAAGCTATCCGGACTTCTTACTTTATGCACTTCTTACATTATTATGCTTATTTGGACATTGTTCAGTCCTTTCCTTCAGTATTTTACTTTTCATGTTTTGAGCTTATGTTTGGATTACCGATGTTTGATTCCGGTATTTCCTTTATGGTCAGTTAATGTTTTAGGACATTTATCTTATGCTTTGATGACACGCCATAAATACACGTAACGGTCCACTTATCCAAGTGGGGTGTTACACCTAATTCCTACGAATAGATTTAGTTACGAAAGCTATAAGTTCTTACGAAAGGAATTTAGAGTTTAGTTACGAAAGGAATTTAGCTACGAAAAGGATTCCTACGAAAGGTTTTCTACGGAACTGGATACTAGGTTTCTACGAAAAAGAGCTACGAAAGGATTTAGTTACGAAAGGATTTAGTTACGAAAGGATTTTGCTTCGAAAGGATTTTGCTACAAAAGGAATTTGTTACGAAAGGATTTTGCTACGAAAGGAATTTGTTACGAAAGGTTTTGCTACGAAAGGAATTTGTTACGAAAGGTTTTGCTAAGAAAGGATTTTGTTACGAAAAGTTTCTACGAAAGGTTTCTACGAAAAGATTCTGCGAAAGGATTCTACAAAAGGATTGTTTCTACGAAAGGTTTCTACGAAAATATTCTACGAAAGGATTCTACGAAAGGACTGTTTCTACGAAAGTTTTCTACGAAAGGTTTCTACGAAAGGTTTCTACGAAAGGTTTCTACGAAAGGTTTCTACGAGAAGATTCTACAAAAGGATTTTTACTTTTGCAAAAGTGAAATTTTTTAACAAATCGTGTGTTTTTGGCCTTAGAATTTTTGGTTTCTTGTGAATACAATTCTTTAGGGAATTTTAAAATTTTTCTTCAACAACAACAATCACAACACATCTACTTAAGATCCTTTTCACTTCAACAATTTCAAGCAACTCGCAATGGATTCTACTCAAGAGTATCGTGTCACAAACAACAACATTATGGTGGCGGGTAACAAACAGAGACCACAAATGTTTGTGACGGGTCGCTATGCACAATGGTAATCACGATTCCTTCGATATCTTAACACTAAGCCCAATGGTGATTATAACACCCCCAAATTTATACAACTCAATACAGCGGAAGTCTCGTTGGTGTTACGGGATAGCACATTACTCACATCATAGACAACGCATAAAAATCGCGTCGTTTAATAGTAAAGCATTTCCATTCATAAATATCAAAGTTACATAGGTCCCAAGTCATTGTATTTTACAAAGCATTTGAATGGAAATTAATATTTAAGTGCGGGCCATGATTTCTTGATGTCTTCCCGAGAATTACCTTCAAGTACCTGAGATAAAACATGTTAAAAGAAAAGGTCAGCGAAAACGCCGAGTGAATTCATAGAGTTTAATAAAATCCATCAATATAACATTGGTATAAAATTATTACCAAAAATCATTTTGTACAAATCATTGTAATAGGCCATAAAATAGCCAAAGTCATTTTATACAAATCCTTATTAAAATCATAATATAGGCTTTCGCCTTCAAAATCATTATACGAACCATTGTCGTTAAAAACATCATACAATACGTTTTACAACGTTGTATAGATTAAATAAAAACCGTTATATGAATATGGTTATATAAAACCAAAACACGAACATAATATCAAAGATAAGACCCTGTATTGCTAGTCAGGCAATATATCGCAATTCAATGCTTAAAGCAGTATTTCGTTAATTGGATTATTATAAGCCGCATGACATTGTTACCTTACTATAACCAACAACGGGTAGCTAACCCGAAACTCAATTTGCCCATCTAAGTTAGCGTGTCGTCACAATAATCACGCTATGGAAATCTTCTCATACATAAATTCGCTTACCAATCAATGTGGCACGACGGGGATCAACCGTCAAGGCACGAACTGGGGTGATCGCCCCCAAATAGTACTATTATATGCATAAGCGTCTACCAAATCCTGGTAGTTCACAATTCATGCTAATGGGACTTTTAGTGACATAACCTAACTTTAATAATCCATTTCATTTCATCTATCGGGTCATTTAATCATTCATCGGGTCATACAATCATTCGGGTCCAAATCAATAAACAAACAATCGGGACAACTAGTGTCCTATTTCATAAAAGCTAACATGTTATCTCCCTCGCGGGTTTATAAAACATTTTATAAAAACATTTAAAAGAGTGCGAGGCTATGAACTCACGTTGATGTGGGAAGGCGGGTTATCGGCAATTCGGACGTACGGTACGTGCTTCAATCATGGAAACCTAGACAAATAATACTCGTCTTAGACTCTTGTCCAATGACTTTATAAAAATAACAATTATGTATACATATGATGATTTTATATATATGATGATCAAGTGGGTTTACATATTCTCTTTTACTCATTTTAGTGTTTATGTATTGGTAAGTTCTTACTAGTTTACTAGTTTTACCTATTTACGTGTTTTAGGTCCAATAAGCCTATTATAAGTTCATTAACTTGTATTAATCCATTTCATACTTGTATTATCAGTATTTATACTTTACATGTTGGGCCCAAATGGGTTAAGCCCAATAAATAAGTTTATAAGTGTTTTAGCCCATTTTGTTGTATTATTAGTCCAATAACGTTAACTTAACCTGTTAATGTCCGTATGTTATATAGTTCGTGTTTTATCGGTTTTTACTTGTATTAGGTACTTATATATCAGTATATGACTTTTAAAAACTTTACATTAGACGGGTTTGATCGTCTAAGTTTTAATTGGCGAAAAACGTTAATTTTACGGTAATAGCCGAAAAAGTCGTAAAAATCATGTTTATAGTTTTATAACTTATAGAACTTATCAAACTACCGTTTTTATAAAATGTCCATTTATTTATCCTTATACATATTTATATAAATGTATTATATAAGTTAGTGGGTTTTAATTCACATTTTATACTATTTTTATTTGAGTGCTTATATAATACTACGTAGTATTATACTTTAATTTCCCAAAATCTGATTTTTACTTTCATGTTCACCAAAACAACCATATCTAGAGTTCTATATGGAGATAGAAGCCCAAATTTTTATGGCATAAACTACATGATATGTGCTCCATTTAACTCTTTATTACTACTGTTGAATCAGCCTCTAAGTATTTTCTAAAAATCGTCCAAAATAGTCTACGCAGATTTGTACTCTAATATTGTTTTGATCATATCTCACTCATCCTAATGATTCCATTGCATGGCCAACTCTCACATGTGTACAAGACATATTACTTACTGTATATCCATTAATCTATGCCATTTTATCAGTTCATCACATGGTTATTTACTGTTTTTATACAGCCTACTAAATTAAGCAAGATTAACCACTTTTACATATAGTTTTTCATCTTTTTACCCATGATTATCAACACCAAATCCCCACACAATGTTTTTATCATCATATATTCATCATATAAATATACAATAGGAAAGAAAATACATGATTACATAATCAAAATAAAAAGAGGATGGGAAGAACAATCTTTATACCACCATGATGATGTAGGTTGTGATCAAGACATGGATTTTGATCACACAACTTATGATAAACCAATATCATCTTCAAGACCACCAATCTTCAAGAACTCCTTGTGGAAAATCAGCCCTAAGACTCCATAGAAACTCCTCTTTGGATGTTATAACCTGCACCAATCTTTATCTCTTTGAATGTAGATTAACATAGGTTAATTATAACAATAGTTTGTGGTTAAATTTAGATCAAATGGGGTGTTTATGGTGTAGGTTGGACGGCAAGGAGGAGGGAGAGTAGAGAGAAAATGTGTGGTTTTGCATGTGTGAAAAGGTGGAAATGAGAAAGCTAATGGTTTTTGTTAGCTTAGTGGGTAAGGTAGCTTCAAAATGAAGCTTAAGTTTCCAAGTGTAAACTTAATAAGTGTAAAGGTGCCACATCTTTGATGTGGTGTCCCTAGTCTTGGCCGTCCCTTTATTAGTGGGGTGAGATAAATTATTTTGTCCCATCCCGCTAATTTACGGGTATTCCTTGATTCTAGTTTCCTCGATTCGCGTGCCCTCGGGCCGTTTTACGAAAAACATTTTTATAAATTATGAATCAACGGCACAAAACGAGTCTAATAAAAATTGTTTCATCAAAAACGAAGTTCGAAAACGTAAATACATAATCCTAAGGTTTCCGGTTTAGTCGTAAAGGACGTTAAATTATAATCGTAAGTCCTAATCTTTTCTCGTAAATTTGTGAGTTTATGAACCAACACAAATTTAAAATTCCAAAATAATATTCACGGATAAATTTATTTTCTGTAATGTCGGAATGTCACCAAAACGGTGTATGTAAACGTAAGCACGTAACGTTGAATCCTCCGGTTTAGACGTAGTCGATGCTACTTCAAGACGTAAATCCAAATTTCTTCCCAAAAATAAGTGAGTTCATAATATAACATTAAAATAATGTTTTTAAATAATATTTGAGAATAAAATATCAACCATAAATTGACGGATTGTCACAGCATTTACCCCTAAACAGGATCTTTTTCCTCAAAGATCATCTTACCTTACTACTCGCTTCTTATAGAGTTAAAGCCATGTGGGTATTTCCTCCACATTCGGTCTTTTCTCACAAGTGTAATTCATTACAATACGCGAGTTTCATCAAACATAACTACAGGAATAAGATCAGGCTTATTGTTGACTTACTTTCTCTATCCATGATGTTCACGGGTTTTTGATGAATGCAACTTTTCGCCGATCTAAACTTCATTAAGGAATAGTCAGATTTTCACTTGATAGGCATTTTATCAAGTTCGATATACGAAACATAATTCACGCAGCTCTTGAAGTCCTAGGGTAGATCCAGCTTATATGCCTTTCAAACCAATCTTTTACATCATCTCATTGGTCCCATACAACGGGGACTTAATTCCCATGATCTTTCAGATCTTCAATTCATCTTTCTATGGTGAAAATTTTCGGCATAACTTCGCTACCCTTCTGGCACTTCAAGATCTACATTTCATATTCACATAACCTCCTGCCTACTACCGGCAGTCAATAATCAGATCCTAATTTCAACAATCATTTCAGGTCTCGCGGGTTGGGTATTTTGTAAGGTTAGGTTCGCCATCATAGGAAACCTTAAACCTAAAAAGACATGTCCAACTCACAATGGGTGTATGTCGGGTGTCTTTATCCCAACTCCTGCTTACAGATGCTCTAATATTTAGATCCTCACAAGATTTGATCTCGATCCTATTACAATAATTATCAATGATAATCTTTCCTAAGGAAAGTGATTATACGGTTTATTACCAAAGGTCAATCATTCAAGCATAACACAGGACTTCTAGTGTTTTGTATCGTTACTTTGCCTCGTCCCTTCGATTGGGGTGGTAAGTAGTACTCTCATCAAGATTCGTTCTCAATGACTTCTGAGCAAATCTCTAGAAATTCGATGCGAAGCGAGGATCTTGATAGAGATGATCGATACAGGCACACCATGTTTACACAACTCCTTTAAATATAAAGAGTCAATTTCTTCATCAAGAATCTATCATTAACAAGAATGATATTAGCAGATTTGGTCAGTCTGTCGACGATGACCCAAATCAAATCAAATTTAGATGATGACCTTTGCAATAGCTAGACGTTTACTAATGTATGAGGCGATGTCTGCCTTCATAATTTGCCATTAGTACAACTTCTTCAGATAAAGATATATTTAATCAGAAATGACAGGAATAGAATACTTATACTTACAAGATTCCAACATGACTACATCTTAAAATCTCCATATTTAGGCAACCACAAGTGGCTTTTATACATTCAACTCCATTGGCTTCTCAATTCTAATGGTTCACATTAGCCGCGAACCCCCTTTTATTAATATTATCCTTTCTATATAATGTGTCAGTATCTACATTCCCTTTTTTGGATGAAATAATTATCATAACAAAAATTCACTCAAAATTTCTTTCTTCATATTTTCTAAGTTTTAGTTTCGTCTCAACTATTATTTTTATCTGTTTTACTCAATCCGACGTCTAAAGCGTAGATAATTATTACAATTAATTAAATAATAATTATTAAATTTTTATGAAACGTAAATGTAAAAAGTTTAAATTTCTTAGTTCGACCAATTATATAAAAATGTTCAAAATAAATTTGAATTTAATTAACACAATTTTTGTTGATTTATGGGAAATAATTAGTAAGATCCGTAAATGTTCGAAAAACCTTCGTTTATTCTTTGGTAAAAATTTTCTTAGTTGAAAAGCAAAAATTGTCGTTTCAAATTTTAAGTCATGATTTAACGGTTTCCTCAATCCCTCTTAGGTTGTCTTGAGGTATACACGAACATTTATCCCTAAACAGGAGTTTAGTTAAATGTTCTGGGTATAAGGGAAGAATCCTCTTAAAAATCCTTTGTTAAAACATTTGTCAAAGCATATTTCCATTTTCTTTTTGGTAAAACCCAAAGCCTTAATGGTTCTAATTTTTGAAGAGTCAATATATTCCATTTTCTATTAATCACTGATAGGTGTGAAAACACCCATCCTTTTACCACTTATTTCTTGCTAAAACGAGACCAAAACGCGTATTTAATGTCATTTGTTTGGAATTATGCGTGGTTTGTGTGATTGTTATGTTTTCAGAGCCAACAGATAAATATTGAAGAAAACATGGGATTTCACGGGTTTTATCGAAGGAAAAGACGAAAAGACGAAGTCTATTCTCCAAGAGATGCAAAAGATTTGAAATCGATGGGCCTATTTGAAGATTTATCGAAGAAAAGGACCAAAGATGGAAGATTTACATACGTCGAAGAACTCAAGTCTATTAATTGAAGAAATTTAAAGACGAGTTGAATTTATTCGTCGACAAATCCCGAATCGAAATAAAAAACTTCGACTTTTCTGAAAAGACGAGAAGACAAAAAGAAAGAGAGAAAGCCCACTCACCAAACCAAGCCAAGCACTATAAATACTCCTCTCATTCACATTTTCAACTAGTGAATTTCTGTTATTTCATTTCCTGTTTCGTAGGAACCAACTCTCTTAAGGAGGTGGTTTTCATTTTCTTTGATTTCTTCCACAATCTTGTAAGTTTGATCTTTCCATTTTGATTGTTTGAATCTTAATCATTAATACAAGTTTACATTTAATCTTTCTCTCATCTTGTTCTTCCTTTTCTTGTTGATTCAAAGTTCTAAGGTTTTTATTTTATTGAGTTTGATCTTAAAAAGTAAGTGGGTTTTATGTTTTTGTTGTTTTAGATTGATATTTATCATAGGTAAATGATTAGTGGTTAAATTGGTTTAAGTTTTGATTAAAAAAATTGGTGGATTTTGGGTTAAATTCGTCTGTTAAACATTCCCATGTTCTTCGTCTTGTTACTGTTTCCTGCCCAGATTCCGGACACAACACCTTATTCCGGATCAAGGGATTTGTGAAAATATTCCTGATCAACTCTTTGGTTCGGAATATCAAATATTCCGGATCAACTCTTATATTCCGGATCAAGTTTTATTCCGAGTAAAAAAATTTATTCCGAATCAGCTTGTTCATCCAGAATAATCAATATTCCGGATGAGTAGTTATTCCGAATAAAGGTTTCTTTTAAAACATTCCGAATCAGTCTTTTCTTTGTTATTCCGGATCAGTCATTTTATTCCGGATCAACTCATTTACTCCGGATCAGTCATTATTCCGGATCAATCCATTTATTCCGAGTAAAGCAAACATTCTGGATCAACTGTTAATCCGGATGAAGGCATATTCCGCATGAAGCAAACATTCCGGATCAACACATATATTCCGAATCAAGATCATTCCGAATGAAGCAGTTTTTAGGATTATTCCGCATGAGTTGATTTATTCCGCATGAACCAAATTTCCCAAATATTCCGGATCAAGCTATTATTCCGCATCAACTGTTTTCCAAGTTTAGGTACTTTACTGTTTGATTTTAATTCTAGTTTTATTTTCAGTAATTGCTTTTAGTTTAATTTTATTACTTCTAGCATTTATCGTTTTAGTAGATATAGACCAAAGCTCCCCCTATTTAGTCACCAATTACAACAATTCCACTTTGAACCGTGATCGATTCGAGAAGATACCGAGAACGAAACAACGACATATATCATTGGGTACGAGCAACACAAAGAAGGATCTTGCAACAAACCTTTTTATTAACTAACCAAAAATCAGTTATTAAAATGGCGCCGCTGCCGGCTCTTTTCGTAAGGATCAACGGTTTCTTGTGAGAAAAATTGGATTTTGGGATCCCTTCTTTCGGGAACGTTATTTTCAAGCACAAATATTTTTTTCAAAAACCCATAAAAATATAAAATTTTCAAAAATACAAAAACATTAAAAAACCTATAAAAAACAAAAAATATTTTCTCTTGCATTTTCTTTTTAGTGTATGCGTACTCGATCAACGTCTTATTCAGAGCCTGAGACTCTCGAAGATTTAGACATGGCCGGTGTACACAACAACAACAATAATAATCCACCCCACCCCAACAATAATAATCCACCCCACCCAAACATGAATAATCCACCCTTACCCGACCTACCAACCATGGAGGAGCTATGCCAACCTACGATGAACGGACGTGGAGGCCCGATTGCGCCGATGCATATCACGGCTCAGGAGTTTTCGTTGAAGCATCACATGATCCAACAAGTGCAAACTAACCCATTTCGCGGATTTCTGGATGATGATGCCAACAAACACCTCGACAAATTCATTACCATCACCCAAAGCATGAAGTCGCCCGGTGTTTCTATGGATGAACTTCGCCTTCAACTATTTCCCCACTCGCTTTCTCACCATGCCGAAAAACGGTTTGACCGTCTCCCAAAGAATTCTATTCATACTTGGGACGCCATGACTCAACGCTTTTTGTCGCGCTACTTCCCACCATCCATGGTCACGAGCCTTCGTAACCAAATTAGTAGATTCATGCAATAGAATGATGAATCGCTCTTTGATGCTTGGGAACGATACAATGATTTGATCGACCGCTGTCCAAATCACAACATGCTCCCCGTCACTCTCATTGATACTTTCTACAATGGTCTCACTTTTCGTGATCGTGACACGATCAACGCCGCCGCCGGTGGTACTTTTATGAAAAGGAGACCGGAGGAGTGTAGAGAGTTGATTGAAAACATGACTACTCACCACAAGAATTGGGATTCATCCGCATCCTCAAGATCTAATCAGAGAGTCAATGTTTCTTCTACTACTTCCAATCCCGAGATAACCGAACTTACCCGACAACTCGCAGAGATGAACAAGAATTACAAGACCATGGCCACAAACCACTTTCAACAAGCTAAAGCCGTTTCTATTTCTTGTGACACATGTGGTGGTCCTCATTCTTACAATGATTGTCCTTCTACTCAAGGCAATTTTTCTGAAAACGTTAACGCGGCATACGGTACTTATCCCACGGGCGGCTATCAAGCTCGTCCTCAGGGAGACCGTAGCTTGCTAAGTTATCGTTCAAACAACTATCTTGCTCCACCCGGTCTTCCTCCTCCAAACCAAAACCAAGAACAAAGCTATAACCGAAACAACCAATCCCAACCTCGTGCTAACAATCAATATCAATCCCAAAGAAACCCATACCCACCTCAAGGAAATTCTCAAGCTTACCAAGCTCCACCTCTCAATCAACCGATGGCATTGAATCAAGACGTCGAGACGTTCATGAGGACTAATAGAGAGATGGTGACGAATCTTCAGAGTCAATTCGTCAACTTGAAGAATGACATGGCGAAACAAGGGAGCGATATTCGAGCCGAGCTAAGGAATGACATGGTGAAACAAAGCAATGATATTCGTGCCGACATGAGAGACTCTTTCAGCACTCAAGCGAATAACATACGTGATATAATCGGTTCGCTCTTCCAAGGTAATCAACCCTCCTGTTCGGGTACTCTTCCAAGTAACACCGTTGTGAATCCAAGAGGGGAGATGAAAGCAATCACCACTCGTAGTGGAAAATGTTATACAGAACCCGAGCTTCCTACACCTCCACCCGTGATTGTGAACAAGGAAAAAGAGCAACTTTCCTCACCTCCTTTGCCTTCTACCCCCATTCCCCCACCACCCGTGGTTGTGAGTGATCCTACCCCCCTAAAGCCTTCCTCTTCATCCGATATACCTTATCCTTCAAGGTTGAGGAAAGAGAAGCAAAAGAGCAAGGATGATATTCAAGTTTCAAACTTTCTCAAAATGTTTAAACAAATGAATTTCAACATCTCCTTTGCCGAGGCTCTCGCTCACATGCCTAAATACGCGAAGATGTTTAAAGATCTTCTATGTGACAAGGAGAAGCTTCTTAACATTGCTCAGACCCAACTTAATGAGAATTGCTCCGCCGTTCTCTTAAGAAAATTGCCCACCAAACTTGGTGATCCGGGTCGCTTCTTAATTCCTTGCAACTTCCCGGGAGTAGAGAGTTGCATGGCCCTATCCGATCTAGGTGCTAGTATAAACTTAATGCCTTTAAGTGTTTGGAAGCAATTATCTCTCCCCAAGCTAGTCCCCACTAAAATGACTTTGGAATTAGCCAACCGTACGGTTGCTTATCCAGTGGGGATAGCCGAAGACGTCTTCGTTGGCGTTGACAAATTCACCTTCCCGGCGGATTTTGTTGTCGTTGACTACGAGATGGATCCCCGTGTTCCATTAATCGTTGGACGTCCCTTCTTGAGGACCGGTCGCACTCTCATTGATGTAGCCGCGGGCGAAATAATCATGAAAGTTGGTGACGATAAAATTGTCTTCAACATGGGTAAGATTTCTAAGCAACCTTATTCATATGAGAGTGTTAATGCTATTGATGTTCACGATGAGGCTTGTGAAGAACACTTTCATGATGCTTGCAAAAGTACTCTCTCTTCTCTACC
This sequence comes from Glebionis coronaria, assembly GCA_025667525.1. Taxonomy (NCBI): domain Eukaryota; kingdom Viridiplantae; phylum Streptophyta; class Magnoliopsida; order Asterales; family Asteraceae; genus Glebionis; species Glebionis coronaria. The sequence continues at coordinate 371,477,135 of CM046876.1, forward strand.
CAATGTTGAGACCGTTGCCTCAATTGCTCCGTCATTGACTCCTTTTGGAGAAAGTGACTTGGATGATTTCGAAGCTAGCTTGGGTCCTCTCGATCTTAAGTATGATGATTCTTCCACCGATTGGGATGAAGACATTCGTACTATTAAGAGACTTCTCAATGAAGACCCGTTTTCTCCTCCTTCTCCTAAAGAGGTGACTAATGATGATCCATCGTTAGTTACACCATCTATTGAGGATCCTCCTACTCTTGAGCTTAAGGACCTACCTCCTCATCTTGAGTATGTTTTCTTAGAAGGCATTGATCAACTCCCCGTTATCATCGCTAAGGACTTAAAAGCCGATGAGAAAACTCGTCTCATTGAAATTCTCAAGAAACATAAAAGAGCTATCGCTTGGAAAATATCCGATATTCGCGGAATTGATCCTCACTTTTGCACACATAAAATTCTCATGGAGGACGACTTTAAGCCCACAATTCAAAGCCAACGAAGGGTGAATCCTAAAATCCATGACGTTATAAAAAAAGAGGTTATCAAACTTCTTGATGCGGGCATCATTTATCCTATCTCGGATTCACCATGGGTTAGTCCAGTCCATTGTGTGCCTAAGAAAGGCGGAATCATCGTTTTGCCCAATCAAAACAACGAGTTGATTCCTATGTAACACCTGGTAATTTTCCCTACTTTGTAAAATGACTATTTTACCCTTTGACTTTTTATTTAGTCAACTATGTGATTTAACTGTGTTGGAACCGGGAGGTTATCCCGCGTTGTCTGAAAAACTGTTTGCTGACGAGTAATGGCCTGACTCTGAGCTCAGTCATTATTCTGAACATTTTCTGTGAACCTGACCAAAGTGCTGAGACGGTCAATGAATTGACGATAATCCATGAGATTATTCGTTATCTGTGAATTATGTGCTTAACTGTTTAGTTTTTAGCAGCGTGATCGTATCTTCTTGAGCAGCGTATTTAAATATTTCTGTATATGTTTATATATGCCTGTATTTTAGTATTTTTGCTATTTATAGTAATAAATCGTATTTACTGTGAATATTTAATTAACGTATCGCGTTTTCGTATTTTACGTCGTTTTTACGTTTAACCGTCGTTAACATGCATAAAACACTTTACCAATCGTAAAATGTCAGTTTTCGTCGAAAAATCGTAAATTTAATATATTTCGTCAAATTTTTAAGTTTTACGTAATTTTTAACTTAACTATATACTTTTTGATATTTACCTAAAACTAACTAACCTTTTTACCTTAAACCTTTTAACTAATTACCATAGTAAATTTTTTGAATAATTTACCCCATGTGGGACCCCCCATAACCGGCCAAAACCAAGCACCACACGCAAGATACACCATATTTTCACACTTTGCCAAATTAAGCTTAACTTACACACCTTACATTATTTTTAACCTTATACCACAAACACATTTCATATACTTACACTTATTCACTTCACTCAACCAAAAACACACACACAACCCCTCTCTCTCTCTCTAAACACACGGCACAAACACACTCTCATTTCCACCATTGTTGATTTTTGAAAAGCTTCATTTTACCAAGATTCAACACAAAACAAATACACCCTAGAGCTTGTATAAGCATATAGAAGAATGGATTTTCTTGGTTTGACGATTTGAGAAGTTTTTGGGTTAAAGATTAGGGTAGAAGTTCTTGTTGATTATTAGTGGGTATTATTGTAGATCGGATCGTTGTGGTTACGTAGGATCGTTACACAAGGTCATTTCTTAAACCTTTTCATCTTTTCATTTTTCCATGCATGATCTTTGTAGATCTATGCATGCATGTTACTCATCAAGTATTTTTATGAAATAAAATGATGAAAATTATTTTTGGTCATGAAATATTTCAAGATTTGTGGAAATTAAGTGTGGATCTATTAGATCCATACATGAAAATGGGATAATTGAAAGATTTGTGAAAAATATAAGTATATACATTTTTGGATTTGTAAACTTGAAGAAAAATCTTTGATTTTGTTGTTGTATATGAAAAATTAGAAGCAACTAGTGGTGTTACTACTAGTGGTTACGCTTGAAAACGGTCGAAAACGAGTTTTTACGGAATACGTACAATCTGTCCGACTTTTGTAAGTGGCGTAGAGAGTCGTAAAAATTGTTTTGACACTAGTTTACTACGATATTATGAAAATATAAGTTAATACATTCGTTTCGATATATTATGGGCTAAAAACGGAGCTAAAATGAGTAAGTTGTGGTTGTTTAAATTACGTTGTCGAAAACTTTATTTTTGGAGAACAACACTATAAGTGGTTGCTGTCCAGATTTTTAAAGTGGTCGAAACGACATTTTCGAGTTAAACGGAGTTGTTTTAAGTGTCGAAATGGTTACTAAATAGTATGTATGGATGTTGGACTTGTTTTGTAAAAGCGTGTTAGCTCGAAAAGGGAATACTTGTTATATTATTGAAAGTTTGAACGTTGGAAGTTGAAATTGTTACGATTGTGAAAAATGAATTGTTGAATTGTTGGCGATTGAGAAATTGTTGAAAATAGGGGATTTAGGACTAGATTTGAGTACTTACTAAAAATGACAAATTTTTATGTGACGCCGAAAGGCTGCCGAATTTTCGTTAGAATTCACGTAGGAAAATTTGTTAAGATAAATTTTGGTAAATTAAAATTTACGCCGAAAGGCTGTCAAAATATCGTCGAGTCAAAAATAAATATTTTTGCCTAATTATATATATACTATAATGTTATAACGATGTAACATTTACAAGTCACGATTTTAACAACAAAATATATACTTGATCGATGAGTAACGTACGTGATGAACTTTTGTGACTTATTTGCTAGCGCCTAAACTATAGTATTATATTTAGGTTGTTGCTAGAGTTGCTCGCTACTATTTGATCTTACTTGTGCGGTTTGAATCGTTGCTTGAGGTGAGTTTATAGATCCCTATTAAACTATTTTTGTATGTTTAATGTTTTGGGATGTGATAAATGCTTTGATGACTTGCTTCTGGATGCAAGTAAAACTTGATTTCTGTGAACGCTTTGTGAACACTATTTATGAGATATCTTAAGTTGCTTTAGCCATAGTCCCCACTATAGTGAATCGTTAGTTACTCTGCTGGAGTAAGCTCTTATGTTACGGATAGATCTATTGAGGGTTGACAACCTCCACTCGGGCATTCTGACGCCGGACGAGTGTGTACCATTTGTATGAACGGAGTTATCTTGGCTAGGTACTCCATTGGGGCAAAATTTATGTATGCAATCTATTGTATGCAATGGATCACTAGTTTCGATGTCACGAGCTTAGCGCTATCATAAATATTGTGAACACCCAATTTATCCTACACTTGGCACTATATCTCCTATAGTTGCACGTGTACATGAAATGAAATATGAAATTGAATTACTATGAACTTTTACTTGAAACCTATATTCGCACCAACTTTATGTTGACCCAATTTAGCATTTATCTCAGGTAATTGATGATGTGTTGTACCTGCTGTGTGAAGTACTTGGAGTCCGCATGCATTTCATGGCTATCTTCAGACATTTATTTACTTATGCTCTTGAACTATTATCTCGTTGATGTTTAAAACTTTTACATTCCGCTGCACTATCTTTTGAAACTGAGACCTTTGTACTGTGATGCTTTTAATTTAAATTCAACGAGGTATTTTTATAAAACGTCTCATTTAGAGTCGTTCTCTTGTACCTTGAACTATGATACAATGACGTAACAGCCCCCGAGCTTCACCGCTTCCGCATATCACATTTTGGGGTGTTACAGAATTGGTAATCAGAGCCTTGGTTATAGAGAACTAGGTTTGCATCTTAGGCCTAGACTATAACCGATGTGGATACTTGTTACTCTGTATATATATATATATATATATATATATATATATATATATATATATATATATATATATATATATATATATATATATATATATATATATATATATATATATATATATATATATATATGTGTACTACGTAATGTATTACGTAGGATAACACTAGAAGTAATATGTAATATATATTATGTAATATGTAATTTGTATTATATACATATGCATCTCGTTGATTTGCATACTTTAATTTCTATACATGATTATTTCATGCATACCCTACAACTGCTTAATACGCATTTTGGTTGTTGCAGGTTATGTCGTCATCTACTGTTTCTTACCAGCCCGACTCTGCCGACGAAGAGTGGAAAGACGAGATTGAGATGGTACCAGATCATGTTGAGCCGGAGAATGACCAAGAGGAGGCTGATCCTGAGGAGGAAGGTGTGGAGTATGACCCTGACGAGGATCCGGAGGAGGATGATGAGGGTGAGCCTGATGTGTTGTCTGATACTTCCGATGTTGTTGATGGGATGCCACCGCTTGTGCATCGTACTTTGATCGAGTGGGTTAGTGGTAGTGAGAACAATGAGGATGACGTGGATGGTATTGAGGTAGATCACGAGGGTGATGAGGATATAAATGGACATGAGGTAGGTCATGAGGATGATATGGATGGTGTTGAGGTAGATCATGAGGCTGATGATGATATGGATGGATATGAGGTAGATCGTGAGGACGATGAGGACATGGATGATGAGATTGAGAGTGATACCGACGTTAGGATGGTTGTGGTTAGTAGTGATAGCGAGGGTGCTGAGGCTGAGGATGATATTAGGGTTGATGCTTTGACTGCTGTACCTGAGAGAGTTGAGCCTAGTAGGAGGAGCGAGATTAGGAAGACGTCCAACTTGAGGAAGAAGCCTACTGTTCCCTGTCAGCGATTTAGAGAGGAAAGGGAAGCTTTTATGGGGTACGCCGCCAACTGAGGTTTATACTGATTCTGATGATACTATACCACCTGCTGATGGAGCTGGACCATCCGGTGTTAGATCTCGAGCTTTGTCCGATTCTGATTCACCATGCCCACAGAAGAAGATCCGTATGTCTGATTCACACACTACACTTGAGGCATCGCCTACTCATGAGATTCGAGCTGCTACTGCTGTTTCTACACCACCTACTCATCATGTTGGAGAGCCCTCTAGACCTAGGTCATGTGTTGTTATGATAGGATGTGATAGGGATTCAGATGCTGTTCGTTTTCGTCTACTTGAGGATGCGGTTTTTGGATTGTTAGAGGATAACAAGGATACCCGCGACTTGTTGGATACCACACTTGAGGAGGTTTCTAGGTTGAGGTGTGAGTTGGAGTCAATTTGTGGAGGAGACCAAGCTGCAGATGGAGACCCGATGAGTGATTCACCGAGATGTGCTGAGTGTGATCGTTGTCGTCGCACTTAGAGATTCATCGTTATTGTGCTTAATTCTAGAGTAGATTGACATCTTTATCTTTTGGGTACTGTATCCACTAAACTAGAGTAGTACTCGGTTAGTTGGAGTAGAATAGATGTAATCATACTCTTATTTTATGACTATGTACTTGATATTTTGATTATGAATGGGAATTTAACTTTATTACCTTAACCAGTGATTATCCTTTCTTTGTTTGTTGTAATGTTAAATTCTGCATTCTATTTTAGCATATGAAATATATAACGTGTATATTCATGCTTGAACCTTATTTGCATTGTTGTCTTAACGCAGAGAAACAATGGTGAACACACGTAACGGAATGACTGACGCTCAATTGGAAGCACTGATTACGCAACGAGTGACTGTTACACTAGCAAACGTTCAAGCTAACAACAACGTGAACGAAGCACCGCTGAACAATGTTGACAATCGACCGCCTAAGCCATGTACTTACAAGGACTTTAGGAGCTGTGACCCTTTGACATTTAATGGTACTAAAGGAGCTGTCGGATTAGCTCGTTGGGTTGAAAAGATGGAAGATGTGTTCCGTGTTAGTGGATGTGCTGTTGAGAACCAAGTGACTTATTCTACTTGTACTTTAGCTGCTAGAGCGTTGACCTGGTGGAACACACATGTGCAGACGGCTGGAGCCGAGGAGGCGTATGGAATGAGTTGGGAGGAACTTAAGAAGTTGTTGACTAAGGAGTACTGTCCTCATAATGAGATTCAAAAAATGGAAATCGAATTGTGGAACCTATCTGTGAAGAACAATGATATTGGGACGTACACAAGGAGGTTCCAGAAGTTGTGTTTGCTATGTCCTGGAATGGTTCCGGATGAAGAAAAGAAGATTGAGCGCTATATTTGGGGTTTACCTGGTAGAATTCAAGGGAATGTGACATCGTCTGGACCGACAAAAGTTAGTGATGCTATAAGGATGGCTCACAGTCTGATGGACCAAGTTGTTCGAGCAAATGCTGGGTATGCCACGGACAACAAGAGAAAGTGGGGGAATAACCAAAGGAACAACCATGGGAACTACCCGAATAAGAGGCAAGACACTGTGAAAGCGTACACTGCTGGTACTGGGGAAAAGGGAGTGTACAATGGGACGTTACCTCTGTGCAATCGATGCAAGCGTCACCACAACTGACAATGCAATGTACAGTGTCACAACTCCAAGAAATATGGACACATTGCTAAGGATTGTAAGTCACCACCCAACACGAAAGCCAACGTCACCTGCTTTGAATGTCAGCAGAAAGGACACTACAGCAATGAGTGCCCAAAGAAAAAGAACAAGGACAAGGACCAAGGAAAGAATGCTAAAGCTGGGGAAGCTCGTGGAAGGGTCTATGTGATAGGAGGAGGAGAAGCGCAACAAAACCCCCGACGTTGTGACGGGTACATTTCTTCTCAATGGTCGTTATGCTTCTATTTTATTTGATACTGGAGCCGATAGGAGTTTTGTGTCGACTGCTTTTAGTGCCTTACTTGATGTGACCCCTTCGCCCTTAGACACTAAGTACACTATTGAGTTAGCTAATGGGAAGTTGATAGAAGCCGACACTATACTTCGTAGATGCACTTTAAATCTTCTAGGTCATCCTTTCGTAATAGACCTTATGCCTGTTGAGTTAGGGAGTTTTGACGTGATTGTCGGAATGGACTGGTTGTCGAGATATCGTGCTACGATTGTATGTAACGAGAAGATCGTTCGTTTACCATTTGGTGATAAAGTTTTGGAGATACAAGGGGATACGAGTGACGGAAAAGGGAAGTCACGACTGAACATTATCTCGTGTGTCAAGGCTCAGAAGTTGTTATCGGAAGGTTGCCACGTATTTTTAGCCTGTGTTACTAAAAAGCAGACGGAAGAAAAACGGTTGGAAGATGTACCTATCGTACGGGATTTTCCGGAAGTCTTTCCTGAAGATTTGCCTGGATTACCGTCGGCTAGACAAGTTGAATTCCAGATCGATTTAATACCGGGAGCTGCACCTGTTGCTCGAGCGCCTTATCGTTTAGCACCGTCAGAATTGCAAGAACTAGCGACGCAACTACAAGAGTTGACTGATAAAGGATTCATAAGACCGAGTTCTTCACCTTGGGGAGCTCCAGTCTTATTTGTAAAGAAGAAGGATGGAAGTTTTCGGATGTGTATCGACTATCGTGAGTTGAACAAACTTACCATCAAGAACCGTTACCCGTTACCTAGGATCGATGATCTGTTTGATCAGTTGCAAGGATCGAGCGTTTACTCGAAGATTGACCTTAGGTCTGGTTATCACCAATTGAGAGTCCGTGAGGAAGATGTTGCAAAGACTGCTTTTAGGACTAGGTATGGACACTATGAGTTCCAAGTGATGCCGTTCGGTTTGACAAACGCACCTGCTGTGTTTATGGACCTCATGAACCGGGTGTGTAAACCGTATTTGGACAAGTTTGTCATTGTGTTCATCGATGGCATACTGATTTACTCAAGGAATGAGAAGGAACATGAGGAACATCTTAAGATAATATTGGAATTGCTTAAGAAGGAGGAATTGTACGCTAAGTTCTCGAAGTGTGATTTTTGGTTGCCAAGAGTACAATTTCTAGGACACGTTATAGATAGCAAGGGGATTCATGTTGATCCTGCTAAGATTGAATCAATTAGGGAGTGGACTGCTCCTATGACACCGACTGAAATTCGCCAATTCTTAGGACTCGCCGGATACTACCTAAGATTCATCGAGGGATTCTCGAAGATCGCGAAACCATTGACGAAGTTAACTCAAAAGAAGGTGAAATACGAATGGGTAGATAAGGAGGAATTAGCATTCCAAAAGTTGAAACAAATGTTGTGTAGTGCGCCTATTCTATCGTTACCAGAAGGATCGGAAGACTTTGTGGTCTACTGTGATGCATCAGCAAAAGGATTGGGAGCTGTGTTGATGCAAAGGAAGAAAGTTATCGCCTACGCGTCACGACAACTGAAAACGCATGAGAAAAACTACACTACGCACGACTTGGAGCTAGGAACGGTAGTATTTGCCTTGAAATTGTGGAGACACTACTTGTATGGAACCAAGTGTGTCGTCTATACCGATCACAAGAGTTTACAACATATTCTTGATCAGAAGGAACTGAACATGAGACAACGTCGATGGATCGAGTTGCTCAGCGATTATGACTGTGAAATCCGTTACCACCCTGGGAAGGCCAATGTAGTGGCGGATGCGCTAAGTAGAAAGGAACAACTGGTGACACGTAGAGTTAGATCGTTAGCTATGGTTATCAATCCGAACTTACCTGTGCAAATTCGTGAAGCACAAACCGAAGCCCTTAAGCCTGAACATGTTGAAGATGAGAAACTAGGGGGAATGGTTACAAAGAAATTGGAGACTAGCACTAATGGAACGCTATGTCTGAATGGTAGAAGTTGGTTACCACGGTTTGGAGGACTAAGGGACGTGATTATGCACGAGTCGCATAAATCTAAGTATTCGATTCACCCAGGATCTGATAAAATGTATCAGGATATGAAGAAGCTGTATTGGTGGCCAAACATGAAAGCTGAAATCGCTACGTATGTAGGGAAGTGCCTGACTTGCGCTAGAGTGAAAACAGAACACCAAAAACCATCTGGATTGTTGGTTCAACCTGTAATTTCTATGTGGAAATGGGAAAATATAACCATGGACTTCATAACTAAGCTACCTAAAACGACAAACGGATACGACACAATTTGGGTAATTGTGGATCGACTTACGAAATCTACACACTTTTTGGCTATGAAGGAAGATGATTCGATGGATAAGCTTAGAGACTTTATCTGAAGGAAATAGTCACAAAACATGGAATACCAATCTCGATAATTTCTGATAGAGATGGTAGATTTACTTTGGAATTATGGAAATCACTTCAGAAAGCGTTGGGTACGCAATTGGACATAAGTACTGCTTATCACCCGCAGACTGACGGACAGAGTGAGAGAACTATTCAAACGCTGGAGGACATGTTGCGTGCTTGTGTGCTTGACTTTGGAAAGCAATGGGACAGACATTTGCCTCTAGTAGAATTCTCTTACAACAATAGTTATCATACCAGTATTAAGGCTGCACCGTTTGAAGCATTGTATGGTCGTAAATGTCGCTCGCCTGTATGTTGGAGTGAGGTTGGGGATAGTCAACTCACTGGCCCTGAACTCATCCGTGAAACGACTGAGAAGATTGTTCAAATCAAGAGCCGAATTCAAGCAGCCCGTGATCGTCAGAAGAGTTACACTTTACCAATCGTAAAATGTCAGTTTTCGTCGAAAAATCGTAAATTTAATATATTTCGTCAAATTTTTAAGTTTTACGTAATTTTTAACTTAACTATATACTTTTTGATATTTACCTAAAACTAACTAACCTTTTTACCTTAAACCTTTTAACTAATTACCATAGTAAAAATTTTGAATAATTTACCCCATGTGGGACCCCCCCATAACCGGCCAAAACCAAGCACCACATGCAAGATACACCATATTTTCACACTTTGCCAAATTAAGCTTAACTTACACACATTACATTATTTTTAACCTTATACCACAAACACATTTCATATACTTACACTTATTCACTTCACTCAACCAAAAACACACACACAACCCCCCTCTCTCTCTCTAAACACACGGCACAAACACACTCTCATTTCCACCATTGTTGATTTTTGAAAAGCTTAATTTTACCAAGATTCAACACAAAACAAATACACCCTAGAGCTTGTATAAGCATATAGAAGAATGGATTTTCTTGGTTTGACGATTTGAGAAGTTTTTGGGTTAAAGATTAGGGTAGAAGTTCTTGTTGATTATTAGTGGGTATTATTGTAGATCGGATCGTTGTGGTTACGTAGGATCGTTACACAAGGTCATTTCTTAAACCTTTTCATCTTTTCATTTTTCCATGCATGATCTTTGTAGATCTATGCATGCATGTTACTCATCAAGTATTTTTATGAAATAAAATGATGAAAATTATTTTTGGTCATGAAATATCTCAAGATTTGTGGAAATTAAGTGTGGATCTATTAGATCCATACATGAAAATGGGATAATTGAAAGATTTGTGAAAAATATAAGTATATACATTTTTGGATTTGTAAACTTGAAGAAAAATCTTTGATTTTGTTGTTGTATATGAAAAATTAGAAGAAACTAGTGGTGTTACTACTAGTGGTTACGCTTGAAAACGGTCGAAAACGAGTTTTTACGGAATACGTACAATCTGTCCGACTTTTGTAAGTGGCGTAGAGAGTCGTAAAAATTGTTTTGACACTAGTTTACTACGATATTATGAAAATATAAGTTAATACCTTCGTTTCGATATATTATGGGCTAAAAACGGAGCTAAAATGAGTAAGTTGTGGTTGTTTAAATTTCGTTGTCGGAAAAGTTTATTTTTGGAGAACAACACTATAAGTGGTTGCTGTCCAGATTTTTAAAGTGGTCGAAACGACATTTTCGAGTTAAACGGAGTTGTTTTAAGTGTCGAAATGGTTACTAAATAGTGTGTATGGATGTTGGACTTGTTTTGTAAAAGCGTGTTAGCTCGAAAAGGGAATACTCGTTATACTATTGAAAGTTTGAACGTTGGAAGTTGAAATTGTTACGATAATGAAAAATGAATTGTTGAATTGTTGGCGATTGAGAAATTGTTGAAAATAGGGATTTAGGACGAGATTTGAGTACTTACTAAAAAAGGTAAATTTTTATGTGACGCCGAAAGGCTGCCGAATTTTTGTTAGAATTCACGTAGGAAAATTTGTTAAGATAAATTTTGGTAAATTAAAATTTACGCCGAAAGGCTGTCGAAATTTCGTCGAGTCAAAAATAAATATTTTTGCCTAAGTATATATATACTATAATGTTATAACGATGTAACATTTACAAGTCACGATTTTAACAACAAAATATATACTTGATCGATGAGTAACGTACGTGATGAACTTTTGTGACTTATTTGCTAGCGCCTAAACTATAGTATTATATTAAGGTTGTTGCTAGAGTTGCTCGCTACTATTTGATCTTACTTGTGCGGTTTGAATCGTTGCTTGAGGTGAGTTTATAGATCCCTATTAAAGTATTTTTGTATGTTTAATGTTTTGGGATGTGATAAATGCTTTGATGACTTGCTTCTGGACGCAAGTAAAACTTGATTTCTGTGAACGCTTTGTGAACACTATTTATGAGATAGCTTAAGTTGCTTTAGCCATAGTCCCCACTATCGTGAATCGTTAGTTACTCTGCTGGAGTAAGCTCTTATGTTACGGATAGATCTATTGAGGGTTGACAACCTCCACTAGGGCATTCTGACGCCGGACGAGTGTGTACCATTTGTATGAACGGAGTTATCTTGGCTAGGTACTCCATTGGGGCAAAATTTATGTATGCAATCTATTGTATGCACTAGATCACTAGTTTCGATGTCACGAGCTTAGCGCTATCATAAATATTGTGAACACCCAATTTATCCTACACTTGGCACTATATCTCCTATAGTTGCACGTGTACATGAAATGAAATCTGAAATTGAATTACTATGAACTTTTACTTGAAACCTATATTCTCACCAACTTTATGTTGACCCAATTTAGCATTTATCTCAGGTAATTGATGATGTGTTGTACCTGCTGTGTGAAGTACTTGGAGTCCGCATGCATTTCATGGCTATCTTCAGACATTTATTTACTTATGCTTTTGAACTATTATCTCGTTGATGTTTAAAACTTTTACATTCCGCTGCACTATCTTTTGAAACTGAGACCTTTGTACTGTGATGCTTTTAATTTAAATTCAACGAGGTATTTTTATAAAACGTCTCATTTAGAGTCGTTCTCTTGTACCTTGAACTATGATAAAATGACGTAACAGCCCCCGAGCTTCACCGCTTTCGCATATCACATTTTGGGGTGTTACATCCTACACGTCTCGTTACTGGGTGGAGAGTTTGTATAGACTACTGCAAACTCAATGATGCCACGAGAAAGGATCATTTCCCTCTTCCTTTTATGGACCAAATGCTTGAACGTTTAGCGGGTAATGAATATTACTGCTTTCTAGATGGTTTCTCGGGTTATTTCCAAATACCCATCGATCCCCAAGATCAAGAGAAGACAACATTCACTTGTCCCTATGGTACATTTGCTTACAAAAGAATGCCTTTTGGCTTATGCAATGCCCCCGGGACTTTCCAAAGGTGCATGTTGGCTATCTTCCATGACATGGTTGAGCAAACCATGGAAGTCTTCATGGATGATTTCTCGGTCTTTGGGGATTCCTTCTCTTCTTGCCTTGCCAACTTAGAACGTATGCTTAAGCGGTGCGAAGACACTCGCCTTGTTCTAAATTGGGAAAAATGCCATTTTATGGTAAAAGAAGGCATTGTGCTAGGACACAAAATCTCAAAAGCCGGTCTTGAATTCGACCGTGCTAAAGTAGATGTCATAGCCAAATTACCTCCACCTTCAACCGTGAAGGGTGTGAGAAGTTTTCTGGGTCATGCGGGCTTCTATCGTCGATTCATTCAGGATTTCTCTAAAATCGCTCGCCCGATGACCCACCTCTTGGAAAAAGATACTCTTTTTATCTTTTCTAAAGAGTGTATCGAAGCCTTCAATCTTCTTAAGGATAAGCTAACTAAGGCACCGGTCTTGGTTACCCCTAATTGGGAGCTACCCTTTGAATTGATGTGCGATGCTAGCGACTTTGCTATTGGAGCGGTTTTGGGCCAAAGAGTGAATAAAAACTTCCAACCAATCCATTATGCTAGCAAGACAATGACGGGGGCTCAATTGCATTATACGACAACCGAAAAAGAGCTTTTAGCTGTTGTCTATGCTTTTGAAAAATTTCGCCCCTATCTTGTTTTATCCACCACAATCGTATACACGGACCATTCCGCGTTGAAGTACTTGATGACTAAGCACGATAAGCCAAGACTTCTTCGCTGGGTTTTACTCCTTCAAGATTTCAACATTGAAATTCGTGACAAGAAGGGAGCCGAAAACCTAGCCGCGGATCATCTGAGTAGACTTGAGGATACATATCTGTTGATTCCAAAGTCAGATCTTAAACCTTAATAGCTTGTTTAAGGGTTGTGATAGAAAGAAAGAATTCAATCTAACACTAGAGAAACTTTGCAAAGCAAAGTAACAAAACAAGATGCGGAATATAATGTTTAGCACAAGAACAATATGATTGAAACGTTGAAATTTAATATATCAATGATATACGAATACCCTAAAATGGTATTAGGGTTTACAAAACCTTAGAGTATGACAATGAAAGACAATAGAGAAAAGACACACTTTACATGCTAACCTAGTGAGTCCTTTTATAGCCATAAGGACTCACGTACAAGATCACTACTAACAAACTTGGAAAGTATTAAGGAATAGTAACAGAAACGCGTAAAAATCTATTCCAAGTTTATCTCTGACAGCAGGGCCTTTGACTTCAGCAGAACCAATCCTCCTGCCTTTGTTATTTAACAGGGGGAACTTACACTAGCAGGGGTACGGATAATCAACTAGCAGGGGTAACAAGTAAGCATAGATTTATTCCCAACAATCCTCCCCTAAACTTGTGCTTTCCCATAAAGACAAGTTTCTGAATAAATCCTTGTTGATGAGGATGCTTACAAACTTTCTGGCCAAATCTGACTATGAATCATTCTTACCAGATCATAAGCAACAAGCGTTTTAGCATCTACAATCAAGTTAGCCTGTGCTAGTTTCTTCAAGGTCTCCTGAGTGAAGGGATAATAACGATGATTGATCAAATACACACTTACTCCTTCCATTACTACCTCATAGACCCCAGAATTGGTAAACAACTTCCAATACAACAAATCTCCTTTATTCACTGCATCAAATACAGGATCAAATAACTCATGCTCATACATCCTATGCATGCACTCCCAGATTACCCAATCCTTCTCCACACCATCCATGGTAGGAGGTTTTGCAGCAAAAGTATTCTTCAAAATTTTCCACAGATCTTCTAAGTCCTCACTATCCAAGGTTTGAAACATGACATCTAGACTTAGAAATGTCTGTGCTGTATTGTCAGCTCTTGTAAGCTTCCACCAAGTCCTCCCTTTGTGTTCATAAACAGCATACTCTATGATAGCAAACTTCTTTCCAAGTTCACTAGGTGAGATATCATCATTTTCCTGCAGAATTAGCTGTTTATCAATTTCATCATTTGAAGGCCGTTGGGACTCCTTAGTAACTGTGCCAACCTTCTCCATTCTCTTGAGTCTTTTGGCTGCTCTTTGTATATTAAGTACGGACTTCTCAATTTCTGGAAAACTTTCACCTGCTTGATGTAATACCCCTGCTTGTGATGATGCACCTGCTTGGGATGATGCACCTGCTTGTGTAGTTTCCAAAGTTGTTCCTTCAGCTTTTCTTTTCTTGGATTCCCTAGCTTTCTGTAGCATTTCACTTTGTCTCCTAAGATACTCAGCTTCCTCAGGAGAGTTCATAGTCATCCAATCTTCCACATCATATTCTCTTAAGACTGGTTTGACTGCTCTTTTTATGGCTTCAAACCTCATATCTCTAAAGTCACCATCCTTCCACTTCTTATGTCTCTTGAGCAAGACTTTGTAGTGTTCAAGTTGCCCTTTCTCAGAAGTTAAATACTTCTCTCTCTGAATTTGATTTGCACTTCTTTCCAGATACTCAGTTTGATATTTGTAGACAAGGCAAGTCAACTCATACCTGTCTTCCAAAGGAGCATTTATTAACTCCTTCTCCCGTTGATCAAGAAATTCTCCAACATGAGGTACCCTGTCATCCAACTCTCTATGCATAATCTCAACCTGCTTGAGCATATCTTTAGGCCTCATCTTTTGCATTCTTTGATCCTGCATATCCATCTCCTCTTGTTGTAGCCTGAGAGCTACTTGTGCATCATGTGCTTCTTGAGCCCTTTGCTGTTCAGGAGTTAGATGCTTGTATTTTCTCTTGGGCTGTTCAACCATGATTCCTTTTCCTTTGTCTTTTGGATCCACTGCTGGTGCTGGTTTAACTTTAGATACAGGTTCTTTGATTGTAATCCCCTTCTGAGCTGGTTGCTTTTTGTTCTTTCTAACAAAAGTTTGAGTAATATTCTTAGCAGGGGAATGACTTACAGTAGTGGGATCAGCAACAGCAGGGGAAACTTTTGAAGTAGGGGCTTCTTCTTGATTGCCCATGATGAGAAATGTTTGAGCAATCTCTTTAGTTGCACTCCCCTTATCACTTCCCTTATCAGCACTTCCTTTCTCAATCCCTTTCTCAGTACTGCTATCTTTCCATGTACACCACCAGGATATGAATAGTACTGAGTAGACTCTTCTGTATTTGGAACTTCCTCCCCTTTGGAAGCATCCTCATCTGTGGATATGATAAGTCTGGGCTTTCTCCTCCCCTCAAGAGTAGAAAGTCTGGTTTCCAAGTTATTGATAACCAGACCTTGCTTTTTGTCATTTTGTACCAGTTGTGCATTCTGCCTTTTCAGACTCATGCACATTTTCGTCAATTCCAAATTAGTCAAAGGTTTCATGCTGCTCTCAATCCTAGAAGGGGATTTCTCCCCTTTTTGGATATCATGGAGTGAGGGAGAGGACTTACTGATGGTGTCACTGTCCTGCTCATCCCTGGAGGATGAGACAGTAGTGGCAGTCAAACCCTCAGTTTGCTCCAAACCCTTGGAGACTCTCCTCTCTGCTGCTTGTGAAGATTCATCAGGCAAGGGAGACTTGGCAAACCTGGATTTAGATCGCCTTTCATGTTGTGGATCAGCAGGGGGTAAAGGATATAAAATTTTCAAAAACATACAAAAACATTAAAAAACCTATAAAAACCAAAAATATTTTCTCTTGCATTTTCTTTTTAGTGTATGCGTACTCGATCAACGTCTTATTCAGAGCCCGAGACTCTCGAAGATTTAGATATGGCTGGTGTTAATAACAACAATAATCACCCACCTCAACACAATTTGAACAACAACAACAACAACAACAATGTCCTTCTACCTGATTTACGAACCATGGAGGAATTGTGTCAACCCACCATGAACGGACGTGGAGGCCCGATTGCACCGATGCATGTCACGGCTCAGGAGTTTTCGTTGAAGCATCACATGATCCAGCAAGTACAAACGAATCCATTTCGCGGAATTCCGGATGACGATGCCAACAAACACCTCGACAAATTCATTACCATTACCCAAAGCATGAAGTCCCCAGGTGTTTCTATGGATGACCTTCGCCTCCAACTCTTTCCTCACTCACTTTCTCACCATGCCGAAAAATGGTTTGACCGTCTTCCTAAGAATTCTATTCATACGTGGAACGACATGACTCAACGCTTTTTATCGCGCTACTTCCCACCATCCATGGTCACTAACCTCCGTAACCAAATCAGTGGATTTATGCAAGAGAATGATGAATCGCTTTTCGATGCTTGGGAACGCTACAATGATTTGATCGACCGCTGTCCTAATCACAATATGCTCCCCGTCACTCTCATTGATACCTTCTACAATGGTCTCACCTTTCGCGATCGTGACACGATCAATGCCGCCGCCGGTGGTACTTTTATGAAAAGGAGACCAGAGGAGTGTCGAGAGTTGATTGAAAACATGACTACTCACCACAACAATTGGGATTCATCCGCATCCTCAAGATCTAACTCGAGAGTCAATGTTTCTTCTACTACTTCCAATCCTGAGATGACTGAAATTTCTCGACACCTCGCTGAAATGAACAAGAATTTCATGACCATAGCCACAAACCACTTTCAACAAGCTAAAGTCGTTGCTATTTCTTGTGACACATGTGGTGGTCCTCCTTCTTATAATGATTGTCTTCTACTCAAGGCAATTATTCTGAAAACGTTAACGCGGCATACGGTACATATCCCACGGGAGGCTATCAAGCTCGTCCTCAAGGAGACCGTAGCTTGCTAAGTTATCGTTCCAACAATTATCTTGCTCCTCCCGGTTTCCCTCCTGCAAACCAAAACCAACAACAAAACTATAACCGAAACAACCAATCCCAACCTCGTGCTCAAAACCAATATCCATCCCAGAAAAATACCTACCCAACTCAAGGAAATTCTCAAGCTTACCAAGCTCCACCTCTCAATCAACCGATGGCAGTGAATCCCGACGTCGAGTCGTTCATGAAGACTAATCGTGAGATGGTAACGAATCTTCAAAGTCAATTTGTCAATTTGAAGAATGACATGGTCAAACAAGGGAGCGATATTCGAGCCGAGCTACAGAATGATATGGCCAAACACAGCGATGCTATTAATGCCAACATGCAAAACTTTTTTAACAATCAAGCTGTTCACCTTCGTGATATGATTGGTTCGCTCATCCAAGGTAATCAACCCTCTTCTTCGGGTACTCTTCCGAGTAATACCATTGCGAATCCAAGAGGGGAGATGAAAGCAATCACCACTCGTAGTGGGAAAGGTTATATGGAACCCGAGCTTCCTACACCTCCACCCGTGATTGTGAACAAGGAAACCGAGCAACTTTCCTCACCTCCTTCACCTTCTATCCCCATTTCCCCACCACCCGTGGTTGTGAGTGATCCTATTCCCTTAAAGCCTTCTTCTTCATCCAATATACCTTATCCTTCAAGGTTGAGGAAAGAGAAGCAAAAGAGCAAGGATGATATTCAGGTTTCAAACTTTCTAAAAATGTTTAAACAATTGAATTTTAACATCTCCTTTGCCGAGGCTCTCGCTCACATGCCCAAATACGCTAAAATGTTTAAAGATCTTCTAAGTGATAAAGAAAAGCTTCTTGACATTGCTCAAACCCAGCTTAATGAGAACTGCTCCGCAGTGCTCTTAAGGAAATTGCCCACCAAACTTGGTGATCCGGGTCGCTTCTTGATTCCGTGCAACTTCCCGGGAGTAGAGAATTGCATGGCCCTAGCCGATCTAGGCGCCAGTATAAACTTAATGCCTTTAAGTGTTTGGAAGCAATTATCTCTCCCCGAGCTAGTCCCCACTAAAATGACTTTGGAATTAGCCAACCGTACGGTTGCTTATCCAGTGGGGATAGCCGAAGATGTCTTTGTTGGCGTTGATAAATTCACCTTCCCGGCGGATTTTGTCGTCGTTGACTACGAGATGGATCCTCGTGTTCCATTAATCGTTGGACGTCCATTCCTGAGGACCGGTCGCACTCTCATTGATGTAGCCGCAGGCGAATTAATCATGAGAGTTGGTGACGATCAAATTGTCTTCAACATGGGTAAGATTTCTCAGCAACCTTATTCATATGAGAGTGTTAATGCTATTGATGTTCTCGATGAGGCTTGTGAAGAACATTTTCATGATGCTTGCAAAAGTACTCTCTCTTCTCTACCCAATGTTGAGACCGTTGCCTCAATTGCTCCGGCATTTACTCCTTTTGGAGAAAGTGACCTGGATGAGTTCGAAGCTAGTTTGGGTCCTCTCGACATTAAGTATGATAATTTGTCCACCAATTGGGATGAAGATATTCGTACTATTGAGAGACTTCTCAATGAGGACCCATTGTCTCCTCCTACTCCTAAAGAGGTGACTAATGATGATCCATCGTTAGTTTCACCATCTACTAAGGATCCTCCTACTCTCGAGCTTAAGGACCTACCGCCTCATCTTGAGTACGTTTTCCTAGAAGACAACGAGAAGTTACCGGTCATCATCGCAAAGGATCTGAAAGAAGACGAAAAAGCCCGACTTGTCGCTGTGTTGAAGAAGCATAAACGAGCTATCGCTTGGAAAATCTTCGACATCCGTGGAATTGATCCTCATTTCTGCACACATAAAATTCTCATGGAGGACGACTTTAAGCCCACTATTCAAAGCCAAAGAAGGGTGAATCCTAAAATCCATGATGTCATCAAAAAAGAGGTTATCAAACTTCTTGATGCGGGTATGATTTACCCTATTTCGGATTCACCATGGGTTAGTCCAGTCCATTGTGTGCCTAAGAAAGGCGGAATTACCGTTGTGCCCAATGCAAACAACGAGTTAATTCCTACCCGTCTCGTTACTGGGTGGAGAGTTTGTATAGACTACCGCAAACTCAATGATGCCACGAGAAAGGATCATTTCCCTCTACCTTTTATGGACCAAATGCTTGAACGTCTAGCGGGTAATGAATATTACTGCTTTCTGGATGGTTTCTCGGGTTATTTTGAAATACCCATCGATCCCCAAGATCAAGAGAAGACAACATTCACTTGTCCCTATGGCACATTTGCTTACAAAAGGATGCCTTTTTGCTTATGCAATTCCCCCGGGACTTTCCAAAGGTGCATGTTGGCTATATTCCATGACATGGTTGAGCAAACCATGGAAGTCTTCATGGATGATTTCTCATTCTTTGGGGATTCCTTCTCTTCTTGCCTTGCCAATTTGGAACGTATGCTTAAGCGGTGCAAAGACACTCGCCTTGTTCTAAATTGGGAAAAATGCCATTTTATGGTAAAAGAAGGCATTGTGCTAGGACACAAAATCTCTAAAGCCGGTCTTGAAGTCGACCGTGCTAAAGTTGATGTCATAGCCAAATTACCTCCACCTTCAACCGTGAAGGGTGTGAGAAGTTTTCTGGGTCATGCGGGCTTCTATCGTCGATTCATTCAAGATTTCTCTAAAATCGCACGCCCGATGACCCACCTCTTGGAAAAAGATACTCCTTTTATCTTTTCTAAAGAGTGTCTCGCAGCCTTCAATCTTCTTAAGGACAAGCTAACTAAGGCACCGGTCTTGGTTACCCCTAATTGGGAGCTGCCTTTTGAATTGATGTGCGATGCTAGCGACTTTGCTATTGGTGCGGTTTTGGGCCAAAGAGTGAATAAACACTTCCAACCAATCCACTATGCTAGCAAAACAATGACGGGGGCTCAATTGCATTATACGACAACCGAAAAAGAGCTTTTAGCTGTTGTCTATGCTTTTGAAAAATTCCGCCCCTATCTTGTTTTATCCACCACCATCGTATACACGGACCATTCCGCGTTGAAGTACTTGATGACTAAGAATGATTCTAAGCCAAGACTTCTCCGCTGGGTTTTACTCCTTCAAGAATTCAACATTGAAATTCGTGACAAGAAGGGTGCTGAAAACCTGGCCGCGGATCATCTGAGCAGACTTGAGGCTCCTTATCAAGGGGACCATCCGAACAAAGAGATCAATGACTCTTTTCCCCTTGAGACCTTAATGTCTATAAATCCCAATCTTGATGGCACCCCGTGGTTTGCCGATATTGCAAACTACTTAGCGGGTGGTGTTCTCATCCAAGGGTTAACATCCCAACAAAAGAAGAAGTTCTTGAACGATGTTAAGACTTACTTTTGGGATGACCCTTTTCTATTCAAACAATGCGCTGACTTGATTATTCGCCGATGTGTTGACGGACCAGCCGCTTTGGACATTCTCCAGGCTTGCCACAAAGGACCCACCGGTGGTCACTTTGGTCCCAACTACACCGCCAAAAAAGTGTTTGACTCGGGATTCTATTGGCCCACCATCTATCGTGATGCTCACGAGATGGTTAAACATTGTGATGCTTGCCAAAAACAAGGCAAGATCACACATAAAGATGAGATGCCTCAAATCTTCATACAAGAATGTGAAATCTTTGATGTATGGGGCATCGACTTTATGGGGCCATTCCCGTCTTCTAAAGGCAACAAATACATCCTTGTCGCTGTCGACTACGTTTCTAAATGGGTTGAAGCAAAAGCTTTACCCCCTAACGACGCGAGGGTGGTTTGTAATTTCTTGAAACAACTGTTTGCTCGTTTCGGTGTTCCTCGTGCTATTATCAGTGATCGCGGGACTCATTTTTGCAACGATCAATTTGCAAGAGTCATGGCTAAGTATGGTGTCAATCACCGTCTTTCCACCGCTTATCATCCTCAAACCAACGGTCAAGCCGAGATATCCAACCGTGGATTGAAGAGAATTTTGGAACGTACTGTGGGAGAGCATCGTGCCTCGTGGGCCGATAAACTTGATGATGCTCTGTGGGTTTTCCGTACCGCTTATAAGACGCTGATTGGTTGTACACCTTATCGTCTTGTGTACGGGAAAGCCTGCCACCTCCCCATCCAGCTGGAACATAAGGCATACTGGGCCTTGAAGTGGGCTAACTTCGACATCAACAAAGCCGGTGATTTTCGAAAGATTCAACTCAACGAGTTACAAGAATTGGGGAATCAAGCTTACGAGAACTCATTGATTTACAAGGAGAAGACCAAGATTATCCACGATGCTAAAATCAAGAACCGAGAGTTCAACGTTGGTGATCAAGTCTTACTCTTTAACTCTCGTTTGAAGATCTTCTCAGGCAAGTTGAAGAGCCGCTGGTCTGGTCCATTCACCATCGCCAATGTCTTTCCCTATGGTACCATTGAGCTTTCTCAGCCAAATGGGCCCAACTTCAAGGTGAATGGCCAGCGTTTGAAATTGTACGTTGGTGAGGACATCTCTCAGGAGATGATTCCATCCCTCACCACATTTCCTTTGAATTAGTTCGGGACCGAGTCAGGCTCGCGACTCGGTAAACAAAAACAAGCGCTCCTCGGGAGGAAGCCCGAGTATCTATCCCCCTTTCCCGTTTTTCATCATAAGTGTAGGGGGAGCTATATAGGTTGCTTGTTTTTGGATGGTAATGTGTTTACAGGGATTATTGCACTCTTGGAATCTTTGAAGAACCGTGCTCCCATGTTATCCACAATCCTGGTTCTATCTCTCCACTATCGTGATCCAATTATCTTCATATTCACATTTGAAATTGATCACTTTAGTCGTCCCCTCCTAGCTTGATTTAACCAACGTGCACAATGTCATAAGTGTAGGGGAGCCTTTTCCCACATGCTTAAACATTGAGGACAATGTTTATCTTAAGTGTAGGGGGGACTTCTATCGAAGTTTTAAGTGGGCTTTTCCATTAAAATGCCTTCATTTAACTGGAAAATCATTTTTTTTCAACATTTTTCAAATTTTTAATCAACTTTGGCCATTTTGTCGTAATTTTTAAATTTTTATTTTGCTTTCATATGTGTATATTCCGCAATAAATTCAGAAAAATTAATAAAATAGTTTTAGCAAGTTTAGATATCTTAGATATATTAGGCCTGTTGTGAATATTTTGACTCAACCCGAATAGACTTATCCAAGTTTATTCTAGCTAGTATCCTTAACCAGGTAGACCTTAATTGGTTTATTAGGCTAAGTGTCCACGAGTCTCATTATTTGAGATTTTAAACTGTGGAGGACGAGAAATGATAGAGTCAATTATAAGTCGGTATTCTTGCGCAAGCTCACTTGGTGTAATTATTTGCCTATTCTCTCATCACTTGCTAATAACTTATCTGCAATAAGTAAGGTCGTATGATTTGAAAAGTTACTTAGCTTCTAGCCCAAGATCGTTTAAAAGTTGCTCGGTAATGACGAGAGTTCATAGCCAAGGCATAACTTATGAAGCGGGGCGCGAAGATTGGCGAGTCCGAAAAGGCCCTAACAAGGCATGAGGATTCAATTTTATTGCTGAAGATCCAAAAAGTGATGTGAAAAGCATTATTCCCAAAGTCAATATGAAGGATCAAGACTCACGACGAAAAGCAATCAACTCCCATTAAGATGATGGAGAAGTCTATCCGAAAAGACCCTAACAAGGTATGAGGATAAATAGATCCAAGTCCGAAAAGGAGGCGGATCGTTGTATCTCAAAATCCCAATTAGAGATTGAAGAAATAATCATGAAGTCGTGGTCAACAAAGTTGGAGTACCCCTCAAAAGTCTCCAAGTGAAGAAACTCTATTATGATGAGAAGACCATTATCTCAAGAACGTCTCTCGAAGATATGAAGTATGAAGTACATGCCAAATATCGGCCCAAGAAAGGTCTCAAATCGTGAACCAAGTTATGCCAAGATATGAACTTTCTGATATCCCGAGAAGCAGTTTTAAGAGATTTTGACCTTTAGCTAACTATTGATCAAATCGTCCTACTTTGCTTTCAGCCTAAATAAACTATCGAAATAAGTCCAAAAATGCATCTTCATGATCATTCTAATACAAAAATAAAATATAAGAGATACACCTAGGAATAAGGGAGTTTTAGCATTTAATTAAGCCATGTGTGTAAGTGTTTGAATTGCTAACTTATAATAACAATGATCTCGTTTTTAAGCTTAGTTTGTGGAATGTGAAACTTGAGGGTGATAAATCTTCGCAGCACCAAAGCCCTAATGTAAGTCCTCGATCTCTTTACAAATTATTTCCACATAGCTATGTTCTATCCTTTTGTCTACTTTAAAAGTTTTAATTTCTCTAGTACTTTGATTTTTGTTTAGTAGTATTTGAATAAGGCCAAGGTTAATTAATTATGAGAAAAGTGTAAAGTTGTTTTATCACTAAGCATTGCATGAGGGCATGGCAATGGTTAAGTGTAGGGGATTTGATAGGTGTGAAAACACCCATCCTTTTACCACTTATTTCTTGCTAAAACAAGACCAAAACACGTATTTAATGTCATTTGCTTGGAATTATGCGTGGTTTGTGTGTTTGTTGTGTTTTCAGAGCCAACCGGATAAATATTGGAGAAAACATGGGATTGCACGGGTTTTATCAAGGAAAAAGACTGAAGACGAAGTCTATTGTCCAAGAGATGCAAAAGATTTGAAGTCAATGGGCCTATTCGAAGATTTATCAAAGAAAAGGACCAAAGATGGAAGATTTACACATGTCGAAGAAACTCAAGTCTATTTAACGAAGAAATTAAAAGACGAGTTGAATGTAATCGACGACAAATCCCGAATCAGAATCGAAAACGTCAACTTTTCTGAAAAGACGAGAAGACAAAAAGAAGGGAAGAAAGCCCACTCACCAACAAAGGGAGAAGCCTATAAATACTCCTCCCATTCAAGACTCCACCATCTAGTTTTTCAGTTATTCTTCTTCCTAGTTTTTAGGAACCATCTCCCTTAAGGAGTGGTTTTCATCTTGTTCAATTTCTTCCATTCGTGTAAGTGTAATCTTTTCTTGTTTGTTGAATCTTAATTCATTAATACAAATCATCTTTTAATCTTTCCATCATCTTGTTCTTCATATCTTTTTGATTCTTAATTCTTAAGTTTTATTCTTACGGTTTGATTGTCAAAAGTAAGTGGGTTTTACGATTTTGTTGTTTTTGTATTCAAGCTTTCTATGAATAAAGGATTAGTGGTAAAATTGGTTTAAGTTTTGATCAAAAATTTGGAGATTTTTGGTGTTGAATTCGTGGTCTTTGATTTCCCCTGTTCATCGCTTACGGTTTCTGATCTTGCCCAGATTCCGAATAGGGAATCTGGGGTTGTGTCTATTCGGAATATTTCAAATATTCCGAGTAGTGGTTATTTTTCTTGTTAATTCGGAAAATTCAAATATTCCGAGTAGGGGTTTCTTTTTCTTGGTTATTCGGAATATTTCTATTATTCCGAGTAGTGCTTCTTTCCAAAATATTCCGAATAGTGTTCTGTTTGAAAATATTCCGCTTAGCCCAAACTTTCCGAATAAAACAAATATTCCGCATAAGAAATACTTTCCGCATAGGGCATTTTCCAGATTATTCCGCATAGGATATTTTTCAATTATTCCGAGTAAGGCAATTTTTCCGAATAGGATTTGTTATCCGCATAGTAGTATTATTTCGCATAGAGCTTTTTCCAAATCATTTCGCATAGGTGAAAACATTCCGCATAAGACCTTTGTTCCGCATGGCATTAATTATTCCGAGTAAGGGGAACTTTCCGAATGGAGCAGTATATTCCGCATAGGGATCCAGAGTTGAGTTTTCCATA
Source organism: Glebionis coronaria (assembly GCA_025667525.1). Taxonomy (NCBI): domain Eukaryota; kingdom Viridiplantae; phylum Streptophyta; class Magnoliopsida; order Asterales; family Asteraceae; genus Glebionis; species Glebionis coronaria. Next base: position 371,502,357 of record CM046876.1, read on the forward strand.
CAGTGTTGAGGTACTTATTCTCAGTTATAATTTTTAGTTTAATTGAATTACTTCTAGTTCTTACATTTTAGTAGATTTAGACCAAAGCTCCCCCTTTTTAGTCACCAAATACAACGATTCCACTTTTGCCCGTGATCGATTCGAGAAGATACCGAGAACGAAACAACGATATATATCAATTGGGTACGAGCAACACAAAGAGAGATCTTGCAAGCAAAAACCTTTTTATTAACCAACCAAAAAGGTGAGTTATTAAAATGGCGCCGCTGCCGGCTCTTTTCGTAAGGATCAACGGTTTCTTGTGAGAAAACTTGGATTTTGGGATCCGTTCTTTTGGAAACGTTATTTTCAAGCACAAAAATTTTCAAAAAAAAAAAAATCCATAAAATATAAAATTTTCAAAAACATACAAAAACATTAAAAAACCTATAAAAACCAAAAATATTTTCTCTTGCATTTTCTTTTTAGTGTATGCGTACTCGATCAACGTCTTATTCAGAGCCCGAGACTCTCGAAGATTTAGATATGGCTGGTGTTAATAACAACAATAATCACCCACCTCAACACAATTTGAACAACAACAACAACAACAACAACAACAACAATGTCCTTCTACCTGATTTACGAACCATGGAGGAATTGTGTCAACCCACCATGAACGGACGTGGAGGCCCGATTGCACCGATGCATGTCACGGCTCAGGAGTTTTCGTTGAAGCATCACATGATCCAGCAAGTACAAACGAATCCATTTCGTGGAATTCCGGATGACGATGCCAACAAACACCTCGACAAATTCATTACCATTACCCAAATCATGAAGTCCCCAGGTGTTTCTATGGATGACCTTCGCCTCCAACTCTTTCCTCACTCGCTTTCTCACCATGCCGAAAAATGGTTTGACCGTCTTCCTAAGAATTCTATTCATACGTGGAACGACATGACTCAACGCTTTTTATCGCGCTACTTCCCACCATCCATGGTCACTAACCTCCGTAACCAAATCAGTGGATTTATGCAAGAGAATGATGAATCGCTTTTCGATGCTTGGGAACGCTACAATGATTTGATCGACCGCTGTCCTAATCACAATATGCTCCCCGTCACTCTCATTGATACCTTCTACAATGGTCCCACCTTTCACGATCGTGACACGATCAATGCCGTCGCCGGTGGTACTTTTATGAAAAGGAGACCAGAGGAGTGTCGAGAGTTGATTGAAAACATGACTACTCACCACAAGAATTGGGATTCATCCGCATCCTCAAGATCTAACTCGAGAGTCAATGTTTCTTCTACTACTTCCAATCCTGAGATGACTGAAATTTCTCGACAACTTGCTGAAATGAACAAGAATTTCATGACCATAGCCACAAACCACTTTCAACAAGCTAAAGCCGTTGCTATTTCTTGTGACACATGTGGTGGTCCTCATTCTTATAATGATTGTCCTTCTACTCAAGGCAATTATTCTGAAAACGTTAACGCGGCATACGGTACATATCCCACGGGAGGCTATCAAGCTCGTCCTCAAGGAGACCGTAGCTTGCTAAGTTATCGTTCCAACAATTATCTTGCTCCTCCCGGTTTCCCTCCTGCAAACCAAAACCAACAACAAAACTATAACCGAAACAACCAATCCCAACCTCGTGCTCAAAACCAATATCCATCCCAGAAAAATACCTACCCAACTCAAGGAAATTCTCAAGCTTACCAAGCTCCACCTCTCAATCAACCGATGGCAGTGAATCCCGACGTCGAGTCGTTCATGAAGACTAATCGTGAGATGGTAACGAATCTTCAAAGTCAATTTGTCAATTTGAAGAATGACATGGTCAAACAAGGGAGCGATATTCGAGCCGAGCTACGGAATGATATGGCCAAACACAGCGATGCTATTAATGCCAACATGCAAAACTCTTTTAACAATCAAGCTGTTCACCTTCGTGATATGATTGGTTCGCTCATCCAAGGTAATCAACCCTCTTCTTCGGGTACTCTTCCGAGTAATACCATTGCGAATCCAAGAGGGGAGATGAAAGCAATCACCACTCGTAGTGGGAAAGGTTATATGGAACCCGAGCTTCCTACACCTCCACCCGTGATTGTGAACAAGGAAACCGAGCAACTTTCCTCACCTCCTTCACCTTCTATCCCCATTTCCCCACCACCCGTGGTTGTGAGTGATCCTATTCCCTTAAAGCCTTCTTCTTCATCCAATATACCTTATCCTTCAAGGTTGAGGAAAGAGAAGCAAAAGAGAAGGATGATATTCAGGTTTCAAACTTTCTAAAAATGTTTAAACAATTGAATTTTAACATCTCCTTTGCCGAGGCTCTCGCTCACATGCCCAAATACGCTAAGATGTTTAAAGATCTTCTAAGTGATAAAGAAAAGCTTCTTGACATTGCTCAGACCCAGCTTAATGAGAACTGCTCCGCAGTGCTCTTAAGGAAATTGCCCACCAAACTTGGTGATCCGGGTCGCTTCTTGATTCCGTGCAACTTCCCGGGAGTAGAGAATTGCATGGCCCTAGCCGATCTAGGCGCCAGTATAAACTTAATGCCTTTAAGTGTTTGGAAGCAATTATCTCTCCCCGAGCTAGTCCCCACTAAAATGACTTTGGAATTAGCCAACCGTACGGTTGCTTATCCAGTGGGGATAGCCGAAGATGTCTTTGTTGGCGTTGATAAATTCACCTTCCCGGCGGATTTTGTCGTCGTTGACTACGAGATGGATCCTCGTGTTCCATTAATCGTTGGACGTCCATTCCTGAGGACCGGTCGCACTCTCATTGATGTAGCCGCAGGCGAATTAATCATGAGAGTTGGTGACGATCAAATTGTCTTCAACATGGGTAAGATTTCTCAGCAACCTTATTCATATGAGAGTGTTAATGCTATTGATGTTCTCGATGAGGCTTGTGAAGAACATTTTCATGATGCTTGCAAAAGTACTCTCTCTTCTCTACCCAATGTTGAGACCGTTGCCTCAATTGCTCCGGCATTTACTCCTTTTGGAGAAAGTGACCTGGATGAGTTTGAAGCTAGTTTGGGTCCTCTCGACATTAAGTATGATAATTCGTCCACCAATTGGGATGAAGATATTCGTACTATTGAGAGACTTCTCAATGAGGACCCATTGTCTCCTCCTACTCCTAAAGAGGTGACTAATGATGATCCATCGTTAGTTTCGCCATCTACTGAGGATCCTCCTACTCTCGAGCTTAAGGACCTACCGCCTCATCTTGAGTACGTTTTCCTAGAAGACAACGAGAAGTTACCGGTCATCATCGCAAAGGATCTGAAAGAAGACGAAAAAGCCCGACTTGTCGCTGTGTTGAAGAAGCATAAACGAGCTATCGCTTGGAAAATCTCCGACATCCGTGGAATTGATCCTCATTTCTGCACACATAAAATTCTCATGGAGGACGACTTTAAGCCCACTATTCAAAGCCAAAGAAGGGTGAATCCTAAAATCCATGATGTCATCAAAAAAGAGGTTATCAAACTTCTTGATGCGGGTATGATTTACCCTATTTCGGATTCACCATGGGTTAGTCCAGTCCATTGTGTGCCTAAGAAAGGCGGAATTACCGTTGTGCCCAATGCAAACAACGAGTTAATTCCTACCCGTCTCGTTACTGGGTGGAGAGTTTGTATAGACTACCGCAAACTCAATGATGCCACGAGAAAGGATCATTTCCCTCTACCTTTTATGGACCAAATGCTTGAACGTCTAGCGGGTAATGAATATTACTGCTTTCTGGATGGTTTCTCAGGTTATTTTCAAATACCCATCGATCCCCAAGATCAAGAGAAGACAACATTCACTTGTCCCTATGGCACATTTGCTTACAAAAGGATGCCTTTTGGCTTATGCAATGCCCCCGGGACTTTCCAAAGGTGCATGTTGGCTATATTCCATGACATGGTTGAGCAAACCATGGAAGTCTTCATGGATGATTTCTCGGTCTTCGGGGATTCCTTCTCTTCTTGCCTTGCCAATTTGGAACGTATGCTTAAGCGGTGCGAAGACACTCGCCTTGTTCTAAATTGGGAAAAATGCCATTTTATGGTAAAAGAAGGCATTGTGCTAGGACACAAAATCTCTAAAGCCGGTCTTGAAGTCGACCGTGCTAAAGTTGATGTCATAGCCAAATTACCTCCACCTTCAACCGTGAAGGGTGTGAGAAGTTTTCTGGGTCATGCGGGCTTCTATTGTCGATTCATTCAAGATTTCTCTAAAATCGCACGCCCGATGACCCACCTCTTGGAAAAAGATACTCCTTTTATCTTTTCTAAAGAGTGTCTCGCAGCCTTCAATCTTCTTAAGGACAAGCTAACTAAGGCACCGGTCTTGGTTACCCCTAATTGGGAGCTGCCTTTTGAATTGATGTGCGATGCTAGCGACTTTGCTATTGGTGCGGTTTTGGGCCAAAGAGTGAATAAACACTTCCAACCAATCCACTATGCTAGCAAAACAATGACGGGGGCTCAATTGCATTATACGACAACCGAAAAAGAGCTTTTAGCTATTGTCTATGCTTTTGAAAAATTCCGCCCCTATCTTGTTTTATCCACCACCATCGTATACACGGACCATTCCGCGTTGAAGTACTTGATGACTAAGAATGATTCTAAGCCAAGACATCTCCGCTGGGTTTTACTCCTTCAAGAATTCAACATTGAAATTCGTGACAAGAAGGGTGCTGAAAACCTGGCCGCGGATCATCTGAGCAGACTTGAGGCTCCTTATCAAGCGGACCATCCGAACAAAGAGATCAATGACTCTTTTCCCCTTGAGACCTTAATGTCTATAAATCCCAATCTTGATGGCACCCCGTGGTTTGCCGATATTGTAAACTACTTAGCGGGTGGTGTTCTCATTCAAGGGTTAACATCCCAACAAAAGAAGAAGTTCTTGAACGATGTTAAGCCTTACTTTTGGGATGACCCTTTTCTATTCAAACAATGCGCTGACTTGATTATTCGCCGATGTGTTGACGGACCAGCCGCTTTGGACATTATCCAGGCTTGCCACAAAGGACCCACCGGTGGTCACTTTGGTCCCAACTACACCGCCAAAAAAGTGTTTGACTCGGGATTCTATTGGCCCGCCATCTATCGTGATGCTCACGAGATGGTTAAACATTGTGATGCTTGCCAAAAACAAGGCAAGATCACACATAAAGATGAGATGCCTCAAAATTTCATACAAGAATGTGAAATCTTTGATGTATGGGGCATTGACTTTATGGGGCCATTCCCGTCTTCTAAAGGCAACAAATACATCCTTGTCGCTGTCGACTACGTTTCTAAATGGGTTGAAGCAAAAGCTTTACCCCCTAACGACGCGAGGGTGGTTTGTAATTTCTTGAAACAACTGTTTGCTCGTTTCGGTGTTCCTCGTGCTATTATCAGTGACCGCGGGACTCATTTTTGCAACGATCAATTTGCAAGAGTCATGGCTAAGTATGGTGTCAATCACCGTCTTTCCACCGCTTATCATCCTCAAACCAACGGTCAAGCCGAGATATCCAACCGTGGATTGAAGAGAATTTTGGAACGTACTGTGGGAGAGCATCGTGCCTCGTGGGCCGATAAACTTGATGATGCTCTGTGGGCTTTCCGTACCGCTTATAAGACGCCGATTGGTTGTACACCTTATCGTCTTGTGTACGGGAAAGCCTGCCACCTCCCTATCGAGCTGGAACATAAGGCATACTGGGCCTTGAAGTGGGCTAACTTCGACATCAACAAAGCCGGTGATTTTCGAAAGATTCAACTCAACGAGCTACAAGAATTGAGGAATCAAGCTTACGAGAACTCATTGATTTACAAGGAGAAGAACAAGATTATCCACGATGCTAAAATCAAGAACCGAGAGTTCAACGTTGGTGATCAAGTCTTACTCTTTAACTCTCGGTTGAAGATCTTCTCAGGCAAGTTGAAGAGCCGCTGGTCTGGTCCATTCACCATCGCCAATGTCTTTCCCTATGGTACCATTGAGCTTTCTCAGCCAAATGGCCCAACTTCAAGGTGAATGGCCAGCGTTTGAAATTGTACGTTGGTGAGGACATCTCTCAGGAGATGATTCCATCCCTCACCACATTTCCTTTGAATTAGTTCGGGACCGAGTCAGGCTCGCGACTCGGTAAACAAAAACAAGCGCTCCTCGGGAGGCAGCCCGAGTATCTATCCCCCTTTCCCGTTTTTCATCATAAGTGTAGGGGGAGCTATATAGGTTGCTTGTTTTTGGATGGTGATGTGTTTACAGGGATTATTGCACTCTTGGAATCTTTGAAGAACCGTGCTCCCATGTTATCCACAATCCTGGTTCTATCTCTCCACTATCGTGATCCAATTATCTTCATATTCACATTTGAAATTGATCACTTTAGTCGTCCCCTCCTTAGCTTGATTTAACCAACGTGCACAATGTCATACGTGTAGGGGAGCCTTTTCCCACATGCTTAAACATTGAGGACAATGTTTATCTTAAATGTAGGGGGGACTTCTATCGAAGTTTTAAGTGGGCTTTTCCATTAAAATGCCTTCATTTAACTGGAAAATCATTTTTTTTTCAACATTTTTCAAATTTTTAATCAACTTTGGCCATTTTGTCGTAATTTTTAAATTTTTATTTTGCTTTCATATGTGTATATTCCGCAATAAATTCAGAAAAATTAATAAAATAGTTTTAGCAAGTTTAGATATCTTAGATATATTAGGCCCGTTGTGAATATTTTGACTCAACCCGAATAGACTTATCCAAGTTTATTCTAGCTAGTATCCTTAACCAGGTAGACCTTAATTGGTTTATTAGGCTAAGTGTCCACGAGTCTCATTATTTGAGATTTTAAACTGTGGAGGACGAGAAATGATAGAGTCAATTATAAGTCGGTATTCTTGCGCCAAGCTCACTTGGTGTAATTATTTGCCTATTCTCCCATCACTTGCTAATAACTTATCTGCAATAAGTAAGGTCGTACGATTTGAAAAGTTACTTAGCTTCTAGCCCAAGATCATTTAAAAGTTGCTCGGTAATGACGAGAGTTCATAGCCAAGGCATAACTTATGAAGCGGGGCGCGAAGATTGGCGAGTCCGAAAAGGCCCTAACAAGGCATGAGGATTCAATTTTATTGCTGAAGATCCAAAAAGTGATGTGAAAAGCATTATTCCCAAAGTCAATATGAAGGATCAAGACTCACGACGAAAAGCAATCAACTCCCATTAAGATGATGGAGAAGTCTATCCGAAAAGACCCTAACAAGGTATGAGGATAAATAGATCCAAGTCCGAAAAGGAGGCGGATCGTTGTATCTCAAAATCCCAATTAGAGATTGAAGAAATAATCATGAAGTCGTGGTCAACAAAGTTGGAGTACCCCTCAAAAGTCTCCAAGTGAAGAAACTCTATTTTGATGAGAAGACCATTATCTCAAGAACGTCTCTCGAAGATATGAAGTATGAAGTACATGCCAAATATCGGCCCGAGAAAGGTCTCAAATCGTGAACCAAGTTATGCCAAGATATGAACTTTCTGATATCCCGAGAAGCAGTTTTAAGAGATTTTGTCCTTTAGCTAACTATTGATCAAATCGTCCTACTTTGCTTTCAGCCTAAATAAACTATCGAAATAAGTCCAAAAATGCATCTTCATGATCATTCTAAGACAAAAATAAAATATAAGAGATACACCTAGGAATAAGGGAGTTTTAGCATTTAATTAAGCCATGTGTGTAAGTGTTTGAATTGCTAACTTATAATAACAATGATCTCGTTTTTAAGCTTAGTTTGGGGAACGTGAAACTTGAGGGTGATAAATCTTCGCAGCACCAAAGCCCTAATGTAAGTCCTCGATCTCTTTACAAATTATTTCCACATAGCTATGTTCTATCCTTTTGTCTACTTTAAAAGTTTTAATTTCTCTAGTACTTTGATTTTTGTTTAGTAGTATTTGAATAAGGCCAAGGTTAATTAATTATGAGAAAAGTGTAAAGTTGCTTTATCACTAAGCATTGCATGAGGGCATGGCAATGGTTAAGTGTAGGGGATTTGATAGGTGTGAAAACACCCATCCTTTTACCACTTATTTCTTCCTAAAACAAGACCAAAACACGTATTTAATGTCATTTGCTTAGAATTATGCGTGGTTTGTGTGTTTGTTGTGTTTTCAGAGCCAACCGGATAAATATTGGAGAAAACATGGGATTGCACGGGTTTTATCAAGGAAAAAGACTGAAGACGAAGTCTATTGTCCAAGAGATGCAAAAGATTTGAAGTCAATGGGCCTATTCGAAGATTTATCGAAGAAAAGGACCAAAGATGAAAGATTTACACTTGTCGAAGAAACTCAAGTCTATTTAACGAAGAAATTAAAAGACGAGTTGAATGTAATCGACGACAAATCCCGAATCAGAATCGAAAACGTCAACTTTTCTGAAAAGATGAGAAGACAAAAAGAAGGGAAGAAAGCCCACTCACCAACAAAGGGAGAAGCCTATAAATACTCCTCCCATTCAAGACTCCACCATCTAGTTTTTCAGTTATTCTTCTTCCTAGTTTTTAGGAACCATCTCCCTTAAGGAGTGGTTTTCATCTTGTTCAATTTCTTCCATTCGTGTAAGTGTAATATTTTCTTGTTTGTTGAATCTTAATTCATTAATACAAATCATCTTTTAATCTTTCCATCATCTTGTTCTTCATATCTTTTTGATTCTTAATTCTTAAGTTTTATTCTTACGGTTTGATTGTCAAAAGTAAGTGGGTTTTACGATTTTGTTGTTTTTGTATTCAAGCTTTCTATGAATAAAGGATTAGTGGTAAAATTGGTTTAAGTTTTGATCAAAAATTTGGAGATTTTTGGTGTTGAATTCGTGGTCTTTGATTTCCCCTGTTCATCGCTTACGGTTTCTGATCTTGCCCAGATTCTGAATAGGGAATCTGGGGTTGTGTCTATTCGGAATATTTCAAATATTCCGAGTAGTGGTTATTTTTCTTGTTAATTCGGAAAATTCAAATATTCCGAGTAGGGGTTTCTTTTTCTTGGTTATTCGGAATATTTCTATTATTCCGAGTAGTGCTTCTTCCAAAATATTCCGAATAGTGTTCTGTTTGAAAATATTCCGCTTAGCCCAAACTTTCGGAATAAAACAAATATTCCGCATAAGAAATACTTTCCGCATAGGGCATTTTACAGATTATTCCGCATAGGATATTTTTCAATTATTCCGAGTAAGGCAATTTTTCCGAATAGGATTTGTTTTCCGCAAAGTAGTATTATTCCGCATAGAGCTTTTTCCAAATCATTCCGCATAGGTGAAAACATTCCGCATAAGACCTTTGTTCCGCATGGCATTAATTATTCCGAGTAAGGGGAACTTTCCGAATGGAGCAGTATATTCCGCATAGGGATCCAGAGTTGAGTTTTCCATACAGTGTTGAGGTACTTATTCTCAGTTATAATTTTTAGTTTAACTGAATTACTTCTAGTTCTTACATTTTAGTAGATTTAGACCAAAGCTCCCCCTTTTTAGTCACCAATTACAACGATTCCACTTTTGACCGTGATCGATTCGAGAAGATACCGAGAACGAAACAACGATATATATCAATTGGGTACGAGCAACGCAAAGAGAGATCTTGCAAGCAAAAACCTTTTTATTAACCAACCAAATAGTGAGTTATTAAAATGGCGCCGCTGCCGGCTCTTTTCGTAAGGATCAACGGTTTCTTGTGAGAAAACTTGGATTTTGGGATCCGTTCTTTTGGGAACGTTATTTTCAAGCACAAAAATTTTCAAAAAAAAAAAAATCCATAAAAATATAAAATTTTCAAAAACATACAAAAACATTAAAAAACCTATAAAAACCAAAAATATTTTCTCTTGCATTTTCTTTTTAGTGTATGCGTACTCGATCAACGTCTTATTCAGAGCCCGAGACTCTCGAAGATTTAGATATGGCTGGTGTTAATAACAACAATAATCACCCACCTCAACACAATTTGAACAACAACAACAACAACAACAACAACAATGTCCTTCTACCTGATTTACGAACCATGGAGGAATTGTGTCAACCCACCATGAACGGACGTGGTGGCCCGATTTCACCGATGCATGTCACGGCTCAGGAGTTTTCGTTGAAGCATCACATGATCCAGCAAGTACAAACGAATCCATTTCGCGGAATTCCGGATGACGATGCCAACAAACACCTCGACAAATTCATTACCATTACCCAAAGCATGAAGTCCCCAGGTGTTTCTATGGATGACCTTCGCCTCCAACTCTTTCCTCACTCGCTTTCTCACCATGCCGAAAAATGGTTTGACCGTCTTCCTAAGAATTCTATTCATACGTGGAACGACATGACTCAACACTTTTTATCGCGCTACTTCCCACCATCCATGGTCACTAACCTCCGTAACCAAATCAGTGGATTTATGCAAGAGAATGATGAATCGCTTTTCGATGCTTGGGAACGCTACAATGATTTGATCGACCGCTGTCCTAATCACAATATGCTCCCGTCACTCTCATTGATACCTTCTACAATGGTCTCACCTTTCGCGATCGTGACACGATCAATGCCGCCGCCGGTGGTACTTTTATGAAAAGGAGACCAGAGGAGTGTCGAGAGTTGATTGAAAACATGACTACTCACCACAAGAATTGGGATTCATCCGCATCCTCAAGATCTAACTCGAGAGTCAATGTTTCTTCTACTACTTCCAATCCTGAGATGACTGAAATTTCTCGACAACTCGCTGAAATGAACAAGAATTTCATGACCATAGCCACAAACCACTTTCAACAAGCTAAAGCCGTTGCTATTTCTTGTGACACATGTGGTGGTCCTCATTCTTATAATGATTGTCCTTCTACTCAAGGCACTTATTCTGAAAACGTTAACGCGGCATACGGTACATATCCCACGGGAGGCTATCAAGCTCGTCCTCAAGGAGACCGTAGCTTGCTAAGTTATCGTTCCAACAATTATCTTGCTCCTCCCGGTTTCCCTCCTGCAAACCAAAACCAACAACAAAACTATAACCGAAACAACCAATCCCAACCTCGTGCTCAAAACCAATATCCATCCCAGAAAAATACCTACCCAACTCAAGGAAATTCTCAAGCTTACCAAGCTCCACCTCTCAATCAACCGATGGCAGTGAATCCCGACGTCGATCGTTCATGAAGACTAATCGTGAGATGGTAACGAATCTTCAAAGTCAATTTGTCAATTTGAAGAATGACATGGTCAAACAAGGGAGCGATATTCGAGCCGAGCTACGGAATGATATGGCCAAACACAGCGATGCTGTTAATGCCAACATGCAAAACTCTTTTAACAATCAAGCTGTTCACCTTCGTGTTATGATTGGTTCGCTCATCCAAGGTAATCAACCCTCTTCTTCGGGTACTCTTCCGAGTAATACCATTGCGAATCCAAGAGGGGAGATGAAAGCAATCACCACTCGTAGTGGAAAAGGTTATATGGAACCCGAGCTTCCTACACCTCCACCCGTGATTGTGAACAAGGAAACCGAGCAACTTTCCTCACCTCCTTCACCTTCTATCCCCATTTCCCCACCACCCGTGGTTGTGAGTGATCCTATTCCCTTAAAGCCTTCTTCTTCATCCAATATACCTTATCCTTCAAGGTTGAGGAAAGAGAAGCAAAAGAGCAAGTATGATATTCAGGTTTCAAACTTTCTAAAAATGTTTAAACAATTGAATTTTAACATCTCCTTTGCCGAGGCTCTCGCTCACATGCCCAAATACGCTAAAATGTTTAAAGATCTTCTAAGTGATAAAGAAAAGCTTCTTGACATTGCTCAAACCCAACTTAATGAGAACTGCTCCGCAGTGCTCTTAAGGAAATTGCCCACCAAACTTGGTGATCCGGGTCGCTTCTTGATTCCGTGCAACTTCCCGGGAGTAGAGAATTGCATGGCCCTAGCCGATCTAGGTGCCAGTATAAACTTAATGCCTTTAAGTGTTTGGAAGCAATTATCTCTCCCCGAGCTAGTCCCCACTAAAATGACTTTGGAATTAGCCAACCGTACGGTTGCTTATCCAGTGGGGATAGCCGAAGATGTCTTTGTTGGCGTTGATAAATTCACCTTCCCGGCGGATTTTGTCGTCGTTGACTACGAGATGGATCCTCGTGTTCCATTAATCGTTGGACGTCCATTCCTGAGGACCGGTCGCACTCTCATTGATGTAGCCGCAGGCGAATTAATCATGAGAGTTGGTGACGATCAAATTGTCTTCAACATGGGTAAGATTTCTCAGCAACCTTATTCATATGAGAGTGTTAATGCTATTGATGTTCTCGATGAGGCTTGTGAAGAACATTTTCATGATGCTTGCAAAAGTACTCTCTCTTCTCTACCCAATGTTGAGACCGTTGCCTCAATTGCTCCGGCATTTACTCCTTTTGGAGAAAGTGACCTGGATGAGTTCGAAGCTAGTTTGGGTCCTCTCGACATTAAGTATGATAATTCGTCCACCAATTGGGATGAAGATATTCGTACTATTGAGAGACTTCTCAATGAGGACCCATTGTCTCCTCCTACTCCTAAAGAGGTGACTAATGATGATCCATCGTTAGTTTCACCATCTACTGAGGATCCTCCTACTCTCGAGCTTAAGGACCTACCGCCTCATCTTGAGTATGTTTTCCTAGAAGACAACGAGAAGTTACCGGTCATCATCGCAAAGGATCTGAAAGAAGACGAAAAAGCTCGACTTGTCGCTGTGTTGAAGAAGCATAAACGAGCTATCGCTTGGAAAATCTCCGACATCCGTGGAATGATCCTCATTTCTGCACACATAAAATTCTCATGGAGGACGACTTTAAGCCCACTATTCAAAGCCAAAGAAGGGTGAATCCTAAAATCCATGATGTCATCAAAAAAGAGGTTATCAAACTTCTTGATGCGGGTATGATTTACCCTATTTCGGATTCACCATGGGTTAGTCCAGTCCATTGTGTGCCGAAGAAAGGCGGAATTACCGTTGTGCCCAATGCAAATAACGAGTTAATTCCTACCCGTCTCGTTACTGGGTGGAGAGTTTGTATAGACTACCGCAAACTCAATGATGCCACGAGAAAGGATCATTTCCCTCTACCTTTTATGGACCAAATGCTTTAACGTCTAGCGGGTAATGAATATTACTGCTTTCTGGATGGTTTCTCGGGTTATTTTCAAATACCCATCGATCCCCAAGATCAAGAGAAGACAACATTCACTTGTCCCTATGGCACATTTGCTTACAAAAGGATGCCTTTTGGCTTATGCAATGCCCCCGGGACTTTCCAAAGGTGCATGTTGGCTATATTCCATGACATGGTTGAGCAAACCATGGAAGTCTTCATGGATGATTTCTCGGTCTTCGGGGATTCCTTCTCTTCTTGCCTTGCCAATTTGGAACGTATGCTTAAGCGGTGCGAAGACACTCGCCTTGTTCTAAATTGGGAAAAATGCCATTTTATGGTAAAAGAAGGCATTGTGCTAGGACACAAAATCTCTAAAGCCGGTCTTGAAGTCGGTCGTGCTAAAGTTGATGTCATAGCCAAATTACCTCCACCTTCAACCGTGAAGGGTGTGAGAAGTTTTCTGGGTCATGCGGGCTTCTATCGTCGATTCATTCAAGATTTCTCTAAAATCGCACGCCCGATGACCCACCTCTTGGAAAAAGATACTCCTTTTATCTTTTCTAAAGAGTGTCTCGCAGCCTTCAATCTTCTTAAGGACAAGCTAACTAAGGCACCGGTCTTGGTTACCCCTAATTGGGAGCTGCCTTTTGAATTGATGTGCGATGCTAGCGACTTTGCTATTGGTGCGGTTTTGGGCCAAAGAGTGAATAAACACTTCCAACCAATCCACTATGCTAGCAAAACAATGACGGGGGCTCAATTGCATTATACGACAACCGAAAAAGAGCTTTTAGCTGTTGTCTATGCTTTTGAAAAATTCCGCCCCTATCTTGTTTTATCCACCACCATCGTATACACGGACCATTCCGCGTTGAAGTACTTGATGACTAAGAATGATTCTAAGCCAAGACTTCTCCGCTGGGTTTTACTCCTTCAAGAATTCAACATTGAAATTCGTGACAAGAAGGGTGCTGAAAACCTGGCCGCGGATCATCTGAGCAGACTTGAGGCTCCTTATCAAGGGGACCATCCGAACAAAGAGATCAATGACTCTTTTCACCTTGAGACCTTAATGTCTATAAATCCCAATCTTGATGGCACCCCGTGGTTTGCCGATATTGCAAACTACTTAGCGGGTGGTGTTCTCATCCAAGGGTTAACATCCCAACAAAAGAAGAAGTTCTTGAACGATGTTAAGACTTACTCTTGGGATGACCCTTTTCTATTCAAACAATGCGCTGACTTGATTTTTCGCTGATGTGTTGACGGACCAGCCGCTTTGGACATTCTCCAGGCTTGCCACAAAGGACCCACCGGTGGTCACTTTGGTCCCAACTACACCGCCAAAAAAGTGTTTGACTCGGGATGCTATTGGCCCACCATCTATCGTGATGCTCACGAGATGGTTAAACATTGTGATGCTTGCCAAAAACAAGGCAAGATCACACATAAAGATGAGATGCCTCAAAATTTCATACAAGAATGTGAAATCTTTGATGTATGGGGCATCGACTTTATGGGGCCATTCCCGTCTTCTAAAGGCAACAAATACATCCTTGTCGCTGTCGACTACGTTTCTAAATGGGTTGAAGCAAAAGCTTTACCCCCTAACGACACGAGGGTGGTTTGTAATTTCTTGAAACAACTGTTTGCTCGTTTCGGTGTTCCTCGTGCTATTATCAGTGACCGCGGGACTCATTTTTGCAACGATCAATTTGCAAGAGTCATGGCTAAGTATGGTGTCAATCACCGTCTTTCCACCGCTTATCATCCTCAAACCAACGGTCAAGCCGAGATATCCAACCGTGGATTGAAGAGAATTTTGGAACGTAATGTGGGAGAGCATCGTGCCTCGTGGGCCGATAAACTTGATGATGCTCTGTGGGCTTTCCGTACCGCTTATAAGACGCCGATTGGTTGTACACCTTATCGTCTTGTGTACGGGAAAGCCTGCCACCTCCCCATCGAGCTGGAACATAAGGCATACTGGGCCTTGAAGTGGGCTAACTTCGACATCAACAAAGCCGGTGATTTTCGAAAGATTCAACTCAACGAGCTACAAGAATTGAGGAATCAAGCTTACGAGAACTCATTGATTTACAAGGAGAAGACCAAGATTATCCACGATGCTAAAATCAAGAACCGAGAGTTCAACGTTGGTGATCAAGTCTTACTCTTTAACTCTCGGTTGAAGATCTTCTCAGGCAAGTTGAAGAGCCACTGGTCTGGTCCATTCACCATCGCCAATGTCTTTCCCTATGGTACCATTGAGCTTTCTCAGCCAAATAGGCCCAACTTCAAGGTGAATGGCCAGCGTTTGAAATTGTACGTTGGTGAGGACATCTCTCAGGAGATGACTCCATCCCTCACCATATTTCCTTTGAATTAGTTCGGGACCGAGTCAGGCTCACGACTCGGTAAACAAAAACAAGCGCTCCTCGGGAGGCAGCCCGAGTATCTATCCCCCTTTCCCGTTTTTCATCATAAGTGTAGGGGGAGCTATATAGGTTGCTTGTTTTTGGATGGTGATGTGTTTACAGGGATTATTGCACTCTTGGAATCTTTGAAGAACCGTGCTCCCATGTTATACACAATCCTGGTTCTATCTCTCCACTATCGTGATCCAATTATCTTCATATTCACATTTGAAATTGATCACTTTAGTCGTCCCCTCCTTAGCTTGATTTAACCAACGTGCACAATGTCATAAGTGTAGGGGAGCCTTTTCCCGAATGCTTAAACATTGAGGACAATGTTTATCTTAAGTGTAGGGGGGACTTCTATCGAAGTTTTAAGTGGGCTTTTCCATTAAAATGCCTTCATTTAATTGGAAAATCATTTTTTTTCAACATTTTTCAAATTTTTAATCAACTTTGGCCATTTTGTCGTAATTTTTAAATTTTTATTTTGCTTTCATATGTGTATATTCCGCAATAAATTCAGAAAAATTAATAAAATAGTTTTAGCAAGTTTAGATATCTTAGATATATTAGGCCCGTTGTGAATATTTTGACTCAACCCGAATAGACTTATCCAAGTTTATTCTAGCTAGTATCCTTAACCAGGTAGACCTTAATTGGTTTATTAGGCTAAGTGTCCACGAATCTCATTATTTGAGATTTTAAACTGTGGAGGACGAGAAATGATAGAGTCAATTATAAGTCGGTATTCTTGCGCAAGCTCACTTGGTGTAATTATTTGCCTATTCTCCCATCACTTGCTAATAACTTATCTGCAATAAGTAAGGTCGTACGATTTGAAAAGTTACTTAGCTTCTAGCCCAAGATCATTTAAAAGTTGCTCGGTAATGACGAGAGTTCATAGCCAAGGCATAACTTATGAAGCGGGGCGCGAAGATTGGCGAGTCCGAAAAGGCCCTAACAAGGCATGAGGATTCAATTTTATTGCTGAAGATCCAAAAAGTGATGTGAAAAGCATTATTCCCAAAGTCAATATGAAGGATCAAGACTCACGACGAAAAGCAATCAACTCCCATTAAGATGATGGAGAAGTTTATCCGAAAAGACCCTAACAAGGTATGAGGATAAATAGATCCAAGTCCGAAAAGGAGGCGTATCGTTGTATCTCAAAATCCCAATTAGAGATTGAAGAAATAATCATGAAGTCGTGGTCAACAAAGTTGGAGTACCCCTCAAAAGTCTCCAAGTGAAGTAACTCTATTATGATGAGAAGACCATTATCTCAAGAACGTCTCTCGAAGATATGAAGTATGAAGTACATGCCAAATATCGGCCCGAGAAAGGTCTCAAATCGTGAACCGAGTTATGCCAAGATATGAACTTTCTGATATCCCGAGAAGCAGTTTTAAGAGATTTTGTCCTTTAGCTAACTATTGATCAAATCGTCCTACTTTGCTTTCAGCCTAAATAAACTATCGAAATAAGTCCAAAAATGCATCTTCATGATCATTCTAAGACAAAAATAAAATATAAGAGATACACCTAGGAATAAGGGAGTTTAAGCATTTAATTAAGCCATGTGTGTAAGTGTTTGAATTGCTAACTTATAATAACAATGATCTCGTTTTTAAGCTTAGTTTGGGGAATGTGAAACTTGAGGGTGATAAATCTTCGCAGCACCAAAGCCCTAATGTAAGTCCTCGATCTCTTTACAAATTATTTCCACATAGCTATGTTCTATCCTTTTGTCTACTTTAAAAGTTTTAATTTCTCTAGTACTTTGATTTTTGTTTAGTAGTATTTGAATAAGGACAAGGTTAATTAATTATGAGAAAAATGTAAAGTTGCTTTATCACTAAGCATTGCATGAGGGCATGGCAATGGTTAAGTGTAGGGGATTTGATAGGTGTGAAAACACCTATCCTTTTACCACTTATTTCTTGCTAAAACAAGACCAAAACACGTATTTAATGTCATTTGCTTAGAATTATGCGTGGTTTGTGTGTTTGTTGTGTTTTCAGAGCCAACCGGATAAATATTGGAGAAAACATGGGATTGCACGGGTTTTATCAAGGAAAAAGACTGAAGACGAAGTCTATTGTCCAAGAGATGCAAAAGATTTGAAGTCAATGGGCCTATTCGAAGATTTATCGAAGAAAAGGACCAAAGATGGAAGATTTACACTTGTCGAAGAAACTCAAGTCTATTTAACGAAGAAATTAAAAGACGAGTTGAATGTAATCGACGACAAATCCCGAATCAGAATCGAAAACGTCAACTTTTCTGAAAAGATGAGAAGACAAAAAGAAGGGAAGAAAGCCCACTCACCAACAAAGGGAGAAGCCTATAAATACTCCTCCCATTCAAGACTCCACCATCTAGTTTTTCAGTTATTCTTCTTCCTAGTTTTTAGGAACCATCTCCCTTAAGGAGTCGTTTTCATCTTGTTCAATTTCTTCCATTCGTGTAAGTGTAATCTTTTCTTGTTTGTTGAATCTTAATTCATTAATACAAATCATCTTTTAATCTTTCCATCATCTTGTTCTTCATATCTTTTTGATTCTTAATTCTTAAGTTTTATTCTTACGGTTTGATTGTCAAAAGTAAGTGGGTTTTACGATTTTGTTGTTTTTGTATTCAAGCTTTCTATGAATAAAGGATTAGTGGTAAAATTGGTTTAAGTTTTGATCAAAAATTTGGAGATTTTTGGTGTTGAATTCGTGGTCTTTGATTTCCCCTGTTCATCGCTTACGGTTTCTGATCTTGCCCAGATTCTGAATAGGGAATCTAGGGTTTTGTCTATTCGGAATATTTCAAATATTCCGAGTAGTGGTTATTTTTCTTGTTAATTCGGAAAATTCAAAATCCAAAATGCACGAATGGAAATGTTGGAAATACGTTTTTACGTATTTATGAAGGATCGGTCGCTCCAACGATATATTATTGTATTAGGCTCGTGATCCAGTTTGTAGTAAATATAGTCCATATAGCCCACATGTAGGGTGGGCTATATATACCCCTCCTAGCATGTTAGGAGGGGTGGTTCATTCATTTTACAACTTTTCATTTAATCAAATAACACTTTCTCTCTCTACTTTTCTTTTCTCTCCTTTCTCTCTCTATACCTCATCTCCTTCTTCCACATTTCCACCATCTAATCAATAGATCAATCCATCAATTACCAAATCCTTAGATTTCGTAGACCTTCAATTGGTATCAAGAGCCATGGTTAAATCTTAGGATTTGCATATTTTTTATCTTTTGATTTGGTGCTAAAAATCCTTTCTTTTCTAATTTTTTATCAATCTTTTCATCATTCGATAAACCTTTTATCAATTTTTATAAATCTTATCAATTTTTTATAAAGTTTTTCTATCTATTTTTATTAAACTTGTTTTTAAATAATCGAATCTCTCCATCAGGTTTCTCTTTTCATCAGCTTTAAATTTTTTTTTATATTTTTAATTATTTTTTTAGTATCATTTTTATCAGTTTGGTCCAACTGTCAAATTTCTTGATCTGGGTTTCTGTCAAATTTGGTCCAACTGTCAAAAATCCTCAATCTGTCCAATCAGTTGTTACTATTATCAATCCAATCTCTTTTCTGTTATCCAATCAATTTTTTATAATCAGTTTTTATAATCTATTTTTTTATAATCAAGTTATCAAACTATTTTTTTATCAGTTTTATCTATTTTAATCTTCTTCGTCAAAACTGTCTACTGTCCAAACCAATCCAAATCTTTCAGTTTTCTTATCAGTTTTTCCGTTTTTTTCCGAATAGACTTTTTTCCGAATAGACTTTTTTTCCGAATAGACTTTTTTTTTTCCGAATAGACTTTTTTTCCGAATAGACTTTTTTCCGAATAGACTTTTTTCCGAATAGACTTTTTTCCGAATAGACTTTTTTCTGAATAGACTTTTTTCCGAATAGACTTTTTTCCGAATAGACTTTTTTCCGAATAGACTTTTTTCCGAATAGACTATTCCGTTTAGACAGACTCGACAATTCAAAAATAACGGGAAACAAATCACACTCTCAATACTCGACCCACAAACACAATTACAAACACTCAAACTGACACAAACAGTGACTCACCTAAACACTAAAACCTCACTCGACGACCCACATCATCTAGACCCAACAGACTCGACTCGAAACCAACCCTCACCTCACCTCACCTCTCCTCTCTCGACTCGAAACCAAAACCTCGCCCACAAACACACACTCAAGACTCACTCAACTCCCAAACAACCCACTCGAACCCCTCACCCCAACAACTCTCAACCTCACCTCTCCTCTCTCTCTCGACTCGACACCCTATCTCGAATCACAAACACTCTCAACCTCACCTCTCCTCTCTCTCGACTCGACACCCTCCCTCGACTCACAAACACTCAACCGACTCTCATACCATCCTCACCCAAGCCTCGAAAACCCTCGAATCACAAACACAAACACTCTACTCAACCTTAACCCTTTTTCTGAGACTCGCTTCAAAAACCAAAAATAAACCCTCGACTCGACAACCCTCTCGACTCCGTCAAAACCCTCACCTCTCGACCAAGACTCACTTTCGACCAAGACAAAACAGTCACACACAACTCTTGACCAAAACAGTCACAAATCAAACACATCCTCCCAAACTGACACCAATTACACAACAGAAAGACACTACAGATGAGAGAAGACTTTTATTAGACATAATTAAAAACCTACCCGAGATCTGTTTAGATCTTGAAGCTACATGCATGTCATCTTTCTTTCGATTTAATCATCTTAAGAAAAATTAGATAAAGATGTATAGTTGCATGGGTTGATTGAAATAGTTGAAGAAAGGGGTTTTGTGATTCGTGTCAGAAATTGCGTATATTGGTGAAGGATGATGAGTATTTGTGAAAAGCAGGTTGCGTGATTGTTTGGACGGAGCTTTCTATGTTATTTTTTAGGGGCTGCGTTTGTGAGATAAGAATGAGAGAGACGGAGGAGTTTTAATCTGTGTGAGAGAGAGAGATTAAGTTAGGGTAAAGAGTATATATTAGGGGCGGATAAAACTAGGAAAGGAGTTGGGCGGTGGAAAGTTTTTTGATTGGGCCACGTTTTCTATTGTGACGGAGGAAACAAAGTTTGCCATTTCTTGGCAACATTTAATATTCTGGGGATACGACTGTTTCAAAAAGGAATATCAGATTTTTATTTTATTTTTTTATTTTTTTTATTTATTTATTTTTTTTACTTTTATTTTTTATTTTTAGTTACATTATTTTTATTAAGCTAACTTTTTAAATTTATAAATTTTTAATTGAATTTTTTTAGTTAAGAAAATTTTGTTTATTAATTTTTGGTACATCGTATTGAGGCGAGTATTCCGAAAGAACTGAAGTGGTAAAATATTTGACGGCCCGATCATTATATTTACCGTAGCTTTGATTTATTTGTTGACGGACTTTATTTTTGGAGTGAGCCGACTTTGCTTTGATCTCCGGTTTGTTTGAGCCGACAAGAAACTCACGGATCTCTCGTTGGTTTTGTCATATTCCGTGAATTTCTGTTTCTAAATTTAGTCACGAGCTGCAAAGTCACGAAAGCAACCACAAAATTCAATGGATTTTTTGAAGTCGACATCGAACGAGGGAGAATCGCATAATTTGCAAAACAAAGTTAGAGAACGTGGCATTACTTCATTTCGAATGCTCCAGTCTCATCTTGTCACTCTTTCGGGGATTCAAGGAGGGAGCGAATTTGTGAGAATCTTTGGACAAGATCGTCATATATTCATCGACTCAATATTCACCACTTTGACCCCACTCGCCGAGCAACTCAACCATGGAAATTTTAATCACTCTGCATCGGCACTTGCATATAAGACTCTTGTGACACAACTCACGCCTTTCCTCCAATTCAATATCATCAAGCCTGAAAGTTCAGTGATTTGCCAATCATTTCTTCGAGATACCCATACCGAACTTCGAGCCTTCCGTGATACAATTTTGAAACTCATGACATCAGTCTCGTCTTCGATTTATGAAAGATCTCGACTTCAGCAAGGGTATGATAATGGAGTGCAAGACTCTTCGATGCAAGAGGAAACTGGTCATACTGTTGATAACTTGGAGCCTAACAATGGCAAGAGCACGGAATCAGGAGGACAACATGATACTAGTGGCACGTCAGGGAATGTTCACCAGATCCTTCTTGCTGACATCTTGCCCATTTATGACGAAGAGCCTGCAAACATGGTACATTGTAATGTTCTTTATGATGTATATGCTGATGATATGCCGCATATTGAGCATTCTGAACCTAATTATGACAAACATGGGATGGAAAAGAGTGATAGCAATACCACTTCTGATTCATCCGATGTAAGTCATAATGGGGGAGAGATTGTTCAGAATGCTAATTGTACTATAACTGCTTCATTGACTGCTTCTGATTCCAAGATTAGAGAGCTCGAAACGATTGTAGCTCAACAATCAAAAGATCTTGAGGATGCCAAACTTGAATTTTCTAAGAAAACGGACAAATTTGAAACATACTTTGAAAAACTTGAAAAGTCAAACGTTGTTCTTGAAAGAAAATTGGATCAAAAAGTTTTAGATTCGAAAGCTGAAAAGGATAATCTCTTGAAACAAATTCAGTTATTAGAGTCTAAATTGGCATCCCAAGATGAATTGCTCAAAGAGAATGAGACGTTAAAGGCTCAAGTACAGGAAAAGGTTTTTGCTATAGCTGCGTTGAAAAACGAGTTAAGGAAAAATAGAGGACCTAGTGTGGACACTAAGCTTGAAAAACCATCAATCTTGGGGAAACCGCCTACAAATCAGTTCGTCAGACAACCGACTGTCAGACAACCTACTGCATTTAGATCCGAGCAACCACAATCCTCGAGACCGCGGTTTGCCTCCCAAGTTGATTTGGGTCATATTTCTAGAACAGTCACTCCACCAACTAGGCCTAATGTGACTAAATCAGTTTTAGCAAGACCTCATCACATGATTGCCCCTAGTTTCTCTAAAAATAGTTCAATGAACACGTCTAGAACTAGTTCAACTGATGTGCGCCATGATTCTGGTCAAAGGGAAGCTATTCAAAAGACACATGTAAGAAATAGCAATGTCCAACCTAGTCAGATGCCTTCTAGATTACCCAACACTGCTAACCGTAGCATGTCATCTCCTAGGAGCATCGATCAATCATCTAGGAATTACTCGGACATTAAATATGCTACTTGTAAAACATGTAGGATATGTGTCTTTACGGCAAATCATGATGCTTGTGTCAAGAAATTACTTGATGAGGTGAACTCCCGTGCTAGACTTAAATCCCAGTGGGTAGCTAAAATCAAACCCGTTGGTAAAATGTGGCGCCCCACTGGTAGAACTTTCACTCTTGTAGGAAACGAGTGCCCTTTAACTAGGATAGTCTCTGATTCTACGAAGACTACTAGGGAGGAAATTGCAAAGGATGATACATCACTTAAGCCTGAACTTAAAATTTTCTATAAAAGGAAACGTTTGCCAACTAAGACAAGTGAATCATCCCCTCAGGCCACCTCTGATAAAAGTAAAGCCAACTGTGAACCCCCACGTGCTTCAAAAATAGATATCTCTAACCCATGCAAAAGTATACAAACTCCTAATGAGAATACAGGTACCAAAGTTGATGTTCCAAAAGAACGAAGCGGTCCAATCGTTGTATACCGTTCAACTAAGGACACTCTTAGAGTTTGGTTGCTGAAGAAGCAGATATCAGAGAAACAAATGTCTCTGGGGATTCATGGTTAAGCATGCACAAGGACTTATAGTCACATCACAGACTATAACTCGCTCATCAAAGAAAGGAAAGTTTATCGCCGATGATAAACTTATCCTAAAAACGAGAAATTCATTTTTCTCGGGCATGAGCTTATATCAAAAACATTCCAAGTTTTTAAGCTCATGCATTAAGGCTTATAGATAAATAACAGTCTATAACCCGTTCTTCAAAGGCAGGAAAGTTTATCGTCGATGATAAACTTATCCTTACAACGAGAAATTAATTTTTCTCGGGCATGAGCTTATATCGAAAACATTCAAAGTTTTTAAGCTCATGCAATATGACTTACAGTTAAATGTCAGACTGTAACTCGAACTTCAAATAAAGGAAAGTTTATCGTTAATGATAAACTTATCCTCATAACGAGAAATTCAATTTTCTCGGTCATGAGCTTGTCTTAAAACATTCGAAGTTTTAAGCTCAGAAAGGAAAGTGTATCTTTTAAATAAGAGAACTTTTCCTCATAACGAGAAATTAACCTTTCTCGGTCATGAGCTTTTCGTTAAAACAGTCAAAGTTTTCAAGCTCATGAAAACGACTTCTAAGTAAATGTCAGCTTAGGACTCGTCCTTCAGATAAAAGGAAAGTTTATCGCCGATGGTAACTTATCCTTAACAACAGGAAGTTCACAACTTCTCGGACTTGAGCTCGCTTTTAAGATATTCAACATCTTAAGCTCAAGTAATTGTTTTTCAAAACTTGGAACACAATTTTTCAAGAATTTTTTCAAAAGATTTTTCTAAATCTTTCAAAATTGTGTGTTCAAAACGTTTTGATAAAAAGAGCATGTCTTCTAGAATCGATAATATTTACGAACCTAGAAATGTCATTCAATAATGACACGGGGTTGTAAATAAAGTTCGAGCAGAAGTTCAAACTTTTAAAACATGCTCAAAATGGTTTGCTATTATTTCAGATAGCAACCCGCTTTTCATAATCAAGTCAAGCATTTCACCGGAAAGCTTTGACTCAACAACGGGAATTAATTTTCTCGGGGACGTGACGAGGTGACCAACATTCGTGAACAAGAACCATGTGCTTCTTTCATATGCTGTTCTCCATTATTCAGGTCCAACCTCGTAAATTGCTAATCTTGTGAATACATTATCTTATATGATCTTTGCACGTGATAAATACCTTACACTTGTGTTTAAAAGGTATTTAATTTACGTTTCAAGTACACCCTCATTAATTTGAGGGGGAGCTTGTTAAAATCACGAAGATAATTGGATTTGCATTTTTCTTCCCAAATTTTCTTAAAATGCTATTAAATCAATTGATATTAAAAACATCGATTGGGTTAATATTTTTAATATGGGGGAGAAAATGTGATTTAATATGGGAAATGATTAATCACATATGGTTTGACTTAACGTGCTAGCTCATCCCGACATGTGCGAAATGTTTTCGGATATCGTGGCATATGTTAAGGGGGAGCAAAATGGATTTGCACTTTAAAATGGATTTCATGGCGATTTATACTTACCCGCAACCCATTTATTTCACGACGATGAAGATTGTGGTGACATAAGGATGGTAGGATAGGTTAAAGTCTAATGATTTCTCTAGAACCGGAGGAATCTTCCCAAGGACATTCCATAGCTAGAAATAGTAGTCCTTAGGAAAGATGGAGAAAGATTGTGAACGTAGCAGAATGCCGACCAAGTACTTAAGTTAGCACTGGAACAATCACAATAAGGTGCTAGTGATGACGTATTGGTAAGCATTGAAGGGGTTGAAGAATGAAAAAGAATTGTAAAGATAAAGGGTGTAAAGAAAGAAGCCCTCCTTACAACCTTAGGCAGAAACCGGGTCAATTCATATGCTATTGAGATCATTTATGATTCTCGATATTGAAGATAGACATCATGGACCCAGTGATGCAAGGCACAACCCATCCCAGCTAACTCAGATATCTCTTAAAAGATATTTGTTTTAATCACACGGAGACAACACATTATCTATTGATTTATTCACTCCGAATAAATTGGTATTGAAAAGGTGGCACTCCTCTCCAGCCTCCGATCAAAAAAATCCAAAATGCACGATCGAGTCTAGAGCCATTTGAGATCATCAAATATCTCATTAGGACACACTCTCATATTTACTTGCTTCTTCACACACAGTGAAAAGTAAGAAAGTTCTTATGAGTCCTACGCAAAATCTTCATGATCTTGCCTGAACATCCGAGTAATACGAAAGTATTTACAATGAAGATGGAAATCCTTCTTGAGCGAACATCAAAAAGCTCATGGTAGGTGCTTGTGCGATTCTTTATGGATCAAACTTGTGATAACTGGAAAGCAACAGTGGTTTAAACTCTTAAATGAATTTAAACACGTTCCAGGCCTCTACGCAATATCTTAGTGATCTTGCCAGAACATTCAGAGTAATACTATTAAGTATTTACAGTGACGAATGGAAATCCTTCACGGGTTTTATCAAGGAAAAAGACTAAAGACGAAGTCTATTGTCCAAGAGATGCAAAAGATTTGAAGTCAATGGGCCTATTTGAAGATTTATCGAAGAAAAGGACCAAAGATGGAAGATTTACATATGTCGAAGAAACTCAAGTCTAATTAACGAAGAAATTAAAAGACGAGTTGAATTTAATCGACGACAAATCCCGAATCAGAATCGAAAACGTCAACTTTTCTGAAAAGACGAGAAGACAAGAAGAAAGGGAGAAAGCCCACTCACCAACCAACCACTAGGACTATATATAGATTTTCCTTCACACAATTAGGAGTTAGCTTTTCATTTTTCTTTTTCCAGTTTTCTTAGGAACGGTTCATCACAAACACCATTAGGGTGTTTGGTGATCTTTAATTTTTCTTCAAACTTGTAAGTTTTAATCATTACTCTTGTTACTTTTACATTAATCTATCAATTCCATCTTTTCATTCATCTTGTTCTTCATCATCTTCTATTGCAAGTTCTTAAGTTTCTTATTTGGTTGAGTTTTGATTTTAAAAAGTTGTTGATTTAGTGTTTTTATTGGTGGGATTTGTTTCTTATGGTATTTAGATGATTTGTGTTTAATTTGGTAAAAACCTTTTTGCTTGTCAAGTTTGATTTTGGATTAACCGAGTCCCCTGTCCTTCGCATTTCTACAGTACTGAGTTTCCCAGATTCCGAATAGGGATTCTGGGGGTGTCTTTATTCGGAATATTTCAATTATTCCGAGTAGAGGTTATTTTTCTTCTTTATTCGGAATATCCTAGATATTCCGAATAACACATATTTTCCGCATAGGCTTGAGATTTTCCGAATAGCATTCTTTTTCCGAATAGAGTCCGATTTTTCCGCATAAGCTGATATTCCGCATAGGTGCTTGTTTTCCGCATAGACCATACTTTTCCGAATAGGGCATGTTTTCCGAATAGGCATTATTTTCCGAATAGGCAATATTTTCCGCATAGAACTTGTTTTCCGCATAGACCATACTTTTCCACATAGGCATTATTTTCCGAATAGAACTTGTTTTCCGTATAAGCCAGCTTTTCCGCATAAGCAATTTATTCCGCATAAGAGCATTTATTCCGCATAGGACATTATTATTCCGCATAAGATTGTGTTTTTCCGTTTAGGATTTATTCCGTGTAGGATACTTTTTCAGTAGGGTATTTTCCAGTTTTAATTCAAGTGTTGCTTTTTAATTGTCATTTGTTTCAAGTTTAAGTCTTTCTTTATTCATTTCCCTTTTTAATAGAATAGAAAACCAAACTCTGTTTTTGTCACCAAGAACAATCATTCCACTTTTAACTGAGATCAATTCGAGAGGATATCGAGAAATATTTTGAACCTATTGAAAATGCTTGTATCAAATGGCGCCGCTGCCGGCTCTTCTCGTTAAGATCAAAAGTTTTTTGTGAGAACTTGGATTTTAGGATCCGTTCTCCGTGAACGTTACTTTTTCACAAAAATTTTCAAAAACACTAAAAATATAAAATTTTCAAAAATCCTAAAAAGTAAAAAAACCAAAAAAAAAAAAAAAAACCAAAAATATTTTTGTATTGTTTTTGCCTTGTTAGTTCTTTTGCAGGTGTATGCGCACTCGATCCACGTCATATCAAGAGCCCGAGCCTCTCGATAACTTAGACATGGCCGGTGTACCACCTCCAAACAATAATAACAACAACAACCCACCTTTCAACAACATGAACAATAACAACAAC
Source organism: Glebionis coronaria (assembly GCA_025667525.1). Lineage (NCBI taxonomy): Eukaryota > Viridiplantae > Streptophyta > Magnoliopsida > Asterales > Asteraceae > Glebionis > Glebionis coronaria. The sequence goes on from CM046876.1 coordinate 371,529,947, forward strand.
AATGAGCCCTTCCGGATAATCGCCCGATGATTGAACTGCTGCAAGCTCATGTCGATGGCAACACGGATCCAATTGTTATACCACCAATTGCCGCCAACAATTTCGAGCTAAAATCAGGCTTTATCCAGATGGTCTTCGCTCAACCATTCTTGGGACGAACCATTGATGATCCACACGACCATATCAAGAGATTCTTGCAACTCACCAACACGGTCAAGTTCAATGGAGTTCCACAAGAGGTTATAAGGTTACAACTTTTTCCCTTTTCTTTAGAGGGACAAGCCCGGCATTGGCTTGCGAAGGAACCGCCACAGAGTATTCTCTCGTGGACGGATTTGGAAACAAAGTTTATCAATTACTTTTTTCCACCCTCTCGTACTACCGCTTTGCGGAATGAGATCATAAATTTTGAACAAAAGTACGATGAGTCATTCAGTGAATCTTGGGATCGCTTTAAAGATCTTTTAAGAAAATGCCCACAACATGGTTTTACCAAAGTACATCAAATCAATACTTTTTACAATGGTTTAAGCATGAGTGACCAAGATTCACTGAACAGTGCCTCGGGGGGTAATCTATTGGCTAAGACTTCCAATGCTGCTTGGGATATCATTGAGAATAAGTCTCGTGTGCAAACCAAGAGTGTTAGGACCAATGTCGCTAGTGCTAGCACTAATGACAGCGACAAGCGATTGGACAAAATCACTACGCTTCTTGAATCGCTTGTCACCCACACCGTTAGCAACAACAACAGCAACAACGCCAAAAACTCACAAGTGAACGCTGTCAGCCAACCTTGTGAGATATCGGTGGTCCTCATTCTTACACCACTTGTACCGCCACCCAAGATTACCCTGCAGAGAATGTGAACGCAGCATATGGCACCTATACTCAACCTGCTTATCAAGCAAAACCTCAAGGTGACCGCAACTTGCTTAGCTACCGTTCCAACAACTATATCTCACCACCTGGTTTTAATCCTAACAACCAAAACCAACAACAAAACCTTAACCGCCCTCCTCAACAACAACAACAACCTCGACAACCATACATCCCACCTCACAAGCAACAACAACCACCTCAACATAACAACCAAGTCTACCAACAACCTGCTTACCAACCACCTGCATACAATGCTCCTCCCAACCAACCCACCGCTCTTCACCAGGAAGTGGAAACTTATATGAGGACTAACGATGCGATAGTGGGAAATCTTCAGAGAGAGGTGCTCAACCTGAAAGCCGACTTGGTCAAGCAAGGAAACGATTTGAGAGCCGACATGAGAAATACGTTGGATAGCCAAACTAATGATCTGAGGAACATGATGGCTAGTTTCTTCCAAGGTAATCAACCCTCTCCTTCGGGTACTCTTCCGAGTAATACCGTTGCGAATCCAAGAGGGGAGATGAAAGCAATCACTACTCGAAGTGGCAAAGGTACCAAGGAACCCGAGTTTCCTATACCTCCACCGGTGGTTGTGACTAAGGAGAACGAGTCACCTGCTCCTATTCCTCATCCTTCTCCTTCCCCAATTTCTCCACCTCTTCCTTCTACCCCACCTCCACCCGTGGTTGTGAGTGATCCTATTCTCCCAAAGCCTTCCTCTTCTTCCAATATACCTTATCCATTTAGGTTGAGGAAAGAGAAGCAAAAGAGCAAGGATGATATTCAGGTTTTGAACTTTCTTAAAATGTTCAAACAATTGAATTTTAACATCTCCTTCGCTGAGGCTCTCGCTCACATGCCTAAATATGCAAAAATGTTTAAAGATCTTCTGAGCGACAAGGAAAAGCTCCTCGATATTGCCAACACCCAACTTAATGAGAATTGCTCTGCAGTACTCTTAAGGAAATTGCCAACCAAGCTTGGTGATCCGGGTCGTTTCCTTATCCCTTGCAATTTCCCGGGAGTAGAGAATTGCATGGCCCTAGCCGATCTAGGTGCCAGTATTAATCTCATGCCTCTAAGCGTTTGGAAGTAATTATCTCTCCTTGAGCTAGTCCCCACCAAAATGACTTTGGAATTAGCTAACCGTACGGTTGCTTATCCAGTGGGGATAGCCGAAGACGTCATTGTAGGAGTCGACAAATTCACCTTTCCTGCTGATTTTGTTGTCGTCGACTACGAGATGGACCCCCGTGTGCCACTAATTGTTGGTCGTCCATTCTTAAGGACCGGTCACACTCTCATTGATGTTGAAGCCGGTGAGCTTATCATGAGAGTGGGTGACGATAAAGTAGTCTTCAACATGGGAAAGTTGTCTAAACAGCCTTATTCATATGAGAGTGTTAATTATATTGACGTTCTTGATGAGGCTTGTGAAGAACACTTTAATGATGCTTGCAAAAGTATTCCTACCTCTCTTCCCAATGTTGAGACCGTGTCCTCTATTGATTCTTCGTTGTCTCTATTTGGAGATAGTGATTTATTTTGGAACAATCTTGAAGCTACCATGGGAGATGCGAATTTAGCTACTAATGATTCTCCTATCGATGGGGATGAAGACATGAATTTCTTTGACAATCTTCTCAACGAAGACAATCCCTCGCCTCCATCTCCCACGGTCATTGCTATCGATACTCCGACTTTGAAAACGCCTCCCGTCGAAAATCCTCCGGATTTGGAACTTAAGGAGTTGCCGCCACATCTCGAGTACGTGTTCCTTGACGACAACAAGGAGTCGCCCGTCATTATTGCAACGGATTTGAAAGATGAAGAGAAGACTCGCCTCGTTGCTGTGCTGAAAGCTCATAAGAAGGCTATTGCTTGGCAGATTTCGGATATTCGTGGAATTGATCCTCACTTTTGCACGCACAAAATTCTCATGGAGGACGACTATAAGCCCGCTATTCAAAGCCAACGAAGGGTGAATCCAAAAATCCATGAAGTCATCAAAACAGAGGTTATCAAACTTCTTGATGCGGGTATGATTTACCCTATTTCGGATTCACCTTGGGTTAGTCCAATCCATTGTGTGCCCAGGAAGGGCGGAATAACCGTTGTTCCAAATGAACACAACGAGTTGATTTCCACTCGTCTCGTTACGGGGTGGAGAGTTTGTATAGACTACCGCAAACTCAATGATGCCACGAGAAAGGATCATTTCCCTCTACCTTTCATGGACCAAATGCTTGAACGTTTAGCCGGTAATGAATATTACTTCTTTCTCGATGGTTTCTCGGGTTATTTCCAAATACCCATCGATCCCCAAGATCAAGAGAAGACAACATTCACTTATCCCTATGGCACATTTGCTTACAAACGAATGCCTTTTGGTTTATGTAATACGCCCGGGACTTTCCAAAGGTGCATGTTAGCTATCTTCCATGACATGGTTGAACAAACCATGGAAGTCTTCATGGATGATTTCTCGGTCTTCGGGGATTCTTTCTCTTCTTGCCTTGCCAATTTGGAACGTATGCTCAAGCGGTGCGAAGACACTCGCCTAGTTCTGAATTGGGAAAAATGCCATTTTATGGTAAAAGAAGGCATCGTGCTGGGACATAAAATTTCCAAAGCCGGTCTTGAAGTAGACCGTGCTAAAGTCGATGTTATCGCAAAGTTGCCTCCACCTACAACCGTGAAGGGTGTGAGAAGTTTTCTGGGTCATACGGGCTTCTATCGTCGATTCATCAAAGATTTTTCTCAAATCGCTCGCCCGATGACCCACCTCTTGGAAAAAGATACTCCTTTTATCTTCTCCAAAGAGTGTCTTGAAGCCTTTAACTCGCTTAAGGATAAGCTAACTAAGGCACCCGTCTTGGTTACCCCTAATTGGGAGCTGCCCTTTGAGTTGATGTGCGATGCTAGTGATTTTGCTATTGGAGCGGTTCTTGGACAAAGAGTGAACAAACACTTCCAACCGATCCATTACGCTAGCAAGACAATGACGGGGGCACAATTGCATTATACGACAACAGAAAAAGAGCTTTTGGCTGTTGTCTATGTTTTTGAAAAATTCCGCCCCTATCTTGTCCTTTCCACCACCATTGTGTACACCGATCATTCCGCGCTGAAGTACTTGTTGACAAAGCAAGATTCCAAACCAAGACTTCTTCGCTGGGTTTTGCTGCTCCAGGAATTTAAAATCGAAATTCGCGATAAAAAAGGAGCTCTAAAATCTAGCCGCGGATCATCTCAGCAGACTTGAGGATCCTTACCAAGGGGATCATCCAAACAAAGAAATCAATGATTCTTTTCCCTTGGAGACCTTAATGTCTATAAACTCGAAGTCGAATGAAACCCCGTGGTTTGCAGACTTTGCAAACTACTTAGCGGGTGGAATTCTCAAGGAAGGGTTGACGTCTCAACAAAAGAAGAAGTTCTTCAACGACATTAAGACTTACTTTTGGGACGACCCTTACCTATTCAAACAATGTGCCGACCTGATTATTCGCCGATGTGTTGATGGACCGGCAGTTTCGGAAATCCTTGATGCTTTCCACAAAGGACCCACCGGTGGTCACTTTGGTCCCAACTACACCGCCAAAAAAGTGTTTGATTCGGGATTTTATTGGCCCTCCATTTATCGTGACGCTCACGATATGGTTAAAAAATGTGATGCTTGCCAGAAACAGGGTAAGATCACACATAAAGACGAGATGCCTCAGAATTTCATTCAAGAGTGTGAAATTTTTGATGTTTGGGGTATCGACTTTATGGGGCCATTCCCTTCTTCTAAAGGAAACAAATACATCCTTGTAGCCGTTGACTACGTTTCTAAGTGGGTTGAAGCCAAAGCTTTACCTACTAATGATGCAAGGGTGGTTTGTAACTTTTTGAAAGCTCTTTTCGCTAGATTCGGTGTGCCTCGCGCCATTATTAGTGATCGTGGGACTCATTTCTGCAATGACCAATTTGCTAGAGTCATGGCTAAGTACGGTGTAAATCATCGTCTTTCCACAGCCTACCACCCACAAACTAATGGCCAGGCTGAAATATCCAACCGAGGACTGAAGCGAATTCTGGAAAGAACCGTGGGAGAGCATCGTGCCGCATGGGCTGATAAACTCGATGATGCTTTGTGGGCTTTCCGTACTGCTTACAAGACCCCGATCTGCTGTACGCCTTATCGTCTTGTGTACGGGAAAGCGTGCCACCTCCCCATTGAGTTGGAGCACAAGGCTTACTGGGCCTTGAAGTGGGATAATTTTGATATAAACAAAGCTGGTGACCTACGCAAGATCCAACTCAATGAGCTGAATGAACTTCGGAATGAGGCTTATGAAAATTCTTTGATCTATAAGGAAAGAACTAAGCTCATTCACGACTCCAAGATCAAAAACCGAGAGTTTCATGTTGGAGACAAAGTCTTACTTTTTAACTCTCGGTTGAAAATCTTTTCGGGCAAGCTCAAATCTCGTTGGTCCGGCCCATTCACCATTGCCCAAATTTTTCCATATGGTACTCTCGAGCTCGCTCAACCTGATGGACCGAATTTTAAGGTGAATGGCCAACGAGTGAAGTTGTACTTTGGTGAGGACACCTCTCAGGAGGTGATTCAATCCCTCACCACGTTCCCCATGAACTGAATTTGGGTCGAGTCAGGCTCGTGACTCGGTTATCAAAAACAAGCGCTCCTCGGGAGGCAGCCCGAGTATCTATCCCTTTAACCCCCTAAGTGAAAAGGAGGACCTATTTTGGTCGTTTGTGTTTGTGTGGTGATGTGATTACAGGGATAACTGCACTCTTGGAATCTTTGAAGAACCGTGCTCCCGTGTTATCCGAAATCCGGTTCTATCTCTCAACTATCGTGATTCAATTTTCTTCATACTCACATTTGAAATTGATCACTTTAGTCGTCTCTTCCTTAACTCGAGTTAACCAACGTGCACAATGTCATAAGTGTAGGGGAGATTTTTCCCACATGCTTAAACATTGAGGACAATGTTTATCTTAAGTGTAGGGGGGACTTCTATCGAAGTTTTAAGTGGACTTTTCCATGAAAATGCCTTCATTTAACCAGAAAATCCTATTTTTCAACATTTTTCAAATTTTTTATTAACTTTGGCCATTTAGTTGTAATTTTTAATTTTTTATCGTTGCTTTCATATGTATATATCCCGCAATAAAGTCAAATTTTAATAAAGTGGTGTAGCTAGTTTTGAAATCTTAGATCTATTAGGCCCGTTGCGTTTATTTTGACTCAACCCGAATAGACTTATCCAAGTTTATTCTAGCTAGTATCCTTAACCATGTAGACCTTAATCGGTTTATTAGGCTAAGTATCCACGAGTCTCATTATTTGAGATTTTAAATTGTGGAGGACGAGAAATGATAGAGTCAATTATAAGTCGGTATTCTTGCGCAAGCTCACTTGGTGTAATTATTTGCCTATTCTCCCATCACTTGCTAATAATATATCTGCAATAAGTAAGGTCGTACGATTTGAAAAGTTACTTAGCTTCTAGCCCAAGAGCGTTTAAAAGTTGCTCGGTAATGATAAGAGTTCATAGCCAAGGCATAACTTATGAAGCGGGGCGCGAAGATTGGCGAGTCCGAAAAGGCCCTAACAAGGCATGAGGATTCAATTTTATTGCTGAAGATCCAAAGTGATGTGAAAAGCATTATTCCCAAAGTCTATATGAAGGATCAAGACTCACGACGAAAAGCAATCAACTCCCATAAAGATCATGGAGAAGTCTATCCGAAAAGACCCTAACAAGGTATGAGGATAAATAGATCCAAGTCCGAAAAGGAGGCGGATCGTTGTATCTCAAAGTCCCAATTAGAGATTGAAGAAATAATCATGAAGTCGTGGTCAACAAAGTTGGAGTACCCCTCAAAAGTCTCCAAGTGAAGAAACTCTATTATGATGAGAAGACCATTATCTCAAGAACGTCTCTCGAAGATATGAAGTATGAAGTACATGCCAAATATCGGCCCGAGAAAGGTCTCAAATCGTGAACCAAGTTATGCCAAGATATGAACTTTTTGATATCCCGAGAAGCAGTTTTAAGAGATTTTGTCCTTTAGCTAACTATTGATCAAATCGTCCTACTTTGCTTTCACCCTAAATAAACTACGAAATAAGTCCAAAAATGCATCTTCATGATCATTCTAAGACAAAAATAAAATATAAGAGATACACCTAGGAATAAGGGAGTTTAAGCATTTAATTAAGCCATGTGTGTAAGTGTTTGAATTGCTAAACTTATAATAACAATGATCTCGTTTTTAAGCTTAGTTTGGGGAACGTGAAACTTGAGGGTGATAAATCTTCGCAACACCAAAGCCCTAATGTAAGTCCTTGATTTCTTTACAAGTTATTTCCATCCTTTTGTTTATCTTAAAGTTTTAATTTCTCTTAGTATTTTGATTCTTATTTAGTAGTATTTGAATAAGGCCAAGGTTGATTAATTATGAGAAAAATGTAAAATTTGCTTTATCACTAAGCATTGCATGAGGGCATGGCAATGGTTAAGTGTAGGGGATTTGATAGGTGTGTAAACACCCATCCTTTTACCACTTAATTCTGGCTAAAACAAGACCAAAACACGTATTTAATATCATTTGTTTGGAATTATGCGTGGTTTTTGTGTTTATTGTGTTTTCAGAGCTAACCGGATGAATATTAAAGAAAACATGGGATCGCACGGGTTTTATCAAGGAAAAAGACTAAAGACGAAGTCTATTGTCCAAGAGATGCAAAATATTTGAAGTCAATGGGCCTATTTGAAGATTTATCGAAGAAAAGGACCAAAGATGGAAGATTTACATATGTTGAAGAAACTCAAGTCTAATTAACGAAGAAATTAAAAGACGAGTTGAATTTAATCGACGACAAATCCCGAATCAGAATCGAAAACGTCAACTTTTCTGAAAAGACGAGAAGACAAGAAGAAAGGGAGAAAGCCCACTCACCAACCAACCACTAGGACTATATATATATTTTCCTTCACACAATTAGGAGTTAGCTTTTCATTTTTCTTTTTCCAGTTTTCTTAGGAACGGTTCATCACAAACACCATTAGGGTGTTTGGTGATCTTTAATTTTTCTTCAAACTTGTAAGTTTTAATCATTACTCTTGTTACTTTTACATTAATCTATCAATTCCATCTTTTCATTCATCTTGTTCTTCATCATCTTCTATTGCAAGTTCTTAAGTTTCTTATTTGGTTGAGTTTTGATTTTAAAAAGTTGTTGATTTAGTGTTTTTATTGGTGGGATTTGTTTCTTATGGTATTTAGATGATTTGTGTTTAATTTGGTAAAAACCTTTTTGCTTGTCAAGTTTGATTTTGGATTAACCGAGTCCCCTGTTCTTCGCATTTCTACAGTACTGAGTTTCCCAGATTCCGAATAGGGATTCTGGGGGTGTCTTTATTCGGAATATTTCAATTATTCCGAGTAGAGGTTATTTTTCTTCTTTATTCGGAATATCCCAGATATTCCGAATAGCACATATTTTCCGCATAGGCTTGAGATTTTCCGAATAGCATTCTTTTTCCGAATAGAGTCCGATTTTTCCGCATAAGCTGATATTCCGCATAGGTGATTGTTTTCCGCATAGACCATACTTTTCCGAATAGGGCATGTTTTCCGAATAGGCATTATTTTCCGAATAGGCAATATTTTCCGCATAGAACTTGTTTTCCGCATAGACCATACTTTTCCGCATAGGCATTATTTTCCGAATAGAACTTGTTTTCCGTATAAGCCAGCTTTTCCGCATAAGCAATTTATTCCGCATAAGAGCATTTATTCCGCATAGGACATTATTATTCCGCATAAGATTGTGTTTTTCCGTTTAGGATTTATTCCGTGTAGGATACTTTTTCAGTAGGGTATTTTCCAGTTTTAATTCAAGTGTTTCTTTTTAATTGTCATTTGTTTCAAGTTTAAGTCTTTCTTTATTCATTTCCCTTTTTAATAGAATAGAAAACCAAACTCTGTTTTTGTCACCAAGAACAATCATTCCACTTTTAACTGAGATCAATTCGAGAGGATATAATACCATTGCGAATCCAAGAGGGGAGATGAAAGCAATCACCACTCGTAGTGGGAAAGGTTATATGGAACCCGAGCTTCCTACACCTCCACCCGTGATTGTGAACAAGGAAACCGAGCAACTTTCCTCACCTCCTTCACCTTCTATCCCCATTTCCCCACCACCCGTGGTTGTGAGTGATCCTATTCCCTTAAAGCCTTCTTCTTCATCCAATATACCTTATCCTTCAAGGTTGAGGAAAGAGAAGCAAAAGAGCAAGGATGATATTCAGGTTTCAAACTTTCTAAAAATGTTTAAACAATTGAATTTTAACATCTCCTTTGCCGAGGCTCTCGCTCACATGCCCAAATACGCTAAGATGTTTAAAGATCTTCTAAGTGATAAAGAAAAGCTTCTTGACATTGCTTAGACCCAGCTTAATGAGAACTGCTCCGCAGTGCTCTTAAGGAAATTGCCCACCAAACTTGGTGATCCGGGTCGCTTCTTGATTCCGTGCAACTTCCTGGGAGTAGAGAATTGCATGGCCCTAGCCGATCTAGGCGCCAGTATAAACTTAATGCCTTTAAGTGTTTGGAAGCAATTATCTCTCCCCGAGCTAGTCCCCGCTAAAATGACTTTGGAATTAGCCAACCGTACGGTTGCTTATCCAGTGGGGATAGCCGAAGATGTCTTTGTTGGCGTTGATAAATTCACCTTCCCGGCGGATTTTGTCGTCGTTGACTACGAGATGGATTCTCGTGTTCCATTAATCTTTGGACGTCCATTCCTGAGGACCGGTCGCACTCTCATTGATGTAGCCGCAGGCGAATTAATCATGAGAGTTGGTGACGATCAAATTGTCTTCAACATGGGTAAGATTTCTCAGCAACCTTATTCATATGAGAGTGTTAATGCTATTGATGTTCTCGATGAGGCTTGTGAAGAACATTTTCATGATGCTTGCAAAAGTACTCTCTCTTCTCTACCCAATGCTGAGACCGTTGCCTCAATTGCTCCGGCATTTACTCCTTTTGGAGAAAGTGACCTGGATGAGTTCGAAGCTAGTTTGGGTCCTCTCGACATTAAGTATGATAATTCGTCCACCAATTGGGATGAAGATATTCGTACTATTGAGAGACTTCTCAATGAGGACCCATTGTCTCCTCCTACTCCTAAAGAGGTGACTAATGATGATCCATCGTTAGTTTCACCATCTACTGAGGATCCTCCTACTCTCGAGCTTAAGGACCTACCGCCTCATCTTGAGTACGTTTTCCTAGAAGACAACGAGAAGTTACCGGTCATAATCGCAAAGGATCTGAAAGAAGACAAAAAAGCCCGACTTGTCGCTGTGTTGAAGAAGCATAAACGAGCTATCGCTGGGAAAATCTCCGACATCCGTGGAATTGATCCTCATTTCTGCACACATAAAATTCTCATGGAGGACGACTTTAAGCCCACTATTCAAAGCCAAAGAAGGGTGAATCCTAAAATCCATGATGTCATCAAAAAAGAGGTTATCAAACTTCTTGATGCGGGTATGATTTACCCTATTTCGGATTCACCATGGGTTAGTCCAGTCCATTGTGTGCCTAAGAAAGGCGGAATTACCGTTGTGCCCAATGCAAACAACGAGTTAATTCCTACCCGTCTCGTTACTGGGTGGAGAGTTTGTATAGACTACCGCAAACTCAATGATGCCACGAGAAAGGATCATTTCCCTCTACCTTTTATGGACCAGATGCTTGAACGTCTAGCGAGTAATGAATATTACTGCTTTCTGGATGGTTTCTCGGGTTATTTTCAAATACCCATCGATCCCCAAGATCAAGAGAAGACAACATTCACTTGTCCCTATGGCACATTTGCTTACAAAAGGATGCCTTTTGGCTTATGCAATGCCCCCGGGACTTTCCAAAGGTGCATGTTGGCTATATTCCATGACATGGTTGAGCAAACCATGGAAGTCTTCATGGATGAATTCTCGGTCTTCGGGGATTCCTTCTCTTCTTGCCTTGCAAATTTGGAACGTATGCTTAAGCGGTGCGAAGACACTCGCCTTGTTCTAAATTGGGAAAAATGCCATTTTATGGTAAAAGAAGGCATTGTGCTAGGACACAAAATCTCTAAAGCCGGTCATGAAGTCGACCGTGCTAAAGTTGATGTCATAGCCAAATTACCTCCACCTTCAATCGTGAAGGGTGTGAGAAGTTTTCTGGGTCATGCGGGCTTCTATCGTCGATTCATTCAAGATTTCTCTAAAATCGCACGCCCGATGACCCACCTCTTGGAAAAAGATACTCCTTTTATCTTTTCTAAAGAGTGTCTCGCAGCCTTCAATCTTCTTAAGGACAAGCTAACTAAGGCACCGGTCTTGGTTACCCCTAATTGGGAGCTGCCTTTTGAATTGATGTGCGATGCTAGCGACTTTGCTATTGGTGCGGTTTTGGGCCAAAGAGTGAATAAACACTTCCAACCAATCCACTATGCTAGCAAAACAATGACGGGGGCTCAATTGCATTATACGACAACCGAAAAAGAGCTTTTAGCTGTTGTCTATGCTTTTGAAAAATTCCGCCCCTATCTTGTTTTATCCACCACCATCGTATACACGGACCATTCCGCGTTGAAGTACTTGATGACTAAGAATGATTCTAAGCCAAGACTTCTCCGCTGGGTTTTACTCCTTCAAGAATTCAACATTAAAATTCGTGACAAGAAGGGTGCTGAAAACCTGGCCGCGGATCATCTGAGCAGACTTGAGGCTCCTTATCAAGGGGACCATCCGAACAAATAGATCAATGACTCTTTTCCCCTTGAGACCTTAATGTCTATAAATCCCAATCTTGATGGCACCCCGTGGTTTGCCGATATTGCAAACTACTTAGCGGGTGGTGTTCTCATCCAAGGGTTAACATCCCAACAAAAGAAGAAGTTCTTGAACGATGTTAAGACTTACTTTTGGGATGACCCTTTTCTATTCAAACAATGCGCTGACTTGATTATTCGCCGATGTGTTGACGGACCAGCCGCTTTGGACATTCTCCAGGCTTGCCACAAAGGACCCACCGGTGGTCACTTTGGTCCCAACTACACCGCCAAAAAAGTGTTTGACTCGGGATTCTATTGGCCCACCATCTATCGTGATGCTCACGAGATGGTTAAACATTGTGATGCTTGCCAAAAACAAGGCAAGATCACACATAAAGATGAGATGCCTCAAAATTTCATACAAGAATGTGAAATCTTTGATGTATGGGGCATCGACTTTATGGGGCCATTCCCGTCTTCTAAAGGCAACAAATACATCCTTGTCGCTGTCGACTACGTTTCTAAATGGGTTGAAGCAAAAGCTTTACCCCCTAACGACGCGAGGGTGGTTTGTAATTTCTTGAAACAACTATTTGCTCGTTTCGGTGTTCCTCGTGCTATTATCAGTGACCGCGGGACTCATTTTTGCAACGATCAATTTGCAAGAGTCATGGCTAAGTATGGTGTCAATCACCGTCTTTCCACCGCTTATCATCCTCAAACCAACGGTCAAGCCAAGATATCCAACCGTAGATTGAAGAGAATTTTGGAACGTACTGTGGGAGAGCATCGTGCCTCGTGGGCCGATAAACTTGATGATGCTCTGTGGGCTTTCCGTACCGCTTATAAGACGCCGATTGGTTGTACACCTTATCGTCTTGTGTACGAGAAAGCCTGCCACCTCCCCATCGAGCTGGAACATAAGGCATACTGGGCCTTGAAGTGGGCTAACTTCGACATCAACAAAGCCGGTGATTTTCGAAAGATTCAACTCAACGAGCTACAAGAATTGAGGAATCAAGCTTACGAGAACTCATTGATTTACAAGGAGAAGACCAAGATTATCCACGATGCTAAAATCAAGAACCGAGAGTTCAACGTTGGTGATCAAGTCTTACTCTTTAACTCTCGGTTGAAGATCTTCTCAGGCAAGTTGAAGAGCCGCTGGTCTGGTCCATTCACCATCGCCAATGTCTTTCCCTATGGTACCATTGAGCTTTCTCAGCCAAATGGTCCCAACTTCAAGGTGAATGGCCAGCGTTTGAAATTGTACGTTGGTGAGGACATCTCTCAGGAAATGATTCCATCCCTCACCACATTTCCTTTGAATTAGTTCGGGACCGAGTCAGGCTCACGACTCGGTAAACAAAAACAAGCGCTCCTCGGGAGGCAGCCCGAGTATCTATCCCCCTTTCCCGTTTTTCATCATAAGTGTAGGGGGAGCTATATAGGTTGCTTGTTTTTGGATGGTGATGTGTTTACAGGGATTATTGCACTCTTGGAATCTTTGAAGAACCGTGCTCCCATGTTATCCACAATCCTGGTTCTATCTCTCCACTATCGTGATCCAATTATCTTCATATTCACATTTGAAATTGATCACTTTAGTCGTCCCCTCCTTAGCTTGATTTAACCAACGTGCACAATGTCATAAGTGTAGGGGAGCCTTTTCCCACATGCTTAAACATTGAGGACAATGTTTATCTTAAGTGTAGGGGGGACTTCTATCGAAGTTTTAAGTGGACTTTTCCATTAAAATGCCTTCATTTAACTGGAAAATCATTTTTTTTCAACATTTTTCAAATTTTTAATCAACTTTGGCCATTTTGTCGTAATTTTTAAATTTTTATTTTGCTTTCATATGTGTATATTCCGCAATAAATTCAGAAAAATTAATAAAATAGTTTTAGCAAGTTTAGATATCTTAGATATATTAGGCCCGTTGTGAATATTTTGACTCAACTCGAATAGACTTATCCAAGTTTATTCTAGCTAGTATCCTTAACCAGGTAGACCTTAATTGGTTTATTAGGCTAAGTGTCCACGAGTATCTTTATTTGAGATTTTAAACTGTGGAGGACGAGAAATGATAGAGTCAATTATAAGTCGGTATTGTTGCGCAAGCTCACTTGGTGTAATTATTTGCCTATTCTCCCATCACTTGCTAATAACTTATCTGCAATAAGTAAGGTCGTACGATTTGAAAAGTTACTTAGCTTCTAGCCCAAGATCGTATAAAAGTTGCTCGGTAATGACGAGAGTTCATAGCCAAGGCATAACTTATGAAGCGGGGCGCGAAGATTGGCGAGTCCGAAAAGGCCCAAACAAGGCATGAGGATTCAATTTTATTGCTGAAGATCCAAAAAGTGATGTGAAAAGCATTATTCCCAAAGTCAATATGAAGGATCAAGACTCACGATGAAAAGCAATCAACTCCCATTAAGATGATGGAGAAGTCTATCCGAAAAGACCCTAACAAGGTATGAGGATAAATAGATCCAAGTCCGAAAAGGAGGCGGATCGTTGTATCTCAAAATCCCAATTAGAGATTGAAGAAATAATCATGAAGTCGTGGTCAACAAAGTTGGAGTACCCCTCAAAAGTCTCCAAGTGAAGAAACTCTATTATGATGAGAAGACCATTATCTCAAGAACGTCTCTCGAAGATATGAAGTATGAAGTACATGCCAAATATCGGCCCGAGAAAGGTCTCAAATCGTGAACCAAGTTATGCCAAGATATGAACTTTCTGATATCCCGAGAAGCAGTTTTAAGAGATTTTGTCCTTTAGCTAACTATTGATCAAATCGTCCTACTTTGCTTTCAGCCTAAATAAACTATCGAAATAAGTCCAAAAATGCATCTTCATGATCATTCTAAGACAAAAATAAAATATAAGAGATACACCTAGGAATAAGGGAGTTTTAGCATTTAATTAAGCCATGTGTGTAAGTGTTTGAATTGCTAACTTATAATAACAATGATCTCGTTTTTAAGCTTAGTTTGGGGAACGTGAAACTTGAGGGTGATAAATCTTCGCAGCACCAAAGCCCTAATGTAAGCCCTCGATCTCTTTACAAATTATTTCCACATAGCTATGTTCTATCCTTTTGTCTACTTTAAAAGTTTTAATTTCTCTAGTACTTTGATTTTTGTTTAGTAGTATTTGAATAAGGCCAAGGTTAATTAATTATGAGAAAAGTGTAAAGTTGCTTTATCACTAAGCATTGCATGAGGGCATGGCAATGGTTAAGTGTAGGGGATTTGATAGGTGTGAAAACACCCATCATTTTACCACTTATTTCTTGCTAAAACAAGACCAAAACACGTATTTAATGTCATTTGCTTGGAATTATGCGTGGTTTGTGTGTTTGTTGTGTTTTCAGAGCCAACCGGATAAATATTGGAGAAAACATGGGATTGCACGGGTTTTATCAAGGAAAAAGACTGAAGACGAAGTCTATTGTCCAAGAGATGCAAAAGATTTGAAGTCAATGGGCCTATTCGAAGATTTATCGAAGAAAAGGACCAAAGATGGAAGATTTACACATGTCGAAGAAACTCAAGTCTATTTAACGAAGAAATTAAAAGACGAGTTGAATGTAATCGACGACAAATCCCGAATCAGAATCGAAAACGTCAACTTTTCTGAAAAGACGAGAAGACAAAAAGAAGGGAAGAAAGCCCACTCACCAACAAAGGGAGAAGCCTATAAATACTCCTCCCATTCAAGACTCCACCATCTAGTTTTTCAGTTATTCTTCTTCCTAGTTTTTAGGAACCATCTCCCTTAAGGAGTGGTTTTCATCTTGTTCAATTTCTTCCATTCGTGTAAGTGTAATCTTTTCTTGTTTGTTGAATCTTAATTCATTAATACAAATCATCTTTTAATCTTTCCATCATCTTGTTCTTCATATCTTTTTGATTCTTAATTCTTAAGTTTTATTCTTACGGTTTGATTGTCAAAAGTAAGTGGGTTTTACGATTTTGTTGTTTTTGTATTCAAGCTTTCTATGAATAAAGGATTAGTGGTAAAATTGGTTTAAGTTTTGATCAAAAATTTGGAGATTTTTGGTGTTGAATTCGTGGTCTTTGATTTCCCCTGTTCATCGCTTACGGTTTCTGATCTTGCCCAGATTCCGAATAGGGAATCTGGGGTTGTGTCTATTCGGAATATTTCAAATATTCCGAGTAGTGGTTATTTTTCTTGTTAATTCGGAAAATTCAAATATTCCGAGTAGGGGTTTCTTTTTCTTGGTTATTCGGAATATTTCTATTATTCCGAGTAGTGCTTCTTTCCAAAATATTCCGAATAGTGTTCTGTTTGAAAATATTCCGCTTAGCCCAAACTTTTCGAATAAAACAAATATTCCGCATAAGAAATACTTTCCGCATAGGGCATTTTCCAGATTATTCCGCATAGGATATTTTTCAATTATTCCGAGTAAGGCAATTTTTCCGAATAGGATTTGTTTTCCGCATAGTAGTATTATTCCGCATAGAGCTTTTTCCAAATCATTCCGCATAGGTGAAAACATTCCGCATAAGACCTTTGTTCCACATGGCATTAATTATTCCGAGTAAGGGGAACTTTCCGAATGGAGCAGTATATTCCGCATAGGGATCCAGAGTTGAGTTTTCCATACAGTGTTGAGGTACTTATTCTCAGTTATAATTTTTAGTTTAATTGAATTACTTCTAGTTCTTACATTTTAGTAGATTTAGACCAAAGCTCCCCCTTTTTAGTCACCAATTACAACGATTCCACTTTTGACCGTGATCGATTCGAGAAGATACCGAGAACGAAACAACGATATATATCAATTGGGTACGAGCAACGCAAAGAGAGATCTTGCAAGCAAAAACCTTTTTATTAACCAACCAAATAGTGAGTTATCAAATGGCACCGCTGCCGGCTCTTTTCGTAAAGATCAACAGTTTTTTATGAGAGACACGTTGCTTTTTGGGATCCGTTCACTTGTGAACGTTATTTTTCTTGCCTAAAAAATTAAAAAAAATCATAAAAATTAAAAATTGTTAAAAATCCATAAAAATTAAAAATTTCAAAAATCCAAAAAGATTTTATCTTTATTGTGTATATATATTCTCTTTGTTTTTGGTTTTGTTTTCTTTTGCATTTTCAGGTGTATGCGTACTAGATCTTCTAATTATCAAGAGCCCGAGCCTCAAGAAGATTTAGATATGGCAGGTGTTAACAACAACAACATTCCACCGAACCTGAATAATAATAATAACAACAATGCTCTTCCACAGCCCGATCTTCGGACCATGGAGGAACTTTGTCAACCAACCATGTTTGGACGAGGAGGACCGATTGCGCCGATGCAAATCAACGCTCCTGAGTTTTCGTTGAAGCACCACATGATTCAGCAAGTGCAAACAAACCCATTTAGAGGATTGCCTGATGATGATGCCAACAAACACCTCGACAAGTTCATTACAATCACCCAAAGCATGAAGTTGCCTGGGGCCACAATGGATGTTCTCCGCCTACAACTCTTCCCACATACTTTATCGCATCATGCCGAGAAATGGTTTGATCGTCTCCCGAAGAATTCTATTCACACTTGGGATGACATGACTCAACGCTTTCTTTCGCGCTACTTTCCACCATCCATGGTCACAAGCCTTCGCAATCAGATCAACGGTTTCATGCAAGATCCCGATGAATCTCTTTTTGATGCATGGGAGAGATATAATGTCTTGATCGACCGTTGTCCAAACCACAACATGCTTCCAGTCACCTTGATCTATACTTTCTACAACGGATTGACTTTTCGAGATCGTGATACGATCAATGCAGCCGCCGGTGGCACATTCATGAAAAGGAGACCCGAGGAGTGTAGAGAGTTAACAGAGAACATGACTACTCACCACAAGAACTGGGATTCCTCTGCTTCTTCTAGAAACAACACGAGAGTCAATGTTTCTTCTACCTCAGCAAACCCTGAGATGACCGAACTCACCCGCATGATGGCTGAAATGAGCAAAAGTATTACGCTTCTCGCTTCAAACCAACAACAACAACAAGTTAAAGCGGTCGCTAATCCTTGTGAAACATGTGGCGGTCCTCACTCATACACCGATTGTCCTTCTACACAAGGAAATCCGGAAAATGTGTATGCAGCTTACGGTAATTATTCACCGGAAAATTACCAAGCTAGACAACAAGGGGATAGAAATCTGCTGAGCTACCGTTCAAACAATTACCTTTCACCCGGTTTTTCTCCTCAAAACCAAAATCCCGCCAACAACTACAATAGAAGCAACCAAATCCCACCTCGTGCTTCTAACCCTTATCAACCACCCACCCAACAATACCCACCCATTAATCCCGATGTTGAAACAATCATGAGAACTCAAGGTGAGCAAATCAAGAATCTACAGAGCCAAATAATCAATTTGAAAGGAGATATCTTGAAGCAAGGTAATGACATCAGAACCGAGGTTCGTGATAATCTTCAATCCTCTTTCATCACTCAAACAACTGAATTGAAGAATCTATTGGCTAGTTTCTTGCCCGAAGCTCAACCTTCTTCTTCTTCGGGTTCTCTACCTTCAAACACCGTCACTAATCCGCGAGCTAATGTGAGTGCTATAACTACGCGTAGTGGAATTACCATTGTCAATCCACCTGATTCACCACCATCATCTACACCTCCTCCACCACCATATATCCCTACTCCTCTTACACTTAGTGATAGTACACCATTACCGTCTCCGCCTCGTCATGACGATGTATCTCGGAAGGACCCTTCAACATCACAACCTTCACCAACTACACCTTCACCTAACCCTTATCAACCTAGAATCCCATACCCTTCTCGCATAGGCAAGACCAATGATCTAACCAAGAATGACTGCCAAGTATCGAAATATGTGGATATGCTATCTAAAATGACCATCAACATTAGCCTTGTTGAAGCACTTTGCCACATGCCGAAATTTGTCAAAGCATTCAAGGAATTGCTTAGCAAGAAGGAGAAGCTGATTGAACTCGCCAACACACGCTTAAATGAAAACTGCTCTGCAGTTCTTCTTAGAGAACTTCCGGAAAAGCTTGGAGATCCCGGTCATTTTGTGTTGCCTTGCGTGTTCAACAAAACTGAAGAATTTACTGCCCTTGCTGATCTCGGGGCTAGTATTAACTTGATGCCACTAAGTGTTTGGAAAACACTATCATTGCCCGACCTCACTCCAACTAAGATGACTCTTGAACTTGCAAATCGCACTCTCGCTTACCCCGTTGGTATAGACGAAGATGTGTTTCTTAAAGTTGGCACATTTACTTTTCCGGTTGACTTTGTCGTAGTTGATTATGAAATGGACCCTCGTATTCCTTTAATACTTGGCCGGCCATTCTTGAGAACCGGACGTGCTTTAATAGATGTGGCCGAAGGTGAGTTAATCTTACGAGTCGGGGATGATTCTAAAGTTTTTAAAATGGGGAAGCTTACAGGCAAATCCTTTAGAGGACGAGAATAAGTGAATATGATCAATGTGCTCGATGACTTTACCGTCTATGACAATCCTCTATTCGAGTCTTCCACTGATAATCCACTCTTTGAAGATAATGTGGATGATTCTCCCCCTACTTTTGACGCTTCTCCCATTTATGATTCACCACCGGTCTTTGATGCTTATGATGATGATGATTCTAGCTCAGATTTGGATGATTTTGATTGTACTTCTGAGTATCCCGAGCTGCCCACATTCGATGATTTTGATGAGGCTGATACTCTCTCGAGCGATTCTTCACATGATGAAGATCCTCCGCCATCACTCAATCCTACTTTGGACGATAATTCATTTGAGGAAGATTTCTCTGAATTTCTTAACACTTACTTCCCTCATGAGAGTGATGCTCCTCCTTATGACTTTGAAGATTATCGTCTTGATCCTACTTTGGATTTGAAGAGCATTTTGTCAAAGGAGAAGAAACCGGTTGACACCGAAATCCGTTGCACGTATGATTTGACACCTCTTTGTCCCACTTCTGAGGACGAGGTTGTGCTTCTTTGCGGATCTTCTTCACACTCGGCTGAGCCTGAGTGGTATTTTCCCTTAAAGGAAAAGGTGTTCGACCCCGGTATTGCAATCTTAGAGCCATCTCAGTATCCACCTGATGAAATAAAAGGAAAAATCTTTGGAACCATTGAAGACATGCTTGCACCACTTCATACTTGCTCCCACCATGCTCCATCACTGCTTAAGGGAACCCTGACACTTCTCTTTTGGCTTGCCTTGTTCGCCTTAAGCTCTTACTTATTGATGGATGAAAACTATGTTTTTGATCCTGGTGGATATGTCTTATGCTTCTTCCGTTGATGATCAAGGTCGAGTCAGGCTCACGACTCGGTAAATAAAAACCAAGCGCTTCTTGGGAGGCAAACCATGCATCTATCTTTTCGCTTTCTTTAACATAAGTGTAGGGGGGACCCTTTGGTTTGCTATTTCCTCTCCTCACTTCTTAATCAGGGATTCGAGCTTCAATGATCCACTCTTAATGATTCTTGACGACCCGTGATTCCGTGTTCTACTTCTTCCCGGTTCTATCCTAAACTCTTTTCGATTCACTATTTTATATTTTCTCAATATTCAAAATAGGAATCTCTTTAGTTGTCTTTTCCTTATCGAGATTTAAACAACGTGCACAATGTCCTAAGTGTAGGGGAGTTTACTCCCACATGCTTAAACATTGAGGACAATGTTTATCTTAAGTGTAGGGGGGACTTCTATCGAAGTTAAGTGGTCTTTTCCTTGTATTTGTCCTTATTTTAACCGGAAAATCAATTTTTCGACATTTTTCAAAATTTTTGATCTATTTTGGCCTATTAGTTTTTACCTTTGTATAGTTATTTTCTTTATTTGCTAGAATAAATGTTTAATAAGTGGTTTTAATTTTCAAACGTTGTGAATCTTTTGACTCAATCCGAGTTTACTCTAGCTAGTATCCTTAACGTGTTTAAGTCAAGTTTTGCTAGGCTTTTATATAGGGAGCTATAAAACGCGAAAGTCTTAACTCTCACAGGTTAAGAACAAGAACTTTTCGCAAGTTCCTATAATTGATCCTAGAGAGTCGTTTATCAAGGGAACTTTAAAATGCAATTTCTAAACTTAAAAAAAGTCCAAGAATTTGCAAGATCCTATAGGCGACTCGAAAAACCAAAACTTTGATTTAATAGGCTAAGTATCCACGAGTCTCATTACTTGAGATTTTAAACTGTGGAGAACGAGAGATGATAGAGCCAATTATAAGTTCGGTATTCTTTCGTGAATTTATGTGAGTTAATTATAAGCCTATTCTCCCATCGCTTGCTAATAAATTTATCTGCTAATAAATAAGGTTGTACGATTTGAAAAGTTACTTAGCTTCTAGCCCCAGATCGTTTAAAAGTTGCTCGGTAATGACGAGAGTTCATAGCCAAGGCATAACTTATGAAGCGGGGCGCGAAGATTGGCGAGTCCGAAAAGGCCCTAACAAGGCATGAGGGCTATGTTTTGTTGCTAAAGATCCGAAAGTGATGTGAAGAATCATTTATCAAAAATCAATATGAAGGATCGAGACACACGACGAAAAGCAAAAACTCCCAAAAAGTCATGGAGAAGTGTATCCGAAAAGACCCTAACAAGGTAGAGGATAAATAGATCCAAGTCAATAAAGGAGGCGGATCGTTGTATATCAAAATCCAAAATAAAGATTGGAGAAAAATGAAGAAGTCGTGGTCCATATATGAAGAATCTCTCAAAAATTCCAAGTGAAGAAATTCCAACTATGAAGAGAAGACCATTATTTCATGAACGTCTCTCAAGATTTGAAGTATGAAGTCGCTGCCAAATATCGGCCCGAGAAAGGTCTCAAATCGCGAACCAAGTTATGCCAAGATATGAACTTTTTGATATCCCGAGAAGCAGTTTTAAAAGATTTGGTCCTTTAGCTAACTATTGATTAAATCGTGCACTTTA
Organism: Glebionis coronaria; assembly: GCA_025667525.1. Taxonomy (NCBI): domain Eukaryota; kingdom Viridiplantae; phylum Streptophyta; class Magnoliopsida; order Asterales; family Asteraceae; genus Glebionis; species Glebionis coronaria. Next base: position 371,551,673 of record CM046876.1, read on the forward strand.
TTTTCAGACTAAATAATTATCGAAATAAGTCAAACAATGCATCTTCGTGATCATTCAAGACAAATAATAAAATATAAGAGATACCCATAGGAATAAGGGAGTCTAAGTGAATAATTGGCCCACATGAGTTCGTGTTAGTTTACTAACTTATAATAACAATGATCTCGTTTTTAAGCTTGGTTTGGAGAAAGTGAAAAGTTGAGGATGATGATTATTCATGACATTTTCAAAACCCAAGGTATGCTTTTAATTTCTTTGCTTTGCAAATTATAATTTTCTATCTCTTTAATAAAGGCCAATGTGGATTGATTATGATGAAAAGTGTAAACATGCTTTGTAACTAATGCATTGCATGAGGACATTTCAATGGTCAAGTGTAGGGGATTTGACAGGTGTGTAAACACCCATCTTTTCTACCACTTAATTACTATAATAACCGGACCAAAACGTGTATTTTATGTCTTTTATGTCGGAATTATGCGTGGTTTGTGTTTTTGTTGTAATTTAGGACGAAATTGTGAAAAGTGGAGAAAACACGGGAATTCACGGGCATTCACGGCTTTTATTGAAGAAAAAGATGAAAGACGGAGTCGAGAAGTCAAAAGTGGAAAAAGAACGGAAGTCCAAGACCAATTCTGAAGATTTATCGAAGAAAAAGTCAAAAGTCGGAAGTTTATCAAAAGTCGAGAAACTCAAGTCTATTTTACTGAAGAAATTAAAGACGAGTTCAAAAGATATCCCGAGCCACAAGTCCTTAAAGTCCAAATATTAAAAGAAAGATTAGAAGAAAAGGACTAATGGTGCAATTAAAAGAAGATTAAAGAAGGAGGGACTAAGCATGCAATTAAGGAAGCTTCCTAAGCAAGCCTTAATCTCCCCTATATATAGATTAGATAATTTTCATTTTCCTCTTGTTGGCTAGATTGACAAACTAGTTCTTCCACCTTTATTTTATGCACATTTAATTACTTGCACATTTAATTACTTGTCTTGCACCTTTAATTACCTTTAATTTTCAAGTAAGTGTTTCTTTAATTTCTTGCACCTTTATCTTTATCTTGTTAATCTCATTCTACCTTTCTTTAATTTTTGTGTTGATTGGTTTATGTTCATGTTCTTAGTTTTCGTTGATTTATTCAAGTGGGTTTTGATTATTGTGATCTTTATTGTTTGATTTGTTGTTTTGGATTGATTGTTTATGTTTATTAGATGTTCTATTATTAGTTTGGTTTAATCTTTTTGTTGATTTGGTTAAGTTTTTATTTAATTCGTGCTATCTCTTTTCTTTGTTCTTCGTTTTACTGTTTCTGATATTTCCCAGATCGAGCCCAGAAACATTCCGAATAGGTGTGGATCAGTGTGCCCTATACGGAATATTTCATATTCCGAGCAGAGGTTTTATTCCGCGTAACAGTTTTGTAGAAATTTCTTATTCGGCATATTTAATTATTCCGCATAGGGGTTTTGAAGAAATTGCTATTCGAAATATCCTATATTCCGAATAGGCGAGGTTTTCAGCATAGACTTTATTCCGAATAGGATTTTCCGCATAGGGCTATTTTTTTCCGATTAGAGACTTTTTTTTTCGAATAGGTCTTGATATTCCACATAGGCTTGACTTTCCGAATAGGCCCAATATTCCGAGTAGGACTTTATTCCGAATAGGGACAGCTATTCCGAATAGAGAATTATTCCGCATAGGAGGTTTATTCCGCATAGGGTCAATCTTTCTGAGTAGACATTTATTCCGAATAGGGCTAATCTTTCCGAACAGGTGACAGATATTCCGAATAGCATTTATTCCGAATAGGAGTTTATTCCGGATAGGGAAATCTTAGTTTTTAGTTTTCTGCCTTTTCACTTTAAGCTTTATTTTTCCCGCCTTTTTCCTTACTCGCACTTTAAGTTTATTTGCCTTAGTTTTAGTTGCGTTTTAAGTTTGCCTTAGTTAGATTTAAGTTTGCGTTATTTACATTATCGCCCTTAATTTTAGTCTTGCTTTTAAATACTTGCACTTTATTTTAATTAGAGTTAGATTTACTTATTTGTTCTGCACCTTTTATTTCAAACACTACAACGACACATCTTTGTTCCACCAAAGTTCAACTGAGTCACACATTAAACATAAGTTTTTCAATTCGAAGAGATTGGTACAACGAATTTGAATATTTTTAACCTGAGTAAAATCGAGTTATCAAATGGTGGCAGGGGAATCAGAAGGTTGGTGTTTAGCTGTTTGATTCTTGGGTTCTTCCTGTCTGATTTGTGTCATCATAATTGAAGTGAGTGGAATGGACCTGCCAGAAAACTGTGGTGATGGTGCAAGAAGTGTGGTGAATAGTTTGGTGGTATGCTTGGTTGCTGAAAAATAGTTTTTGTGTTTAATTGGACCATGATCACTCATATTCAGCATAAGTTCTATAAACCTTGGGTACATACAAAACTTTGAGTTGCTTGAAACATTTTTACCATTCCTTTGAAAATCATTTGAGAAAAACAATACTTCCTCCCTGTTGCAAAGCAGATCAGAGCAGAAGCCATCTCACTACCAAATTCATTGAAAGCAGTGGTTTTTGGTGACAAAGATTGCAAAACAGTATGAATCATATACTTCCAATGAGGGAAAACTGACCTTTAGCAAACTTACATTTTTGGTTTTTAGAAAGAGTGTACCCCAATTGAACAAGACCCGCAAAGATTTCAGCCTCAGATAGGTTGGTTATCCCATCCTCATCATCAAGAAGAAGATTGTCCCTGATGGAGGCAAGTGTAATCACCTTGGGATGATCATCTACAGTGCTTTGAATTGTAACCTCTCCATTCACTGTTTTGGTTATGGATTTAGACCAGAACTGCTGAATGTGTGAGGTATAAATTCTAGGGTTGATGAGAAGGGCCACTCTAAAGTACGAGGACTCTAGAAAGGCCACAGCATCAGCAAACTCTACGGGTTCATCATGTAATAAAGCGATTTGATTATGATTAGCAGCAATTTTGAGAGGCATGATAAAGTTTGAAAACATTTTGAAGGTTTATAAAGGAGAGAGGTAGGTGGGATTTAGTCGAGACGGAGAGATGGACCTGCTAGTGAAGGGAATTAAGTTTTTATAGACAATTTGGAGAGCTGTGATTGGACCAAATATTCAAATTACAAAAGTCTCAACACAAAAAGTCAACACATAAGTCACCCTGCACCAGGCCAACCCAAGAAAATATGCATACCCTAGTCACCATCCCTACCTTTTCCCTTACCTATGGTCAGTTAGTCTTGGCAATGTGTACCACACATCTGTATTTGAACATCAAGCTGTGTTGATAGAGAAGTGTAAGCACCCATTACAGTGCCTCAAGGTTTCAGAGTTCTGACAAGCTTTGCAGCAAGTCCTCATCACCCTGAACCCTTACTCACCAATGGATATGATCTAAGATCATATATGAGCATCCTAAGGATACCCTGAGTCCTAAAGGTGTGACCTAACCTCCCCTTAAACATAGAGCATATACCTAATTCACCAATGAGAATAGTATGCACCACATGAAACTCTGCATTGTTAGTCTAAAACCACATATAACCACTTTGTAAAAAGAACAAACCCTAGTTTGAAGAGAAAAAATTCTCTTAGCAGGGGAATGAACCCCCAATAGGGGAATCTGTGTTAAAAAACAGTGGAATAAAAAGTGATGGAAAAATTGACTAACAACTACACAACAACAGCAGTAAAGCAACCCTGAAAATACATGACATAATAGACATCAATTTTTAGGGAGTAACCATTCCAATACCTGCAACCAGGTACTGAAACCTCCCTACTTCAAAAGCTTTTGTTAAAAGATCAGAAACATTAAGTTCTGTATCAATTTTCTCAGGGACAATCAGTCCTTTTTCAAAACAATCTCTGATAAAGTGATGCCTAATTTCAATATGTTTAGTTTTGCTATGAAAAACAGGGTTCTTAATAATGCAAATGGTGGTGTTGTTGTCAATGAAAATCTTGGTTTTAAGGAAGTTATACCCATAATCAAGCAGTTGATTTTGAACCCAAATCACTTGACCACAACATGCAGCAACTGCTACATACTCAGCTTCAGTTGTGGATGTGGCCATAATAGTCTGCTTCTTACATTGCCAAGATATAAGTCTGCTTCCCAGAAACTGGCATCCCCCTGTTGTGGACTTCCTATCATTGTTGTCACCAGCATAGTCACTATCTGAGTAAGATATCAACTCAAATGGTGACTCTTTAGGATACCAAAGTCCTAAGGTTGGATGGCATTTTAGATACCTAAAAATTCTTTTTACAGCAAATAAGTGACACTCTGTTGGTGCCGCCTGGTATCTTGCACATAAACAAACTGCAAACATGATGTCAGGTCTCGAAGCTGTGAGATACATGAGAGACCCAATCATAGACCTGTAGTTCCTGACATCAATAAGCTTTCCAGGACCATATCTACCCCATGGATGATCCTTGTCCATTGGTGTGGACACCTTCTTTCCATCAGACATGCCAAACTTCTTTACAATCTCAGCCACATATTTGTCTTGTGAGATAAATATCCCATCTTTCCGCTGCTGAAATTGTAACCCCAAAAGGAAGTTTAGCTCTCCCATGACACTCATTTGAAATTTATCCTGCATCAGTTTGGCAAACTCTTTGCTAAGCATAGAGTTAGTGGATCCAAAGATGATGTCATCAACATAGACTTGTACTAGCAGAAGGTCACCCTTTTGTTTCTTGGTAAACAGGGTCTGATCAATCTTCCCCCTTCTGAATCCATTATCTAAGAGATATTTAGAGAGAGTACCATACCAGGCCCTGGGAGCTTGGTGAAGTCCATACATAGCCTTTTTCACCTTGTATACTTTGTCTGGATGTTCTGGGTCTTCAAACCCTGGAGGTTGCATAACATAGACTTCTTCATCAATGGTTCCATATAGAAAGGCACTTTTCACATCCATTTGGAAAACAGTGAAATCCATAAATGAAGCATAAGCAAGGAATAATCTAATGCCTTCAATCCTGGAAACTGGAGCAAATACCTCCTCATAGTCAATTCCTTCTTCCTGTGTATACCCTTGTGCCACTAGTCTTGCTTTGTTCCTGACAACTATCCCCCTTTCATCCTTTTTGTTCCTGAGTACCCACTTTGTCCCAATAGGCCTTGCCCATTTAGGACAATCTACCAGAATCCAAACCTCTTGTATGTCAAACTGTAAGAGCTCCTCTTGCATGGCTTCAACCCAGCTTGGATCATTTAAAGCCTGGAAAATCTTCTTTGGCTCTTCTTGTGACAAAAATGCAGTAAACAAACAACACTGCATATTGTCATGTTTAAACTTCATGGTGATGTTAGCAATGAAGCTGTGCTCCTTTGCTGTATACCTTGTATGTCTAGGGGCTTCAAATTCACCAATGATTTGAGAGATAGGGTGATCCTTATTGATTCTGTAGGTAGGCTGCATGATTACTTCTGTTTCATCTTCTTCCAAAGCAGAGTTGATGGGGCTATCTTGATTAGGAAAGAAGTCCTCAAAGGAACTTCAAAAAGATACAGCATGACCTAGAGATGGGTGCTGGTGAGCTGAATGTAGCTCTAAGTAACTTGGGCCTCCACTCTTGATTATTCTACTTCCACTGCTAGATATAATAGGACCATCAGATATGGGTGTAGATGATAAAGTAAGTGGGGATTCTTTGTCTTCATCATTAGTATCATTAGCAACAGGATCCGTTGTGGAAGAGGAAGCAGTTGGTCTAGCAGGGGAATCCTGGATTCCACTGCCTTCAGCCATTCCGCTGCTTTCAGGAGGTGACATAGCAGGGGATGAAATTGGCTGTTCTTTTCCTAGAGAAGGATTATCTTCTTTATCATCAGCTTCAATAGGAAATAGTGAGGGTACATTCATGTACCTCAGGGGTGACTTCTCTGCACCAGTTGGTTCTTGAGTACCTGAAATATTAGTATTCTGCAATGCAACAGGTACATAATTCATAGATTTTGAAAGTACTTCTATATCAAAGAACCAATCAGGACTTGTTTGAACATCTTCAGGTTTGTCTTCAAGAAAGTTCACATGAAGATTTTCTGTGATTTTGCTTGTCTTCTTGTTGAAGACCCTATATCCCTTGCTGTTTAATGAATAACCCACAAAATATCCATCATCTCCCTTTTCACTAAACTTGCCCAGGTTGTCAATAGTGTTCAAGATGATCACATGACATCCAAAAGGTCTGAAGAAGTCAATTAAAGGAGGTCTTCCATTGAACAGCTGATAGGGGGTCTTGTTGTGTGCCTTAACCACCAAGGCCCTGTTTTGTACATAACAAGCAGTGGATACAGCTTCAGCCCAAAAGATAACTGGAAGTTTGGAATCAAACAGCATAGTTCTTGCAGCTTCAATGAGTGTCCTATTCCTTCTTTCTGCCACTCCATTCTGTTGAGGTGTTCTTGCAATGCTGAATTCCCTCTTGATTCCTTTGTTTATGCAGAAAGAGTCCAGTTTCTGATTTCTGAACTCACCACCATTATCTGATCTCATGATGACTACCTTCATGCTTTTTGATAGTTCAATCTGATTGATGAACCCAATGAGTACATCAGCTGTGTTACTCTTCTGAAATAGAAAGAATGTCCATGTGAACCTTGAAAAATCATCAGTAATCACTAGGCAGTACCATTTCTTCATTATGCTTGCCACAAAAGTAGGACCAAAGAGATCCATATGCAGTAGTTCCAATGGCTTGGTGGTGGACATACTTGTTTTTGATTTGCAAGATGCTCTATGTTGCTTCCCTTTCAGACATGCAACACAAGTATGATCATTGACAAAAGAATTGGAAGGAAGGCCATGAACCAGATTATATTTCACTAGTTTGTTCATGTTCTTGAAATTTAGATGACCAAGTCTTCTATGCCATTTCTTACACTCATCTACTGAGGCTTTGGTAATGAAACAGGTTTCATTATCTTGGAGAGAGATGTCCTTGAGATCAATTGTGTACATGTTCTTTTGTCTTGGTTTTCTGAGTACAATAGGAGTGTCTGGTGGTAAGACAAACTCCTTTCTTAACACCAGGCATTCAGTGTCAGTAAACAATACAAAATTCTTGTTATCAGTCATATGTGACACACTGAAGAGATTGTACTTGAGTTATTTCACCAAGTAAACATTGTCAAAGGTCATCCCATTGGTGACAATAGTTCCTTTTCCTGTTATTGTTCCATGCCCATCTCCAAAAGAAACACCATCATTGTCATGCAGGGGCACAAAGTTAGACATATAAGATTTTTGTCCAGACATGCTTCTTGAGCATCCACTATCCCAATATGCTCTATCATCCCTTGTCTTCTTTGTCACCTGTAAAAAGAAAAACAAATTAGTTTTTCTTGGGGAACCAAGCCATTACAGACTTGGATCTACCTCGTGTATCAATGTAGGATAGCTTATAAAAAACTAGAGATACACCATTAGACTGAGTACCCCTTTTGGGTACCCAAACCCAACGAGCTGAGGCTTTCACAGCTTTTCCCCATCTACCCATGTTCCTAGAAGGCAAAACTTTGTTAGCAGGGGATACCCCAGTTTTAGCAGGGGAATCCCTATGCTTAGAAGAGGGAACCCATCTTTTGTTTTGGCCTCTATTCATGTGTTGGTAAGGTCTAGGGCCAGATCTATATGCATTATAAGGTGTTGGGATGGTCACAGAAGTGTTGGGCTTGGTGTGAACATCATTCTCCTTTCTAAGTGCAGGAACAACATATTTGTCAGTCACCCTGTTTCTCAAGGCAGGGGCAACATACTTGGCAGGGGAAAAGGATTTTGCCCCTGCATTCAGAAGAATGGTTTTAGGTTGCATATCCTTTAAAGGATTTGCAGCCACCACTTCCATAGGTGCCTTACACTCTTGATAAGTGTGCTCAAAACTGCCACATGTGAAGTAGGGCTTGGTGTTAATCACAAAGTCTTCTCCTAACTGATGAGACTTTTGGTCATTCCAATTTCTTTGATTACCTCTGACAGTCCTATACATACCAGCATATTTAATGGTGGACTTAGGAGACTGTGATCTGGTTTTAGATTTGGGTGAGCTACTCTTAGAACTAGAATCACTACCAAAAAGTCCTTCTCTTGAAAATAGAACAGGGTTATCAATTTTCCATTGTTTTAAAGCAACCTGTTCCTTTTCAAAATCCTTAATAACACTATTTTTTACTAGAGGCTCTTCAGTATCAAGATTATTAGGTATATAAGCACTCAAGTCAGACTCAATATCATCCTGTTTTTGAAAACAAGGGAGACCAGTCCAAGACAGGTCTTTTCTAGGAAAAGGTGCAGGGATGTTGGCAGGGGGTGGTGGTATGGTAGCATGCTCATTTTTAATCCCAAACCCTGTTTTGTACCTAGGAGATTGACCAATTTCAACTACTTTGGTTAAATCTTTTGAAGCTTTTCCAAAATTTTCAACAGTTTCATCATCAACCATTTTGTTAGATTTAAAAATTTCAAGTTCAGCAGTCAACTCCTTAATGGATTGGTTATTCTCCTTGGCATCTCTTTCTAGAATCACAATGTGATCCCTATAATCACTTTCTCTTTGCTTAAATTCTCTTATGGTGGACTCTAACTGTTCTAAAGCACGTCTATAATTATCAAGGTCATTGTCACAATTGATATAGTCAGCTTTTATCTTTCTGATTTGATCATTCAATGACTCAGTATTTTTCCTACAAGCTTTAGTACAGTATGAATCGTCATATACCTCATTGTCAGAGCTGGAACTTGACATGGCCATTAGTGCAAACTCTTCTTCTTTTTCCTCAGCAACCAAAGCTTGATTTCTTTCCACATTCTCTGTCATGGCACTCCAGTCCCATCCACCTGCTCCATCTATCCCCTGCATGGCTACCATGGCTTTAGCACCGGAATCATCATCTCTGGTTTCCTTCCTATAGATGTTCCCAGTCTTAGGTCCTCTGCATTCCCTTGCAAAATGACCCTTCTTGCCACAGTTGTAGCATTCAACTTTTGTTTTGTCAAACCCAGCCACATCAGAGGGATTTATTGAGATCTTCTTCCCATATTTCTTGTAAAACCTGTTGGCTCTCATGCTAAGCAGAGCCATGTTCCACTTGATATTCATCTCTTCTAGCCCTTGCTTACTGATTTGACTTAGATCTTCGTGCAACACAGTAGATCCTTGTGGCCCTTGAGATGCTATAAAAGCACAAGCAGTATCAAGGCTGAATGTAGCTGGCCTTTCTTCATCATAAGATGATCCAGACCTGGTAGCAGGGGAATAAGCAGCAGGGGCTACTTCAATTCCACTGTTTTTGGAGATTCCACTGCTTTGTGATATGAATGCCATATTAGCAGGGGAATCAGTAGATCTACTTGAGTTGGTGGGAATCGTTCCTTTTGACTTCATTTCATTGACAACAGGTTCAAAAACTTTTAAGTTATTGTATATGTCATCAATGTTCTTGTTGTCCAAGTTATCCTTATTCTGCCAAATTGCCTTGTAGACAAACCATTCTTTCTGGAGGCTGTTAAGAAACCTGGTATTCACCTGCTCTCTTGACACCTCAATATCAAAGAATTCCAACTGGGCCACCATATCTTGAAGCCTATTGTAAATATCTCCAATTGATTCATCACCAATTGCTTTGAAAGAAGCAAAATCATCCAGCATTTGATTCTTCTTCTTCTTCTTTGTGGCTTCATTTCCTCCAAAGGTTGTGCCTATGGCTTCCCATAGTTCCTTAGCTGTTTTGTATTTTCTGAATCTTAGTTGATGTCTATCAGGTAGAGCCAACAACAATGAGCTGTGAGCCCTGACATCATGCCTTCTGGCCAGTATTTCTTTATCACAAAGAGCAGCAAATTTCTTCTTGTCCTTACCTTTGGAACCTTCACCTTTCTCTTCTTCATTTCCCTCTTCAACTGCTAACATTTTGTTGAATTGATCACCAAATTCTATGATCTCCCAGAGAACATAGTGTTCTATTTTCAGGTATTGTTGGATTCTGAATTCCCATAATTCAAAGTTTTCAGGATCCAACATAGGTAACTTGAGGTTATTGTGGTTGTTGCTGTTTGAGGAAGAGTCTGAAGACATGGTTGCTATAAGGGTTTTGTTCTTGATTTAGACAAAGTTTCTCAACAAGCTCTGATACCACTTGTTGATCCCAAAGTCAGATCTTAAACCTTAATAGCTTGTTTAAGGGTTGTGATAGAAAGAAAGAATTCAATCTAACACTAGAGAAACTTTGCAAAGCAAAGTAACTAAACAAGATGCGGAATATAATGTTTAGCACAAGAACAATATGATTGAAACATTGAACTTTAATATATCAATGATATACGAAACCCCTAAAATGGTATTAGGGTTTACAAAACCTTAAAGTATGACAATGAAAGACAATAGAGAAAAGACACACTTTGCATGCTAACCTAGTGAGTCCTTTTATAGCCATAAGGACTCACGTACAAGATCACTAATAACAAACTTGTAAAGTATTAAGGAATAGTAACAGAAACGCGTAAAAATCTATTCCAAGTTTATCTCTGACAGCAGGGCCTTTGACTTCAGCAGGGGAACCAATCCCCCTGCCTTTGTTATTTAGCAGGGGGAACTTACACTAGCAGGGGTACGGATAATCAACTAGCAGGGGTAACAAGTAAGCATAGATTTATTCCCAACAATATCAAGGGGATCATCCGAACAAAGAGATCAATGACTCTTTTCCTCTTGAGACCTTAATGTCTATAAATCTCAATTTGGATGACACCCCGTGGTTTGCCGACATTGCAAACTACTTAGCGGGTGGTGTTCTCATAAAAGGGTTAACATCCCAACAAAAGAAAAAGTTCTTGAATGATGTCAAGACCTATTTTTGGGATGACCCTTTTCTATTCAAAAATTGCGCTGACTTGATTATTCGCCGATGTGTTGACGGACCGGCCGCTTTGGACATTCTCAAGGCTTGCCATAAAGGACCCACTGGTGGTCACTTTGGTCCCAACTACACCGCCAAAAAAGTGTTTGACTCGGGATTTTATTGGCCCACCATTTATCGTGATGCTCACGAGATGGTTAAATATTGTGATGCTTGCCAAAAACAAGGCAAGATCACACATAAAGATGAGATGCCTCAAAATTTCATACAAGAATGTGAAATCTTTGATGTATGGGGCATCGACTTTATTGGGCCATTCCCTTCTTCTAAAGGAAACAAATACATCCTTGTCGTTGTTGACTACGTTTCCAAATGGGTTGAAGCCAAAGCTTTACCCACTAACGACGCGAGGGTGGTTTGTAATTTCTTGAAACAACTGTTTGCTCGATTCGGTGTTCCTCGTGTTATAATCAGTGACCGCGGGACTCATTTTTGCAATGATCAATTTGCAAGAGTCATGGCTAAGTATGGTGTCAATCACCGTCTTTCCACCTCTTATCATCCTCAAACCAACGGTCAAGCCGAGATATCCAACCGTGGATTGAAGCAAATTTTGGAACGTACTGTGGGAGAGCATCGTGCCTCGTGGGCCGATAAACTTGATGATGCTCTGTGGGCTTTCCGTACCGCCTATAAGACACCGATTGGTTGTACACCTTATCGTCTTGTGTACGGGAAAGCATGCCACCTTCCCATCGAGCTGGAACATAAGGCATACTGGGCCTTGAAGTGGGCTAACTTCGACATCAACAAAGCCGGTGATCTTCGCAAGATTCAACTCAACGAGCTACATGAATTGAGGAATGAAGCTTACGAGAACTCATTGATCTACAAGGAGAAGACCAAGATTATCCACGATGCTAAAATCAAGAACCGAGAGTTCCACGTGGTGATCAAGTCTTACTTTTTAACTCTCGGTTGAAGATCTTCTCAGGCAAGTTGAAGAGCCGCTGGTCTGGTCTATTCACCATCGCCAATGTCTTTCCCTATGGCACCATTGAGCTTTCTCAGCCAAATGGGCCCAATTTTAAGGTGAATGGCCAGCGTTTGAAGTTGTACTTTGGTGAGGACATCTCTCATGAGATGATTCCATCCTTCACCATGTTTCCCATGAATTAGTTCGGGACCAAGTGTGACATTCGTCAAATTTCCATCATTTAATTATTCGTGTAGTACGAGTATTTTAACTGCTTATCGACTAGTCGTTGTCATGAACATGTTAATTTCTTTGCTTTGCGGACAAAGCCCTTTTTAGGGAGAGCATATGTAACATCTCTATGTTTCGCGACTATTTAGTTGAATGCAATACAAGTTGTGAGCGTGTTATGATGTGCCGTACGTTTTATTTGTGCTAGTTATTAAGATTTGATAACGTCTCGCACAATTGTCTTTTGTTTTGGGATCGTACGCTAAACAGTTTTGCTGTCGTGTTATGTCAGTCGTGTCTAAACCTAAATATGTTGAACCTGAGCCGAGTTTATCACTATCACAGCATGTGTATATAACTGATTATTTAAACCTTCAATTTTATTGTCAAAGCTTGTCATACAAGTGTCCCAAATCAGTCACAAGTCTACATTACACTTATAAACTTTATAGTTATTTGCCCCACTAAAGGACAACACATTTGCCTAGTTTACCCCTTTTGGGTATATCACAAGCAAGCATTTCCAGAATTTCACTAACCCTAGACTAATTATACAAGCTTATATACAAGTCCAAGGTAATGTCCAAAGTCCAAATACAAGTTATCACAAGTTATCACAGTCCAAAAATACAAACATTAAAATCTGCACAAGTCTTCACCATACAACTCCTGAGTAGAAATTTTGTTCCAGCCAACCTACACGTCTCGTCCGAACCTGCACAACCAAGAGCCTTCATTCTGTCCGAACCTGCAAAACCGAACGTAGCATCCCCTTTGTGAGTCTTTTGTCCTTTCGTTTTACTTTCGAAGTCTAGTTGTGCTTGTCTTTGTACGAACCTACGAATAAACGAAACCGCGGTTAGTCATTGAAATGAACTTATACTTTTAACCAAAAACAGTAAATTTCTAAACTTTTAAATACAAACATGTTTATGTTATCATCTTGCTGTCAACCAAACCGAGACCCATTTTAGACCAAATTGAGACCCGATTGAGACCAAACCAAGACTCGATTTTGAAACCAAACCGAGACCCAACTTAGAACCAAACCGAGACCATGTCCAACCAAAACAAGACTTCAATCATGAACCAACCCGAGACCCATGTTTAACCAAACCGAGACCCAATCAAGAACCAAACCGAGCACCAAAACAAACCAACCAAAGTCCTATTTTCTGCCAAATTAATTACCATTCTTACCAAACAAATCCAAATCTTAATCAAGCTTTCTTTTACAAGAAAACCTTAACCATGCCGCGTGTATATGGAAACCCCCAATCGAAACCCTAATTATGTAATATCTTTTTAAACATTTCATTTACATTGAGACATTTCAGAAACACCATCTAAACACGAGTAACATTCGATAATATAAAAACCCCCAATTTTCAGAAAACCCTAGATTTACTTTTATTAATTAAAATGCTAATTAAACCTAATCTAAACCCAAACCCCTTAATTAATTTAATTAAAAGTTAGTTTTACAAAAACCCCCAAATAACCGAAACCCTAATTTTTATAAATCGACTTTATATTAAAATTAGTTTGATTTTATAAATGGAAACATCAATTAATTACGTTTTAAACTGATTTTGATGAAAACCCCCAAATATTTCAAAACCCTAATTTTGTTTACTTTCAATCCGAGAATCATACGATTTATAACAAATATGTACAAATAAATTAAACCACTGATATTCATTAAATCAAAGATCAATTAATCTTTTTTTAAAAGGAATAAAGGAAAATAAACTTATCTTGATTTTGGTATTTGATTTACGAACCGCAAGAAGAACACCATCAGAAAAACCCAAACGGTTGATGTGGGGATTAACCCACATCTCACGCGATATAAGAACCTCAAACCACCCATGTTTAATCTTATAACACAAACCGATTTGATGATAACCCTAGAAAGGGATAGAACCAATCTAGGTTTAGAGAGAGAGAGAGTTTGGGACGGTGGAGGAAATATCGAGAGAGGAGAGAGAGAGTCAACTCCAGTTATGGGGTTAAGTGTGATAAACACACACGCATATACTCCTTTTCGTTCCTTGTTTAATCCGCCAGTGGACCGGGCCGGGTCAAAGACCCTTGGGCCGGTTGCTGGGTAAAGGTTTTGGACCCCCAAATTTGGGCCTTGTGAGTTTAAATTATTTTGGTTAAAGCCCAAACGAAATTTAGTAAGTTTAAGTTATGTTTTGACCCGTAAAACCCGACTCGTTAATAAACCGATTTTATTTAACGTACTTTTCAGTAAAATCGTATTTTCATAAAACGTATGGTTTCGTCAAGCACAATTAGGGTGTCGAGTCATTTAATCATACAAGTATTCGTATCGTAACTCGATTCTTAATTTAATTAGGTCGCGGCTAGCGTAACCATACTCTCGAGCTATTTTATCTTCGTTCTCTTTGCTGAATTTACGAGGTGAGTTTATAGCCCCATACTTTACTATTTTCACTGCTTTTTGGGGTGAGACATTGCTTGATTTTAACGTTTGAACACAAGTGCATTTACTGATTTATCTATTAGTCTAAGTCCCACTAAAAACCCAGTTGCTTTGGCCCGTGAATCGTGAACCGTTAATTACTTTGTGTAAGCGCGAATGTTATGGATAGATCTATCGGGATTGACGTCCCTGTCTGTCTTGTCCAACAAGGGGACAAGCGGGCACAGTTTCATTTGAATCTGATATAGGATGTCGTGGGTTTAGGCATCTAGTTTGGGCTACATTTATATGATTATACTGCCGGTGTTGTTAACGCTTCGGTGTCACGAGCTTAGACTGTAATAAATACTTTTGGGATGACTTTGTATATGTTATATTGTCATCACATTTGGGAAAATCTTGTGGTTCATTAAACCTTTCAAACTAACTAAACCTATGAACTCACCAACTTTATGTTGACACTTTAGCAATGTTTTTCTCAGGTATTAAGAAGGAAGATGCTAAATGAGGTCTCATGCATTGCCGTCATTTCTTTGAAACAACGATCATTTGTACCATTTAAGAAAACTATGTTTTGTAACTGTATCCAGTTTATGCTTCCGCACTTTGTTAAAACAACTTATTTTATTAATTACAAGTGATCTATTTTTTTCCGAACGTCTCATGTAGAGGTCGTTCTTTGTGACTATGTGTGTATGATAATCATGACGTCACCACTCCCTTGTCGCCATTATACTCTGATATTTTGGGAGTGTGACAGATTGGTATCAGAGCACTAGTTATAGAGAACTAGGTTGCATTAGTAATTCTAGACTATAACTGCTCTATGTTTAATCGATTATCATACAGATTGTAAGTATTAAGTATATGTAGATACATAAGTAATAAATGGGATACATGTGAATTAACAATTACGAGGTATATTTACATGGGTTACATGTGCAACAACAAAATCTGAATTATGTTATATGGGTTACATGTGGATTCAACAATGATTGCTATGTTATGTTAATGTCCTTTTTATGGACTAATTTTATGAGATATTTACACACCTTTATTTTGTTTATGATTACAGCGATGTCTTCATCCGATGAGTCCACGTCTACAGGAGCGTACTACAACCGTAGTTCGCAGTCGACCATCAGTTCATCAGTAGGACTACCTAGAGGATCGCCGTCAGGATATCCGTGGTACCGGATGGTTTCAGATGATGATGTAGAGAGAGAAGTTGAGGAAGTTCGTCATTCACCGATTCGTATTCCTGACGCATCAGCTGACGATGTGCTTAGCCTAGAAGGCGGGGGAGAGGATGACATGGACACTGACGTGGTGCAGTCACCAGGTCAGGCATCAGTGACTGGAGATGAGACGGTAGAGGAGACAGAGGATGATGGGATGGAGTTTACAGATGGGGAAGGAGAGCCTATGGAGGTCACAGACACTGAGAACCCTCCTACTGCATATGCTGCTACTCCTGAGGTTTCCCTAGCACACATCTCCTCATCTTCATCTGAAGACGAAGGAGAAAGGACTGCTATTCCTGCTCCAGCACCTGGTACTCTACCTTTCTACTATGTGAGACGACGTCTTCGGGGGAGAGCTTCTCGACCACCACTTTCACCTTACAGACCCCTCATACCTTTCACTGCCACTGACAGGCATGCAGCCCGCACACCTGCCAGTTCTGTCCCAGAGGCACCATTACTACTACCACCACCAGAGACTGTACCTGCAGTGTACCAGGAGATGCTTACTGACGCTGGTATCTCTACAGGACCGAGAGCTACGACTCCTATTCCTAGGAGAGCTACATCGACGGTGGTGATGCTTGGGGCGGCAGATGGTTGTGTGACGACACGGTTGAACAGGTTGGAGGATGCTGTAGAGGCTTTAGGTGAAGAGTATAATGAAGTGCAGGATAAGTTAGAGGCACTGACGAAGAAGAGTCCAGTCAGGGATGAGACAGTGTTGACAGTATGTGTGACCCGTCTACGAGGACAGCTTCTTACTGTTCTTGACCAGATGGAATCCATGCCAAACACTCGTCTTGAGGAGATTGAGAGCCTGATGACCCGTTGGGGAGTGGAGCCATTGGTGGAGACAGGCGGACTAGAGACACCAGTGGATGACCCTGTTGCAGACTTGGATAAGAGGTTTAGAGCCGCTTGTCATGACACCGATGTTAGGTTGAGAGATTCCCAGGCTCGTGAGCTAATGGTTGAGAGGAGATTAGCAGAGTTGGAGAAGGAGCTTCATCAGCGCCGTGAGGGCACTAGTTAGATTTATTTTGTACCGTCGACCTATCCCTGTATGACCACTAAGCTTTGAAGTTTGTCTTAGCTAGTTGGTATTTTATTTTCTTTTATTATGTTATGACAAACTATGATGTACTATCAAACGATTCCATGAATGATATTATGAGTTGCAAATTGAGAGATTATTATATATTGTGTATTATATCTTGGAGCATTTCATAATTGTGTTGTGTGTGCCATGCATGTTATGTCTGGCAAAAACTTATTATCCTATTACCTTGTTAGATTATGGCGCCAGTTAGAAGATCCGAAACGCAAAATCCGCCAGCCGCTACCGGTGGAATTGACACTGCCCTGTTAAGCCAAATGATAGCCGAACGAGTGGCCGAGGCACTCGCGACCGCTGAAGCAAACCGTACAGCTAGCACACAGGAGGAGACCAACCAAGGAGCTACAAATGCTATTGCACGCACTTGTACCTACAAGGAATTTCGTGCAGTTACGCAAGTAAGTTTCCGAGGTACTGAAGGAGCAGTAGGATTAACCAGATGGTTTGAGAAGCTAGAATCTCAATTTGGGATCAGCAATGTCGCTGAAGCCGACAAGGTGAAGTTTGCGTCAAGCACGTTAGTGGATGGTGCTTTGACTTGGTGGAACGTCTATGCTCGTGCAGTGACCATTGACGTTGCCCAAGCGACGCCCTGGAGTGAATTTAAAGCTATGTTCGTGAGGAAATACTGTCCCCGAAATGAAGTCAAGCAGATGGAAGTTGAGCTGTGGAACCTAAAGGTCAAGGGTACTGCTCTTACTGCTTACAATCAGCGCTTTCAGGAGCTGATTTTGTTATGTCCTGAAATGGTGCCCAACGATGATCGATTGTTGGAGCGCTACATTGAAGGACTACCTTTGAGCATCAAAGGGAATGTGACTTCATCCAAGCCGACTGATTTGCACGAGGCAATCGACATGGCTCAGAGTCTGATGTACCAAGTGGTACAGGAGTTGGGAGAAAATACTGGGGATAAAAGAAAGTGGTCTGGCAACCACTACAACAGCAATACCAACAACAACAACAACCCAAGCAACTACAACCAGAACAAGCATCAAGAAGTAGCAAGAGTGTTCGCTGTTGGACAAGGAAATACTGGGAACTATGCTGGGAGACTACCTTTCTGCGGAAAATGTGGTCGACACCACGAAGGAGCATGTCCCCCTACGTGCTACAATTGTGGGAAGGCGGGACATAAGGCAAAGGAATGCCGAGCACCACCTCGTGCTACTAATCAAAGAGGACCTGGAACGCAAGGTGGCCAAGGAGCAAATGTCACTTACTTCGGATGTGGAGAGAAAGGTCACTACAAGAACAAATGTCCGAGCGGTGGAAACCAAGGTCGTAATAACCAGATTCGAGGGAATCAAAATCAGAACCAAGGGAACCAGAAGCAGAATCAAGGGAACCGAGGAGGGAATAACCGAGCCACAACTAGTACTCCTGGAGGATTCACGGCACCTAGCAAAGTGTATCATCTCTGTGCTGAAGCTGCTGTGCAAGACAACAATGTTGTGACTGGTACGTTCCTAGTCAATAACAACTATGCTTCAGTACTATTTGATTCTGGTGCGGATAGGAGTTTTGTGTCGTCTATATTTAGTGAACGCCTAAATGTTACCCCTACTGCGTTAGACGTTAAGTATAATGTAGAATTAGCCGATGGGAAGTCAGTAACCACCGACGTTATACTGAAAGGATGTAGTGTAAGGCTACAAGGTCGTTCGTTTAGTATCGACCTACTCCCTATAGAATTGGGAAGTTTTGACGTCATCATTGGAATGGATTGGATGTCGAAGCATCACGCAGAGATTGTATGTCATGAGAAGTGTGTCCGTGTTCCTTATGGAAACGACGTACTCATCATACAAGGCGAAAGAAGTGGTGTGAAGAATGGATCAAGATTGGAAGTCATCTCATGTATCAGGACCCAAAGATACATTGAGAAGGGATGTCCGGTATTCTTGGTTCAAGTAACACAAAAGGAAGGAGAAGAAGATCGCGAGAAGAAGGTGGAAGATGTACCGATCGTTAGAGACTTTCCGGACGTATTCCCAGAGGATTTACCCGGACTACCACCAGCACGGCAAGTGGAGTTTCACATCGAGCTTACACCAGGAGCCGCGCCTGTTGCTAGAGCCCCATACCGCCTAGCACCGGCCGAGATGACAGAGTTAGCTGAACAGATAAAGGAACTTTCTGACAAAGGTTTCATTAGACCAAGTTCCTCACCCTGGGGAGCGCCAGTCTTATTTGTCAAAAAGAAAGATGGATCCTTTAGAATGTGTATCGATTACCGAGAATTGAATAAGCTAACGATAAAGAACCGCTACCCATTGCCAAGGATTGACGATCTTTTCGACCAATTGCAAGGATCTAGCATATACTCGAAGATCGATTTAAGGTCAGGATATCATCAACTAAGGGTTAGAGAGGAAGACGTTCATAAAACGGCTTTTAGAACCCGATACGGACACTACGAGTTCCAAGTTATGCCTTTTGGTTTGACAAACGCACCTGCGGTATTCATGGATCTCATGAACCGAGTTTGTAAACCATACTTGGACAAGTTTGTGATTGTATTTATCGATGACATCCTTATCTATTCTCGTAATGAAGAAGAGCACAAGGAGCATTTGAAGACCATATTAGAGTTGCTAAGGAAGGAGAAGTTATATGCAAAGTTTTCCAAATGTGAGTTTTGGATAAACACAGTGCAATTCCTTGGTCATGTGATCGACAGCAGTGGTATTCACGTTGATCCTGCTAAGATCGAGGCTGTAAAGGATTGGGCGACTCCAACAACACCCACGGAGATCCGTCAATTCTTAGGTCTTGCTGGTTACTATAGGAGATTCATTGAAGGTTTCTCTAAGATAGCTAAACCAATGACGGAATTGACTCAGAAGGATAAGAAGTTTGAGTGGAAGGAAGAGCAAGATTTGGCATTCCAGACGTTGAAGCAGATGTTGTGTGAAGCACCGATACTAGCCCTACCTGAGGGTAATGAAGACTTTGTGGTGTATTGTGATGCATCCATAAAAGGGTTAGGTGCAGTACTGATGCAAAGGACTAAGGTCATAGCTTACGCATCAAGACAACTAAAAGTGCACGAGAAAAATTACACAACTCATGACCTAGAGTTGGGAGCAGTGGTGTTTGCCTTGAAGATTTGGAGACACTACCTTTATGGTACTAAGTGTGTTGTATTCACTGACCATAAGAGTCTACAACATATTTTGAACCAAAAGGAACTCAACATGAGACAACGACGTTGGCTAGAGTTGCTCAGTGATTATGATTGCGAGATCCGTTATCACCCAGGCAAGGCAAATGTCGTGGCCGACGCTTTGAGTCGAAAGGAGAGAGTTCTTAGGGTGAAGGCTTTAGTAATGACCATTGACTTAGACCTTCCATCCTTAATTCTCAAGGCTCAGAAAGAAGCAGTCGAGGAAGAAATGCTTAAGACTGAAGATGTTGGAGGAATGATGAAGAAGTTGGAAGCACGTTCGGATGGAACGTTATGCCTTGATAATAGGAGTTGGTTACCATGCCATGGCGACCTACGATCCTTGATTATGCATGAGTCGCATAAGTCAAAGTACTCCATACATCCGGGATCTGATAAAATGTATCATGATCTGAAGATGTTGTATTGGTGGCCGAACATGAAGGCGGACATTGCTACATACGTTAGCAAGTGTTTGACTTGTGCCAAAGTCAAAGCCGAACATATGAAACCATCAGGATTATTGGTCCAACCCGAACTGCCAGAATGGAAGTGGGAAAGGATCACTATGGATTTCATTACCAAGCTACCAAAGACCGCAGCCGGATTCGACACGATTTGGGTAATCGTCGACCGACTCACCAAATCGGCTCATTTCCTACCCATCAAGGAGACTGATGGAATGGATAAGTTAGCAAGGACATACCTGGAGGAAGTAGTCACGAAGCATGGTGTGCCTGTGTCTATAATCTCCGACCGAGACAGCCGATTTACTTCGCAGTTTTGGAAGTCACTGCAGAAGGCATTGGGAACGCAGTTGGATATGAGCACTGCGTATCATCCCCAGACCGACGGTCAAAGTGAACGGACCATTCAAACCTTAGAAGATATGCTGAGAGCCTGTGTGATTGACTTTGGAAATAGATGGGATAGACACCTACCTTTGGTGGAATTCTCATATAACAATAGTTATCACACTAGCATAAAGGCAGCGCCATTCGAGGCACTGTATGGTAGGAAGTGTCGTTCACCCGTGTGTTGGGCAGAGGTCGGTGAAGCACAACTCACTGGACCTGAGATCATACACGAGACTACTGAGAAGATCTGCAAGATTAAGAGCCGTATGCAAGCCGCAAGAGATCGACAGAAGAGTTATGCTGATATGAGACGCAAACCTCTTGAATTTGAAGTTGGTGACAAAGTCATGTTGAAGGTCTCACCTTGGAAAGGTGTGATTCGCTTTGGAAAGCGTGGAAAGTTAAACCCTCGTTACATTGGACCCTTCAAGATCATAGAAAGGATTGGCCCCGTAGCCTATCGTTTGGAATTACCCCAAGAACTTAGCCGAGTGCATAATGTGTTCCACATTTGCAATCTGAAGAAATGCTTAGCCGACGAAGCACTCGTTATCCCTTTGGAGGAGATTCAGCTCGACGACAAACTCAACTTCGTAGAGGAACCCGTAGAAGTCATGGACCGTCAAGTTAAACAACTCAAGCAAAGCCGTATACCGATTGTGAAAATCCGATGGAACGCGCGTAGAGGTCCAGAATACACGTGGGAACGTGAAGATCAATTCAAAAGCAAGTATCCTCATCTTTTCGTTAACCAACCTACTACAACAACGTCTTGATTTCGTGACGAAATCTCTAAAACATGGGAATACTGTGACATTCGTCAAATTTCCATCATTTAATTATTCGTGTAGTACGAGTATTTTAACTGCTTATCGACTAGTCGTTGTCATGAACATGTTAATTTCTTTGCTTTGCGGACAAAGCCCTTTTTAGGGAGAGCATATGTAACATCTCTATGTTTCGCGACTATTTAGTTGAATGCAATACAAGTTGTGAGCGTGTTATGATGTGCCGTACGTTTTATTTGTGCTAGTTATTAAGATTTGATAACGTCTCGCACAATTGTCTTTTGTTTTGGGATCGTACGCTAAACAGTTTTGCTGTCGTGTTATGTCAGTCGTGTCTAAACCTAAATATGTTGAACCTGAGCCGAGTTTATCACTATCACAGCATGTGTATATAACTGATTATTTAAACCTTCAATTTTATTGTCAAAGCTTGTCATACAAGTGTCCCAAATCAGTCACAAGTCTACATTACACTTATAAACTTTATAGTTATTTGCCCCACTAAAGGACAACACATTTGCCTAGTTTACCCCTTTTGGGTATATCACAAGCAAGCATTTCCAGAATTTCACTAACCCTAGACTAATTATACAAGCTTATATACAAGTCCAAGGTAATGTCCAAAGTCCAAATACAAGTTATCACAAGTTATCACAGTCCAAAAATACAAACATTAAAATCTGCACAAGTCTTCACCATACAACTCCTGAGTAGAAATTTTGTTCCAGCCAACCTACACGTCTCGTCCGAACCTGCACAACCAAGAGCCTTCATTCTGTCCGAACCTGCAAAACCGAACGTAGCATCCCCTTTGTGAGTCTTTTGTCCTTTCGTTTTACTTTCGAAGTCTAGTTGTGCTTGTCTTTGTACGAACCTACGAATAAACGAAACCGCGGTTAGTCATTGAAATGAACTTATACTTTTAACCAAAAACAGTAAATTTCTAAACTTTTAAATACAAACATGTTTATGTTATCATCTTGCTGTCAACCAAACCGAGACCCATTTTAGACCAAATTGAGACCCGATTGAGACCAAACCAAGACTCGATTTTGAAACCAAACCGAGACCCAACTTAGAACCAAACCGAGACCATGTCCAACCAAAACAAGACTTCAATCATGAACCAACCCGAGACCCATGTTTAACCAAACCGAGACCCAATCAAGAACCAAACCGAGCACCAAAACAAACCAACCAAAGTCCTATTTTCTGCCAAATTAATTACCATTCTTACCAAACAAATCCAAATCTTAATCAAGCTTTCTTTTACAAGAAAACCTTAACCATGCCGCGTGTATATGGAAACCCCCAATCGAAACCCTAATTATGTAATATCTTTTTAAACATTTCATTTACATTGAGACATTTCAGAAACACCATCTAAACACGAGTAACATTCGATAATATAAAAACCCCCAATTTTCAGAAAACCCTAGATTTACTTTTATTAATTAAAATGCTAATTAAACCTAATCTAAACCCAAACCCCTTAATTAATTTAATTAAAAGTGAGTTTTACAAAAACCCCCAAATAACCGAAACCCTAATTTTTATAAATCGACTTTATATTAAAATTAGTTTGATTTTATAAATGGAAACATCAATTAATTACGTTTTAAACTGATTTTGATGAAAACCCCCAAATATTTCAAAACCCTAATTTTGTTTACTTTCAATCCGAGAATCATACGATTTATAACAAATATGTACAAATAAATTAAACCACTGATATTCATTAAATCAAAGATCAATTAATCTTTTTTTAAAAGGAATAAAGGAAAATAAACTTATCTTGATTTTGGTATTTGATTTACGAACCGCAAGAAGAACACCATCAGAAAAACCCAAACGGTTGATGTGGGGATTAACCCACATCTCACGCGATATAAGAACCTCAAACCACCCATGTTTAATCTTATAACACAAACCGATTTGATGATAACCCTAGAAAGGGATAGAACCAATCTAGGTTTAGAGAGAGAGAGAGTTTGGGACGGTGGAGGAAATATCGAGAGAGGAGAGAGAGAGTCAACTCCAGTTATGGGGTTAAGTGTGATAAACACACACGCATATACTCCTTTTCGTTCCTTGTTTAATCCGCCAGTGGACCGGGCCGGGTCAAAGACCCTTGGGCCGGTTGCTGGGTAAAGGTTTTGGACCCCCAAATTTGGGCCTTGTGAGTTTAAATTATTTTGGTTAAAGCCCAAACGAAATTTAGTAAGTTTAAGTTATGTTTTGACCCGTAAAACCCGACTCGTTAATAAACCGATTTTATTTAACGTACTTTTCAGTAAAATCGTATTTTCATAAAACGTATGGTTTCGTCAAGCACAATTAGGGTGTCGAGTCATTTAATCATACAAGTATTCGTATCGTAACTCGATTCTTAATTTAATTAGGTCGCGGCTAGCGTAACCATACTCTCGAGCTATTTTATCTTCGTTCTCTTTGCTGAATTTACGAGGTGAGTTTATAGCCCCATACTTTACTATTTTCACTGCTTTTTGGGGTGAGACATTGCTTGATTTTAACGTTTGAACACAAGTGCATTTACTGATTTATCTATTAGTCTAAGTCCCACTAAAAACCCAGTTGCTTTGGCCCGTGAATCGTGAACCGTTAATTACTTTGTGTAAGCGCGAATGTTATGGATAGATCTATCGGGATTGACGTCCCTGTCTGTCTTGTCCAACAAGGGGACAAGCGGGCACAGTTTCATTTGAATCTGATATAGGATGTCGTGGGTTTAGGCATCTAGTTTGGGCTACATTTATATGATTATACTGCCGGTGTTGTTAACGCTTCGGTGTCACGAGCTTAGACTGTAATAAATACTTTTGGGATGACTTTGTATATGTTATATTGTCATCACATTTGGGAAAATCTTGTGGTTCATTAAACCTTTCAAACTAACTAAACCTATGAACTCACCAACTTTATGTTGACACTTTAGCAATGTTTTTCTCAGGTATTAAGAAGGAAGATGCTAAATGAGGTCTCATGCATTCCCGTCATTTCTTTGAAACAACGATCATTTGTACCATTTAAGAAAACTATGTTTTGTAACTGTATCCAGTTTATGCTTCCGCACTTTGTTAAAACAACTTATTTTATTAATTACAAGTGATCTATTTTTTTCCGAACGTCTCATGTAGAGGTCGTTCTTTGTGACTATGTGTGTATGATAATCATGACGTCACCACTCCCTTGTCGCCATTATACTCTGATATTTTGGGAGTGTGACACCAAGTCAGGCTCATGACTCGGTTAACAAAAACAAGCGCTCCTCGGGAGGCAACCCGAGTATCTATCCCCCTTTCCCGTTTTTCATCCTAAGTGTAGGGGGAGCTATATAGGTTGCTTGTGTTTGTATAGTGATGTGATTACAGGGATAAGTGCACTCTTGGAATCTTTAAAGAACCGTGCTCCCAGGTTATCCGCAAATCCGGTTCTATCTCTCAACTATCGTGATTCAATCTTCTTCATACTCACATTCGAAATTGATCACTTTAGTTGTCTCCTCCTTAACTTGATTTAACCAACGTGCACAATGTCATAAGTGTAGGGGAGACTTTTCCCACATTCTTAAACATTGAGGACATTGTTTATCTTAAGTGTAGGGGAGACTTCTATCGAAGTTTTAAGTGGACTTTTCCATTAAAGTGCCTTCATTTAACCGGAAAATTCGATTTTTCGACATTTTTCAAAATTTTTAATCTATTTTGGCCTAGTTGTATAGTTGCATTTTCCTTTGTTATGTTTATTTTCTCTCCTTGTTAGAATAAAAATTTCTATAAAGTGGTTTTAAATTTTTCAAAGTCGTGAATATTTTGACTCAACCCGAGTTTACTTATCTAAGTTTACTGTAGCTAGTATCCTTAATGTGTTTAAGTCAAGTTTTGCTAGGCTTTTATATAGGGAGCTTTAAAACGCGAAAGTCTTAACTCTCATGGGCTAAGAACAAGAACTTTTCGCAAGTTCCTATAATTGATCCTAGAGAGTCGTTTATCAAGGGAATAATAAAATGCGATTTCTAAACTTGAAAAAGTCTAAGAGTTTGCAAGATCCTATAGGCGACTCGAAAACCCAAAACTTTGATTTAATAGGCTAAGCATCCACGAGTCTCATTCTTTGAGATTTTAAACAGTGGAGAACGAGAGATGATAGAGTCAATTATAAGTTTGGTATTCTTTCGTGAATTTATGTGAGTTGATTATAAGCCTATTCTCCCATCGCTTGCTAATAAATTTATCTGTAATAAATAAGGTTGTACGATTTGAAAAGTTACTTAGCTTCTAGCCCAAGATCGTTTAAAAGTTGCTCGGTATTAATTAGAGTTCATAGCCAAGGCATAACTTACTGAAGCGGGATGCGAATATTGGCAAGTGCAAAAAGGCCCTAACAAGGCATGAGGGCTACATTTTGTTGCTAAAGATCCAAAAGTGATGTGAAGATTCATTTATCAAAGATCAATACGAAGGATCGAGACACACGACGAAAAGCAAGAACTCCCCAAAAGTCATGGAGAAGTCTATCCGAAAAGACCCTAGCAAGGTATGAGGATAAATAGATCCAAGTCCTAAAAGGAGGCGGATCGTTGTATATCAAAGTACAAAATAAAGATTGGATAAAAATGAAAGAAGTCGTGGTCCAAAGATGAAGAATCTCTCGAAACTTTAAGTGAAGAAATTCCTATTATGAAGAGAAGACCATAATTTCAAGAACGTCTCTCAAAGATTCGAAGTATGAAGTCGCTGCCAAAGATCGGTCCGAGAAAGGTCTCAAATCGTGAAGCGAGTTATGCCAAGATATGAACTTTATGAGGTCCCGAGAAGCAGTTTTAAAAGATGTTGTCCTTTAGCTAACTATTGATCAAATCGCCCCACTTTGTTTTCAGCCTAAATAACTATCAAAATAAGTTAAACAATGCATCCTTGTGATCATTCAAAACAAAAATAAAATATAAGAGATACACCTAGGAATAAGGGAGTCTAAGTGAATAATTGGGCCACATGAGTTCATGTTAGTTTGCTGACTTATAATAACAATGATCTCGTTTTTAAGCTTGGTTTAGGGAACGTGAAACTTGAGAATGATGAACATTCATGACAATCTAAAACCCCAATGTAAGTCTTTAAATACTTTACTTGTTTTGTTCTTTTGGTTTCCTTAGTATTTAGAATTTAATAAAGGCCAAGGTGGGTTATTTATGATAAGAAATGTAAACCGTGCTTTAAAATTGTAGCATTGCATGAGGGCATGGCAATGGTTAAGTGTAGGAGATTTGATAGGTGTGAAAACACCCATCCTTTTACCACTTATTTCTTGCTAAAACGAGACCAAAACGCGTATTTAATGTCATTTGTTTGGAATTATGCGTGGTTTGTGTGTTTGTTGTGTTTTCAGAGCCAACTGGATAAATGTTGAAGAAAACATGGGATTGCGCGGGTTTTATCGAAGGAAAAGACGAAAAGACGAAGTCTATTCTCCAAGAGATGCAAAAGATTTGAAGTCGATGGGCCTATTTGAAGATTTATCAAAGAAAAGGACCAAAGATGGAAGATTTACATATGTCGATGAACTCAAGTCTATTAACTAAAGAAATTTAAAGACGAGTTGAATTTATTCGTCGACAAATCCCGAAGCGAAATAAAAAACGTCGATTTTTCTGAAGAGACGAGAAGACAAAAAGAAAGAGAGAAAGCCCACTCACCAAACCAAGCCAAGCACTATAAATACTCCTCCCATTCACATTTTCAACTAGTGAATTTTTGTTATTTCATTTCCTGTTTCGTAGGAACCAACTCCCTTAAGGAGGTGGTTTTCATTTTCTTTGATTTCTTCCACAATCTTGTAAGTTTGATCTTTCCATTTTGATTGTTTGAATCTTAATCATTAATACAATTTTACATTTAATCTTTCTCTCATCTTGTTCTTCCTTTTCTTGTTGATTCAAAGTTCTAAGGTTTTTATTTTATTGAGTTTGATCTTAAAAAGTAAGTGGGTTTTATGTTTTTGTTGTTTTGGATTGATATTTATCATAGGTAAATGATTAGTGGTTAAATTGGTTTAAGTTTTGATTAAAAACTTGGTGGATTTTGGGTTAAATTCGTGTGTTAAATATTCCCCTGTTCTTCGTCTTGTTACTGTTTCCTGCCCAGATTCCGGATCAACACCTTATTTCGGATCAAGGGATTTGTGAAAATATTCCGGATCAACTCTTTGGTTCGGAATATCAAATATTCCGGATCAACTCTTATATTCCGGATCAACTCTTATATTCCGGATCAAGTTTTATTCCGAGTAAAATTTTTTATTCCGAATCAGCTTGTTCATCCAGAATAATCAATATTCCGGATGAGTAGTTATTCCGAATAAAGGTTTCTTTTAAAACATTCCGAATCAGTCTTTTCTTTTTTATTCCGGATCAATCATTTTATTCCGGATCAACTCATTTATTCCGGATCAGTCATTATTCCGGATCAATCCATTTATTCCGAGTAAAGCAAACATTCCGGATCAACTGTTATTCCGGATGAAGGCATATTCCGCATGAAGCAAAGATTCCGGATCAACACATATATTCCGAATCAAGATCATTCCGAATGAAGCAGTTTTTAGGATTATTCCGCATGAGTTGATTTATTCCGCATGAGCCAAATTTCCCAAATATTCCGGATCAAGCTATTATTCCGCATCAACTGTTTTCCAAGTTTAGGTACTTTACTGTTTGATTTTAATTCTAGTTTTATTTTCAGTAATTGCTTTTAGTTTAATTTTATTACTTCTAGCATTTATCGTTTTAGTAGATATAGACCAAAGCTCCCCATTTTTAGTCACCATTTACAACAATTCCACTTTGAACCGTGATCGATTCGAGAAGATACCAAGAACGAAACAACGACATATATCATTGGGTTCGAGCAACACAAAGAAAGATCTTGCAACAAACCTTTTTATTAACTAACCAAAAATCAGTTATTAATCACACAGTCAAATAATATAAAGGATTAAGTCTTTAATCACATGTCGATTACTCAAGGTATAAGTTTTCATTGTTCGGACAATTTAGGGCAGTCTATAAATAATTATTAACTCCTTCCTATACTTATAAACAAATAAATGGTCCTTAATGATCACAAGCATGAGTTTATCAAATTACAGCCTACACACGTGATTCACCAAATTTATGGATGCTACATGTGCATTAGTCAATCCAAACGAAATAACATGAAACTCATAATATTCATTACAAGTTCTGGATGTAGTGATTGGAATAGATAATCTTTTTCGCGGACGCGAAATTGATGATAACCATGCCGTGGATCAAATTTTTAGAACATACGCTAGAACTTTGTAAATGATCGAACAAATCTTCCATTTCGAGTCATAGATATCGTTTTCGATTGTCAATTTACTCAGTTCACAGTAATCTATAAATATAAGGAATGATAACACCATAGCCCTTCATGATGACGAGCTCGGTAGAATAAAATCTTTCTCCGACAACTCTCTCAGTTGTACGGTAATTCCTTTAATTCAGATGGTGCTGACGTACAGTACACACGCCACAGGTGCAGCACCGAGAATATAATCAATACCAAATTCAACTTGCCTTAATGGCGAAAGTCTAGGTAATTTACCAACAAATACCTCCTATAGTTTCAGATAACAGAAACATCTTTTAATACGTTTACTTTAAGTTCTTTCTAGATTACAAGATCTATGACTAGTTCACAACCATTCACGGTAAAATTTCAAGTATAAATGCAGGATATGGTCATCCATCAAGAATCATTTAGATCACTTTTGATAATCAACATCTTATGATTTAGGGGATTTCTACTCGAGTTCCCATCAATTAAGACAATGTCGTCATGTCAAAATCAATCAATCCATTCTACTGGCACTATCAACTTTCTAGTTTTATTACCGTCGATAAGATGTGAACTTCTCAAAAGACTAATAATAACTCATAATCCTTCACAAATTCAAAGATATCAGGAGACATAACTAATCTTAAAAAGAGTAAGGTTAACGCATAATCTATGCGAGAGAATTTCAAATCAGATACAGACGAAAACATTTAACGAATATGAATATATCCCATGTTTTCATAATTTGACTACGCATTCGAAAGCTCCTCGGATCGTTACCCAGGTCATTCAAATGAAATCAAATCAAAAGAAATGATAGGAACGTCGATACATCCAGTCGGGTATCAACACTCGGTAATCAGATACTTTTCCTAAGAATCTCACTACGAGAGAATTGGACAAGAAGGGAATATCAATTGTCAAATAAGATAAATTCCACAGATGAGTAAATTCGACTCAAAAGAATAAATGGTTTGGGCACATATGTAGGTGTTCCTAACAATATGTCCCTATTTTTCACTTCTTGCAGATCTCATAAAATTTAATCTTTCACAATCTTCAAAGAAAATTTAGTGTTTATTAATAATTTCACGGTGACTACTAATCAGCCTTACATGGTCACTTCCAAATTGTATGTAGGCGCGCAACTATATACAATTTCAAGATTAACGATGCAATACTCAGTTCATCAAAATTTTATCATCTTGTTTATAATAAAAACATTTTCATGCTTAATTCTTAAATAAGAATCACAAATAAATTTACAAAGATTTTCTTTGTTATGAAAACAATTAAGTTTTCCTGGGTGTTTTATAAACAACTTCATTTCGATAACAATCACTTATAAATCTCACTTTGAATAATCCTTATAGTGATGAAAACTAAATTTTCTCAAAGGATACTATTTTATCTTATAAAAACAATGAGTGATCTGCAAAAGAGTGATGAAAAGTTCTTTACCAAGAACTAACTACAATATGATAGGAAATGAGCTTTAGCCAAATAATCATGAGGTTCATGACCTCGATGGCACTCAGGAATACAGAGAGAAGAATCTACAACGCAACTCAAACCGAGATGAGCACTTGTTCAATGGTTGCATCACTAATGCGAACATTAGGATGAAGCAATAAAGGATAGATAACATCGATACATGTAGAATTTAGCAATCAATGGTAGTCTTTTCATTAATCACAAACAAGTCAAAATTGTACCGTAACACATTATGTGTCACTATGTCATACAATTTCATGAACTCATCCTACCAACTGATGTGTCAGTTAAGTTAGGGATTATTTTTAAAAGATACCACAGTGAATACTAATCTACAAGAGTTATGGGGTTCCACCTGTCCCGGAAGATCCATCGGTCCCAATTCAGAAGAAGATTTATTCACTTTATTTATTGGATACTGGGCATCCTCGTCATTGGACAATGGCCTAGGAACAACCCTTAACACGAATCAACAATCAATTAAAACCTTATAATTCAATCATAGAACTTAACGACTTCCTCTTAACAATTTCTTATTCCATACAAGTTAAATTTTACTTTATTCAAGTTTCGACCAAATTATACTCAATGTGATATTCTACCTCAATCTACAATACTTACAACCTTATTCTTTGGCCTTGTAAAGGCAATAAAAGCTCAATATGAACAATACTTAATTTCAAATCCTATATCTCCTTCATCAATAGTTATCAAATGAGTCACTAGTATGAAATGACTCACACATTCAATTAGACTTCTTAGAAAGGTATTAGTGGCATGAGGCTTTTGGGTAAAGGCTCCAATGACAACCTCAGGTGCAACATTCACCCTTTTGATTTTTCAAATTTAAGAATTGTGTGACACTGAATCAGATGACACCTTTCCAGGTGGTAACATTTTGTCAAACTCCACTCTATAAGGAAAGATCGTCATGACATCGATATCAGTTTTAATCTCGCCAATTCTTTTTCAATATCACAATCAACTAATATCTACATTTCTACGAATATCAACCATTTTGTTGGGATCATAAATATCCACAACTTGGTTTAGATCTAGGATAGCTAGAATTCCTACAAGAATAGCTTCGATTAATTTACTAGGGGATTTAGGGTTCCTTGTGACAATCTACGTCGTATAAATACCTCGTATAAATATCAAAGTAATCATCAAACAATCATGTAATAAAATTACATCATATATATATATATAATCCAAGTTATATATATATATATTAAAATAACACTTCTCAGTCTGGCCTTGTCGGTAACTCGGGAATTCTTCGGCACCGTTATAGTCAAAAGATTTTTAGACATTTTTAGAAAAATGTTTATAGTTAAAAGATTTTGAAATGTTTTATTCAAAACCTTGGTTTTAAAAATCTTTCGTTCTCTATAACGAGAGCTCTGGTACCAAACTGTAACACCCCCAAATTTATACAACTCAATACAGCAGAAGTCTCGTTGGTGTTACGGGATAGCACATTACTCACATCATAGACAACGCATAAAAATCGCATCGTTTAATAGTAAAGCATTTCTATTCATAAATATCAAAGTTACATAGGTCCCAAGTCATTGTATTTTATACAGGTTTTACAAAGCATTTGAATGGAAATTAATATTTAAGTGCGGGCCATGAATTCTTGATGTCTTCCCGAGAATTACCTTCAAGTACCTGAGATAAAACATGTTAAAAGAAAAGGTCAGCGAAAACGCCGAGTGAATTCATAGAGTTTAATAAAATCCATCAATATAACATTGGTATAAAATTATTACCAAAAATCATTTTGTACAAATCATTGTAATAGGCCATAAAATAGCCAAAGTCATTTTATACAAATCCTTATTAAAATCATAATATAGGCTTTCGCCTTAAAAATCATTATACGAACCATTGTCGTTAAAAACATCATACAATACGTTTTACAACGTTGTATAGATTAAATAAAAACCGTTATATGAATATGGTTATATAAAACCAAAACACGAACAGAATATCAAAGATAAGACCCTGTATTGCTAGTCAGGCAATATATCGCAATTCAATGCTTAAAGCAGTATTTCGTTAATTGGATTATTATAAGTCGCATGACATTGTTACTTTACTATAACCAACAACGGGTAGCTAACCCGAAACTCAATTTTCCCATCTAAGTTAGCGTGTCGTCACAATAATCACGCTATGGAAATCTTCTCATACATAAATTCGCTTACCAATCAATGTGGCACGACGAGGATCAACCGTCAAGGCGCGAACTGGGGTGATCGTCCCCAAATAGTACTATTATATGCATAAGCGTCTACCAAATCCTGGTAGTTCACAATTCCTGCTAATGGGACTTTTAGTGACATAACCTAACTTTAATAATCCATTTCATTTCATCTATCGGGTCATTTAATCATTCATCGGGTCATACAATCATTCGGGTCCAAATCAATAAACAAACAATCGGGACAACTAGTGTCCTATTTCATAAAAACTAACATGTTATCTCCATCACGGGTTTATAAAACATTTTATAAAAACATTTAAAAGAGTGCGAGGCTATGAACTCACGTTGATGTGGGAAGGCGGGTTATCGGTAATTCGGACGTACGGTACATGCTTCAATCACGGAAACCTAGACAAATAATACTCTTCTTAGACTCTTGTCCAATGAATTTATAAAAATAACAATTATGTATACATATGATGATTTTATATATATGATGATCAAGTGGGTTTACATATTCTCTTTTACTCATTTAGTGTTTATGTATTGGTAACTTCTTACTAGTTTACTAGTTTTACCTATTTACGTGTTTTAGGTCCAATAAGCCTATTATAAGTTCATTAACTTGTATTAATCCATTTCATACTTGTATTATCAGTATTTATACTTTACATGTTGGACCCAAATGGGTTAAGCCCAATAAATAAGTTTATAAGTGTTTTAGCCCATTTTGTTGTATTATTAGTCCAATAACATTAACTTAACCCGTTAATGTCCGTATGTTATATAGTTCGTGTTTTATCGGTTTTTAATTGTATTAGGTACTTATATATCAGTATATGACTTTTAAAAACTTTACATTAGACGGGTTTGATCGTCTAAGTTTTAATTGGCGAAAAACGTTAATTTTACGGTAATAGCCGAAAAAGTCGTAAAAATCATGTTTATAGTTTTATAACTTATAGAACTTATCAAACTAACATTTTTATAAAATTTACATTTACTTATCCTTATACATATTTATATAAATGTATTATATAAGTTAGTGGGTTTTAATTCACATTTTATACTATTTTTATTTGAGTGCTTATATAATACTATTATACTTTAATTTCCCAAAATCTGATTTTTACTTTCATGTTCACCAAAATAGCCATATCTAGAGTTCTATATGGAGATAGAAGCCCAAATGTTTATGGCATAAACTACATGATATGTGCTCCATTTAGCTCGTCTATGGCTACTGTTGAATCAGCCTCTAAGTATTTTCTAAAAATCGTCCAAAACAGTCTATGCAGATTTGTACTCTAATATTATTTTGATCATATCTCACTCATCCTAATGATTCCATTGCATGGCCAACTCTCACATGTGTATAAGAAATATTACTTACTGTATATCCATTAATCTATGCCATTTTATCAGTTCATCACATGGTTATTTTTACTGTTTTTATACAGCCTACTAAATTAAGCAAGATTAACCACTTTTACATATAGTTTTTCATCTTTTTACCCATGATTATCAACAATAAATCCCCACACAATGTTTTTATCATCATATATTTATCATATACATATACAATAGGAAAGAAAATACATGATTACATAATCAAAATAAAAAGAGGATGGGAAGAACAATCTTTATACCACCATGATGATGTAGGTTGTGATCAAGACATGGATTTTGATCACACAACTTATGATAAACCAATATCATCTTCAAGACCGCCAATCTTCAAGAACTCCTTGTGGAAAATCAGCCATAAGACTCCATAAAAACTCCTCTTTGGATGTTATAACTTGCATCAATCTTCATCTATTTGAATGTAGATTAACATAGGTTAATTATAACAATAGTTTTTGGTTAAATTTAGATCAAATGGGGTGTTTATGGTGTAGGTTGGACGGCAAGGAGGAGGGAGAGTAGAGAGAAAATGTGTGGTTTTGCATGTGTGAAAAGGTGGAAATGAGAAAGCTAATGGTTTTTGTTAGCTTAGTGGGAAAGGTAGCTTCAAAATGAATCTTAAGTTTACAAGTGTAAACTTAATAAGTGTAAGGGTGCCACATCTTTGATGTGGTGTCCCTAGTCTTGGCCGTCCCTTTATTAGTGGGGTGGGATAAATTATTTTGTCCCATCCCGCTAATTTACGGGTATTCCTTGATTCTAGTTTCCTCGATTCGCGTGCCCTCGGGCCGTTTTACGAAAAACATTTTTATAAATTATGAATCAACGGCACAAAACGAGTCTAATAAAAATTGTTTCATCAAAAACGGAGTTCGAAAACGTAAATACATAATCCTAAGGTTTCCGGTTTAGTCGTAAAGGACGTTAAATTATAATCGTAAGTCCTAATCTTTTCTCGTAAATTTGTGAGTTTATGAACCAACACAAGTTTAAAATTCCAAAATAATATTCACGGATAAATTTATTTTCTGAAATGTCGGAATGTCACCAAACCGGTGTATGTAAACGTAAGCACGTAACGTTGAATCCTCCTGTTTAGACGTAGTCGATGCTACTTCAAGACGTAAATCCAAATTTCTTCCCAAAAATAAGTGAGTTCATAATATAACATTAAAATAATGTTTTTAAATAATATTTGAGAATAAAATATCAACCATAAATTGACGGATTGTCACAGTGATGTTCTTCGACGTTGCATCAAAGAAGGACCCTATACTCCCACTACCATAACCATTCCTGCAATTCCAGCAACCGACTCGACGATTGGTACTGATGAGCAAACAATTGAGGAAACATATGAGAATACTTTGAAAGAGAAACGTGCTTGGATTGACGCAGAGAAAGAAGCAATCTATTTGATTCTAAGTGGGATTGGAGATGATATTTACTGAACGGTTGATGCACGCTCTACTGCTAAAGAGATGTGGTTTGCCATTGAACGTTTGCAACAAGGTGAATCACTTAACAAGCAAGATGTCAAAACTAACTTGTTTTGGAACTTTGGTAAGTTTACTTCATTGGATGGGGAATCAATTGATTCATATTACTCAAGGTTCTACAAGATGATGAATGACATGATAAGAAACAATTTGCAAGTCTCCACCATGCAAGTCAATGTGCAATTTTTACAACAACTTCAACCTGAGTGGACACGATTTCTAACTTTGGTGAAACAACAAAGTAAGTTAGACGAGGTCAACTATCACACGCTCTTTGACATTTTGAAACAATTTTAGAATGAGGCAAATGAACTTCGAGCTGAAAGGATAGCAAAGACTGCTAATCCACTTGCTTTGGTGTCTACCACTCAACACACTCAAGATCATCGCTCTTGTGCTCCAAAGTCATACTCCACTACATCATCCTCACCAAGGTACTCCACTACATCCTCATCACCAAGATACTCCACTTCGTCTAAGTATTCTGCTCCCACACGATCACGAGACAAAGAACCAAGAGCACCATCAGCATCACCTGAGCCATCATCTGAAGAGGACAGTGATGAAGAACTAGCTCAGAAGGATAGGGAGATGAAGCAACAAATTGCTTTCATTATGAATACCTATAAGAAAATCTTCAAACCCACCAACAACAATCTTTGAACATCATCAAATACAAGGAATCAATATGTTGAGACTCCTCGAAGGTATGACACACGTCAACGTGATGAAAGTCCTCCAAGGTATGATCGACGTAATCCAACACATGTTGAGGGTTCTGCTCGGTATGATCGACAAACTGCTAAGTATGATGCTCAGAGGATTGCTACTGCTGCTGGGAATAAGGAAACTGTTGGTACTCAAGTGATTCAACAAAGTGGGATTCAGTGCTTTAATTGTCAAGGCTATGGGCATATGGCAAAGGAATGTAGGAAGCCGAAACGGGTTAGGGACTCTGGCTATCATAAGGAAAAGATGCTGCTTTGCAAGAAGATGGAAGCTGGGGTTAAATTGTCGGCTGAGGAAGGAGCAATGCTTGATGATACTGATGATGAAGCCTCCGACCAAGAACTTGAAGAACATTACTCGTACATGGCAAACATTGAAGAAGTTCTCAACGTCACTGAAGATGACAATGGTCCTATCTTTGATACTGAGCCAATCGATAAGGTACACACTGAAGAGGAATATAATGTGTTTGGTAATATTCATGAGCATTCTGAGCTACCTAAAGCCATTAATGACACATGTATGATGGAAACGGTTGATAACAATACCACACCCGATTCATCAGACATGTACATGAGTCTGAGGATGATCAACAGGCAAATGAGTATGATGATGACGAGGAGCGTCTTGCGCTTGCTAACTTAATTGCTTCTTTTCAAAAAGATGTCAAAGAAACTAGAAAGAGTCAAAAGCAATTAAAGAAGGCAAACGCTATGCTCACTCAAAACTTTGAAGAATGCAAAGCTGCTCTAATTAAATCTAGTGAGACCACTGATAGCTATAGAGCTCAGCTTCTTCAAAAGACTAATGAGATTGAGGGGTACAAAGGGTGTTTAATTAATGTTAAGAAGGACGATTTTCAACAGAAATATAACGAAACTCTTAAGCTTCTAGAACAAGAGAAATGTAATTATAACACCTCTTTAAGTACTGAACGTGACAAAACGTATCTTGCTACCACTAAAGTCAATGAGCTAACTCAAGTAAATGGTTTTCTTCAAATGGATAAAACTAAACTTGTTAATGAAAAGAAAGATGTGGTTGAAAAGATGGAAAAGGATTTCAAAACTAAACAAGTGAATGACATCGAAAAAATGGTTGAACTTGAAACTCAACTTGATTTTTACAAGAAAATTGTTTACAAAAATAATCAATCAATTCAAACCATGAGAATGTTATCACCTCGTTCGTTTTTCAAGGATAGACCTAGTTTTGCAAATCCTAAGTACCTTGAGCAAGCCCAGTCTGCGAATCAGCACTTATATCTTGATGAGTCCTAATGGACCGATCTTGATTGTCTTGTTGTTAGGCCCGATAGTGAAGAGACAAATGATTTGGAAGAAGAGAGTAGACCAAAAGTTAATAAAGAATTCGTTAAACCATATAATTATGATTATGAAAACAGTCTTTATGGTCTCTTCACACCGCAAACATAGAAAACTCGTGAGCAAATATTTTTCGAATGTGAACAAATAAGAATTAAATGGAGACAAGCTTTTTCCACTAAGAAAATTAATGTTTCAAAATTTATTGAATACTTGCCATTTAAAGCTTCTATAAGCAAGAGTAAGCAAGCACTTAGTATTCTCAAGAGTAACATTGAAAATTTCAAAAAGTTGTTGATGATGACAGGAAAAAACGTGAACTTTTGAAAGGAGACAAAGAAATTCCTCACAATATAATTGTGCTTGTGAAAAGTATTTTGATTCTGCTTGCGGAAAGAACGCAAAAACATATTTTGGAATTTGAAACACAAATAAAGCAAGAAATGTTTGATGATTTGAAATATGTGAAATCTCTTGAACAAGAAGTGAATGACCATCAACCTGAAAGAGACGAGTTTTCTACTGCATATGATCTACTCTTACATGAATGTCTCTCAAAAGATATTATGTGTGTTTATGTTACATCTTGTGCTGATATTGATGAATATTCTGATGTTGCATGTAAATATCTTGATCAAGTTAAAGAATGTGAACGTCTTGAAACTGAGCTTTCGAATAAAATTGACCAAAAAGAGTTTTCGTTACTTCAACATAGATATGATTATCTTCAAAAACATTGTCACTCACTTGAACTTGCTTTGCAAAAGAAAGTTGGCAGCTTTTCAAATGATACACCTTTAGAAGTAAAATTATCTAAGTCATGTCGATTATTAAACGAAAAAAGTCTTGATATTTCAGATTTGAAAGCTCAATTACAAGAAAAAGACATTGCAATAGCAGAGTTGAAGAAACTCGTTGCTAAGATGGGTGGGAAAGTTGTGGAACCTAGCGTTAAGCAACCTGTTATTAGACAACCCAATGCCTCTAGAGTGAATAGATCCTCTATCTTGGGAAAACCATCTGCTTTCTCAAATTCTTCGTTTGCAAAACCTGTGTTTGCCCCCAAGATGGATGGAAAGGAAAGGTTACCACATACTCAACCCATAAGGAATGCTATAGCACCAAGCGTTAAGCACAATAATGTGATTAAACCGGGGATGTATAGAATGACCACTAAACCCAAAAACAAAGTTAGTCACTCACCTCAGACTTCTAGAAACACTAATATTCATGTGTCTTCTACTACAGGAGTAGTCTCCACTACTAATGTTAGCCGACCTCAGCTTAAGAGCACTCAAGTGAATCATAAGGTCTGGAAACACAAGAGTCAAGAGAAGATGAAGGAAGTAGAAGCACACCCTAGGAATTTGAATGTTTTTAAGAATAAAAAGTCTGTAATCGCATGTAATGACGATTTAAATGATTTGAATGCTATGAATGTGAAATTTGTTTGTGTCAAATGTGGAAAGTATGCTAATGCTAATCATTCTATGTGTGCTATGAATAATGTCAAAGGTGTAGAAACTAGAACTAAGAAGCAAGTTGCGATGCCTATTAGTGCTAGTAAACCCAAACACAAAGTGAACCATTCTGGTGCAACCCCCACTAAGAAAAGTAATGCATCAGACTCCACCACTAAGAACCCTAGAAGCAAAATTAAGGAATTATATGAGTCTGCTAGCAAGTCTTGGAAATGGCGGTTTGCTAATCAATGTCCTCCAGGATATAAATGGATGCCTAAAGTTATGACAAAAAATGTGACAACGAGTGTTAGTATGCCTTTAAATATTGCTAAGGACACTAATGATTCTACAATCACAACTACTGTGGTATCCAATTTAGCAAATGCTCCATCGTGTTCTAACTCTTCTGCAGGTGATACAAATAATTCTCTTCATACTGGACTCCGGATGTACGAAGCACATGACGGGGAATCTCAAGCTTCTAATTAATTTCGTGGAGAAGTTCCTGGGTACGGTCCGATTCGGAAATGATCAATTTGCACCGATCCTAGGATATGGAGATTTGGTTCAGGGGAATATTACGATAAAAAGGGTATACTACGTCGAAGGGCTCAATCGCAATCTTTTCTCGGTTGGTCAATTATGTGATGCGGATTTGGAGCTTGCTTTCAGAAAGAAGACATGTTTTGTTCCGATTATGATGGGAATGACTTACTTACCGGTACACGGGGTACTGACCTTTACACAATCTCACTACAAGACACAACTTCATCAACTCCAATTTGCTTCGTGGCTAAAGCTTCAACGACTCAGGCATGGTTATGGCATCAACGTTTATCTCATCTCAACTTTGATACCATCAACTTGCTTTCTATGAAAGATATTGTGAGAGGCCTTCCAAGCTTGAAATTCATCAAAGATCATCTTTGTTCTTCTTGTGAGCTTTGTAAAGCTAACGAAGTAGCTTTAAGACAAAGACTACACCAAGCTCTAAAGGAAGGTTAGATCTTCTTCATATAGATTTGTGTGGTCCCATGCGTGTTCATAGTATCAATGGGAAGAAATATGTTATGGTAATTGTCGATGATTACTCAAGGTACACATGGACTCACTTCTTGAGGTCTAAGGATTAAATACCCGAAGTTCTCATCAGCTTCCTTAAACTAATATAACATGGTCTTTAAGCTCAAGTAAAAGTGGTTCGTACTGACAGAGGCATAGAATTTTTGAATTCAACTCTGAGAAATTATTTTGAAGCTGAAGGAATTGAACATGAAACATCTATTGCTCGAACACCCGAACAAAACGACGTTGTTGAAAGACGAAACCGTACTTTAGTTGAGGCTGCTCGAACATTATTATCCGCTTCAAAACATCCACTATAATTTTGGGCCGAAGCCGTGTCAACTGCATGCTACACACAAAACGATCCTTAATTATCCCAAGACACGAAAAGACACCATATCACATAATCCATGATCGAAAACCTTCACTCAAACACCTTCATGTTTTTGGTTGTACTTGTTACATAATTCAAGATAGTGAAAATTTGGATAAGATGAAAGAGAAAGGTGATGCATGTATTCTTGTGGGATATGCAACTCAGTCTAAGGGATATAGAGTATACAACAAGAGAACAAAATTGATAGTCGAGACTATTCACATCCGATTTGATGAATTACAAGAAACGGCACTTGAACAAAACAGTTTAAGTCCCGATCCACAACGCCAAACGACTTCCGTTCACAACCGCACGGAACTCGGAACTCAAGAACACATCAATGAACCGTCTAGTTCAAAGCTGGTTCAAGAAAATGTTCCAAGAGCAGATATGACAGTCAACACGACAATTTAAGAGTTGGAAATGTTATATGGACCAATGTATGATCAATATTTCACGGGGGAGAAACAAGTTGTATCGAAGTCTTCCGCTGTCACTCATGATAAGAATGATGATAGCGATCATCGTCAACAAAAGGATACAACTTCATCTACTTCAACACGGGTTGCTGCAGATTTACCTCCTCAGAATATCACATCAACAACCGCTCCTACAACATCTAAGCTACTGTCATTGCTCTAGAGAACATAAATCAAGCAGACAATGCATTATCTGACGAAGACGAATTTATCAACCCATTCGGTACACCGGTACACGAAACTAGAGAGTCTTCTACTCGCCATATTGATCCGTAAAATATGCATACATTATATCAACGACATCCCTCAACACATCATTGGACCTGAGATCATCCTTTGGTTCAAGTAATTGGAAACCCTTCACAGCCCGTTTGTACAAGACGACAGCTT
This sequence comes from Glebionis coronaria, assembly GCA_025667525.1. NCBI lineage: Eukaryota > Viridiplantae > Streptophyta > Magnoliopsida > Asterales > Asteraceae > Glebionis > Glebionis coronaria. Next base: position 371,593,230 of record CM046876.1, read on the forward strand.
GAAACCGATGGCGATGTTTGTATGTTCACACTCGCCATGAGTACAACTGAACCAACAAATATCAAAGAAGCCATGGCTGATCATGCTTGGATTGAATCGATGACGGATGAACTTCAACAATTTGAAAGACTTAAAGTCTGGGAACTTGTTGACAGACCATACGATGTAATACCATTAAATCTTTGATAGATCTGGAAAAACAAGATGGATGAAGAGAACACGATCATCAAGAATAAATCTAGGCTAGTGGCTAAAGGGTATGGCCAGAAAGAGGGTATTGATTTTGAAGAATCATTTGCACTAGTATCTCGTTTGGAAGCGGTCAGGATTTTCCTTGCTTATGTTGCACATAAGGGATTCATTATCTATCAAATGGACGTAAAGACGACGTTTCTTAACGGTCCTTTGAAGGAAGAAGTCCATCTCACACAGCCGGAAGGATTCGTCAATCCTCATTATCCTGACAAGGTGTATCGTCTCCACAAAGCACTTTATGGACTCAAGCAAGCTCCAAGGGCGTGGTACGACGAGCTCTCGAAATTTTTGGTCTCCAAAGGTTTCTCAAAAGGTTCCATTGATCTAACTTTGTTCACTTATAAATATGGGGATGACATTTTGCTTGTGCAGATTTATGTTGATGACATTATTTTCGGGTCTACAAACCCAAAACTTTCAAAATGGTTTGAAAAAGTAACGCACAACAAATTTGAAATGTCTATGATGGGCGAACTAAAATTCTTTCTAGGAATTCAAGTTCACAAATCCCCAAGTGGTATCTTTATTGACCAAGATAAGTATTGTCAAGAGATAATCAAAAAGCATGGTATGACCTCATGTGACCCCGTTGGGACACCATTATCAACCACATCCCTAGATGCTGATTTGGAGGGAGATGCCATAGATCACACGAGATATCGTTCCATGATCGGCTCCCTCATGTACTTAACAGTAAGCCGACCAGATATATCACATGCTACGTGTTATTGTGCATGATATCAAGCACGACCCACTGAAAAGCACCTCAAGGAGGTTAAACGGATCTTTCGGTACCTTAAGAATACAATTCACATGGGACTCTGGTATCCGAGGGAAACTGGTTTAGTTCTAACGACCTATTCAGATTCTGATCATGCAGGGTGTCTTGATACACGCAAAAGTACTTCTGGTGGTGCACAATTTCTAGGTCAAGATAAGCTTGTGGGATGGTCTTCCAAGAAGCAGGATTGCACGCCACCGTCATCAGCCGAAGCGGAGTATGTGTCTCTATCTGCGTGTTGTGCTCAAGTTCTTTGGATGAGAACACAACTCACGGATTATGGCTTCCAATTTGATAAAATACCTATGTACTGTGACTCGAAGTCCGCCATAGCCATCTCCTGCAATCCGGTACAACATTCCCGCACGAAGCACATAGATGTCAGATATCACTTCATTAAGGAACAAGTTGAAAAGGGTATTGTTGAACTTTACTTTGTTGAAACTGATTACCAATTAGTTGACTTGTTTACAAAAGCTCTTTCGAAAGAGAGGTTTGCGTATCTAGTTAGGCAAATTGGTATGAGATGTTTGACTCCAGCAAAACTGGAGATTCTGGCAAAGAAGCCTGCTTGATTTATCTATCAAACATCTACTTGTAAATATTAATGAAAAATCAAAATACAAAATTAAAAAACCTTTGAAAATCCAAAAAGATTCTTCTCGACATGTCTTTCAGTATCGATAATATGGATGTGCCTAAAAATATCACTCAATAACGACACGGGTGTGTACATAAAGCTCGAATGGAAGTTATAAATATGTTTCAAAACATGTCATTTCTACTTTCAATAAAGGAAAATATCTATTTTGGATAATTTTTCCTACAACGGGTAGAGCAATCTATCTTGGGTTGAGCTTGTCACAAAACATTCAACGTTTTGAGCTCAACACAATGGCTTGTAATCACTTTCAGATTGCAACCCGGATCTATATTCATGGGGGAGTGTATGATTTTGTGCCCTTACCCTCAACAAAAGAAGTTAAATCTTCTTACACTTGAGTGGATTCGTAAAGACATTCGAAGTCTATGAACTCAAGTTTATGCTTTAGAAAAACCTTTTCGCCAAAAAGAATTGATTTTTCAAAAAGCGTTGAATATAATTTTTTCAAGAAATTCTCAATGATATTCAAAATCTTTCAACAATTGTGTGTTCAACAACTCCTATCCTCAAAAGCTTAATGTGGATCATATCCTCATAATGACAATTCAATTGGATCAATTTTTGCGGGGGAGCGTTCCAAATTCATGCTAACTTTGACACATTATTCTCCCGAAAGTTTTCAAGACTATTTTTAACAATATATTTTAATCAAATTTGGTATCTCTAATATCAAACGATTTTATATAGTAGAGATAGGGGGAGAAAATGTGATTAAAATGTGATCTATAGACTCAAGCACTCATGGTTACGATCAAATACCCACAACATCTTTAACTCACGACGTTATTAGAGTCAAAAGGGTGGTTAGGTTTAAGTCCTATGATCCAACCAGAACCGGAGGGATCTTATCAGGGACAATCCAATAGATTATTAGAAGTCCTTAGGAAAGATGGAGTAGAATGTGAACGTAGCTGAATGCCGACTAAGTACTGATGCTAGCACTAGAACAATCACAACAAGGTGCTAGTAATGATGTCTTGGTAAGCATTGAAGGGGTTGAAGAATGAAAAAGAAATGTAAAGATAAAGGGTGTAAAAAAAAAGCCCTCCATACAACTTAGGCAGAAACCGCGTCAACACATCATGAAGACAACGCATCATGGACCCAGTGATGTAATGCACAACCCTTCCCTAGCTGACTCAGGCTTCTCTTAAAAGAAGTTTGTTTTATTATCACGGAGATCAACACGACTTCTATTGACTTTCTCACTCCGAGGTAGTTGGTATTGAATAGGTGGCATCTGCTCCAGCCTCCGATCACTAAAAGTGCACAAATCGAGTCTAGAGCCAAGAGATCAATCAAATCTCGTTAGGACACACGGATGACGATCAAGAGAATCATACGCTATATTCTTGCGATATTGCTAGAACACTCAGAGTGATACTACTTAGTATTCACAATGATGAGTGGAAATCCTTCCAGTGTTAACATCAAACAGCACTGCGGTAGGTCATGTGTAAGATTCTTTTAGAATTGAACATGTGTAAACTGAAAAGCAACAGTGGTTTGATTCTGAATTGATTCAAACTCGTTTCAGGTTTCTACGGAATATCTTTATGGTCTTTCCAGAACATTCGGAGTAATATTTATTAATATTCACAGTGACGAATGGAAATCCTTCTAGCGTCAACATTAAACAGCGCTACGGTAGGTAACTTGCGAGACTCTTATGAATCAAGATTGTGTCAACTGGAAAGCAACAATGGTAAGATTCTTAATGAATCAAACTTGTTCTAGGAATTTGAATTGAAGACTTTAATCAAGCGGATGTTTATCCAATTGATTCACTCTTTATGTTCGCAGTCTTGCTTTGAGACGGTCGAGTAAAGAGAATGGCTAGTACAGCCGCGAAACCCTGTCAAGGCGGTTCTTAATTGAAACTGCCTAATCACAAGTACGATATTTAAATATCGTGTAACGGTCTTCACCGACCGGAGGTAAAACGCTACCGATTTAGGACGAATGTCAAAGCCATTCAGTCCATGTCTATGTTTTGTCTCAAGAAGGTGGCGTTACGGTGTACTCAGCAAAGTCGAAGATTCAAAACCACATTCTCATACCCAAAGACATTCAACAATCAAGAAAGTTAAAGACTTCCGCAACTCTGATGATCAAAATCTTCCTTATCAATTAATGTAGAAGAATGACCTCTCTTCAAAGGAGATTGTTAGCAAGCTTTCAAGGTTGTGCAATGTATGAGCATGTGGATAAAGTCACAAGATCGCAAGATGGCAAAGACAAGTCAAGATAATTTTAAGATCTCAAGATAAAAGGAAAAGTCGAAAGACAACGACAAAGGCTCAAAGATCATAGCATGAAGGAACAACACTACTATTACACGTTCAAGACTCATTTATGACGAAATTCATAATCTCCATTGAACTCCAAATATCGAAGAGGAATGACCTCACATTGGGGTAGATTGTTAGCCTCAAAATATTGAGTCAAACAAGAATGTTCGGTCATAGGTTTATATTGTAATATTTATTAGAACGTTGTAATAGTTAGCTAAAATAGTCGTAACATTACGGGCTTGATGGTTAGCTTAAAGGCCTCTTTCAAGGTACTAAACATTTATTCAAGCCCGGTCCAAAACAATATAGTCCATTAGAGAGCCCGTATGTGGGTGGACTATATAAGTACCCTCCTAGCATGTTAGGAGGGTGGATGTTCTCATAATTTCTTAATCTAATTTCCCAAGTTAATCACCTCCTTCTCTCTACTTTCTCTCTCTAGAATCCATCTTATTTTTTTCATTATTTCTATCTGTTGGAAATTCACTTTATGTGACGACATTTAAGAATTCCCATTAGTTATCATAGTCACACACGCTTAGACTAGACTAGGTACAATGTATAGTTAAGTGTATGGTGTGTGGCTATATATACCCCTCCTAGGCTTCCAAGGAGGGGTGTTGATTGTGTTTCTTTTTCATTTTATTACATTTTCCTTTCTTTCTCTTTACACACACAACCACTCTCTCTCTAAGCTTCATTAATGGCTACCACTACCATCTACCACCATGTTAGACCACCAGATTAGATAAAAGCAAATCCACAATTGGCATCAGAGCCTCGGTTCCATCCTTGGATCGTGTTTGTGTTTTTGATTTGGTGGTCTAAAATTTTTTTTGTCTCGTTCTATCATTTTTTTTGTCCAATTTGTCAATTTTTTGTCACGTATGATATCTTTTTGTCATAGCTTTTCTTCTGTCACAACTTGTCATAGTTTTTCTGGTCATATCACAACTTGTCATATTTGTTGTCCCAATGGTCAAATGTCTACTGTATCTGGTCTTATTTTTTATATGATATCATTTTTTTTCTGGGTTTCTATTGTTCTTTATGATGATGTAGTTACCCAGAAAATTAGTCAGATTCACATGATCCTGATAAATCAGAAATAGTACGATAAGATTTCAGATCTACAGTCAGATCGGAATATTGCGATCGCAAAAACCATTGGTTTCTACATTGCGATCGAATATTCCGATGGAACACTTTCGATGCATTCCGATGGAACACATTCCGACGGATGCATTTCGACGGATGCATTCCGACGGATGCATTCCGATCGGGTGTTGAGAAATCATTGCGATGGGACCTCTACTAACATTCTGATGGACAAAATTTCAGAAAACATTGCGATGCAAGATTTTTACTTTGCGATGGGTTTAAACTTTGACTTTGCGATGGCTGTTCAATATCATTCCGATGGGTTTTAATCTTTTTTCATTGCGATGGTTTTTTTTTTTAAGAAAAACATTGCGATGGAAAACAGTCTAAACATTGCGACTGTTTTTTTTTATCAAATTGACAGTTGACCAGGACCAACAAATCATTCCACCACTTTAACATTTCAACAGCCAACCTTATTTCTCCCCAACACCATAACTAATCTTAATCCCCTCGTCACCTAACCCATCTATAATCAAAACAAGACTCGAATCTATATCAAAAATCATAAAACAATAAATCTCAGATTCGTTCTAATACATAAAAGATCTTTATAGATCTTGATTGTTTGAACAAAAGTCATCATAGATTCGTGTTTGGGTTTAAACCAAATTTTAATATACGAAATTAAATAAAGATCCATAACAAACTTGTTATGATCATTATTTTGTTTCGTTTCATTAATCAAACACCAACATGCAATCAAAAATAACCTACCCGAGACCAATTAATTGATCTTGACGCAGTGGCTTCGTGGCTACATGTTTGTATGTGGCGGATTTGAAGTAAACAAAAATTAAAAACATTGGCTAGCTTTTATTTGTGATTTGAATGATCTAAATTAGATTGAGTTTGTTTATGTGAATGATAATATGGAATCAATGATGTCGAGATTTATATTGATGGATTGGTTTTAGATCTGTGTATTTGGTTGATTAGGTGAGTGATGGGGGTGGAGATAAAAGGGCGGATGTTACAAGGAGAGTATAGGGTGTGGCTGCGAATGAAAGAATGATTGAGGTTGTGAATTAGGTTATTTATAACCTAATTATATGTGTGAATTAGTGTACCGGGTATTTAATTTGTGATGGGCTGACATGGACTCACGATTTCATAACAAAGCAATGGGCCGTGTGAATTTATTCAATACACACAATTTTTTAACACAAATTTTTGTTTTTGTATAAATTTTGTGTGTATTAAGTTTTACTTCAGTCATCATCGGGACGTGACAATATGTCGAGGCAACAAGTGACGTGACAAAGTGACGTGACAAATGTGACAAAATTTATTTGACGAGACCAAGAATAATTTGGCGATTTTTTAGTGGCTACGGATTTATTTGACCGGGTATAAATTATGTGAAGTTGGAGACGGATTTTTCGAAGGCGTGTACTTATTTTATCTTTCAAAGATAACTTGCTCGTGCTTAATCTTAGAATGACGACTTGTTTATCTAGTTTCCGGGTTCGGGGTGGTTGGTTGATGACTCAGATAACTATCACTTAAAGGGGTTACATTGTTGTACTCAGTGTCACGCGCTTAGTCGACGTAGATAATTTCAAGAGGTGTTGTGCTTATAGACTTCTTCAGTGATGCATTGAGTACTTAGAGATTTCTCCACCGTTCTTCATTCAACAATAGTGCAAGCTTAAGTCACAAGATCGAAGGATTTTTATTCAGTTTCACGTTTGATGTATCTGGTTCATTCAATCAGTGGTCACTTCAAATTGCTTTCACGTGGGTTGGTAAAGATGGCCATGGAGAGTTTATGAGTAGAGATTTTCGATCAACAGCTGATTCTCACAAAATATATAATTCTGCTTATTTATTATTCTCATAAGATTTCAGGTATATGTGCGTACGATTTGTTGATGGTTCCGAGTTTCGAAACCATCAAGGGGGAAGAAGAAGACACAATGAACGCACAACGAGTACACGTGATGAACTTCATACCTTCTTTTGATTTGAAGACATTCTGGGATGACATTTGTCATACCCGCAGAGAAAATCAGTGTTTTAACTCGTGGCGTTATCAATCTCTAAACGGTACACTACTGATTCGATGTTTAATTGTTTGGTTTTTGCAATTATTCATCATCATTATCCTATATGGATAAATATGCACTCCCGGGATTTAATTGACTCTAGTGCATCTCCGGAAGAAGATATGTGCATTTCCGGGACTTAATTGACTCTAGTGTTACGATGTCAACTTCATGAATGGGATAAAGTGTCTACTTCAGTAATTGAGCTTCATACTTGGGATTGATTTACTTTCTTCAACTATGTGGGGGAAGAAATGTCTTGATTCTTTCTAGTATGCATAACTTGAACTCTCAGGGGGAAGAAAAATCCAGAAGAATTATTCAAGCGTGAGAAGAGAAGTTGTTGATCTACTTGGTGTGCCCCAAACTTTCAATCCCTCATAGCAACGTTATCATGTTATATGATGGGATTTGCTTGTTAGATTCCGCTGTGCGCTTAATCATTCTAAGCTTTATTGAAAGCTTTGAAGTTGCTTACGAGGATTGTCGGTTTAGGGGGAAGCTATTTAAAAGCTTCTACATCAAGTTTATGTGGCATGAATTAGGGGGAAGTTAACTCAGAAGCTTCTCCTTAACCAGAAGTATATGGATTACTTAGCTCGTGCCGTTACAGTATTTCTACTACAAGTTACTTTAAAGATGAGTCGTTTTGAAGTCAAAGGCCTCAGAAGACATCATCAGCATTGGACGCTTCATGAAAGCTTTTATTCTTAATCATTATGTACTTGTTAGGAAAAATACTGTAAGGAATTCTACACGTCGTCCCATGGGGGAAGATTGTTGGAAATTCATTTTATGTGACGACATTTAAGAATTCCCATTAGTTATCATAGTCACACATGCTTAGACTAGACTAGGTACAATGTATAGTTAAGTGTATGGTGTGTGGCTATAAATACCCCTCCTAGGCTTCCAAGGAGGGGTGTTGATTGTGTTTCTTTTTCATTTTATTACATTTTCCTTTCTTTCTCTTTACACACACAACCACTCTCTCTCTAAGCTTCATTAATGGCTACCACTACCATCTACCACCATGTTAGACCACCTGATTAGATAAAAGCAAATCCACACTATCTTATATCATCTAAAATATGGGACAACATAAATGCTTTTTATGGTTTTTGAAATGTTTTTTGATTTTTGAAATTTTTTTTTTTGGATTTTTAAAAATTTTTGACACGAAAAATAGCGTTCAAGAGTGAACAGATTCCAAAATCCAACGCATCTCTCACAAAAAACCGTTAATCTTCACGAAAAGAGCCCGCAGTGGCGCCATTGAATAACTAGATTTTACTAGGTTAAAAAGTTCGTTTTGTCTCGACTCGATTCGAATTGATCTTGGTTTTAAATGTGACTCAGTTGTTATTGGTAAAAATAAAGAAAATTATTATCTATTTTAAAATAAAAATTGAAAGCTTGAGAAGATTAAACTAAAATTAAAGACTTTAAAAGAAATTAAGTAAATTTGAAAACTTTATAAAAATGTAAACTCGAAAATTAAACTAAGATAAAACACTTTAAAATTGAACTTAAGAAAATGGCGGGAAAAATAAAGTTTGAAATTAAAACAAGAAATAAAGAAAATCTAAGTCGGAATCAAAGATCCTGTCACAATCCAGAATACCAAAAATTTCTCCTTATCCGGAATGTTACAAACTCCCAATCCGGAATACAGGTTCTTGCTATTATCAGGAATCTGAGAACTAACTACTATCCGGAATACGAGATTACTAGTAATCCGGAATCTGTATTCTGATTGCTATCCGGAATGTATGTTTCACATGAAATCCGGAATAAGTAATTTGGTTACTATCCGGAATACACTTTCAAAGGCAATCCGGAATGTTTTTACCAACTCTTATCCGGAATCCAAGATTACAAGGTAATCCGGAATGGATATATCAAACGTTATCCGGAATTCTTATTTACTTCTTATCCGGAATAAGTATAGATCCTTATCCGGAATGTTTGTTCTAGCTCCAATCCTGAATAACTAAATTCCTATACTAATCCGGAATATGCAAAACTTGAAGTAATCCGGAATCAATTTGTGAAGCAATCCGGAATGATACCACTGCTTATCCGGAGTACTAAGCAAAATGCTAATTCCGAATGATTGATTTACTTACTACTATTCGGGAAACTAGGGTTATAGAAACCCGGATAAGATTAAAATTAAGCACAAAGTAAAAATAAGCTAAAAAAACAAATAAGCACTTATCCAAAAACTTAACCAAATTTTTTTTAAGAAAAAGCTAATAAGCCACAATTTAAAAACTTTTAAAACACTAAATAATCTAAATATTTAAAATCAACTTTTTATAAAATAAACTATTAAAACACTTGATTAAAAATAATAAAATCACACAATAAGCACTAAACACAATAAACTAGAAAGATCAAACACATCAAAGCCAATAAGCAATCAAACAAACACATCAATTAAAACAAGAACATGATTAAACAACTACATGATTATGAAAATCAAACAAGATTAAAAATAAGAAAGGTAGAATGAGAATGATTAATGAAAAGCTTGAAATTAAGATTAAGATTAAAGATTCAAATACAAGATTAATGTAAAAAGCTTAAAAACATGAAAGAAAAGCTAGAGAGAGAAAGTAATTTAATCTACTCCTAATTACCTTACAAAAATTAAACTAAAATCTACTACTAGCTAACACCTCCTAATGACATATTAGGAGTGTATTTATAGGAGGAGGGGAGGATTTGTTGCTTCTCTTTTTCTCTTCGTCTTTTCGTCTTTTAATTTCTTTGTTTTTCTCGACGTTGTCTCGGGATTTGTCGATATGAAATGAACCCGTCTTCTAATTTTCTTCTATTATTAGATTTGGTTCTTCGATGTCGTTAAACTTCTGTCTTTAGACTAGTTCTTCGATAAATCTTCAGAATAGGCCTTTGACTTCCGTTCTTTTTTCACTCTTGATCTTTTGACTTCGTCTTTTGTCTTTTTATTCGATAAAAGCCCGTGTTTTCTTCCCTTTTCACATTTTGGTCCTAAATCCCACGAAAAACACAAACCACGCATAATTCCGACTTTTACGACATTAAATACACGTTTTGGCTTGGTTATTATTATAATTACATGGTAAAAGGATGGGTGTTTTCACACCTATCGTATATCTAACCCATAAAGATGGGCTTGGGCTTACAATTGTCCACCAACCTACACATGCTGTGGGCTTGGCTTGGCCTTGTTTAGTAATATTAAGTTAACTAGACTACGAGCTACTACTTAATCTATTGTTGGAGTGACCGATCTTTTCTAATACGCAATACATATTTCCAACAATTAGACTCTAATTCAATGTGAAATGGATTTTATATGCTAATCCTTGTTACTAGGTCTTAACTTGTAATTAGCTTGAGATTAGTGAATATTAGTGTTCTATGATCAATTGCCTTTCCTTTATATGATAGATTATAATTAGTATATTGAATTTGATACTTGTACATAGATATTATGTAGTTATATTGCTTGAAATATTGTTTACCACGGATTTCTAGGTGATGATCCAGACTATTATGTACTTTTACTTGTACTTAGTTTTGTATAGTTTGTTCTTACCATTATTAATTGATTTTAAGCCTTCAAATGGTAGCTTATAACTTGTTTATAATCCATAATTACTTATTCATAATCCATTCATAGTTTACCATTCTTGAGTTTACAACCCATTGAAGGGATTTTAGAGTTTCTAAGGAAATATAGGGCATCATAGTTATAATTGAAATGTTCTTATTAATATTGAACTTATTATATCACTTTTAGAACTTATAATTGATATATACATTGTGTTTCAACATATAGGATTATGTTGAAGTGGCAGTTCAGGTTGTGATAAACAATTCATCTTACCAAGTAAGGCATAAAAGCAAAAATTTCTAATGGATTTTCCACTTCCATTTAATCATAGCATATATCACACTTGTGAAATTTATGGTTATCACATATACTTAATCTCATTATGCAAGCGGGGTTAAAGGTGATTGAAATACCTATATAAAAAGTTCGATATTCAGTCAAGTATGTTCGGGGAGGTAGTTTAAGAAAGAAATGTTTTTTAGGTTGCATTGCACAGTTGCAATTGCAATGTTGAAGACTTGTTTGTCAATACGTGGTAACAAGATGGAATTCGACTTAGATGATGCGTGACTGTGCATTAGCTTATCATAATGCTTATGCACGTATGAAAATAGTTGATACAAATTATAAAATTTTTCCGTCAGAAGAAGAATGGTTAAGAATAAAGGAAATCACCACGTTTCTAAAACCTTTCTATGATATCACAAAATTGTTCTCAAATAAATGTTACCCTACTACGAACTTATATTTTCTGAAAGTATACAAAATTCAATCTAATACTGAACAAGCAATACACAATTCATACCCGCTTATAAGTAAAATGTGAGAAGAAATGAAGAAGAAATTTAACAAGTACTAGGATGAGTATTGTAAAGTCTTGTCTTTTGGGATTATCATGGATCCTTTGTATAAGGTCGAATATGTTGAGTATTTCCTCTCGAAGCTAGATATGGAAGCCTAAGTACGTGATAAAAAAAGTTCTAGATATCGTCAAAAGTTTCAAGGAGCTATATGATGAGTACGAGTTCAATTTTGAGGCACAAAATGATTCAATGGGAACCAAGAATGAAAATGTCAATGATGGTGACACAATCAACGAGTTAGATGATGTAGAAACTATAAGGGGGGGGGGGGGGGGGTTGAATAGTTTCTCTTCGATTAGTCACCTAATTAAAATTACTTTCAATTAGGTTTGTATCAAAACTATCTTTTACTTGAAGCTAAGTTGCATAATGATTAGGTTCAATTCAAATGCATTAGCAATGGTAATAGGTAAGTGTAATGATAATGAAATAAGTAAAGAGTAAGGAAAGAGACAACCTAATGAGAAGACACCAAGATTTATAGTGGTTCGACAACGAGGCTCTATCCTTGTTTCTACTCCACTCCTCGAGTACACCTACTCGAGATTTCCACTATATCCACAAGCTCCCTTCTTGGCGGAGAAAACCTTACATCGTCGCTTACATTATTTTCCGACACTAAGCTAAATGTCGAGACCTAATATTTAGCTAGGACCAATATACACAACGTTGCCTACTTCACAATTTAACGACACAAGGCTAGATGTAGAGTTCCAATCTCAAGGTAGAACCAATCTTCACGACGTTGCCTACTTCACCATTTTACGACACAAGGCTAGATGTCGAGTTCTAATCCAAAGCTAGAACCAATCTTCACGACTCTTCACTTTGAAGCTAAGTGAGAACTTCACACAACACAACTACTAATCACTTTCAAGTTTAGTGAGAACTCACAAGACACAACCACATCACTTTATAGTTTAGTGAGAACTACTACACAATCTATTACAACTCAACTAGACATATCCAAGTACACACATGTAGCTTAGATCTACACAACATAAATCCAAGCAAACACATATGCAATGGATGTACACAACAAATCCAAGCATTCACAAATAGCTTGGATAAACACAACTAGTCCAAGTATTCATAAATACAATGGATTAACATAAAACAAAAACGGCTAACATGATGAACATGACTAATTCATGGATTCATCTTTATCACAACACTAGTGAGTGAGTGATCTTCTCTTTGGACAAGGTAAAGGAGGGGATCAAGAGGATAATCATATGTAAACATACTTAACACATTAAGTGACCATTTACTAATGATTATGCTATAGAAAAGAGAAAGGGGGCTGAGAAAAATGTCCAAAAAGGGTTATTGGAAAATGATATTTGATTCACTATTTATAGGAGACAAAGTGCAACGGCTAGCTGGGCGCGGTTCCTTATCTAGCCCGGCGGTTCCTTATCACTAGAGAACCGCCTAGCTATTTAAGGTACCGCCTAGTAGACTACGCTCCGATTTTGTCTTTTAGCGGGGTAGGAATATCTGAGGTTTTTTAAACCTTCAAAGGATATTCTTATGGCATATGGAATATGCCATTTTCAAATTTACATTTTCCATTTTAATAAAACATTTTCTTAAAAAGAAAGTTTATTAAAAAATCTTTTATCATATTAACAAAAGTGAGTTTTAAGGATAATCACTTTGATGATCACTAAGTATGATTAAGAAAAGTTAGTGATATGATTATTACCTTGATGATAGTGTTAGTTAAATAATTCGTTTTGTGTTTTACACTAAATGTGTTGTATAGTTTGTTGTGATCAAAACTAAGAAAGATTAGTTAACACTAATAATGTTTTTAGGCATCACTTGCATTAACAATCTCCCCCTTTTTGCTTACGACAAATTATAAACTCATTTACGTAGAAACACAAAATATCGAATTATTAACGAGTTTATCACTATCATTTATCCCCCTTTGTCGTAGCAAAAAGGTTAGCACAAGTCTTTGAAGAAAACCGGACTTTGCTAGTAGCTCCCCGTTGGTGGTTGCTCGCCCTTGCTTGGGGCACCAAGTGTATGAGCTAAGGTGACATGCTACACAAAGGTTAGTAGAATGAAAAGAAACACCAATGTATATATGATCACTACATACTAAGTAACTTAAGAGGGAGAAGGAGAAGAAATCTCAAATTAGAAGCAAGTATTGCTAAGTATGTCCAAAGAGGTAAATGACAAAATCAAAGTTCAATTGGTGGAATGGAGGTAGAAAAGAAACATCCAACCAATGAAGATGATAAATTTGTCAAGGGGTTAAAGTTTAGAATTGATGGAATCACCCATAATCAATTGTAAAGATTAACCACGATCAACTCAAAAAAAAAGAGAGAATGATCAAAGAAAGAAAACAAAAACAACACAAAGGTTTCATATTACAAAAATATGAAAGAAACAAACAAGGTAGATAGTCATACACACAATATGAGTATCAAAAGCAAAAAATATGGAAAATAAACCACAAAGCATAAGCTATTATAATAGTGATAATTTTCTAAGATTGCTTAAAATGTCATTGACTCCAAAACAACTAAAGTATTATTGACTCCAAGAGTGCTTAGTCCTTTAGTTGGAAAAATAAGACGACGATGCATCATTCGAAGTTTTGTCCATGGGAACGAAAACTTTGAGAGGAGGTCGAGTGAGGAGGAATTCAAGAAAATTGAACTTCTCATACACATGAGCAAGTTCAATTTGTTGAAGTCGACAACAAGCACACGAGGATCCATGATGCAAAACAAATTCGGTTGATCGGGGAAGGCCATCAAACCTAGGGTTTGGTGGTGGTGAGGAGAGTGGGTAGGAAATGTTTTCACAATGCCTTGTGAGGTTTGGGAAGGTTGAATGGTCATTAAGTTGAGGGGTATCGCAAGGGTTTGTGGTGGGGGAACATTTTCCTTTTCTCCGGTGATGGGGTTAATGGAGTAGGACTCATTCCAATACTTGATTGGAGAGTAGGTGGGGTTCTTGGGTGGTTTGGAAGAAGAGGGTTCATTTTTCTTGATCCAAATAGGTCGAACCGAGATCTTCGGTTTCTTGGAAAGCTTGGATGAGGAAGCATTGTTGAGGTGTGAGAATGAAATCTCAATGTGGGGGTATAAGAAGAAAGTAGACAAGGCAAAGGTTTGAAAATAAAATGTGAAGTGTCAAGGAATGTTTAGCCAAATTGAGTAAACATGGAATCTTGACAGTGGATAGGGTGATGAAGAAAGACAAAAAACGAGCCAAAAATTGGCTATCTGTTCGCGGTTCCTTAGCACTTAAGGAACCGCGCGACTTAATGAGCCGCGTACAGTGGACTTAGAACCATGATTTTTCAGGGTTTTGAGAAAAACTAAGACTTTTTCAAAAAAATTGCAAATCTTGGAATTTTACCTCTATTAGCACTAAATTATGCTAGGATTGCATAAAAGCAACACATTCACAAAGAATGTCTTGACAAAGGGTGACAAAATATTTAGATAACATTTTGAACCAATTTTAGTCAAGTTTTAGAGGTTGTGATAGATTTAGGTTCAATTTTAATTTAAAATTAAAGTTGATTAATGTGCACATAAAGATAGAAACACATAAAGCTAAATCCATAAATCATTCTCATGAAACACTCATGGAGGGAAGGAAATACTGTTGTCCCATATATTTAGATGATATAACACGAATAAAGAAAGAAAATAGACGAAGAAGATGAATTCTAGAGAGAGAAAGTAGTGAGAGAAAGTAGAGAGAATGGTTGGAGAAACTAGGTGATATTAGATTAAGAGAAGAGAGAATAAAATGAACCAACGCCCTTCCTAACATGCTAGGAAGGGTATTTATAGTCCCCCTACATGTGGGCTTATATGGACTATACTACATGGGTCGAGATTTCCTTTAGGCTTTAGTTACTTTTGAATGAACTTTAGCTTAAAGTTGAGCCTGTAAAACACGACTAACCTACTACCTATTACAACGTTCTAAAATACAATACATAATAAAGCTATGACCGATCATTCTTGTTTGACTCAGTATTTTGAGGCTAACAATCTCCCCCAATGAGAGGTCATAAACCTTGGTCATTTAGGAAATTTGTAGAGATTACTAATCTCGCCATAAATGAGTCTTGAACGCGTAATAGTAGTCTTGTTCCTTCATGCTGTGATCTTTGAGCCTTTGTCGTTGTCTTTCGACTTTGTCTGTAAGTTTGAGATCTTCAAATCGTCCTTGACTTGTCTTTGCCATCTTGTGATCTTGTATCTTCATCCACATGATCACACTATTAATTGTCGAATATGTATTTAGGCATGAGAATGTGGTTTTGAATCTTTGACTTTGCTGAGTACACTGTAACGCCACCTTCTCGAGACAAAACATAGACACGGACTGAATGGCTTTGACATTCGTCCTAAATCGGTAGCGTTTTACCTCCGGTCGGTGAAGACCGTTATACGATATTAAATATCGTACCTGTGATAGGTAGATTCAGTTGAAAATCTCCTTGACAGGGTTTCGCGACTGTACTAGCCGTTCTCCTTACTCGACCGTCTCAAAGCAAGACTGCGAACATAAAGATTGAATCAATTGGATAAATATCCGCTTGATTAAAGTCGTCAATTCAAATTCCTGGAACAAGTGTGATTCATAAAGAATCTTACCATTGTTGCTTTCCAGTTGACACAAGCTTGATTTATAAGAATCTCACAAGTCACCTACCGTAGCGCTGTTTGATGTTGACGCTAGAAGGATTTCCATTCATCACTGTGAATATTAATGAATATCACTCTGAATGTTCTGGCAAGACCATAAAGATATTGCGTAGAAACCTGAAACGAGTTTGAATCAATTTAGAATCAAACCACTGTTGCTTTTCAGTTTTACACATGTTCAATTCATAAAGAATCTTGCATATGACCTACCGCAGTGCTGTTTGATGTTAACACTGGAAGGATTTCCACTCATCATTGTGAATACTAAGTAGTATCACTCTGAGTGTTCTAGCAATATCACAAGGATATAGCGTAGGACTCTCTTGATCTTCATCCGTGTGTCCTAACGAGATTTGATTGATCTCTTGGCTCTAGACTCGGTTTGTGCACTTTTAGTGGTTGGAGGCTGGAGCAGATGCCACCTATTCAATATCAACTATCTCGAAGTGAGAAAGTCAATAGAAGTCATGTTGTTCTCCGTGACAATAAAACAAACTTCTTTTAAGAGAAGCCTGAGTAGCTAGGAAAGGGTTGTGATTCACATCACTTGGTCTATAATGAGTTGTCCTCATGATGTGTTGACCCGGTTTCTGCCTAAGTTGTATGGAGGGCTAATTTCTTTACACCCTTTATCCTTACATTTCCTTTTCATTCTTCAACCCCTTCAATGCTTACCAAGACATCATTACTAACACCTTGTTGTGATTGTTCCAGTGCTAGCATCAGTACTTAGTCGGCATTCAGCTACGTTCACATTCTACTCCATCTTTCCTAAGGACTTCTAATAATCTATTGGGTTGTCCCTGGGAAGATCCCTCCGGTTCTGGTTGGATCATAGGACTTAAACCTAACCACCCTTTTAACACCAATAACGTCGTGAATTAAAGATGTTGTGGGTATTTGATCGTAACCATGAAAACCACTTTAAATTCTAACAAAGTGTTTAAAAAACATGTAACACCTTGCTAGTTTTGTCTTTTCAGAAATGCTCCCCCTTCACATGTGCATCGATAATCAAAAGTGTTTCGCACATGTAGGTAAGAGTTAAAGTGCTTGAGTCTTATATAAGATCACATTTTAATCACATTTTCTCCCCCTATCTCTAATATATAAAATCTTTTGATATTAGAGATACCAAATTTGATTAAAATATATTTTGAAAAATAGTCTTGAAATTCTCCGGGAGAAAGATGTGTTAATCTTTTGCATGAAGTTAAAATGCTCCCCCTCAAAAATTGATCCAATTGAATTGTCATTGTGAGGATATGATACACATTTCGCTTTCTGAGGATAGGAGTTTGTTGAACACACAATTTTTGAAAGATTTTGAATAATCATTGAGAAATTCTTGAAAAAATTGTGTTCAACGGTTTTTGAAAAATCCTATTTCTTTTTGGCGAAGAGGTTTTTCTAAAGCATAAACTTGAGTTCATAGACGTTGAATGTCTTGACGAATCCACTCAAGTGTAAGAAGATTTCTCTTCTTTTGCTGAGGGTAAGGGTACTAAGGTGTACACTCCCCCGTGAATATAGGACCGGGTTGCAATCTCAAAGTAATTACAAGCCATCGTGTTGAGCTCAAAACATTGAATGTTTTGTGACAAGCGCAACCCGAGATAGATTGCTCTACCCGTTGTTGGAAATATTGTCCAAAAGAGACAATTTCCTTTAGAAAAAAAATAGAAATGACATGTTTTGAAAAATATTTACAACTTTTATTCGAGCTTTATGTACACACCCGTGTCATTATTGAGCAACATTTCTAGGTACGTCCATATTATCGATACGGAAAGACATGTCGAGAAGAATATTTTTGGATTATCAAAGATTTTTTAATTTTGTATTTTGCTTTTTCATTAATATTTACAAGTAGATGTTTGATAGATGAATCAAGCAGGCTTCTTTGCCAGAACCTCCAGTTCTGCTAGAGTCAAACATCTCATACCAATTTGCCTAACTAGATACGCAAACCTCTCTTTCGAAAGAGCTTTTGTAAACAAGTCAGCCAATTGGTAATCAGTTCCAACAAAGTATAATTCAACAATACCCTTTTCAACTTGTTCCTTAATGAAGTGATATCTGACATCAATGTGTTTCGTGCGGGAATGCTATACCGGATTGCAGGAGATGGCTATGGCGGACTTTGAGTCACAGTACATAGGTACTTTATCAAAGTGAAAGCCATAATCCATGAGTTGTGTTCTCATCCATAGAACTTGAGCACAACACGTAGATAGAGACACATACTCCGCTTCGGCTGATGAAAGTGACGTGCAATCCTGCTTCTTGGAAGACCATCCCACAAGCTTATCTTGACCTAGAAATTGTGCACCACCAGAAGTACTTTTTCGTGTATCAAGACACCCTGCATGATCAGAATCTGAATAGGCCGTTAGAAAGAAACCGGTTTCCCTCGGATACTAGAGTCCCAAATTAATGGTATTCTTGAGGTACCGAAAGATCCGTTTAACCTCCTTAAGGTGCTTTTCAGTGGGTCGTGCTTGATAACGTGCACAATAACAGGTAGCATGTGAAATATCAGGTCTGCTTGCTGTCAAGTACATGAGGGAACCAATCATGGAACGATATCTCGTTTGATCTATGGCATTTCCCTCCAAGTCAGCATCTAGCGATGTGGTTGATAATGGTGTCCCAACGGGGTCACATGAAGTCATACCATGCTTTTTGATTATCTCTTGACAATACTTAGCTTGGGTAATATAGATACCACTTTGGGATTGGTGAACTTGAATTCCTAGAAAGAATTTTAGTTCGCCCATCATAGACATTTCAAATTTGCTGTGCATGACTTTTTCAAACCATTTTGAAAGTTTTGGGTTTGTAGACCCGAAAATAATGTCATCAACATAAATCTGCACAAGCAAAATGTCATCCCCATATTTATAAGTGAACATAGTTAGATCAATGGAACCTTTTAAGAAACCTTTGCATACCAGAAATTTTGAGAGCACGTCGTACAACGCCCTTGGAGCTTGCTTGAGTCCATATAGTGCCTTGTGGAGACGATACACCTTGTCAGGATAATGAGGATTGACGAATCCTTCCGGCTGCATGATATAGACTTCTTCCTTCAAAGGACCGTTAAGAAATGCTGTATTTACGTCCATTTGATAAACAGTGAATCCCTTATGTGCAACATAAGCAAGGAAAATCTTGACCGCTTCCATACGAGCAACTGGTGTAAATGATTCGTCAAAATAAATTCCCTCTTTCTGGCCATACCCCTTAGCCACTAGCCTAGCTTTGTTCTTGATGATCGTGTTTTCTTCATCCATCTTTTTTTTCCAGATCCAACGAAGATTTAAAGGAATCACATCGTATGGTCTGTCAACAAGTTCCCATACTTTAAGTCTTTCAAATTGTTGAAGTTCATCCGTCATCGATTCAATCCAAGCATGATCAGCCATGAATTCTTTGATGTTTTTCGGTTCAGCTGTACTCACAACGAGTGCGAACATACAAACATCTCCATCTGTTGCTAGTTGTCGTCTTGTACGAACAGGGTGTGAAGGGTTTCCAATTACGTGAACCAAAGGATGATCTCGGTTCCAATGATGTGTTGAAGGATGTCGTTGGTAGAACGTATGCATATTTGACGGATCAACATGGCAAGTAGAGGACTCTCCAGTTTCGTGTAGCGGTGTACCGAATGGGTTGTGAAAATCGTCATCGTCAGATAATGCACCGTCTGCTTGATTACTGTTCTCTGGAGCAATGACAGTAGTTGTGGATGTTGTAGGATCGATTGTTGAAGTGATATTCTGAGGAGGTATATCTGCAGCAAACCGTGTTGAAGTAGATGAAGTTGTATCCTTTTGTAGATGATGATCAGTATCATCATTCGTATCATGAGTGACAGCGGAAGACTTGGATACAACTTGTTTCTCCCCCGTGAAATATTCATCATACATTGGTCCATATAACATTTCCAACTCTTCAATTGTCGTGTCGACTGTCATATCAGCTCTAGGAACATTTTCTGGAACCAGCGTTGAACTTGACGGTTCATTGTTGTGGTCTTGAGTTCTGAGTTTCGTGCGGTTGTGAACGGAAGTCGTTTGTCGTTGTGGATCGGGACTTAAATTGTTTTGTTCAAGTTCCATTTCTTGCAATTCATCAAATTTGATATGAATAGTCTCGACTATCAGTTTTGTTCTCTTGTTGTACACTATGTATCCCTTAGACTGAGTTGCATATCCCACAAGAATACATGCATCACCTTTCTCTTTCATCTTATCTAAATTTTCACCATCTCGAATTATGTAACAAGTACATCCAAAAACATGAAGGTGTTTGAGTGAAGGTTTTCGAGCATGAATTATGTGATATGGTGTCTTTTCATGTCTTGGGATAATTAAGGAACGGTTTTGTGTGTAGCATGCGGTTGACACGGCTTCGGCCCAAAAGTATAGTGGAAGTTTTGAAGCGGATAGTAATGTTCGAGCAGCCTCAACTAAAGTACGGTTTCATCTTTCAACAACGCCGTTTTGTTCGGGTGTTCGAGAAATAGATGTTTCATGTTCAATTCATTCGGCTTCAAAATAGTTTCTCAGTTTTGAATTCAAAAATTCTGTACCTCTGTCAGTACGAACCACTTTGACTTGAGCTTGATGACCACGTTGTATCAGTTTAAGAAAGCTGATGAGAACTTCGGGTGTTTCATCCTTGGACCTCATGAAGTGAGTCCATGTGTACCTTGAGTAATCATCGACAATTACTAGAATATATTTCTTTCCATTGATACTCTGAACACGCATGGGGCCACATAGATCCATGTGAAGAAGATCTAACCGTCCTTTAGAGCTTGGTGTGGTCTTTGTTTTGAAGCTACTTCGTCTAGCTTTACAAAGTTCACAAGAAGAACAAAGATAATAATTGACAAATTTCAAACTTGGAAGGCCTCTCACAATATCTTTCTTGGAAAGGAGGTTGATGGTATCAAAGTTGAGATGAGAAAGACGTTGATGCCATAACCATGACTGAGTCGATGAAGCTTTAGCCATGAAGCAAATTGGAGTTGATGAAGTTGTGTCTTGAATGTAAAGATCAGTACCCCGTGTACCGGTAAGTAAGTCATTCACATCATAATCACGAACAAAACATGTCTTCTTTCTGAAAGCAACCTCCAAATCCGCATCACAGAATTGACCAACCGAGAAAAGATTGTGATTGAGCCCTTCGACGTAATATACCCGTTTGATTGTAATATTCCCCTGAACCAAATCTCCATATCCTAGGATCAGTGCAAATTGATCATTTTTTAATCGGACCGTACCCAGGAAATTCTCCATGAAGTTAATTAGAAGCTTGAGATTCCCCGTCATGTGCTTCGTGCATCCGGAGTCCAGTATGAAGAGAATTATTTGTATCACCTGCAGAAGAGTTAGAACACGATGGAGCATTTGCTAAATTGGATACCACAGTAGTTATGATAGTAGAATCATTAGTGTCCTTATCAACATTTAAAGGAAAACTAACACTCATTTTCACATTTTCTGTCCTAGCTTTTGGCATCCATTTATATCCTAGAGGACATTGATTAGCAAACCACCATTTCCAAGACTTGCTAGCAGACTCATATAATTCCTTAATTTTGCTTCTAAGGTTCTTAGTGGTAGAGTCTGATGCATTACTTTTCTTAGTGGGGGTTGCACCAGAATGGTTCACTTTGCGTTTGGGTTTACTAGCTCTAATAGGCATTTCAACTTGCTTCTTAGTTCTAGTATCTACGCCTTTGACTTTATTCATAGAACACATAGAATGATTAGCATTAGCACACTTTCCACATTTGACACAAACAAATTTCACATTCATAGCATTCAAATCATTCACAGCATTCAAATCGTCATTACATGCGATTACAGACTTTTTATTCTTAAAAACATTCAAATTCCTAGGGTGTTCTTCTACTTCCTTCATCTTCCCTTGATTCTTGTATTTCCAGACCTTATCATTCACTTGAGTGCGCTTAAGCTGAGGCCGGCTAACACTAGTAGTGGAAACTATTCCTGTAGTAGAAGACACACGAATATTAGTGTTTCTAGAAGTCTGAGGCGATTGAGTAACTTTGTTTGTGGGCTTAGTGGGCATTCTATATATTATTGGTTTAATCACATTATTATGCTTAACGCTTGGTGCTATAGTATTCCTTATGGGTTGATTCTGTGGTAACCTTTCCTTTCATCCATCTTGGGGGCAAACACAGGTTTTGCAAAGGAGGAATTTGATAAAGCAGATGGTTTTCCCAAGATAGAGGATTTATTCACTTTAGAGGCATTAGGTTGTCTAACAACAGGTTTCTTAATGCTAGTTTCCACGACTTTCCCACCCATTTTAGCAACGAGTTTCTGCAACTCTGCTATCTCTCTTTCCCTGTCTTGTAACTGAACTTTCAACCCTTTAATTTCCAAATTCTGTTCATTCGTTTCTCGAAACGTTTTGGAAAGTTTTTCTTGCAAGTTATTATCATGTGGAAAACTAACAACGTCTTTTTGCAAAGCAAGTTCAAGAGAATGACAATGTTTTTGAAGGAAATCAGTTTTGTGTTGAAGTAACTCAAAAGCCTTTTTATCAACATTTTCTTTACGTTTCGAAAGTTCAATTTCAAGATGCTCACATTCTTTGATCTTATCAAGATATTTGCATGCAACATCAAAATATTCATCAATATCAACACAATATGTAAAATAAGCACACATAACATCTTTAGAAACGCATTCTTGCAAGAGTAAATCATATTCATCTGAAAAATCAGACTTTTCCATTTGAAGATCATCAATGTGTTTCTCAAGAGATTTAATATATTCTAAATCATCATACATTTCAGTCCAAATGAATTCCTCAAGTTGAAGAACAGTTTCTTTAATCAACGTCGTGTTAGGAATTAAGAGTTCTTTCACAAGCAAGGTAATATCTTGAGGAATCGGGCGTTGCCACTCAGCATTTTCACGTTTTGCCCAATCTCTTTCAACAATAGATTTAACATTATCTGTGTGGTGTTTAAGAATACCGAATGTTTTCCTACTCTTGCTTTTGGATTCATCTAGAGGAAGGTAGTTTATATATTTGTAAACATTAGATTTCTTAGTGGCAAAAGCTTTCTTCCATTGAATTCTCTTTTGTTTGCATTCTAAGAACACTTCCTCACGGGTTTTCTGAGTTTGTTTATTGAAAAGACCATAAAGACTATTCATGTAAGCATAATTATATGGTTTCACAAACTCATTATTGACAAGAGGTCGACTATCATCATCCCAAAGGGCAGTCTCTTCACTATCGGCACTAACAGGCATGCAATCAAGATCAGTCCTTTGAGTCTCATCAAGATAAAGACACGGGTTCGCAGCTTGAGCTTTGGCAAGGTACTCAGGACTTGCAAAGCTAGCTTGACCCTTAAACATAGACGGAGGTGATAGCATTCTTATGGTTTGAATGGAATCATGCGTTTTATAAATAACTTTCTTCAAAAATTTGACTTGTTCTTCTAGTTTCGTTACTTATTCGGTTTCTTTATCATATCTACTTTTGAAGTCTTGTTTTAACGCATATACCTCTTGTTTCTTAACCTCAAGAATTTTAGCAGAATCGGTAGTGGTCATAGAGAGCTTTTGTTCAAGTTCATTAACTTTGGTATTGGCAAGGTATGTTTTTTGACGTTCATCCATTAAGAAACATTATATTGACGCTTCTCTTTGGCTAATAACTCAAGAGTTGTATTATATTTGTTTTCAAAATCGTCCTGTTGACTTTTTAACGTACTACCCTTGTACCCCTCAAGCTCTTTGGTTTTCTAAAGGAGCTCATCTCTAAAGCTTTCAGTCATCTCATTCGATTTTATAAGAGCAGCTTTGCATTCTTCCAAATTTTGAGTGAGCGTAGCATTTGCCTTCTTTAACTGCTTTTGACTCTTTTTATTTTCAGTGACATCTTTTTGTAAAGTGACAATTAAGTTAGCAAGCTCAATACGTTCCTCTTCATCATATTCATTTGCATGTTGATCATCCTCAGACTCATTATTGCACATGTCTGATGAATCGGGTGTGGTATTGCTATCAACCGTTTCCATCATACACGTGTCATTAATGGCATTGAGTAGATCACTATGCTCATGAGTATCACCAAACACATTATATTCATCAGTAGTGTGTACCTTATCGATTGGCTCAGTGTCAAAGATAGGGCCATTGTCATCTTTAGTGACTTTGAGAACTTCTTCAACCTTTGCCATGTACGAGTAATGTGCATCGAGTTCTTGATCAGAATCTTCATCATCAGTGTCATCAAGCATAGCTCCTTCCTCAGCTGACAATTTAACCCCTGTTTCCATCTTCTTGCATAACAACATCTTTTCCTTGTGATAACTGGAGTCTCTAACCCTTTTCAGCTTCCTGCATTCCTTTGCCATATGCCCATTACCTTGGCAGTTAAAACATTGAATCCCACTTTGCTGAACCACTTGATTTCCAACAGTTTCCCTATTCCCAGTAGCAGCAGCAATCCTTTGAGTATCATACTTGGCAGTTTGTCGACCATACCTTGTAGAACCCTCAACATGCGTTGGATTATGTCGATCATACCTAGAAGGACTTTCACCACGTCGACGTGTGTCATACCTTGGAGGACTCTCAACATATTGGTTCTTTGTGTTGGATGATGTTCGAATATTGTTGTTGGTGGGTTTGTAGATTTTCTTGTAAATCTTCATTTTGAAAGCAATTTGTTGTTTCATCTCTCGATTCTTTTGAGCTTGGTCTTCATCACAATCTTCTTCAGATGATGACTCAGATGGTGGTGATGGTGCTCTTGGCAATTTGCCTCGTGATCTTGTAGATGATGAAGACTTAGATGATGTGGAATATCGTGGTGAGGATGATGTAGTGGAGTATGGCTTAAGAGCACGAGAGCGATGATCTTGAACATGTTGAGTGGTAGTCACTAAAGCAAGTGGATTAGCCGTATTTGCAACATGTTCAGCTCGAATCTCATTTGCTTCATTCTGAAATTGCTTCAAGATATCAAGGAGTCGATGATATGAGACCTCATCTAACTTTTCTTGTTGTTTCACTAAAGTAACGAATCGTGTCCACTCGGTTTGAAGTTGTTGAAGGAATTGAACATTGACTTGCATGGTGGAGACTTGCAGGTTATTTCTTGTCATGTCATTCATCATTTTATAAAACCTGGAGTAGTATGAATCAATTGATTCTCCATCCCTTGAAGTAAACTTGCCAAAATTCCAAAACAAGTTTGTTTTGACATCTTGTTTGTTGAGTGATTCTCCATGTTGCAAGCGTTCAATAGCAGTCCATATTTCATGTGCTGTCGGACATGCATCAACCATGGAGTAAATATCATCTCCAATCCCACTTAAAACCATATAGATGGCTTCCTTCTCCGCATCATGCCAAGCACAATTTTCAGGTGTAAGATTAGCTCTTGTTTCATCACGTTCACTTGCGGGTATTGGATCAGTAGTATTTGTGGCTGGTCTTAGAGGAATTGAGATCTTCTTGAATATATATGGTTCATGAGTAATACATTTCCTCAAGGCATCACCATTAGGTCTTGTATCAAGGTATCGTATGAAACGTGATTGCCATTGAGCATACCGACCAGACACAAGCATTGGTGGTCTCTCTTTGTTACCCACCACCATTATGTTGTTGTTCATCACACGATATTCGGCAGTAGAATCCATCTCAATATTCTCTGAAATGATGAAGTGAATATGGATCTTAAGTAGATTTGTTGTGATTGTTGTTGTGGTTAAAATTCCGAAAAGTGCAATTTTTCTTCAGTCTGACAATAAATTCCCCAGTCCGACAAAACGGTAGACCAAAAAATTTTGTAATCGCCAAATTATGAAATCGAGCTAGAAATGTCTTAAAACTAGTATGGAAAAAATTTGAATTTACTTGACGGAAAAATTTTAACTTTTTTTTTAATTTTCGTGTAAACGATATTCCGAAACTAGTCTAGATGGTGGCTAAGTCTAAAAAATACTCGAACAGAATTTAGCTAAACATGTCATCGGAATGTCCATCTGAATGCGCCATCGGAATGTAGGCTGTCGGAATGTAGGCTGTCGGAATGTAGGCTATCGGAATGCTGTCGGAATGATCTGTCGGAATAACCTATCGGAATATTGTATCGGAATGGTGGTTCTATCAGAATGTTGGTTCTATCGGAGTGTTGATCTGTCGGAATTTCCTTCTATCTGAATGTTGGATCTGTCGGAATGTTCTGATCGAAATATGGCTAAAACTATTTGGACAGAGTAACGTCTCAATATCCCTTAAAAACCGTCGGAATCCTCGATCGCAATGAGTGATCGGAATAACCGTCGGAATAAGGTGTCTGAATCCCTGTGATCGCAAAGTAAAACCCTTGGGTTATTACGATCGAGCCTCAATCACTTGTACTTTCCGATGGAATCAATTGCTAGAATTTCGGAAAGATGAAACAAGAAAGTTCTTAACTTTTGATCCAAAAGATTTGTGTTTTACCCGAAAACCAAGATACCCAAATCACTAAACAATAGTAAAGAAGGTATACAAATTGAAGAACACTAAAAAACATAAAAAATCTTGAATTCGTGTAAGAGATAAGGATCAAATCAAACAAATCAAATGAAAACACAAAAACCAATCACAAAACTACCCCATGGCGATTGATACCAATTGTTGTCCCATATATTTAGATGATATAACACGAATAAAGAAAGAAAATAGATGAAGAAGATGAATTCTAGAGAGATAAAGTAGAGAGAATGGTTGGAGAAACTAGGTGATATTAGATTAAGAGAAGTGAGAATAAAATGAACCAACACCCTTCCTAACATGCTAGGAAGGGTATTTATAATCCCCCTACATGTGGGCTTGTATGGACTATACTACATGGGCCGGGCTTTCCTTTAGGCTTTAGTTACTTATGAATGAACTTTAGCTTAAAGTTGAGCCCGTAAAACACGACTAACCTACTACCTATTACAACGTTCTAAAATACGATACATAATAAACCTATGACCGATCATTCTTGTTTGACTCAATATTTTGAGGCTAACAAATACAATAAGGAAATGAAAAACAACTAACTAAAACAAAGTTAGCTTAAAATTAGTTCTTGATGAGTAGTCTTCCTTGGCTTGGTTTTTCTTGAAAAACACTTATTAAATAAAATCATCATTTATCTCCTAGGAGGATGATTGGCAAAGAGATTCAATAAAAAGCTTTGCCACTTTATGTGAGTCCCAATCATCTCCAATCTAAGGATATCAATGAGATAGTAGTTGTTGAGGCAACAAGGGCAATTAGTGCCATTGTGCATGAAATACTCATAAAAGCGAGGATCACCCAAGTTTGGAGTGTTTGAGGGAGGTGGAGGTGGAGGAGGTATGTTCTCCAACGGTGATGTGGGTGAGTGTGGATGTATGTTCTCCAAGGGTGAAATAGGTAATGTGGGTGAGTTTGGAGGTATGTTCTCTAAGGGTGAAATGGGTGATGTAGGTGAGTTTGGAGGGGTAAAAGGTGAAGTCACCAAGGTATCAACAAAGTCATTCATAATGGGAATGTTTTGGATAGGTTGAGGTTGGGTAGTCACTTCAAGAGAGTACTTGGAGTGAAGGGTGAGGATAGCTCATTCATTCTAGATTGGAATGAAGAGGAGGTAGAACCATAAGAATGGTTGGTAACATGGGTTGAGGTAGTCTTGCATGGATCAAGAGGTGGTGAGGGTGATGAAGAGATGAGAATTGGAACAATCTCATTCTTGGGTGCGTGAAAGGGTGAAGAGTTAAGTTTGGGCAACTTAATCTTAATATTAAGGTTTTTCTTTGAAGTGGAGGTTTTGGATGATTCTGAGGTTCTTGTAGAAACCATGGTTGTAATGAGTGGTTTAAGGGTTAAGGATGAATGGTTTGATGTGTGAAGAACATGGCTAATAAGGTGGGTTTAAAAGGGCGAGGAGATGATCCAAACTAGTAATGGGTTAAAAACATTTTATGTGAATAATGAATTTAGGTAACCTAGTTTAGGAAATGTGCAGGTTTTTGCAAAGAATCAAGCAAGGTTTACACAGATTAAGGAAAATAGTGTAAAGCAAAGATTCTGTCGAACACAGTAGCCGGCGGTTCCCTATCTAGTATGGGCGGTTCCTTATCGATAAGGAACCGCTGGTCGATATGGAACTACGACCAGAGGTGTTCAAAAATTTGCACTTCCTCAAACTTTGGTTAGCCCAGATTTTTACCAAAGGATTAACAAGCCAAAGTTAACTACTGACCAAAATCTAGGAAGCTAACTAACACATAGGATGCACAAAGCTATGCAAATCGTAAACACGATGGCATAGACAACATTAGGATTAAAATAATAAGCAATCCAAACAATTAGTATTAGTTAATACACAACCAAAATAAAGTAAAAAGAAGCAAATGTTCAACATCACATTACATGTTTAGCAACATGTATACTTTGAAACAATTCAAAGTCTTCATCTTCTTTTCTTGCCCAATCCCTTGATCATGTTTCCCAAGTACTTGAATCCCTTCATTGACCCAACCCGATGTTCATGTAATTCACCTCGAGTCCTAAGATTTTCATGGTAGAGATGCTCCATATTGAGATCTTCCGGTACTTCACTAGAGGAATAATGAGGTGGAGGAGCTAAGTCTTCAAGTCCATCCACGAATGAGTTTGAGGATGGGTGGGAATTACTCGAAGAGTTGAGATGAGAACTAGAACCTATGCCATCACCATCACTTGTTGGCATATAGGTCTCCTCATCATCCGACTCTTGGTGATCGGATTTTCGCGAACCTCGATCACTTCTCAGCTTTCTTTTATATACCTCTTGAATAGGCAACATAACCCGATGAACCGGGTGAAAGCGAGAAAGGTCGAGGTGGGGAAAGTCGCAAACAACCCTTTTGAAAAGGCGAGTAAGAAGCATAGCGCAGAGAAGGTTTGTTTTGGGCTTTGAAATAGCATAATTTATTCGTCGAGCGATATAGTATGCCAAATTGTACTTGGTTGATGTAAAGATGCAACATAACATATGCACCATACAAGCCGAGATATGATCTCGGTTTCCACCAAGACAAAAGACATTCTCCCTAGGGTTATTTGCCCATTGGACCATAAAATCCTTAAGATCGCTTGAGAGCACTTCATAGCGATTCACATACCGTACATTAGAATGAAGGCTTCTCACAACGTTTCCATCACGCTCTTTCGAAATGATATCAAGGATAAATTCCGGATCAATTTCGACGTGGTCATTTGGAGGTTTGTCGTTGGATTCCAAGAGAGCATCAAGTCTCCATTTGTCCGTGAAACGACAAGTGCCTTAATATGGCACACCAAGAAATTCACCAAAATCTTCGAGAGAATATTGAATGATTTGATCGTTCAACAAGAATCGAATGAAGATTTCGCCATTGTATTCAAACATAGAGTAAGTGTGAAATTAAGATTTTGCTAGGTTAAAAAGTTCGTTTTCTCGGTGTCTTAACGAATTGATTTCCGGTTCAAAGTGCGACTCAATTGTTTTTGGTTAAGAAAAAGGGAAGTTGATTATCTATAACTAATTAAAAAGTAAATGCGAAAAGTATTTAAAAACAAACTAAAGACAAGTACAGATAATAAAAGTAAAACAAGGAGAATATTAAAAACTAAAAATTAAAACGATATTAAAACGAATATTAAAACAAATAATAAAACGAAATTTAAAGCGAAACAATTAATAAAAATAAAACTAAAGGACGAAATTAACAATCGACTCGAAAATAAAGTTTACTAAATGAAAAAGGAGAGAATAAAACTAAAATGGTACTTTAAAGCTAAATGAGGCAAAACCTAAAGCGGGTACTAAATAAATGATAAAGCTCAAACTTTACGAAAAAATATTGATACTAAAAATCGACGAAAAATTCAACTAAAATTACGTAACTTTCAAAAATAAAATTGGAACAACTTTCAGACAAAACTAAACAATTACGGAACAATACTATTAACTAAACAAGCTAGCAGGCTAGCTGTTGGAAGCTAGCAAGCTAGCTGCTTAATTTGGCGGCAAAAAGGGATTAAGCTAGCAGACATGTTGGTCATTTCCATCGTACTATGCCATCGTACTATGCCATCGTACTATGCCATCGTACTATTCCATCATACTATTGTAATGAAGATTCCATCGTAGCCAAGGATCGTAGCCAAGGATCGTACCCACGGATCGTAACGACCAATCGCACCCTGGATCGCACTCTATGATCGTACCCACGATCGCAACAAGTGATCGTGGTGTGGATTAAGGAGTGTGATCGTAGTGAACGATCGTACTATGGATCGCAGTAATGGATCGCAAGTAGAAACCCTCGGGGTTTATGCGATCACACTTACTGGATCGTACTGGTAAAACCCTTAACCATTACGATGGCATACAATAAGCAAATAAGCAAATACCAAATAAGCACTTATCTAAAAACTTAACCAAATCAAATTTGAGAAAAAGGTAATAGACCAAAATTTAAAAACTTTTAAAAATACTAAATAATAAAAAAAATATTTAAAAACAACTTTTTAAAAAAATTAACTAAAAAGCACTTAATCAAAAATAAGAAAATTAACACAATAAGCACTAAAACACTTTAAGCTATAAAAATCAAACATTAAAAGATCAATAAGCATAAATTTAAAAATTACGAAATAAGCAAACTTTAAAAAGACTAAACTTTTTAAGAAAACTAAAAAGTAAATAAGCTAAATACAAAATAAGCCAATAAGATTGTCAAACTTATAGCTTAATTCGTATAAAAGCTTAGATGGAAACAAAAAGATGAACTTTTTAATCAAATAAGCAATATGATTAAGCAATATCAATCCTTAATCCGAACAAAAATCAAATCAAAACAAGAAAAGTAGGATGAGAAAGATAAAGAAAAGCTTGATTAAAGGTAAATAAGGATTCAACAATAAAGTTAACTTACTTGGAATTAAAAGGCTTGAAATTTAAGACATGAATTTAAAGAACAAGATAGTAAATGACATGAAATTAAAATTGTGAAAGTAAAGAAAAATGGTGGAAAGACTAATTGTCACATTAGCTAACAACTTGAAATGAAATGAGATGGTGCCTATATATAGGGAGAAGGGAAGCATTGTTGCTTCCTTCTTTCTTTCTTTCTTTCTTTCCGTCTTTACGTCTTCTTAATTCTTCGACTTTTTCGACGTTGTCTCGGGATTAATTAAACTCGTCTTGAAAATTCTTCATTAATAAGACTTGAGTTCTTCGGCTCTATTAAACTTCCGTTTTTAGACTTGTTCTTCGATAAATCTTCAAAATAGGTCTTGGACTTCCATTCTTTTTCCACTCTTGATCTCTTGACTTCGTCTTTTGTCTTTTTCTTCGATAAAAGCCCGTGAAAGCCCGTGTTTTCTTCCTTTTCCATCTTTGGGTCCTAAAACACAATAAAAACACAAACCACGCATAATTCCGACATTTACGACATAAAATACACGTTTTGGCTTGGTTATTATTATAAATAAGTGGTAAAAAGATGGGTGTTTTCACACCTATCAAATCCCCTACACTTGACCATTGCAATGCCCTCATGCAATGCATTAATTTTAAAGCACGATTTACATTTTTCATCATAAATAACCCACCTTGGCCTTTATTAGAAAGATAGAAATATATACGAAACAAGTAAAGAAATCGAAGAATTACATTGGGGTTTTGGCTGTCATGAATGTTCATCATCCTCAAGTTTCACGTTCCCCATACCAAGCTTAAAAACGAGATCATTGTTATTATAAGTTAGCAAACTAACACGAACTCATGTGGCCCAATTATTCACTTAGACTCCCTTATTCCTAGGTGTATCTCTTATATTATAATTTTGTCATGAATGATCATGAGGATGCATTGTTGACTTATTTCGATAGTTATTTAGGCTGAAAATAAAGTAGGACGATTTAATCAATAGTTAGCTAAAGGACAAAATCTTTTAAAACTACTTCTCGAGACCTCATAAAGTTCATATCTTGGCATAACTTGCTTCATGATTTGAGACCTTTCTCGGACCGATATTTGGTAGCGACTTCATACTTCGAATCTTGAGAGACGTTCATGAAATTATGGTCTTCTCTTCATATTAGGAATTTCTTCACTTGAACTTTTTGAGAGATTCTTCATATTTGGACCACGACTTCTTCATTTTTCTCCAATCTTTATTTTGGACTTTGATATACAACGATCCGCCTCCTTTTAGGACTTGGATCTATTTATCCCCATACCTTGTTATGGCCTTTTTGGATAGACTTCTCCATGATCTTTAGGGGAGTATTTGCTTTTCGTCGTGTGTCTCGATCCTTCATATAGATTTTTGATAAATGATTCTTCACATCACTTGGGATCTTTAGCAACAAAATGTAGCCCTCATGCCTTGTTAGGGCCTTTTCGGACTCGCCAATCTTCGCATCCCGCTTCAATCAGTTATGCCTTGGCTATGAACTCTAATTAATACCGAGCAACTTTTAAACGATCTTGTGCTAGAAGTTAATTAACTTTTCAAATTGTACAACCTTATTTATTGCAGATAAATTTATTAGCAAGCGATGGGAGAATAGGCTTATAATCAACTCACATTAATTCACGAAAGAATACCAAACTTATAATTGATTCTATCATCTCTCGTTCTCCACAATTTAAAATCTCAAGGAATGAGACTCGTGATGCTTAGCCAATTAAATCAAAGTTTTGGGTTTTCGAGTCATCTATATGATCTTGCAAACTCTTAGAATTTTTCAAGTTTAGAATTCTCATTTTAAAGTTCCCTTGATAAACAACTCTCTAGGATAAATTATAGGAACTTGCGAAAAGTTCTTGTTCTTAACCCGTGAGAGTTAAGACTTTCGCGTTTTAAAGTTCCCTATATAAAAGCCTAGCAAAGCTTGACTTAAACACGTTAAGGATACTAGCTAGAGTAAACTTGGATAAGTAAACTCGGGTTGAGTAAAAAGATTCACAACATTGAAAAAACTAAAACCACTTTATTAAAAATTTATTCTAGCAACGAAATAACTATAATAAAGGAAAAACTACTAGGCCAAAATAGATCAAAAATTTTGAAAAATGTCGAAAAATCTAATTTTCCGGTTAAAATGAGGACAAATACAAGGCAAAGCCCACTTAACTTTGATAGAAGTCCCCCCTACACTTAATATAAACATTGTCCTTAATGTTTAAGCATGTGGGAGTAAACTCCCCTACACATAGGACATTGTGCATGTTGTTTAAATCTTGCTAAGGAAGAGACAACTAAAGTGATTCCTATTTTAATATTGAAGAATATAAAATAGAGAATCAAAAGAGTTCAGGATAGAACCGGGAAGACGGGTACACGGAATCACGGGTCGTCAAAAGTCAACAAGAATGGATCTTTGAAAGCTCGAATCCCTGCACATGATAAGAAAGAAGACAACAAACACATACAAGGGTCTCCCCCTACACTTATTATAAAAACAGATAAAGATAGATAGATAATCGGGTTGCCTCCCGAGAAGCGCTTGTTTTTGTTAACCGAGTCGCGAGCCTGACTCGTCCCCGAATTAAATGGTCCATGGGGAAGCCTCGAATGTAATACCGGGATCAAATACCTTGTCCTCGTTCCCGGAGGACATCAATGAAGGAGAGGCAGGAGGATAAGTAGTGAATGGTAGGAAAGTCCGCTCAATATAAGAAAAGCAAGTGAAGTCCAGATTGACGGAAGGTGGGGTGGGTAAAGGAATCACATTGTCATCCTCCAAAGACAATGGATGTTGACCAATTGGCAAAGCCGTAAAGGTGTCAATCATAGAATGGTCCATGGCACCTCCCAGGTCAAAACATTCATCCTCATGAACGTTAATCTTTTCGATTTCATCGTAGATAAGGATGTTAGAAACTCTTTTGAAAAGATCACGATCAAGTACGAAACCATCATTCATTTGTGGGGATTGTTGATAAGTTAAATCCTCAGGAATGTGGTAAACGTAATTCTAATTAGAGGAGTGTTGATTAGGTAATGTTGGGAATAAATTAAGGCCAGATCACTTGAACGCTGACAAGAACAACTCAAGCGTTGACAAGAGCAAAGTGAGCGCTGACAGCTTAAGCGTTGACAAGTTAAAGTCAAGCGTTGACAGATTGAAGACAAGCATTGATGGAAGATATAAGCTACACGTTTATTATGTTCTAGAATACTTCTAGTAAGGATAGAAACGACAATGTATTTTCTATGTTTATCTTTACCTAGAATAGTTGATACGTAGCTTATTGTACAAGGCTTCTTAGTCTATAAAAGAAGGCCTTTAGGTTAATGTTTTGTCACACTCCCAAAATATCAGAGTATATTGGCGACAAGGGAGTGGTGACGTCATGATTATCATACACACATAGTCACAAAGAACGACCTCTAAATGAGACGTTCGGAAAATTGATCACTTGTAATTAATAAAATAAGTTGTTTTAACAAAGTGCGGAAGCATAAACTGAATATGGTTACAAAACATAGTTTTCTCGAATGGTACAAATGATCGTTGTTTCAAAGAAATGACGGCAATGCATGAGACCTCATTTAGCATCTTCCTTCTTAATACCTGAGAAAAACATTGCTAAAGTGTCAACATAAAGTTGGTGAGTTCATAGGTTTAGTTAGTTTGAAAGGTTTAATGAACCACAAGATTTTCCCAAATGTGATGACAATATAACATATACAAAGTCATCCCAATAGTATTTATTACAGTCTAAGCTCGTGACACCGAAGCGTTAACAACACCGGCAGTATAATCATATAAATGTAGCCCAAACTAGATGCCTAAACCCACGACATCCTATATCAGATTCAAATGAAACTGTGCCCGCTTGTCCCCTTGTTGGACAAGACAGACAGGGACGTCAATCCCGATAGATCTATCCATAACATTCGCGCTTACACAAAGTAATTAACGGTTCACGATTCACGGGCCAAAGCAACTGGGTTTTTAGTGGGACTTAGACTAATAGATAAATCAGTAAATGCACTTGTGTTCAAACGTTAAAATCAAGCAATGTCTCACCCCAAAAAGCAGTGAAAATAGTAAAGTATGGGGCTATAAACTCACCTCGTAAATTCAGCAAGGAGAACGAAGATAAAATAGCTCGAGAGTACGGTTACGCTAGCCGCGACCTAATTAATTTAAGAATCGAGTTACGATCCGAATACTTGTATGATTAAATGACTCGACACCCTAATTGTGCTTGACGAAACCATACGTTTATGAAAAATACGATTTTATGGAAATGTACGTTAAATAAAATCGGTTTATTAACGGGTCGGGTTTTACGGGTCAAAACATAACTTAAATTTACTAAATTTCGTTTGGGCTTTAACCAAATCAAATAAACACATAAGGCCCAAAATTGGGGGTCCAAAATATTACACCACAAACCGGCCCAAGGTCAATAGACCCGGCCCGGCCCACCTGGCGGAATAAACAAGGAACGAAAGGAGTATAACACGTGTGTTTACACACACAACCCCATATCTGAGAGTTTATTTCTCTCTCCTCTCTCGATATTACCTCTACCGTCCCAAACTCTCTCTCTCTCTAAACCTAGATCGGTTCTATCCATTTCTAGGGTTATCATCTAATCGGTTTGTGTTATAAGATTAAATATGGGTGGTCTGAGGTTCTTATATCGCGTGAGATGTGGGTTAATCCCCACATCAACCGTTTGGGTTTTTCTGATGGTGTTCTTCTTGCGGTTCGTGAATCCATAACCAAAATCAAGATAAGTTTATTTTCCTTTATTCCTTTTAAAAAGATTAATTGATCTTTGATTTAATGAATATCAGTGGGTTAATTTATTTGTACATACTTGTTATAAATCATATGATTCTCGGATTGAAAGTAAACAAAATTAGGGTTTTGAAATATTTGGGGGTTTTCATCAAAATCGGTTTAAAACATAATTAATTGATGTTTTCATTTATAAAATCAAATAAATTTTAATATAAAGTCGATTTATAAAAATTAGGGTTTCGGTTATTTGGGGGTTTTTGTAAAACTCACTTTTAATTAAATTAATTAAGGGGT
The DNA here is from genome assembly GCA_025667525.1 of Glebionis coronaria. NCBI lineage: Eukaryota > Viridiplantae > Streptophyta > Magnoliopsida > Asterales > Asteraceae > Glebionis > Glebionis coronaria. Next base: position 371,629,732 of record CM046876.1, read on the forward strand.
TTGGGTTTAGATTAGGTTTAATTAGCATTTTAATTAATAAAAGTAAATCTAGGGTTTTCTGAAAATTGGGGGTTTTTATATTATCGAATGTTACTCGTGTTTAGATGGTGTTTCTGAAATGTGGCAATGTAAATGAGATGTTTAAAAAGTGTTACATGATTAGGGTTTCGATTGGGGGTTTCTATAAACTCGCGGCATGGTTAAGGTTTTCTGTAAAAGAAAGCTTGATTAATACATTTGGATTTGGTTGATAAGGATTGTTAATAATTTGGCAGAAAGAACTTGGTTGATTTGATTAGGTTCTCGGTTTGGTTGGACATGGGTCTCGGTTTGGTTCTAAATTGGGTCTCGGTTTGGTTCTTGATTGGGTCTCGGTTTGGTTGAACATGGGTCTCGGTTTGGTCTAAATTGGGTCTCGGTTTGGTTTCAAAATCGAGTCTTGGTTTGGTCTCAATCGGGTCTCGGTTTGGTCTAAAATGGGTCTCGGTTTGGTTGACAGCAAAATAATAACATAAACATGTTTGTATTTAAAAGTTTAGAAATTTACAGTTTTTGGTTAAAAGTATAAGGCCTTTACAATGACTAACCATGGTTTCTTTTATTCGTAGGTTCGTACAAAGACAAGCACAACTAGACTCCGAAAGAAAGACGAAAGGACAAAAGACTCACAATGGGGATGCTACGTTCGGTTTTGCAGGTTCGGACAGAATGAAGACCCTTGGTTGTGCAGGTTCGGACGAGACGTGTAGGTTGGCTGGACCAAAACTTCTACCCAGGAGTTGTATTGTGAAGACTTGTGCAGATTTTGATGTTTGTATTTTTGGACTGTGATAACTTGTGATAACTTGTATTTGGACATTGGACATTACTTTGGCCTTGTATATAAACTTGTATAATTAGCCTAGGGTTAGTGTAATTCTGGAAATGTTTGCTTGTGATATACCCAAAAGGGGTAAACTAGGCAAATGTGTTGTCCTTTAGTGGGGCAAATAGACTATAAAGTTTACATGTAGGTTTAGACATGTGACTGATTTTTGAGACCCTTGTATGACAAGTTTTGACAATAAAATTGAAGGTTTTATATTCAGTATATACACATGCTGTGATAGTGATAAACTCGGCTCGGGTTCAATATGTTTAGGTTTAGACACGGCTGACATAACACGACAGCAAAACCGTTTAGCGTACGATTCCAAAACAAAAGACAATTGTGCGAGACGTCACGAAAAACTTAATAACTAGAACAAATAAAACGTACGGCGAAACATAAGACGCTCACAACTTGCGTATTGCACTCGACTTAAAAATCGCGAAACATAGAGATGTTACATATGCTCTCCCTAAAAAGGGCTTTGTCCGCAAAGCAAAACAATTAACATGTTCATGACGACAACTAGTCGAATAACAGTTAAAATGCTCGTACTACATGAATAATTAAATGATGGAAATTTGACGAATGTCACAGTATTCCCATGTTTTAGAGATTTCGTCACGAAATCAAGACGTTGTTGCAGTAGGTTGGTTAACGAAAAGGTGAGGATACTTGCTCTTGAATTGATCTTCACGTTCCCACGTGTATTCTGGACCTCTACGCGCGTTCCATCGGATTTTCACAATCGGTATCCGACTTTGCTTGAGTTGTTTAACTTGACGGTCCATGACTTCTACGGGTTCTTCTACGAAGTTGAGTTTGTCGTCGAGCTGAATCTCCTCCAAAGGGATAACGAGTGCTTCGTCGGCTAAGCATTTCTTCAGATTGCAAATGTGGAACACATTATGCACTCGGCTAAGTTCTTGGGGTAATTCCAAACGATAGGCCACGGGGCCAATCCTTTCTATGATCTTGAAGGGTCCAATGTAACGAGGGTTTAACTTTCCACGCTTTCCAAAGCGAATCACACCTTTCCAAGGTGAGACCTTCAACATGACTTTGTCACCAACTTCAAATTCAAGAGGTTTGCGTCTCATATCAGCATAACTCTTCTGTCGATCTCTTGCGGCTTGCATACGGCTCTTAATCTTAAAGATCTTCTCAGTAGTCTCGTGTATGATCTCAGGTCCAGTGAGTTGTGCTTCACCGACCTCTGCCCAACACACGGGTGAACGACACTTCCTACCATACAGTGCCTCGAATGGCGCTGCCTTTATGCTAGTGTGATAACTATTGTTATATGAGAATTCCACCAAAGGTAGGTGTCTATCCCATCTATTTCCAAAGTCAATCACACAGGCTCTCAGCATATCTTCTAAGGTTTGAATGGTCCGTTCACTTTGACCGTCGGTCTGGGGATGATACGCAGTGCTCATATCCAACTGCGTTCCCAATGCCTTCTGCAGTGACTTCCAAAACTGCGAAGTAAATCGGCTGTCTCGGTCGGAGATTATAGACACAGGCACACCATGCTTCGTGACTACTTCCTCCAGGTATGTCCTTGCTAACTTATCCATTCCATCAGTCTCCTTGATGGGTAGGAAATGAGCCGATTTGGTGAGTCGGTCGACGATTACCCAAATCGTATCGAATCCGGCTACGGTCTTTGGTAGCTTGGTAATGAAATCCATAGTGATCCTTTCCCACTTCCATTCTGGCAGTTCGGGTTGGACCAATAATCCTGATGGTTTCATATGTTCGGCTTTGACTTTGGCACAAGTCAAACACTTGCTAACGTATGTAGCAATGTCCGCCTTCATGTTCGGCCACCAATACAACATCTTCAGATCATGATACATTTTATCAGATCCCGGGTGTATGGAGTACTTTGACTTATGCGACTCATGCATAATCAAGGGTCGTAGGTCGCCATGGCATGGTAACCAACTCCTATTATCAAGGCATAACGTTCCATCCGAACATGCTTCCAACTTCTTCATCATTCCTCCAACATCTTCAGTCTTAAGCATTTCTTCCTCGACTGCTTCTTTCTGAGCCTTGAGAATTAAGGATGAAAGGTCTAAGTCAATGGTCATCACTAAAGCCTTCACCCTAAGAACTCTCTCCTTTCGACTCAAAGCGTCGGCCACGACATTTGCCTTGCCTGGGTGATAACGGATCTCGCAATCATAATCACTGAGCAACTCTAGCCAACGTCGTTGTCTCATGTTGAGTTCCTTTTGGTTCAAAATATGTTGTAGACTCTTATGGTCAGTGAATACAACACACTTAGTACCATAAAGGTAGTGTCTCCAAATCTTCAAGGCAAACACCACTGCTCCCAATTCTAGGTCATGAGTTGTGTAGTTCTTCTCGTGCACTTTTAGTTGTCTTGATGCGTAAGCTATGACCTTAGTCCTTTGCATCAGTACCGCACCTAACCCTTTTATGGATGCATCACAATACACCACAAAGTCTTCATTACCCTCAGGTAGGGCTAGTATCGGTGCTTCACACAACATCTGCTTCAACGTCTGGAATGCCAAATCTTGCTCTTCCTTCCACTCAAACTTCTTATCCTTTTGAGTCAATTCCGTCATTGGTTTAGCTATCTTAGAGAAACCTTCAATGAATCTCCTATAGTAACCAGCAAGACCTAAGAATTGACGGATCTCCGTGGGTGTTGTTGGAGTCGCCCAATCCTTTACAGCCTCGATCTTAGCAGGATCAACGTGAATACCACTGCTGTCGATCACATGACCAAGGAATTGCACTGTGTTTATCCAAAACTCACATTTGGAAAACTTTGCATATAACTTCTCCTTCCTTAGCAGCTCTAATATGGTCTTCAAATGCTCCTTGTGCTCTTCTTCATTACGAGAATAGATAAGGATGTCATCGATAAATACAATCACACACTTGTCCAAGTAAGGTTCGCAAACTCGGTTCATGAGATCCATGAATACCGCAGGTGCGTTTGTCAAACCAAAAGGCATAACTTGGAACTCGTAGTGTCCGTACCGGGTTCTAAAAGCCGTTTTATGAACGTCTTCCTCTCTAACCCTTAGTTGATGATATCCTGACCTTAAGTCGATCTTCGAGTATATGCTAGATCCTTGCAATTGGTCGAAAAGATCGTCAATCCTCGGCAATGGGTAGCGGTTCTTTATCGTTAGCTTATTCAATTCTCGGTAATCGATACACATTCTAAAGGATCCATCTTTCTTTTTGACAAATAAGACCGGCGCTCCCCAGGGTGAGGAACTTGGTCTAATGAAACCTTTGTCAGAAAGTTCCTTTATCTGTTCAGCTAACTCTGTCATCTCGGCCGGTGCTAGGCGGTATGGGGCTCTAGCAACAGGCGCGGCTCCTGGTGTAAGCTCGATGTGAAACTCCACTTGCCGTGCTGGTGGTAGTCCGGGTAAATCCTCTGGAAATACGTCCGGAAAGTCTCTAACGATCGGTACATCTTCCACCTTCTTCTCGCGATCTTCTTCTCCTTCCTTTTGTGTTACTTGAACCAAGAATACCGGACATCCCTTCTCAATGTATCTTTGGGTCCTGATACATGAGATGACTTCCAATCTTGATCCATTCTTCACACCACTTCTTTCGCCTTGTATGATGAGTACGTCGTTTCCATAAGGAACACGGACACACTTCTCATGACATACAATCTCTGCGTGATGCTTCGACATCCAATCCATTCCAATGATGACGTCAAAACTTCCCAACTCTATAGGGAGTAGGTCGATACTAAAGAACGACCTTGTAGCCTTACACTACATCCTTTCAGAATAACGTCGGTGGTTACTGACTTCCCATCGGCTAATTCTACATTATACTTAACGTCTAACGCAGTAGGGGTAACATTTAGGCGTTCACTAAATATAGACGACACAAAACTCCTATCCGCACCAGAATCAAATAGTACTGAAGCATAGTTGTTATTGACTAGGAACGTACCAGTCACAACATTGTTGTCTTGCACAGCAGCTTCAGTACAGAGATGATACACTTTGCTAGGTGCCGAGAATCCTCCAGGAGTACTAGTTGTGGCTCGGTTATTCCCTCCTCGGTTCCCTTGATTCTGCTTTCTGTTCCCTTGGTTCTGATTTTGATTCCCTCGAATCTGGTTATTACGACCTTGGTTTCCACCGCTCGGACATTTGTTCTTGTAGTGACCTTTCTCTCCACATCCGAAGCAAGTGACATTTGCTCCTTGGCCACCTTGCGTTCCAGGTCCTCTTTGATTAGTAGCACGAGGTGGTGCTCGGCATTCCTTTGCCTTATGTCCCGCCTTCCCACAATTGTAGCACGTAGGGGGACATGCTCCTTCGTGGTGTCGACCACATTTTCCGCAGAAAGGTAGTCTCCCAGCGTAGTTCCCAGTATTTCCTTGTCCAGCAGTGAACACTCTTGCTACTTCTTGACGCTTGTTCTGGTTGTAGTTGCTTGGGTTGTTGTTGTTGGTATTGTTGTTGTAGTGGTTGCCAGACCACTTTCTTTTATCCCCAGTATTTTCTCCCAACTCCTGTACCACTTGGTACATCAGACTCTGAGCCATGTCGATTGCCTCGTGCAAATCAGTCGGCTTGGATGAAGTCACATTCCCTTTGATGCTCAAAGGTAGTCCTTCAATGTAGCGCTCCAACAATCGGTCATCGTTGGGCACCATTTCAGGACATAACAAAATCAGCTCCTGAAAGCGCTGATTGTAAGCAGTAAGAGCAGTACCCTTGACCTTTAGGTTCCACAGCTCAACTTCCATCTGCTTGACTTCATTTCGGGGACAGTATTTCCTCACGAACATAGCTTTAAATTCACTCCAGGGCGTCGCTTGGGCAACGTCAATGGTCACTGCACGAGCATAGACGTTCCACCAAGTCAAAGCACCATCCACTAACGTGCTTGACGCAAACTTCACCTTGTCGGCTTCAGCGACATTGCTAATCCCAAATTGAGATTCTAGCTTCTCAAACCATCTGGTTAATCCTACTGCTCCTTCAGTACCTCGGAAACTTACTTGCGTAACTGCACGAAATTCCTTGTAGGTACAAGTACGTGCAATAGCATTTGTAGCTCCTTGGTTGGTCTCCTCCTGTGTGCTAGCTGTACGGTTTGCTTCAGCGGTCGCGAGTGCCTCGGCCACTCGTTCGGCTATCATTTGGCTTAACAGGGCAGTGTCAATTCCACCGGTAGCGGCTGGCGGATTCTGCGTTTCGGATCTTCTAACTGGCGCCATAATCTAACAAGGTAATAGGATAATAAGTTTTTGCCAGACATAACATGCATGGCACACACAACACAATTATGAAATGCTCCAAGATATAATACACAATATATAATGATCTCTCAATTTGCAACTCATAATATCATTCATGAAATCGTTTGATAATACATCATAGTTTGTCATAACATAATAAGAGAAAATAAAATACCAACTAGCTAAGACAAACTTCAAAGCTTAGTGGTCATACAGGGATAGGTCGATGGTACAAAATAAATCTAACTAGTGCCCTCACGGCGCTGATGAAGCTCCTTCTCCAACTCTGCTAATCTCCTCTCAACCACTAGCTCACGAGCCTGGGAATCTCTCAACCTAACATCGGTGTCATGACAAGCGGCTCTAAACCTCTTATCCAAGTCTGCAACAGGGTCACCCACTGGTGCCTCTAGTCCGCCTGTCTCCACCAATGGCTCTACTCCCCAACGGGTCATCAGGCTCTCAATCTCCTCAAGACGAGTGTTTGGCATGGATTCCATCTGATCAAGAACAGTAAGAAGCTGTCCTCGTAGACGGGTCACACATACTGTCAACACTGTCTCATCCCTGACTGGACTCGTCTTCGTCAGTTTTTCTAACTTATCCTGCACTTCATTGTACTCTTCACCTAAAGCCTCTACAGCATCCTCCAACCTGTTCAACCGTGTCGTCACACAACCATCTGCCGCCCCAAGCATCACCACCATCGACGTAGCTCTCCTAGGAATAGGAGTCGTAGCTCTCGGTCCTGTAGAGATACCAGCGTCAGTAAGCATCTCCTGGTACACTGCAGGTACAGTCTCTGGTGGTGGTAGTAGTAATGGTGCCTCTGGGACAGAACTGGCAGGTGTGCGGGCTGCATGCCTGTCAGTGGCAGTGAAAGGTATGAGGGGTCTGTAAGGTGAAAGTGGTGGTCGAGCAGCTCTCCCCCGAAGACGTCGTCTCACATAGTAGAAAGGTAGAGTACCAGGTGCTGGAGCAGGAATAGCAGTCCTTTCTCCTTCGTCTTCAGATGAAGATGAGGAGATGTGTGCTAGGGAAACCTCAGGAGTAGCGGCATATGCAGTAGGAGGGTTCTCAGTGTCTGTGACCTCCATAGGCTCTCTTTCCCCATCTGTAAACTCCATTCCATCATCCTCTGTCTCCTCTACCGTCTCATCTCCAGTCACTGATGCCTGACCTGGTGACTGCACCACGTCAGTGTCCATGTCATCCTCTCCCCCGCCTTCTAGGCTAAGCACATCGTCAGCTGATGCGTCAGGAATACGAATCGGTGAATGACGAACTTCCTCAACCTCTCTCTCTACATCATCATCTGAAACCATCCGGTACCACGGATATCCTGACGGCGATCCTCTAGGTAGTCCTACTGATGAACTGATGGTCGACTGCGAACTACGGTTGTAGTACGCTCCTGTAGACGTGGACTCATCGGATGAAGACATCGCTGTAATCATAAACAAAATAAAGGTGTGTAAATATCTCATAAAATTAGTCCGTAAAAAGGACATCAACATAACATAGCAATCATTGTTGAATCCACATGTATCCCATATAACATAATTCAGATTTTGTTGTTGCACATGTAACCCATGTAAATATACCTCGTAATTGTTAATTCACATGTATCCCATTTATTACTTATGTATCTACATATACTTAGTACTTACAATCTGTATGATAATCGATTAAACATAGAGCAGTTATAGTCTAGAATTACTAATGCAACCTAGTTCTCTATAACTAGTGCTCTGATACCAATCTGTCACACTCCCAAAATATCAGAGTATATTGGCGACAAGGGAGTGGTGACGTCATGATTATCATACACACATAGTCACAAAGAACGACCTCTAAATGAGACGTTCGGAAAATTGATCACTTGTAATTAATAAAATAAGTTGTTTTAACAAAGTGCGGAAGCATAAACTGAATATGGTTACAAAACATAGTTTTCTCGAATGGTACAAATGATCGTTGTTTCAAAGAAATGACGGCAATGCATGAGACCTCATTTAGCATCTTCCTTCTTAATACCTGAGAAAAACATTGCTAAAGTGTCAACATAAAGTTGGTGAGTTCATAGGTTTAGTTAGTTTGAAAGGTTTAATGAACCACAAGATTTTCCCAAATGTGATGACAATATAACATATACAAAGTCATCCCAATAGTATTTATTACAGTCTAAGCTCGTGACACCGAAGCGTTAACAACACCGGCAGTATAATCATATAAATGTAGCCCAAACTAGATGCCTAAACCCACGACATCCTATATCAGATTCAAATGAAACTGTGCCCGCTTGTCCCCTTGTTGGACAAGACAGACAGGGACGTCAATCCCGATAGATCTATCCATAACATTCGCGCTTACACAAAGTAATTAACGGTTCACGATTCACGGGCCAAAGCAACTGGGTTTTTAGTGGGACTTAGACTAATAGATAAATCAGTAAATGCACTTGTGTTCAAACGTTAAAATCAAGCAATGTCTCACCCCAAAAAGCAGTGAAAATAGTAAAGTATGGGGCTATAAACTCACCTCGTAAATTCAGCAAGGAGAACGAAGATAAAATAGCTCGAGAGTACGGTTACGCTAGCCGCGACCTAATTAATTTAAGAATCGAGTTACGATCCGAATACTTGTATGATTAAATAACTCGACACCCTAATTGTGCTTGACGAAACCATACGTTTATGAAAAATACGATTTTATGGAAATGTACGTTAAATAAAATCGGTTTATTAACGGGTCGGGTTTTACGGGTCAAAACATAACTTAAATTTACTAAATTTCGTTTGGGCTTTAACCAAATCAAATAAACACATAAGGCCCAAAATTGGGGGTCCAAAATATTACACCACAAACCGGCCCAAGGTCAATAGACCCGGCCCGGCCCACCTGGCGGAATAAACAAGGAACGAAAGGAGTATAACACGTGTGTTTACACACACAACCCCATATCTGAGAGTTTATTTCTCTCTCCTCTCTCGATATTACCTCTACCGTCCCAAACTCTCTCTCTCTCTAAACCTAGATCGGTTCTATCCATTTCTAGGGTTATCATCTAATCGGTTTGTGTTATAAGATTAAATATGGGTGGTCTGAGGTTCTTATATCGCGTGAGATGTGGGTTAATCCCCACATCAACCGTTTGGGTTTTTCTGATGGTGTTCTTCTTGCGGTTCGTGAATCCATAACCAAAATCAAGATAAGTTTATTTTCCTTTATTCCTTTTAAAAAGATTAATTGATCTTTGATTTAATGAATATCAGTGGGTTAATTTATTTGTACATACTTGTTATAAATCATATGATTCTCGGATTGAAAGTAAACAAAATTAGGGTTTTGAAATATTTGGGGGTTTTCATCAAAATCGGTTTAAAACATAATTAATTGATGTTTTCATTTATAAAATCAAATAAATTTTAATATAAAGTCGATTTATAAAAATTAGGGTTTCGGTTATTTGGGGGTTTTTGTAAAACTCACTTTTAATTAAATTAATTAAGGGGTTTGGGTTTAGATTAGGTTTAATTAGCATTTTAATTAATAAAAGTAAATCTAGGGTTTTCTGAAAATTGGGGGTTTTTATATTATCGAATGTTACTCGTGTTTAGATGGTGTTTCTGAAATGTGGCAATGTAAATGAGATGTTTAAAAAGTGTTACATGATTAGGGTTTCGATTGGGGGTTTCTATAAACTCGCGGCATGGTTAAGGTTTTCTGTAAAAGAAAGCTTGATTAATACATTTGGATTTGGTTGATAAGGATTGTTAATAATTTGGCAGAAAGAACTTGGTTGATTTGATTAGGTTCTCGGTTTGGTTGGACATGGGTCTCGGTTTGGTTCTAAATTGGGTCTCGGTTTGGTTCTTGATTGGGTCTCGGTTTGGTTGAACATGGGTCTCAGTTTGGTCTAAATTGGGTCTCGGTTTGGTTTCAAAATCGAGTCTTGGTTTGGTCTCAATCGGGTCTCGGTTTGGTCTAAAATGGGTCTCGGTTTGGTTGACAGCAAAATAATAACATAAACATGTTTGTATTTAAAAGTTTAGAAATTTACAGTTTTTGGTTAAAAGTATAAGGCCTTTACAATGACTAACCATGGTTTCTTTTATTCGTAGGTTCGTACAAAGACAAGCACAACTAGACTCCGAAAGAAAGACGAAAGGACAAAAGACTCACAATGGGGATGCTACGTTCGGTTTTGCAGGTTCGGACAGAATGAAGACCCTTGGTTGTGCAGGTTCGGACGAGACGTGTAGGTTGGCTGGACCAAAACTTCTACCCAGGAGTTGTATTGTGAAGACTTGTGCAGATTTTGATGTTTGTATTTTTGGACTGTGATAACTTGTGATAACTTGTATTTGGACATTGGACATTACTTTGGCCTTGTATATAAACTTGTATAATTAGCCTAGGGTTAGTGTAATTCTGGAAATGTTTGCTTGTGATATACCCAAAAGGGGTAAACTAGGCAAATGTGTTGTCCTTTAGTGGGGCAAATAGACTATAAAGTTTACATGTAGGTTTAGACATGTGACTGATTTTTGAGACCCTTGTATGACAAGTTTTGACAATAAAATTGAAGGTTTTATATTCAGTATATACACATGCTGTGATAGTGATAAACTCGGCTCGGGTTCAATATGTTTAGGTTTAGACACGGCTGACATAACACGACAGCAAAACCGTTTAGCGTACGATTCCAAAACAAAAGACAATTGTGCGAGACGTCACGAAAAACTTAATAACTAGAACAAATAAAACGTACGGCGAAACATAAGACGCTCACAACTTGCGTATTGCACTCGACTTAAAAATCGCGAAACATAGAGATGTTACATATGCTCTCCCTAAAAAGGGCTTTGTCCGCAAAGCAAAACAATTAACATGTTCATGACGACAACTAGTCGAATAACAGTTAAAATGCTCGTACTACATGAATAATTAAATGATGGAAATTTGACGAATGTCACATGTTTAGTATCAAGTTTTCATTAAGTTTTCATTCGTAAACATCTTTCATTGTAAGCAAGTTCGACATTCATAATCAAAGTGAAAGTTTTGTTTACATCTTGTGTTCTTGTTTAAGTATTAAATTCCGCATAATACTTAGATTCACAAAGCATATAACAAAGGTTTCTCTACGTGTTATATTTGATCTAATCTCGTATACACAAAGCTAATCGATCTAAGTTTCGGATCAACAAGTGGTATCAGAGCCAAAGGACTATAGGTTGATTCCACACCACATGAATATAGGTTGATCAAACGCCAAAGGACTACTGGAGAGTTCTCCTCTGGTGGTCCTAGCCATGAAGCAGAGAGAACCACCACCAAAAGTGTGGCTGGTGACCTGGATGAGGCTGGGACTATTGGTTCTGGCTTAGAAGCTGGCCAAGGCAGTCCCACCATCATTAAGTCCTCATACATGCCCAATGAACCTGACTTGGGAGGTCAAATCCCCACTTCAGAAGAGGGCAGACTGGAACCAATGACTCTTTTGGAATTGACGGCTGTCTGCATGAGCTTGCAAAAGCAAAATGCAGACTTAGTACAAACTGTCAGCTCACAAGGCCTTGAACTCAAGGAATTGAGGGAGAGGATTGTTGTTTTGGAGAGTGATCATGCTAGGAGGGGTATGGAGGAGTATTCTAAAGGGGAGGAAGATCAAAGAAATCTGAGTGATAAGAGCAGTCAAGATGGTCAATCAATGGATGTTGCTGAAGCTCTTACTACTTTGAAGGAACAAACAGGTTTTGATACGTCCTTAATCTCTCCAACCAATCTAAATTTATCATTTACAGCTATGTTGAGAGAGGTTACACAAGGCGCTGAGGGAAAATATTTGAGCGTTGACAAGACAAATTTGGACGCTGATAGAAGTATTTTGGGCGCTGATAGAGGAAATTTGGGCGTTGACAGATCTGCATATGGAGGTGATGTATTCCAGTCATCATCTATCATCAAGGATGTTCCTACTCAGGTATTACCATCTACCTTACCAACCATTGCACCATCAGATAAGGGTAAGGGTATATTGGTAGAAGAGATTGTTCCAAAGAATGCAGCCCAGGTTGAATTTGATAGAAGATTGGCTGAGCAAATGATGGAACAAGGTGAAAAGGAAAAGTCACCATTTGTTGTGACTTCTGAAGAAGAAAGTGATGGAGCTAGTTCAGATTCAAGTGTGATGATTATTGAACCAGAAAGGCTTGAGTATGGTGATGAGCTTGCTAGGGAAAAGTTGAGAGATTTAAAATTGCAGATTGACTTTGATATGCCAGAGGTGGTTCAGATGTACAATTCTTGGGAAGAAAGCGGCATGGATAATCCAGACTTGACCATTTTAGATCAAATATGGGGTTTGTAGATTCTTCTTAGAGTTCAGAAGGATTGTAAGGTGATTTTGAAGCACAAGGCAAGCAATATTCTCTCTGAGTTGAAAAGGGATAGAAGGAAGCTCTACTTTATGTTGCTCAGATGTCATGGAGTTGGATGGACACATCAGAAGCTGAAGGCTTTGACATTTGATGAGTTGGAACATAGGGCTTATCCTATTTGGGTGAAAGTGCAGGAAGAAAACACTTTCAGACTTCTTTCAGATGAAAGAAAGGAGCAACTTGCAGAAGAGATAGAAATCAAGAAAGCTATGATAGTTCCCAGACCAGTGAAGAAGGGATTTACACTTGAATTTCCAAAAGATATGAATCAACTATATCCAAGTGAAGCAGTTATTAGAAAGAGCCTCAAGCTCTCCCCATTAGAAGCTTCAGATATGGTGCATGTGTTACCACTAGATTCCAGGAATCCAATTGTGAGTTATGATGAGGATGAATGTGGATTCTGGAAGATTGGAAGATATGGCAAGGAGGTACACACTTTTACCACTCTCATATCTTTATTTGCAAGTTGTGATAGAGAAGACTTGGTGGACCTTTGGAGGTTGCTAGAGACCAAGTATGAGGCTGAAGCACCAACTTCAGCCAATGGAATAAAACTTTGGACCACATTCAAAAGAATGTGTGGGACAAATGAGGAAGATCCTGAAATATGGAAGGATCTTGAAGATGACCTCAGTGGTCTTCAATGGAGGTTATATTCAGCTGCTGGTGTATACCATTTGAGTTCTACTAAGTTTGCTGAGTATCTACTAGTGGATGCTCAATATTTCATATCCAAGGCTGTTTTGGAAAAGATGAAGGACACCCAGTTGGAGATAGATTATACAAGTGACGTGGCAAAGAATTTAATCAGATTTGTTTATTACCAATATGATAAGGTTTGTCAGACTCCTCCAAGTTCTTAATGATTATTCAGAAACTTGATCATAAGAGTGGATATCAAGCTTAGGGGAGGGTTGTTGGGAATAAATTAAGGCCAGATCACTTGAACGCTGACAAGAACAACTCAAGCGTTGACAAGAGCAAAGTGAGCGCTGACAGCTTAAGCGTTGACAAGTTAAAGTCAAGCGTTGACAGATTGAAGACAAGCACTGATGGAAGATATAAGCTACACGTTTATTATGTTCTAGAATACTTCTAGTAAGGATAGAAACGACAATGTATTTTCTATGTTTATCTTTACCTAGAATAGTTGATACGTAGCTTATTGTACAAGGCTTCTTAGTCTATAAAAGAAGGCCTTTAGGTTAATGTTTAGTATCAAGTTTTCATTAAGTTTTCATTCGTAAACATCTTTCATTGTAAGCAAGTTCGACATTCATAATCAAAGTGAAAGTTTTGTTCACATCTTGTGTTCTTGTTTAAGTATTAAATTCCGCATAATACTTAGATTCACAAAGCATATAACAAAGGTTTCTCTACGTGTTATATTTGATCTAATCTCGTATACATAAAGCTAATCGATCTAAGTTTGGGATCAACAAGTAACTCCTCGAGAATTGGATGTTTGGGCATGTGAGTTGGTTCGTCATTATCATGAAAAATAAGACGTTCCAACTCATCAAGTTCGGCCCCGATATTGGAAAAATTGTCCTCACTCGTAGGTGGAAGTGGAGGTAAAAGAGCTAGCTCTCGGTCGATAATTTCCTCAATCTCGGGCTCGAAGACGAAATCATCATACTCACCACATGCTGAACTTGTGTTGGGAGAATCAATTATCGCTTGTGTATTTGTGAATATGTGATCATCGACTAGCGAAGCGACCTCGACCTTAAGCTCCGCAAAAGTCGGTATATCACACAAATTTTCAGGAATACCCTCGGGCTCACTTTGGATGACGACAAGGTCCTCGACACTAGACTTTAGGAATTCGTCAGATTCCGTTGCCAAAATAATGTCAAGATTCTCATCCTCCATTATGAGAGAGCCAACGGGCTCCTCGGGTGTGATAGCAATAGACGAAGGAGGAATGTGAGAAGTCGTGCGTTGCTTTAGAAATTCCTCCTCGTCGAAAATTACCTCAGTATCGTCATCACTCTCCTCATTACCTAAAGGGCCAATAACAAGCTCAGGGATATGAGTACTCGTCTGCTCTTGTTGCTTTGAAATTAACTCCATATAAGTTTGCATCGTTTGGAAGAGCTCTTTCTTTTGGTCTTGAAAAGCGTTAGCAAGATCGTCAATCTGTTCTTTGTAACTCATCCCATGATGAGGCTGATGATCAATTGGGTATTGCAGGGGTTGGTCAAAACTGGAAGGGGTATAATTATAGTAACCTTGATCCCCCGTTGGACAGTGAAAACTTTCGTGAGGACCCCCACACTTATTGCACCACGGGGATGGAGAAAAATCCGGTGCATTTTGAGGATAAGGATCATCATAGACGGGAGAGGGTGAGAAAGTATTGTAAGAGGAGAAGTACGAATTTGTTGAATTGCAAAATGGACAAAATCCAAATTGTGTATTGTCGATATCAGAACCACACCGCTCACAAGTACACCATTGACATGTTTGAAAACTATGCCATGGTCTCCCACACCGTACGCAAGACGAATCCATGAAGAATTAAAAATAAGAGGGGTAGAGAAAAGAATTAAACACCATAGAGGATAAAGAGGAATATTTTTGGTGCAAAACTTTGAAAAAGAAATGCTTTTTATGATTTTTCAAATGTTTTTGGGATTTTTGAAAATTTTTGACACGAAAAATAACATTCACGAGTGAACGGATCCCAAAAGCCAACGCGTCTCTCACAAAAAACCGTTAATCTTCACGAAAAGAGCCGGCAGCGGCGCCATTTGAAATTAAGATTTTGCTAGGTTAAAAAGTTCGTTTTCTCGGTGTCTTAACGAATTGATTTCCGGTTCAAAGTGCGACTCAATTGTTTTTGGTTAAGAAAAAGGAAAGTTGATTATCTATAACTAATTAAAAAGTAAATGCGAAAAGTATTTAAAAACAAACTTAAGACAAGTACAAATAATAAAGGTAAAACAAGGAGAATATTAAAAACTAAAAATTAAAACGATATTAAAACGAATATTAAAACAAATAATAAAACGAAATTTAAAGCGAAACAATTAATAAAAATAAAACTAAAGGACGAAATTAACTATCGCTCGAAAATAAAGTTTACTAAATGAAAAAGGAGAGAATAAAACTAAAATGGTACTTTAAAGCTAAACGAGGCAAAACCTAAAGCGGGTACTAAATAAAAGATAAAACTTAAACTTTACGAAAAAATATTAATACTAAAAATCGACGAAAAATTCAACTAAAAATACGTAACTTTCAAAAATAAAATCGTAACAACTTTCAGACAAAACTAAACAATTACGGAACAATACTATTAAATAAACAAGCTAGCAGGCTAGCTGTTGGAAGCTAGCAAGCTAGCTGCTTAATTTGGCGGCAAAAAGGGATTAAGCTAGCAGACATGTTGGTCATTTCCATCGTACTATGCCATCGTACTATTGTAACGAAGATTCCATCGTAGCCAAGGATCGTAGGCAAGGATCGTACCCACGGATCGTAACGGCCAATCGCACCCTGGATCGCACTCTATGATCGTACCCACGATCGCAACAAGTGATCGTGGTGTGGATTAAGGAGTGTGATCGTAGTGAACGATCGTACTATGGATCGCAGTAATGGATCGCAAGTAGAAACCCTCGGGGTTTATGCGATCACACTTACTGGATCGTACTGGTAAAACCCTTAACCATTACGATGGCATACAATAAGCAAATAAGCAAATACCAAATAAGAACTTATCTAAAAACTTAACCAAATCAAATTTGAGAAAAAGGTAATAGACCAAAATTTAAAAACTTTTAAAAATACTAAATAATAAAAAAAATATTTAAAAATAACTTTTTAAAAAAATTAACTAAAAAGCACTTAATCAAAAATAAGAAAATTAACACAATAAGCACTAAAACACTTTAAGCTATAAAAATCAAACCCTAAAAGATCAATAAGCATAAATTTGAAAACTTTTAAATTACGAAATAAGCAAACTTTAAAAAGACTAAACTTTTTAAGAAAACTAAAAAGTAAATAAGCTAAATACAAAATAAGCCAATAAGATTGTCAAACTTATAGCTTAATTCGTATAAAAGCTTAGATGGAAACAAAAAGATGAACTTTTTAATCAAATAAGCAATATGATTAGGCAAGATCAATCCTTAATCCGAACCAAAATCAAATCAAAACAAGAA
Organism: Glebionis coronaria; assembly: GCA_025667525.1. Taxonomy (NCBI): domain Eukaryota; kingdom Viridiplantae; phylum Streptophyta; class Magnoliopsida; order Asterales; family Asteraceae; genus Glebionis; species Glebionis coronaria. Next base: position 371,646,493 of record CM046876.1, read on the forward strand.
AAGTAGGATGAGAAAGATAAAGAAAAGCTTGATTAAAGGTAAATAAGGATTCAACAATAAAGTTAACTTACTTGGAATTAAAAGGCTTGAAATTTAAGACATGAATTTAAAGAACAAGATAGTAAATGACATGAAATTAAAATTGTGCAAGTAAAGAAAAATGATGGAAAGACTAATTGTCACATTAGCTAACAACTTGAAATGAAATGAGATGGTGTCTATATATAGGGAGAAGGGAAGCATGTGTTGCTTCCTTCTTTCTTTCTTTCTTTCTTTCCGTCTTTTCGTCTTCTTAATTCTTCGACTTTTTCGACGTTGTCTCGGGATTAATTAAACTCGTCTTGAAAATTCTTCATTAATAAGACTTGAGTTCTTCGGCTCTATTAAACTTCCTTCTTTAGACTTGTTCTTCGATAAATCTTCAAAAAAGGTCTTGGACTTCCGTTCTTTTTCCACTCTTGATCTCTTGACTTCTTCTTTTGTCTTTTTCTTCGATAAAAGCCCGTGAAAGCCCGTGTTTTCTTCCTTTTCCATCTTTTGGTCCTAAAACACAATAAAAACACAAACCACGCATAATTCCAACATTTACGACATAAAATACACGTTTTGGCTTGGTTATTATTATAATTAAGTGGTAAAAAGATGGGTATTTTCACACCTATCAAAGTGCTAAAGAATTCTAAAAGAAACAAGGGGTATATATCTTCTTCTATGTAGAGCAAGAAATCAAACTCCGTATGCTCAAACATAGATTTGATATAGACATAACCCGTTATTCCCTCATCGACAACTCTACCCTCATGGAAATTTCGTGTTGAAAGTGATGAAAAGGAGTTTCGAAGTTGAGTGGATGCAAAGGTTTGGGAAATGTTTGGCATATATTGTCTAGTGAGTTAATGATCCTTTTGGTATTGTGAAGGCATGATTAGTACCTAAATAAACACAAGAAAATATATTTCCAATCACTCATTTGAAAAATAAAATCAAAAATCAAAATATGAGAATGTGTTATATCAATTTCTTCACAAACAAAGGATTGAATCCATATCATTCTCATGTTCACAATGTATCTATTCTATTATTAACCAAGAACATATGAACTATGTTGGATCAACAATGGACTAGAACATTGGTTTTTCAAAACAAGATTTTTAGGTAAGCATTAACAATGCAATTACCTATTTGTTCATGGGTTCATCTCAATTCCATATTTGAACCAAAATCATTTAGCCAAAATTTGGATTTATTCTACAAGTGGGTTTTAGTGAAATCTCAATGAATATGAACCTAAGGAATCATAGTAAAATAACCATGTCAACCCATATTCCTATTAAGGTTCTAATTCAATTTCAATTTTAAAAAATCCCCAATTATGAAAGGATGAACCCTAGAACAAAATAGATGAAGTTGAAAGAAAAGACTTACAATTAATTGATGTTTGATGAAGGATGAGTGAAATACACAACTTGGAATCAATTAATTTGAGTGATTGAAGGTTTTTGAAGCTTCAACAATGGTGGAAAAAGGGGAACCCGACGGTGTTGTGTTTTTGGGAGAGAGAGGGTTTTGTTTGAAAAAGATTAAATTAATAAAACTGGCGCTCTGACAAGGTTTACTGCCCGCGGTTCGTTATCGATAGAAAACCGCGGGTTTGAACCGTCAGAGATAAAGAACCGCCTACAGAGGCAGGTTTTTATCAATGAAATACGCCAAATTTTTGAAAACTAAGTTTTCTAAAATACTTAAAATATATCTTAAACCTTTTAGAATATCATTGGATCATCATAACACTAAGCAATATGCCTTAATGAAGGATTACGAGTTGATTCGAGATCGAAAAGAACTAAAACGGGCAAACAACTCCTCGTAGCGAAAAAGCAAAGTGGAGAGATGTCAAGGAAGTGAATCAAGACTAAGACCAATGCACAAGGGATTAATGACAATCTTCAAATCATGGAGACGAAGAGCTTGTGTCATATATAGTGGTTTAAGACGTGCCTTTCTGGCGAAGTGTTAAACGACTTTGGTAATGGATAAACACAAAGCAAATATTGATGCATAGACTAAGATCACTTTCATAATAGTCTTAGTCTAAGCCAAAATATGAGCAAGGTATTAATTCATTTTCTCTCCCACAAAGGGCCTACTAACCATATGGGTGCAAACCATGGATATCATGCTTGATACTTTAAGCTACTACTAACTCACTCTACATCACCATAGTGAGTCAATTATCCAAGCAATGAAGGTTTGAGAGGATAAAAGAAAAGAATCACAAACCACAAATAAATGTCAAGGCAAGGATACCAAGAACAAGTACATAGTCAATTAACGATCAAAAGAATCATCAAAGGGCGTGTGGAAGAACGAAAGCGTACCTTGGCCACAAAGAGCATTCCAATCCATCAAGGAATCAATGCAAAGCCCAACAATGACTATGATGAGTACTAAGTCTTCAAGGACTAGTATCATTCCCAATCATCTTGATATCTTCATTCAAAGATGTTGAAGATCAATGAAGATGAGTCTTCTACAAGTGCAAGTAACTCAATCCACAACCAATTAAATGATTGATCTTCATGAGTACCTACACAAAACAAGATACAAACTAGTAGATACATTTTAAGAGTAGATCTAAAATGCATAAAAGCTACTAATGTAAGAGGGATGCAATATTACCAATTAAAAGACCTATTTTCCAAAAATAAATAGTTTTGACCAAAGAGAAACTTTAGTACAACTTGACCTTCTAATTTGAGGAGACAATGGATCGATCCAAGTTTTAAAGTACATTATACTTCAAAGATCTTGAGTGACCATTGCTCTGATACCAATTGTAGAAACTAGAAGGGGGAGGGGGTTTGAATAGTTTCTTTTTGATTAGTCACCTAATTAAAATTACTTTCAATTAGGTTTGTATCAAAACTATCTTTTAATTGAAGCTAAGTTGCATAATGATTAGGTTCAATTCAAATGCATTAGCAATGGTAATAGGTAAATGTAATGATAATGAAATAAGTAAAGAGTAAGGAAAGAGACAACCTAATGAGAAGACACAAAGATTTATAGTGGTTCGACAACGAGGCTCTATCCTCGTTTCTACTCCACTCCTCGAGTACACCTACTCGAGATTTCCACTATATCCACAAGCTCCCTTCTTGGCGGAGAAAACCTTACATCGTCGCTTACATTATTTTCCGACACTAAGCTAAATGTCGAGACCTAATCTTTATCTAGGACCAATCTACACAACGTTGCCTACTTCACAATTTAACGACACAAGGCTAGATGTAGAGTTCTAATCTCAAGGTAGAACCAATCTTCACGACGTTGCCTACTTCACCATTTTACGACACAAGGCTAGATGTCGAGTTCTAATCCAAAGCTAGAACCAATCTTCACGACTCTTCACTTTGAAGATAAGTGAGAACTTCACACAACACAACTACTAATCACTTTCAAGTTTAGTGAGAACTCACAAGACACAACCACATCACTTTATAGTTTAGTGAGAACTACTACACAATCTATTACAACTCAACTAGACATATCCAAGTACACACATGTAGCTTGGATCTACACAACATAAATCCAAGCAAACACATATGCAATGGATGTACACAAAAAATCCAAGCATTCACAAATAGCTTGGATAAACACAACTAGTCCAAGTATTCATAAATACAATAGATTAACATAAAACTAAAAAGGCTAACATGATGAGCATGACTAATTCATGGATTCATCTTTATCACAACACTAGTGAGTGAGTGATCTTCTCTTTCGACAAGGTAAAGGAGGGGATCAAGAGGATAATCATATGTAAACATAATTAACACATTAAGTGACCATTTACTAATGATTATGCTATAGAAAAGAGAAAGGGGCTGAGAAAAACGTCCAAAAAGGGTTATTGGAAAATGAGATTTGATCCACTATTTATAGGAGACAAAGTGCAATGGCTAGCTGGGCGCAGTTCCTTATCTAGCCCGGCGGTTCCTTATCGCTAGAGAACCGCCTAGCTATTTAAGGTACCGCCCAGTAGACTACGCTCCGATTTTGTCTTTTAGTGGGGTAGGAATATCTGAGGTTTTTTAAACATTCAAAGGATATTCTTATGGCATATGGAATATGCCATTTTCAAATTTACATTTTCCATTTTAATAAAACATTTTCTTAAAAAGAAAGTTTATTAAAAAATCTTTTGTCATATTAACAAAAGTGAGTTTTAAGGATAATCACTTTTATAATCGCTAAGTATGATTAATAAAAGTTAGTGATATGATTATTACCTTGATGATAGTGTTAGTTAAATAATTCGTTTTGTATTTTACACTAAATGTGTTGTATAGTTTGTTGTGATCAAAACTAAGAAAGATTAGTTAACACTAATAATGTTTTTAGGCATCACTTGCATTAATAGATGAGTTAGGCGGCTTTGAGTCTTTCCGTAGTCGTTTTCGAAGAGTTGAAAGAATTTACAAGTCAGAATTAACATTTTATTTGGAGGAGCCTGAAATTCCTAGAAAAATAAAGCTTGATGTTTTACAATATTGAAAGGAAAATCAAGCAATGTAACCGCAATTCGCTTTCATGGATCGTGATTTACTGAGTGTCCAACTAAAAAGTGTGTCTTCTGAATCATCCTTTAGCATTGGGGGTCGGATCTTGAGTAAACATCGAAACTCATTGTCCACATTAAATGCTGGCGCTTTTGTGCACTCGTGATTGGCTTGATTAAAAAGCTATGTTATTTTATTTTTTTTGTAACTTGCTCGTAATGTGGTTTTTTATGATTATATATAAATGATATATAATATAAGTAGTGAATTATATATTATATAATTTTATCTCCCTTAACGTATTAGATGATGAGGAAGAAGTGGAAGGGCTATTAGAAGATCTTGAAAATTATTAAGATAAGTCAAAAGTGCAAAAGAACGGAAGTCAAAGGCCTATTCTGAAGAATTATTGAAGAAAAAGACCAAAGATGGTAGTTTAACAAGTTTTATTTATCGACGGATCCCAAGAGAAAGTCGAGAAAGACGAATTTACTGTTAAGACGAGAAGACGAAAGAAAAGAAAGAAGGAGCAACATCACTTAACTCTCCTCCACTATATAAAGACCTCATATCCTTTCATTTTTGTCATTAGTTAGTAGTTATTAGTTTTTAATTAGGAGTGGGTGTAATTTGAATTCTCTCATTTTTCTTTAAGCTTTTCGTATTTACAACTCTTAATCTTTCTTTAATCTTCCACTGTTAAACCTTTAATCTTAATCTTTTCATTAAGCTTTTCATTAATCTCATTCTTCCTTTCTTATTTTAAGTGTGTTTAAATTGATTAATCATTTTTTGGCTTATTTGTGCTTATTACTTATTTGATTGTGTTGCTTATTCCTTCTTTTTATTACTTTTTATGTGGTTGATTTTTATAGCTTATTGTGCTTAATGCTTATTTTATGTTTGGCTTATTTTTATTTGAGTGGATTTGTTAGTTTAATGTTTTTAAAATAGATTTTATTGTTTTGCTTATTAGGAGCTTATTAGAGTTTTTAATTTTTATTTTGTTTGGCTTATTTTATAGATTAATTTAGCTGAATTTTTTGCTTATTTGCTTTTATTAGTTTTTGCTTATTTTTAATTTTAAGTTACAAATCTTAATTCCGACTTCTTTAAATATTTTTTATTCCGACATTTTAGAAACCCTTATCCCGACATTTTCTAAATATTATACTCCGACTTTTACTAATGTTATTACATATTCTGACATTTAATAATCTTTGGAATCTGACTTTTTATATTAAGTTGACATTCCGAATTTGAGCCATTTCCTTATTCAGACTTTGTAGATTTTCCCAAATAATAGCATTGCGACATTATACTCATTTCCCTCTAAAAAACTAGCACAAATTCCTATTTCTTATTATGTAAAAAAGCAATTCCGACTTTCTTGTAACATGCAATCCGACATCTACATAGCAATTCTTTTTTCCCGCCATTTACTACAGCGTGCATTCCGATTTTAGCTTGATACAACTTTTTCCGACATTTCATTTTCTTTTTTAAATTCCGACATGTTAATTTTAGGTAAAATCCAACTTTCATTATAATATCTCCCGTTTTTTTGTGCTCCCTACTTTCCGACATCTATGCAAAGTTTTTAAAACAGAATCCTAGTTTTGGTAACTGAACTATTCCGACATTACTTTATTTTTTTCCCGCCTAAATAAATATGTTATCCGACATTATATAACACTGTTTTCTGACATTTGAATTTTGCTTTTTTTTTTGGTAACCCATATTCCGACTTTAAGCTTTTTAATTAATCCGACTTTTAATATTTTTACTTATTCCGAATTTAATATCATTTTATTTTATTCCAACTTTCATTTTTGTTTAACATTTAGAATTTTGCTTTTTAAATTTAATCCGACTTTTATATTTCAAATTTATTCAGACTTTTACGTTTTTATTTTATTCCGTCATTTATTAATTCCAACTTTTATTTTATTTTGATATTTTTCTTACTTATTTTTTATTATTATTATTTTATTTTATTCTTTTTATTCCATCATTTGTTTACTTTGTTTTATTTTTACTATTTTCTTTTTACGTTTATTCTTTTTATTAATAGCTATAGATAACCATATTTTCTTTTATTCACCAAAAACGACTGAGTCCTGCTTTGAACCGAAGATCAATTCGTCAAGAATAGACATATCAAGAACCTTTTCTTATTAAAAATCGGTTATTAATAAGAGTAGGAGCTTAGATAGTATATCATAATTCAGGTCCTCTCTAGTTAATTTAAAATCTCTTAAGTTTCTTCATAAAATGATATAATAATAAGAGGAGAATTATTTTAGATATCATATTTTTCTTGGATACCAGGGGACTCATTTTCACCATCTATATTCATCATATCTAATGGATAAGATTAAATTATTTAGTTATTTCACTTATTTTTTATAATTTAAATGGCTCCTAAATCGTTAAGTGTTACACGAAAAAAAATCATCGCAACAGGCCTTTAATGATCTTTCTGCAAATATGCACTATGATATACTTTATAAAAAAAATCGTTTTTTCTTTCGCTTTGTTAAATCATAAATTATTACTATATCCTTTATGATATTGGTTTTAAATCACATATTAGTGTTAAATGACATATGATACTATTGTTATATAATATATGATAAGTTTCGACAACGAAAAAAAACATGGAAAAAATGAATAAATTCTTTTGTCTAAACTATATCATAGTGCATATCTATAGAATGATAATTAAATGCTCGCGTCATGGTATATTTTTTTCGCGTAGCGATTAATTGTTTAATAGATATTGATATTTTTGAAAAAAAAGAGTGAGAACGGGTTTTTGATTTAATATCATCCATTTGATTAAAATTGATATAGATGGTAAGGATTTGTCCATTCATATCCAAATTGGTATCCAAATAAACTTAAACTTATTACTCTCTTCGTCCCAAATAATAGTCCGTCTTTCCTTTTTAGGCTATCCTAATTTAATTATCAACTACTAAAAATAGATATGATTGTTTGAGAAAGTTTACCATACTACCATTGCTTGAAAATATTATTACAACCTCTAAAAGGGATTTTAATTAATTAGCTAAGAGTAAAATTATCATTGTGCTAAACGAATATACGTTTTTTAAACTATATGTTTTTTTTATCGATAAACAATAATTTTGCAACAGAAAAAGAAAAAAATAATAAAATAATAGTGATAATAAAAAAAGTAAAACTTAACTTTACCAGTTGGAACATTAGAGTGCTAGGTATCATACCAAACTCACTTCCTCACTTGGTCCCCACGGGGTGTCACGTCACTTGACACACTCACTTACAAAAGCCCATGCTATCATGACATACCCTCCCTCCTTATTTAGGCCCTACCACTACCTATTTTATTTTCTTTCCCTTATTTTTAACAAAAATAAATCCACTTCATTAAATTTCAAATTACATAAACACAATAAAAAAGCGTATGAAATTGAAAAAACATTAAAACAAATAAATACATAATGATCAAGGATGTTGTACTGCTTGTAGTAGAATTGTTCTCATGTATGCTCAATCATATTTCGTTGAAGTTTTGCGTGCGACCGTTTATCATGAAGTTCTTTATCTAGTCGCCGATGTGTTTCACATCGCTCTTCCCAAGTCCGGAGCAAATTATTACGTGGACAAATTGATATTTACGCCTTCTCCGATATTGCAAATTTTTTATCTTTCAATATCATGTTATGCAATATAATGCACGCGTACATGAGACACCGTAACTTGTTGAAGGTATAAGCACGAACCCGGTTGAGCTATAATATGCCATCGGCCTTGGAGCACCCCAAATGCTCTTTTGATGTCTTTTCTAGCACTTTCTTGCCTACGTTTAAATACGACATTTTTTTTCTGAATTAGCAACAGAAAAAGATTTCACAAAGGATGACCATTGGGGGTAAATATTGTCAGCTAGGTGATACCCTTGTTCGAACACGGTTTTACACGGTGAGACATTTAGTGAATCTTGGGATCGTTTTAAGGAACTTTTGAGAAAGTGTCCACAACACGGTTTTACTAAAGTGCATCAAATTAATAATTTTTATAATGAATTAAGTTTGAATGACCAAGATTCACTAAATAGTGCTTCGAGGGGTAACATTCTAGTTAAAAAACACAAGTCGCTTGTGATATAATTGAAAACAATGCCAAAGTTCAAACTAAAAGTGTAAGGGCTACTATGGCTCGTACTAGTGATAGTGAGACTGACAATCAAATTTTAGTGCTTACTTCAATAGTGACTAAACTTGCTTTACTTGTTCAAAACACACCCTTTACACACGTGAATGCCCTTAACGCGACTTGTGAAACATGTGGTGGGCCACATTCATATATTAACTGTGATAAGGCTTATGACCAATCTCAAGGGGAAGTGTATGCTTATAACAACACTGAGAGGGTTCATTTCAAGCCAAATGTCGATGTTAATCATTTTTCCTATAATCCAACTAACTATTTGGCTCCACCTGGTTTTCAACAAAGACCACCCCCACCTACCCAAAACAACCAAGGTCCACCAAGAGCTACTTTTCAAGGAAATACAAATGTGAGGGGCTACAATGCTAATCAAGGAAATTTTCAAATGAAAAATCAAGGCTATCCAAACCAAGGTTTTAATCCTCAAGGTTTTCCACCATACAACCAATACCCAAAACCAAGGTTTTCCCCAACAAGGGTTCAATGTACCTAATCCACAAATGGACTTAGTTCTTCTAAAGATTTCGGAGCAAGATAAGAAATTAAAGGAAATGCAAGAGTTCACGGATAGGAAATTCGTTCAAATGCTTCAAGCCCTTTGTCCCCAAGGTGCTCTTCCTTCAACAACCGAAACCAACCCTAGAGCTAATGTGAGTGCTATTACTACACGAAGTGAAGCAACTTCAGTAGGACGTTCTATCCCTCCCCTAGTTACTCTAGTTTCACCTCCTCCATCCCCATTTATCCCTCCTACTACCACACCTAGTACTAGTTCTACATTACCGTCTTCACCTCTTCCTGAAGTTATACACAAGAAAAACCCTTCACCCTCTCAACCTTTACCTTCTCCACCTTCAACCTCTCAACCTTCACCTTCTCAACCTTCACCTTCTCAACTGACACTTACTAAACCCAATATTCCTTATCCTTCTCGATTAGACAAGTGCAAAGTGCTCACTAAGGATGATACTCAAGTTTCTTCCTTTTTGAAGATGATATCCCAAATGAACTTTAACATTAGCCTTCTTGAAGCTCTTGTTCAAATTCCAAAAATTGTTAAAATGTTAAAGGATTTGCTTAGCAAGAAGGAGAAGATGGTTGAGCTTGTTAATACTCGATGAAATGAAAATTGTCTGTAGTCCTACTCAAAGAACTTCCGGAGAAACTTGGAGATCCTGGCCGTTTTGTGTTACCATGTTCATTTTCCCAAATCGAAGATTGTACTGCCTTAGCGGATCTCGGGGCTAGTATCAATTTAATGCCATTAAGTGTTTGGAAGAATTTATCATTACCCGATCTTATACCAACCCGTATGAGTCTTGAGCAAGCTAATTGAACTCTCGCTTGCCCCGTTGGTATTGCTGAATATGTTTATGTTAAAGTTGGTACTTTCACTTTTCTGGTTGATTTTGTTGTTGTTGATTACGAGATAAATCCTCGTATTCAGTTAATACTTGGACGGCCATTCTTGCGAACCGGAAAAGCTTTAGTCGATGTTGTCGAAGGCGAGCTAATTCTTAGGGTCGGGAATGACGAACAAGTTTTTAAAATGGGAAAGATTACAATCAAATCCAATGGAAAAGAATCGGCGAAAATGATTGATGTGCTTCAAGACGAGCTTGTTACAACTCCTTTGGAAACTACAAAGCTTGAAGTCAATGATTTTGTACTATACAACAATCCTCTTTTCGAGCCTTTCTATGATAATCCACTTTTTCAAGAGCATGTGGAAGATTTTGATGATTCTCTTTCTGATTTGGGTGATCCACCAATTTATGATGAATATGATGATTCTACTTCCGATTATGAAGACATGTCGATTTATGATGACTTTGATGATGATGACACTCTTTCGAGTGATTCTTCAACTGTTGTGTCTTCTGATGATGTTTTTGCTCCTATCTTTGATGATGATCCTCCTCCACCAACGTTTGATACTACTTTTGAGGATTACTCTTTTGAGGAAGATTTCGAAACGTTTCTCAATACTTACTTTGCTAATGAGCATGATTCTCCTACTTTGGATTTAGATTATGTCCTTTACCCTCCTTCGGATTTTAAGAAACCCGTTTTATAGGAAAAGAAACCGGACGACACCAACAATCGCAGTACTTATGTTTTGACACCTCTCTTTCTACCTTCTTCGGATGAGATTGTGAGGTATACGGGCGAATATTCTTCAAGTTCTACTGAGTGTCTTTCTTATTTTCCCCTAAAGGAAAAGGTGTTCGATCCTGGTATCACAGTTTTTGAGCCATCTTAGTATCCATCTGATGAAATAAAATGAAAGATTTTTGAAATATTCGGAGTTACGTTTTCACCTTACCACACCTTCTACTATCACCGTGCTTACCATTTGCTTAAGGGAACCTCACCTACTCTACTTTGGCTTGTGCTTTTCACCTTAGGTTTATGCTACTTTTTGGATGAGAACCATGTATTTGACCCCGACGGATTTTCTTCAAGGTTTTCTATGAACTTTTCACCATAGTATTCGGGGTCTAGTCAGGCTCGTGACTCGGTTAACAAAAACAAGCACTTCTCGAGAGGTAACCCAAGGATCTATACTTCTTTATCCATTTTCCATAATGAGTGTAGGGGGAGCCAAGTAGGTGTTTGTTGTTTTGTTTCTTATGATGTGTAGGGATTGGAGTTTTCAAAGATCCACTTTTGATGATATTTGACGACCCGTGATCCCGTGTACCCGTCTTACCGGTTCTATCCTAAACTCTGGTTATTCAATATTATATCCATAAATGATGAAATGGAAATCACTCTAGTTGTCTATTCCTTAGCAAGATTTAAACAACTGCACAATGTCCTAAGTGTAGGGGAGTTTACTTCCACATGCTTAAACATTGAGGAAATTTTTTATATTAAGTGTAGGGGAGACTTCTATCGAAGTTAAGTGGGCTTTTCCATGAATATTCCTCATTTTAACCGAAAAATTAATTTTTTTCGACATTTTTCAAATATTTAATCTATTTTGGCCTAGTAGTATTTTCCTTTCTTATCGTTATTTTCTTTCATCATATGTATATATTCCATTTTTAGAATATAGTCAAAATAAATAAATAAATAAAATGGTTTTAACGAGTTTAGACGTCTTTGATATATTAGGCCCGTCGTGAATATTTTGACTCAACCCGAGTATACTTATTTGAGTTTACTCTAGCTAGTATCCTTAACCATATGGACCTTAATTGGTTTATTAGGCTAAGCATCCATGAGTCTCATTCTTTGAGATTTGAAATTGTGGAGAACGAGAAATGATAGAGTTTATTATAAGTTTAGTATTCTTTCATGAATTTATGTGAGTTATTTATAAGATTTTTCTCCCATAGCTCTTCAATAATTAAATGCAATAAATAAGGTTGTACGATTTGAAAAATTACTTAGCTTCTAGCCCAAGATCGTTTAAAAGTTGCTCGGAATTAATTAGAGTTCATAGCCAAGGCATAACTTATTGAAGCGGGATGCGAAGATTGGCGAGTCCAAAAAGGCCCTAACAAGGTATGAGGGCTACATTTTGTTGCTGAAAATCCAAGATGATGTGAAGAATCATTATTTAAAAATCAATATGAAGGATCAAGACACACGACGAGAAGCAATTACTCCCATAAAGATCATGGAGAATTCTATCCAAAAAGACCTTAACAAGGTATGAGGATAAATAGATCCAAGTCCGAAAAGGAGGCGGATAGTTGTTTATCAAAATCCCAAATAAAGATTGAAGAAAATTGAAGAAGTCGTGGTCCAAGTTTAAAGAATCTCTCAAAAACTTCAATTTAAGAAATTCAACATATGAAGAGAAGACCATTATTTCAAGAACGTCTCTCAAGATTCGAAGTATGAAGTAAATACCAAATATCAGTCCGAGAAAGGTCTCAAATCGCGAAACGAGTTATGCCAATATATGAACTTTATGAGGTTTCGAGAAGCCGTTTTAAAAGATTATGTCCTTTAGCTAACTATGGATTAAATCATCCTACTCTATTTTCGGCCTTAATAAATTATCGAAATAAGTCAACAATGCATCCTCGTGATCATTCAAGACAAAAATAAAATACAAGAAATACACCGTAGGAATAAGGGGGTCTAAGTGAATAAGTGAACCACATACGTAAGTGTTAGCTTTACTAACTTATAAAAACAATGATCTCATTTTTAAGCTTGGTATGGGCAACGTGAAACTTGAGGGTGATAAATATTTATGACTCCATAGCCCTAATTTAAGTGTTTGATTTCTTTACAAGTTTCTTTCATCAAACAATTTCAAGTAAATAAATAATGTGAGCTTGTATATCTTTTTATTTTGAGAAATTTTCTATCTTTTTAGTTTCCGTAGTGTCCTAGTATGTAATAAGGGTCAAGGTGGGTTAATTACGAGGAAATGTAAATGTTGATTTGAGATTAATGCATTGCATGAGGTAATTGTAATGGTTCAGTGTAGGGGATTTAATAAGTGTGAAAACACTTATCCTATTACCACTTAAAACAAATAAAAACGTTACCAAAACGTGTGTTTAATGTCGTAAAAGTCAGAATTACACGTGGTCGGTGTTTTGTTGTGTTTTAGGACCAAAAGATGAAAAGGAAGAAAACAAGGGATTTCACGGGCTTTTATCGAAGATAAAGACATGTTAGCCTCAAAATATTGAGTCAAACAAGAATGCTCGGTCATATGTTTATTATGTATCGTATTTTAGAACATTGTAATAGGTAGTATATTAGTCGTGTTATTACGGTCTTAACTTTAAGCTAAGGTTCATTAATAAGTAACCAAAGCCCAAAAGGAAAGCCCGGCCCATGATCATATAGCCCATTAAGCTACATGTAAGCAAAGGCTATATAAACCCTTCCTAGCATGTTAAGAAGGGTGGTTGGTCATTTCATTTTTCTCCTAATCTAACATTCCACAAGTTTCTCCAACCATTTTCTCTCTACTTTCTCTCACTACTTTCTCTCTCTAAAATTCATCTCATATCTACCTTTCTTTCTTTAATTTGTGTATTATACAATCATCATATATTAGGGACAACAATTGGTATCAATCGCCATGGGGTAGTTTTGTGATTGGTTTTTGAGTTTTCATTTGATTTGATCCTTCTTTCTTCCACGAATTCAAGATTTTTTGTGTTTTTTAGTGTCCTTCACGTCGTATTACTTCTTTATTCATGCCATAGTGATTTGGGTATCTTGGTTTTTGGCTTAAACACAAGTTTTTTGGATCAAAAGTTGAAAATTTCTTGGTTTTTCATCTTTCCGAAATTCTTACAAAGGTACCCATCGGAAAGTACAATTGAGAGGGGTTTGATCGCAATAACCAACTGGTTCCACTTTGCGATCACTAGATTTCGATACCTTATTCCGATCTGGATATTCCGATCGTACATTGCGATCTGGGATTCCGACGGTTTCAAGGGAATTGTGAGTCGTTACTCTACCAAATTTGTTTCAGCCACATTCCGATCTGGACATTCCGATCTGAACATTCTGATCTGAGCATTGCGATCTAGGATTCTGACAGAAACACATTGCGATCAAAACAACATTCCGATCTAAGGATTCCGACAGGTACACATTGCGATCTAAAGGACATTCCGATCTGAACATTTCGATAGTACATTGCGATCTAAAGGACATTCCGATCTAAGCATTCCGACAACCAACATTCCGATGGCAGATTCCGATGGCACATTCCGATGGACATTCCGATGACATGTTTAGCTAAATTTTGTTTGAGTATTTTTTAGACTTAGCCACCATCTAGACTAGTTTCGGAACGTAGTTTACACGAAGATTAAAAAAAAAGGAGTTAAAATTTTTAGGTCAAGTAAAATCAAATTTTTTCCATACTAGTTTTAGGACATTTCTAGCTCAATTTCAAAATTTGGTGATTACAAATTTTTTAGGTCTACCGTTTTGTCGGACTGAGGAATTTATTGTCGGGCTAAGAAAAAATCGCAATTTTCGGAATTTCAAGAACCAAACAATCACAACACAACTACTTAAGATCCACATTCGATTCATCATTTCAGAGAATATTGAGATGGATTCTACTGTTGAATATCGTGTGACAAACAACAACATAATGGTGGCAGGTAACTGATAACTAGGCTATAACTAGGCTTTTACCTAATTAAAAATTAAAGTTCTTGTTCTCGATATCTTAACGAATTGATTTCTGGCTTAAAGTATGACTCAGTCGATTTTGGTAAAACAAATATTTTTGGTTGTTTTTAAATAAAGGTGCAAAACAATTAAAGTAAAAGGCAGGTAATTTAAATCTAAGTCTAATTAAAATAACGGGCAAGTATTTAAAACGTGACTGAAATTAAAGGGCGCTAAAGTAAATGACGTAAACTTAAATCTATCTAAGGCAATCTTAAAACGCGACTAAAACTTAAACTAAGGCAAGGCTAAAATAAAGCTAAGACAAATAATCTTAAAGTGCAATTAAATAAAAAGGCGGGAAAAATAAAGCTTAAAAATAAAAGACAGAAATTTAAAAAGAAAGACTAAAAAGAACTGAAAGAAACCTTGATTCGGAAGTTCAAAACTTCCGAATGAACTGGCTTGACTCGGAACTTTTGAGTTCCGAGTGAAACAATCTTGAGTCGGAACTTCCCAAACCCCAAAACCTTGATTCAGAACTTTTGAGTTGATCCGGAACTTTTTGAGTTCCGAATGAACATCTTGACCCGGAACTTTGGTTTGGAAGTATTGATCCGGAAGATTTCGTCTGGAAGTCTTGACTCGGAAGTTTTTGCTGATCCGGAACTTTTTCCTCCTCTTGACCCGGAACTTCGTTCGGAAGACTTGATCCGGAACTTTTTGAGTTCCGAATGAATTGCTTGATCCGGAACTTTCGTTCGGAAGTCTTTACTCGGAACTTTTGAGTTCCGAATGAACACTCTTGATCCGGAACTTTGAATGTTCCGGATGAAACCCACTGGTTCGGAACTTTGAAAGTTCCGAATGAACAGCCTTTCTTGTCTTGGCTCGGAAGTTTTCCTGGGAATCTCAGAAACAGAAACAAACTCCCCCGAAGCACAAGGGATCAAAATAACAAGTAATATATCACATATTAAACAAAATCAAACAAACGATTTAATTAAGCTAATAACGAAACATCAATTAATCATAAACAAACAGTTTAAATCAACAAACAAACAAATTTAACCACAATAATCAAAAACCACTTGGATCAAAATAAGAACATGAACATGAACACAAACATAAACATAAAAATCAAAGATCAAGAAAGGTAGATAGGAGATTAACAAGATAAAATAAAGATTGACAAGAATTAAATGGAAACTTACTTGAAATTAAATGAATTTAAGGTGCAAGACAAGGTAATTAAATTGACAAGTATTTAAATGACAAGGTAATTAAAAGTGGAAGACTAATTGTCACACTTAGCCAACAAGAAAGAAAATTAACTAGTCCTAACTATATATAGGGGAGGATTAGGAAGCTTCCTCCCCTCTTTCCTTTTCTCTTAATTACAAGCTTAAGTCCTTCCTTCTTTAATCTTCATTAATTGCATGCTTAGTCCTTTTCTTCTAATCTTCTTTAAACTTGGACTTAAAGGACTTTTGGCTTCGGGATTTCTTTGAACTCGTCTTTAAATTCTTCAATAAAATAGACTTGAATTCTTCGGGTTTTGATAAACTTCCGTCTTTTGACTTTTTCTTCGATAAATCTTCAGAATTGGTCTTGGACTTCCGTTCTTTTTGCACTCTTGACTTCTTGACTTCGTCTTTCATCTTTTTCTTCTATAAAAGTCCGTAAATGCCCGTTTCACCTTTTCGTCCTAAATCACAACAAAAACACAAACCACGCATAATTCCGACATAAAAGACATAAAATACACGTTTTGGCTCGGTTATTATTGTAATTAAGTAGTAGAAAAGATGGGTGTTTTCACACCTATCAAATCCCCTGCACTTGACCATTGCAATGTCCTCATGCAATGCATTAGTTACAAAGCACGTTTACATTTTTCATCATAATCAATCCACGTTGGCCTTTATTAAAGAGATAGAAAATTATAAACATTCAAAATAAAGAAATCAAAAGCATACCTTGGGTTTTGGAAATGTCATGAATAATCATCATTCTCAAGTTTTCACTTTCTCCAAACCAAGCTTAAAAACGAGATCATTGTTATTATAAGTTAGTAAACTATCACGAACTCATGTGGGCCAATTACTCACTTAGACTCCTTTATTCCTAGGTGTATCTCTTATATTTTATTATTGTCTTGAATGATCACGAGGATGCATTTTTTACTTATTTAGATAGTTATTAAGTCTGAAAATAAACTGAACGATTTAATCAATAGTTAGCTAAAGGACAAAATCTTTTAAAACTGCTTCTCGGGACCTCATAAAGTTCATATCTTGGCATAACTCGCTTCGCGATTTGAGACCTTTCTCGGACCGATATTTGGCAGCGACTTCATACTTCAAACCTTGAGAGACGTTCATGAAATTATGGTCTTCTCTTCATAATGGAATTTCTTCACTTGAAGTTTTGAGAGATTCATACTTGGACCACGACTTCTTCATTTTTCTCCAATATTTATTTTGGACTTTGATATACAACGATCCGCCTCCTTTTATGACTTGGATCTATTTATCCTCATACCTTGTTAGGGTCTTTTCGGATACACTTCTCCATGACTTTTGGGAGTTTTTGCTTTTCGTCGTGTGTCTCGATCCTTCATATTGATTTTCGATAAATGATTCTTCACATCACTTTGGATCTTTAGCAACAAAATATAGCCCTCATGCCTTGTTAGGGCCTTTTCGGACTCACCAATCTTCGCATCCCGCTTCAATAAGTTATGCCTTGGCTATGAACTCTAATCCATACCGAGCAACTTTTAAACGATCTTGGGCTAGAAGCTAAGTAACTTTTCAAATCGTACAACCTTATTTATTAGCAGATAAATTATTTAGCAAGCGATGGGAGAATAGGCTTATAATTAACTCACATAAATTCCCGAAAGAATACCGAACTTATAATTGGCTCTATCATCTCTCGTTCTCCACAGTTTAAAATCTCAAGTAATGAGATTCGTGGATACTTAGCCTATTAAATCAAAGTTTTGGGTTTTCGAGTCGCCTATAGGATCTTGCAAATTCTTAGACCTTTTCAAGTTTAGAAATCGCATTTTAAAGTTCCCTTGATAAACAACTCTCTAGGATCAATTATAGGAACTTGCGAAAAGTCCTTGTTCTTAACCCGTGAGAGTTAAGACCTTCGCGTTTTATAGCTCCCTATATAAAAGCCTAGCAAAACTTGACTTAAACACGTTAAGGATACTAGCTAGGGTAACTTAGATAAGTAAACTCGGGTTGAGTAAAAAGATTCACAACGTTTTGAAAATTAAAACCACTTATTAAACATTTATTCTAGCAAAGAAAGAAAATAACTATACAAAGGAAAAACTAATAGGCCAAAATAGATCAAAAATTTTGAAAAATGTAGAAAAATGGATTTTCCGGTTAAAATGAGGACAAATACAAAGAAAAGGCCACTTAACTTCGATAGAAGTCCCCCCTACACTTAAGAGAAACATTGTCCTCAATGTTTAAGCATGTGGGAGTAAACTCCCCTACACTTAGGACATTGTGCACGTTGTTTAAATCTCGCTAAGGAAAGGACAACTAAAGAGATTCCTATTTTAATATTGATAAAATATAAAATAGTGAATCGAAAAGAGTTTAGGATAGAACCGGGAAGAAGTGGACACGGAATCACGGGTCGTCAAGAATCATCAAGAGTGGATCGTTGAAGCTCGAATCCCTGACTAAGAAGTGAGGAGAGGAAATAGCAAACCAAAGGGTCCCCCCTACACTTATGGTAAAGAAAGCGAAAAGATAGATGCATGGGTTGCCTCCCAAGAAGCGCTTGGTTTTTGTTAACCGAGTCGTGAGCCTGACTCGACCTTGATCATCAACGGAAGAAGCGTGAAACATATCCACCAGGATCAAAGACATAGTTTTCATCCATCAAATAGCACAAGCTTAAGGCGAACAAGGTAAGCCAAATAAGAAGTGGCAAGGTTCCCTTAAGCAAAGATGGAGCACGGTGGAAGCAAGGTTGAAGTGGTGAAAGCAGATTTCCATAAATTCCAAAGATATTTCCTTTTATTTCATCAGGTGGATACTGAGATGGCTGCAGAATGTGGATACCGGGGTCGAATACCTTTTCCTTTAGGGGAAAATAGCACTCACGCGCAGCCGAGTGTGAAGAAGATCCGCAAAGAAGCACAACCTCGTCCTCAGAAAGAGGACAAAGAGGTGTCAAATCATATGTGCAACGGATATTGGTGTCGACCGGTTTCTTCTCCTTAGAAAGAATGTGCTTCAAATCCAAAGTAGGATCAAGACGATAATCTTCAAAGTCATAAGGAGAAGCATCACTCTCATGAGGGAAGTAAGTGTTGAGAAATTCAAAGAAATCTTCCTCAAATGAATAATCGTCCAAAGTAGGATCGAGTGATGGCGGAGGATCTTCATCATGTGAAGAATCGCTTGAAAGAGTATCGGCCTCATCAAAATCATCGAAAGTAGGCAGCTCGGGATACTCGGAAGTACAATCAAAATCATCCGAATCTGAGCTAGAATCATCATCATCATAAGCATCAAAGACCGGTGGAGAATCATAAATGGGAGAAGCTTCCAAAGTGGAGCGAGAATCATCCACATCATCGTGAAAAAGTGGATTATCGATGGAAGAATCGAATAGAGGATTGTCATAGACGGTAAAGTCATCGAGCACATTAATCATATTCACTGATTCTCGTCAATAGTATTTGCCTGTAAGCTTCCCCATTTTAAAATTTTGTGAATCATTCCCGACTCGTAAGATTAACTCACCTTCGGCCACATCCACTAAAGCTCGTCCGGTTCTCAAGAATGGCCGACCGAGTATTAAAGGAATACGAGGGTCCATTTCATAATCAACTACGACAAAATCGACCGGGAAAGTGAATGTGCCAACTTTGATGAACACGTCTTCGGCTATACAAACGGGGTAAGCGAGAGTGCGGTTTGCAAGTTCAAGAGTCATCTTTGTTGGAGTGAGGTCGGGCAATGATAGTGTTTTCCAAACACTCAGTGGCATCAAATTAATATTGGCCCTGAGATCAGCAAGGGCAGTGAATTCTTCAGTTTTGTTGAACACGCAAGGCAACACAAAACGACCGGGATCTCCAAGATTTTCCGGAAGTTCTTTAAGAATAACTGCAGAGCAGTTTTCATTTAAGCGTGTGTTGGCGAGCTCAATCAGCTTCTCCTTCTTGCTAAGCAATTCCTTGAATGCTTTGACAAATTTCGGCATGTGGACAAGTGCTTCAACAAGGCTAATGTTGATGTTCATTTGAGATAGCATCTTCACATATTTCGATACTTGACAGTCATTCTTGGTTAGCTCGTTGGTCTTGCCTAAGCGAGAAGGGTACGGGATGTTGGGTTTATAGGTGGAAGGTGAAGGTGTAGTCGGTAAAGGTTGAGATGTTGAAGGATCTGTCCGAGATACATCGTCATGACGAGGCAGAGACGGTAATGGTGCACTAATACTAGGTGTAGGAGGAGTAGGGATACATAGTGGTGGAGGAGGTGTAGATGATGGGGGTGGGATTGGTGGTCCTACGATGGTGACTCCACTACGAGTAGTAATAGCACTCACATTGGCTCGCGGATTAGTGACGGTATTTGAAGGTAGAGAACTTGAAGAAGAAGGTTGAGCGGCGGGCAAGAAACTAGCCAACAGATTCTTTAATTCATTCGTTTGAGTACTGAAGGAGGATTGAATATTATCGTGAACCTCGGACCTGATCTCATTTCCTTGCTTCGTGATATCTCCTCTAAGATTGATAATTTGGCTTTGCAGATTCTTGATTTGCTCACCTTGGGTTCTCATTGTGGCTTCAACATCGGTGTTTATGGGTGGGGTTTGTTGAGCGGGTGGGTGATAAGGATTAGAAGCTCTTGGTGGGATTTGGTTGCTTCTATTGTAGTTGTTGGCGGGGTTTTGGTTTTGAGGAGAAAAACCGGGTGAAAGGTAGTTGTTGGAACGGTAGCTCAACAGATTTCTATCCCCTTGTTGTCTAGCTTGGTAATTTTCCGGTGAATAATTACCATAAGCTGCATACACATTTTCCGGATTTCCTTGAGTCGAAGGACAATCGGTGTATGGGTGAGGACCGCCACATGTTTCACAAGGATTAGCAACCGCTTTAACTTGTTGTTGTTGTTGGTTTGAAGCTAGAAGCGTAATACTTTTGCTCATTTCGGTCATCATGCGGGTGAGTTCGGTCATATCAGGGTTTGCTGAGGTGGAGGAAACATTGACTCTTGGATTGTTCCTTGAAGAAGCAGAGGAATCCCAGTTTTTGTGGTGAGTAGTCATGTTCTCAATTAACTCTCTACACTCCTCGGGTCTCCTTTTCATGAATGTGCCACCGGCGGCTGCATTAATCGTATCACGATCTCGAAAAGTCAAACCGTTGTAGAAAGTATCAATTAAGGTCACAGGGAGCATGTTGTGGTTTGGACATCTATCGATCAAGACATTATATCGCTCCCAAGCATCAAAAAGAGATTCATCAAGGTCTTGCATGAAACCGCTGATTTGATTGCGAAGGCTAGTGACCATGGATGGTGGAAAGTAGCGCGACAAAAAGCGTTGAGTCATGTCATCCCAAGTGTGAATTGAATTCTTCGGGAGACGATCAAACCATTTCTCGGCATGATGTAATAAAGTGTGTGGAAAGAGTTGTAGGCGAAGTTCATCCATTGTGGCACCAGCCAACTTCATGCTTTGGGTGATTGTAATGAACTTGTCGAGGTGTTTGTTGGCATCATCATCAGGCAATCCACGGAATGGGTTTGTTTGCACTTGCTGAATCATGTGGTGCTTCAACGAAAACTCAGGAGCGTTTATTTGCATCGGCGCAATCGGTCCTCCTCGTCCAAACATGGTTGGTTGACAAAGTTCCTCCATGGTCCGAAGATCGGGCTGTGGAAGAACATTGTTGTTATTATAGGGTGCGGTGGATTATTGTTGTTAACACCAGACATAGCTAAATCTTCTTGAGGCTCGGGCTCTTGATAATTAGAAGATCTAGTACGCATGCACCTACAAAGACAAAAGAAAAAGAAACCAAACACAAAAACAATATATATACACAATAAAGATAAAATCTTTTTGTATTTTTGAAATTTTTAATTTTTATGGGTTTTTATCAATTTTTAATTTTTATGATTTTTTGCATTTTTTATGCAAGAAAAATAACGCTCACAAGTGAACGGATCCCAAAAAGCAACGCGTCTCTCACAGAAAACCGTTAATCTTTACGAAAAGAGCCGGCAGCTGCGCCATTTGATAACTAGGCTATAACTAGGCTTTTACCTAATTAAAAATTAAAGTTCTTGTTCTCGATATCTTAACGAATTGATTTCCGGCTTAAAGTATGACTCAGTCGATTTTGGTAAAACAAATATTTTTGGTTGTTTTTAAATAAAGGTGCAAAACAATTAAAGTAAAAGGCAGGTAATTTAAATCTAAGTCTAATTAAAATAACGGGCAAGTATTTAAAACGTGACTGAAATTAAAGGGCGCTAAAGTAAATGACGTAAACTTAAATCTATCTAAGGCAATCTTAAAACGCGACTAAAACTTAAACTAAGGCAAGGCTAAAATAAAGCTAAGACAAATAATCTTAAAGTGCAATTAAATAAAAAGGCGGGAAAAATAAAGCTTAAAAATAAAAGACAGAAATTTAAAAAGAAAGACTAAAAAGAACTGAAAGAAACCTTGATTCAGAAGTTCAAAACTTCCGAATGAACTGGCTTGACTCGGAACTTTTGAGTTCCGAGTGAAACAATCTTGAGTCGGAACTTCCCAAACCCCAAAACCTTGATTCGGAACTTTTAAGTTGATCCGGAACTTTTTGAGTTCCGAGTGAACATCTTGACCCGGAACTTTGGTTTGGAAGTATTGATCCGGAAGACTTGACTCGGAAGTTTTTGCTGATCCGGAACTTTTTCCTCCTCTTGACCCGGAACTTCGTTCGGAAGACTTGATCCGGAACTTTTTGAGTTCTGAATGAATTGCTTGATCCGGAACTTTCGTTCGGAAGTCTTTACTCGGAACTTTTGAGTTCCGAATGAACACTCTTGATCCGGAAATTTGAATGTTCCGGATGAAACCCACTGGTTCGGAACTTTGAAAGTTCCGAATGAACAACCTTTCTTGTCTTGGCTCGGAAGTTTTCCTGGGAATCTCAGAAACAAAAACAAACTCCCCCGAAGAACAAGGGATCAAAATAACAAGTAATATATCACAGATTAAACAAAATCAAACAAACGATTTAATTAAGCTAATAACGAAACATCAATTAATCATAAACAAACAGTTTAAATCTACAAACAAACAAATTTAACCACAATAATCAAATACCACTTGGATCAAAATAAGATCATGAACATGAACACAAACATAAACATAAAAATCAAAGATCAAGAAAGGTAGATAGGAGATTAACAAGATAAAATAAAGATTGACAAGAATTAAATGGAAACTTACTTGAAATTAAATGAATTTAAGGTGCAAGACAAGGTAATTAAATTGACAAGTATTTAAATGACAAGGTAATTAAAAGTGGAAGACTAATTGTCACACTTAGCCAACAAGAAAGAAAATTAACTAGTCCTAAGTATATATAGGGGAGGATTAGGAAGCTTCCTCCCCTCTTTCCTTTTCTCTTAATTACAAGCTTAAGTCCTTCCTTCTTTAATCTTCATTAATTGCATGCTTAGTCCTTTTCTTCTAATCTTCTTTAAACTTGGACTTAAAGGACTTTTGGCTTCGGGATTTCTTTGAACTCGTCTTTAAATTCTTCAATAAAATAGACTTGAATTCTTCGGCTTTTGATAAACTTCCGTCTTTTGACTTTTTCTTCGATAAATCTTCAGAATTGGTCTTTGACTTCCGTTCTTTTTGCACTCTTGACTTCTTGACTTCGTCTTTCATCTTTTTCTTCAATAAAAATCCGTAAATGCCCGTGAATGTCCGTGTTTTTTCCACTTTTCACCTTTTCGTCCTAAATCACAACAAAAACACAAACCACGCATAATTCCGACATAAAAGACATAAAATACACGTTTTGGCTCGGTTATTATTGTAATTAAGTGGTAGAAAAGATGGGTGTTTTCACACCTATCAGTAACAAAGAAAGACCACCAATGCTTGTGTCAGGTCGATACGATCAATGGCAATCTCGTTTTATACGTTACCTTGACACAAAACCTAACGGTGATGCTTTAAGGCAATGTATTTTGGAAGGACCCTATAAACTCTCAAGGATTTAGGTTCCTGCAGTACCAGCCACATACACAAGTGAGGCACAATCCGCATATGAACGTGATGAGAAGAGGACCGACCTCACCCCATAGAATCGTGCGTGGTTTGATGTAGAGAAGGAAGCAATCTACTTAATTCTCAGTGGCATTGGAGATGAAATTTACTCTACGGTTGACGCATGTCCCACTGCTCAAGAAATGTGGACGGCTATTGAAAGATTGCAACAAGGTGAATCACTTAACAAACAATATGTGAAAACTAAGATGTTTTGGAACTTTGGCAAGTTTACATCAAACGATGGGGACTCAATTGACTCTTATTACTCCCGATTCTACAAGATGATGAATGATATGACCTGAAACAACTTGCAAGTTTCCACCATGCAAGTCAATGTCCAATTTCTACAGCAACTTCAACCAGAGTGGACACGGTTTGTCACCTTGGTGAAACAACAACCAAAGTTAGACGAAGTTTCATATCACAAGCTCTTTGACATCTTGAAACAATTTCAAAATGAGGCAAATGAACTTCGAGTTGAACGAGTTGCAAAGATTTCCAATCCACTTGCTTTGGTGTCTACCACTCAACATTACCCAGAATATCACTCCCGTACTTCAAAGACCTACTCTACTCAATCATCATCACCACGATCATCCATTGTCTCCAAGTCACATGTTCCAACACGATCCCGAGGCAAAGAAGTTGCAAGAGCACCATCACCCACACCTGAGCAATCATCCGAAGAAGACAGTGATGAAGAAATAGCTCAAAAGGATAGGGAATTCAAGCAACAAATGGCTTTCATTATGAAGCAATATAAGAAAATCTACAAACCCACCAACAACAACCTTCGAACATCTTCAAACTCGAGGAACACCCATGCACAGAGTCCTCCAAGGTATGACACACGAAGACGTGTTGCGAGTCCTCCAAAGTATGATCGACAACCTAAGTATGATAATCAAAGGGTGGCTACTGTTGTTGGAAATCGGGAAACTGTTGGGACTCAAGTTGTGCAACAAAGTGGGATTCAGTGTTTTAACTGCAGAGGTTTTGGGCATTTGGCTAAGGAATGCAGGCAGCCAAAGAGGGTTAAAGATTATGGTTATTATAAGGAAAAGATGCTGTTGTGCAAGAAAATGGAAGCTGGAATCAAGTTATCAGCTGAGGAAGGAGAAATGCTTGACGACACAGATGATGAACTCTCCGACCAAGAACTCGAGGCACATTATTCATACATGGCAAAGATTCATGAGGTCCTTAACGTCACTGAAGATGACAATGGTCCTATCTTTGATACCGAGCTAATTGATAAGGTACAAGATGATGTTTAATATAATGTGTTTGGTGATACACATGAGCATAGTGATCTACCAACAACAATTACTGACACGTGTATGATGGAAACGGTTGATAGCAATACCACACCCGATTCAGCAGACATGTGCAATAATGAGTTTGAGGATGATCAACATGCAAATGAGTATGATGACGAGGAGCGTGTCGCGCTTGCTAATTTAATTGCTAGTTTACAAAAAGATGTCAATGAAAATAGAAAGAATCAAAAGCAATTAAAGAAGGCAAACGCAACGCTCACTCAAAACTTTGAAGAATGCAAAGCCGCTCTTATAAAATCTAGTGAGACTATTGATAGTTATAGGGCTGAGCTTCTTCAAAAGACCAACGAGCTTGAGGGGTACAAAAGTAGTGTCCTCAACGTTAAAAAGGACGATTTTGAAAATAAATACAATGAATCTCTTGCTTTGTTAACTAAAGAAAAACGTCAATTTAATGTTTTATTAAGTGATGAACGTCAAAAAACGTACCTTGACACAAAAAAAGTTAATGAACTTGAACAGAGGCTTTCTATGAACACCACCGATTCTGCTAAAATTATTGACGAGAAGAAACAAGAGGTTGAAACATTAAAACAAGATTTCAAAAATAGACAAAGCAAAGATACTGAAAAAGTAAAGGATCTCGAAGAACAAGTCGATTTTTTGAAAAAAGTTGTTTATAATACACATGACTCTATTCAAACCGTAAGAATGATAGCACCTCGGTCGTTTTTCAAGGGTCAACCTAGCTTTGCCACCCCCAAGTACCTCGAACAAGCTCAAGCTGCGAACCCTCACTTATATCTTGATGAGTCCGAATGGACTGATAATGACTGCCCAGTAGCTAACATCGATAGTGAAGAGACGTCCCTTTGGGATGACGAGAGTAGATCACCGGTCAATAAAGATTTTGTGAAACCATATAACTATGCTTATGAAAACAGTCTTTATGGTCTTTTCACTCCACAAAAACAGAAGTCTCGTGAGGAATTATTTTTAGAATGCAAACAAAAAAGAATTCAATGGAAAAAAGCTTTTGCCACTAAGAGGAAAACTAATGTTTTTAAATATATTAACTATTTGCCTCTAGATGCTTCTAAAAGCAAAAGTAGAAAAATACTTGGTTTTCTTAAACACCACGTTAATAATGTTCAATCAATTGTTGCAAGCGATTGGGAGAAACGTCAAAAGGATAAGTGGAAAACCGAGATTCCTCACGACATAACTGTGCTTGTGAAAGAACTTTTAATACCAAATACGAAGATAATAAAAGAACATGTTCTTGAGTTTGAAAATTTATTTCAGTCTGAAATGTTTGATGATTTGAAATATGTTGAGTCTCTTGAAAAAGAAATTGATGACCTTCAAAATGACAAATTAGAATTTTCAAACGAATATGATTTACTCTTAGAAGAATGTCTCTCCAAAGATATTTTGTGTGTTACTCTTCAATCTTGTGCTGATAACGATGAATATTCTGATGTTGCATGCAAATATCTTGATAAAATCAAAGAGTGTGAGCGTCTTGAACTTGAGCTTTCAAAACATAAAGAAAATGTTGATAAAAAGGCTTTTGAGTTACTTCAACACAAAACTGATTTCCTTCAAAAACATTGTCATTCTCTTGAACTTGCTTTGCAAAAAGACGTTGGTAGTTTTCCACATGATAATAAATTGCAAGAAAAACTTACCCAAACGTTTCGAGAAATGAACGAACAGAATTTGGAAATTAAAGGGTTGAAAGCTCAGTTACAAGATAGGGACAGAGCGATAGCAGAGTTGCAGAAACTCGTTGCTAAGATGGGTGGGAAGATTGTGGAACCTAGTGTTAAGAAACCTGTTGTAAGACAACCCAATGCTCAAAAAGTGACTAGACCCTCTGTCTTGGGAAAACCATCTGTTTTATCTAATTCTGCATTTGCAAAACCTGCGTTTACCCCCAAGATGGGGAAGGATAGGTTACCACAAAACACTCTCAAAACACATATTCGATCACAAAGCATTAAGAACACAAATGTGGTTAAACCAGGGATGTATAAATTGGCCACTAAACCCACACAAAACAAAGAAAGTCAATCACCTCAGACTTCTAGAAACACTAATAGACGTGTGTCTTTTACTACAGGAGTAGTCCCCACTGCTAGTGTTAGCCGGCCCCAGCTTAAGAGCACTCGCATGAATGAAAAGGTCTGGCAAAACAAAAGTCAAGGGAAGATGAAGGAAGTAGAAGACCACCCTAGGATTTTCAATGTTTCTAAGAATAAAACGTCTGTAATCGCATGTAATGACGATTTGAATGATTCGACTTTGAATGCTATGAAAGTTAAGTTTGTTTGTGTGAAATGTGGAAAGTGTGCTAATGCTAATCATGCTATGTGTGTTTCGAATAATGTCAAAGGCGTAGAAACTAGAACTAAGAAGCAAACTGTGATGCCTATTAGTGCTAGAAAACCCAAACGCAAAGTGAACCATTCTGGTGCAACCCCCCCTAAGAAAAGTATTGCATCAGACTCCACCACTAAGAACCCTAGAAGCAGAATTAGGGAATTATATGAGTCTGCTAGCAAGCCTTGGAAATGGTGGTTTGCTAATCAATGTCCTCTAGGATATAAATGGATGCCTAAGGTTAGGACAGAAAATGTGACTACGAGCGTTAGTGTGCCTCTAAGCGATGAAACTAGGGAAACTAATGAATCGGAAATCACAACTAACATGGAATCCAATTTAGCAAATGCTCCATCGTGTTCTAATTCTTCTGCAGGTGATCGAAATAATTCTCTTCATAATGGACTCCGGATGCACGAAACACATGACGGGGAATCTCAAGCTTCTAATTAACTTCGTGGAGAAGTTTCTGGGTACGTTCCGATTCGGAAATGATCAATTTTGTAAAACCCGTAAAAATAAGGTCATAATTTAATTCTATTTTTCAATTATTTTGAAGTATTTTATAACATTAAATATTATTATGTTTAACGGTTTTAGTTGAAACCGATATTAAATATTATATTTTAATATTTTGACGAGCAACGAGGACTACTAGTGATCGCGATACCGACGGATGCCAAAAATTTTATATTTTATTATCGATAGTTTCGATATTTAATACTTTCGACGATATCGTTTTAATTACGTATCGAGTCGTTATATTATTATTTTTCGTGTGCGTTTAAACTTTAAAAAAAAAAGTATTTTTACGAAACCCGAGTCTCGTAAATATTTCAAAATTTACAATTTACATTTACTACCCTTTTAAACTATTTTATTACATTTTGGACCAAAACTATCACAAATTGGCAAAAACTACCCTAACCTTACACTATATATAAAATTTCCACTAGCAAAATTCATTTAAAAATCACTAAAATAAAAACAACCAACTCTCTCTTCTCCCTTTGTTTTTAGCCTTCCACCATTAACACCACAAACACCTTAATCAAAATTTTTCTAGCTTGATCCAAGAGAAACCAATCAAAGTCCCATCCTCCATTTTCAAAGGGCTACAATTTGGTATAAAATTTTCATACATGCAACCATATAAATTTTTCAAGAAAAGTTGGTTATGTTCGATCCAAATTTGTTGTAGGCATGTGTTAGTAGTGATGATCAAAAGATTTTCATGCTATGTTTTTGTTAAAAAGTTGATTTTTAATTTTTGGGTTCTTGATTTAGATGATGATACAAGTGTTAGGATTAGATTGTGATGATAATAGGATGTTAGAATGATGATGAAAGTTGTTGGTTTTGATCAAAAACTTGATTTTGTATGGTTTTTAAATGGCCAATTTTAGGCAGTAGGTTTAAGGCCATTTTCGAGGGTCTTAAGTCTGGATATAGGATGATATTATGGGATTATGTCATAGAGAATTTCGTTAGCTTCGATTTGATATAAAGTAGGCCTTCCAACTCCAAACGAGGTGGAAGTTACACTAGTTTGATTTTCGTGTACCGGGAGACGAGTGTCGACACAATCCGAAAATTGTCGTCGATATCTGGATCGAATCTCGGGGACTATAAAATGAGTTTAAAAATGATTCAAGGGCTGTTCTCAGGCTCCAAGTTTAGTATTTTGAGTCTATTTTTAGAATCAAGTGGCGGTTTTACAAATGGAGTTGTTTAGAATGGTCAAAATGGTTTCGTAAGTCAAGGTCGCTAAACTGTCTGGATTTTGTGATTCAAAGATGAGTCGGGCAGGGAACTTTAGAAGTAAAATCTTTTGATGGGCTCTTGGGAGGACTTTATACATATAGTAAGTAAGTTCTCTGAGTAGTATCATAAAATGTTGATGTGTCTAAGTATGGGAAAACGGCTTGGACATTCGGTATGTTCCGACAGATTTTTATTAAAGGCGTAGAATAATAAAATGAATATATAGGAGAGTGTAATAGTATCACTTGTATCGTTTTCTCTCGATTTTGTCGTGATTTTATGAGTCGAGTTTTATATTCTTATGTATGGGTTATTTCTCGAGTCTATTATTAATGAACGCACCTCATTTGATAGGTTGCGGTTCTCGTGTTTGAAAGGCATCATCTATCGTCGGCGATCGTCTCATTACCACTATTGGCTAAGGTGAGTCTATAGCCTCGCTTTATACTAGTTATTAAATGATTTTAAACCCGCGAGGGGGAATACATGTTTTTATAAACTTAGAACACAAGATTTTTATGGTATGCTTTGTCCCTCTATGAATGGACCCGTGGTTGCCTTTAAATTGCATTAAGTGATTGCCTTTGTTAAAACCTCAATTATGGACCGTTAATTAACCTATGATGGGTTAACCGCTAGTACAATTAATAGATATATATGGGGGAAGCCGCCCCGGTTCAGTTTTTGTGGACTTGTCATAGAAGCTTAGGCCCGACCTCCACACTGTTTGAGCATATTGTATTGAGAAGTCAGGTATACGGCAATGTACCAATAATCTGGAGGTAACCGACAATTAATAAATCTCTCGTCTTATTAGACTGATATGGGAGTGTCTAAGGGCTCGGTTCCATGAGTTTATTGCAATTTATGCTATATACAATTATCATTGTTGATGCAAATTATTATTTGATGCTTATAAGCATGCCACAAACTTATAATCTTTGCTTGTGTTCAAATTGATTTCATAAACCTATAGATTCACTCGGCATTTTTGCTGATTATTTTACTCACATGTATTTCAGGTAATCAGGAAGGGTGAAGCTTGGAAGCCACGGGAATGAATGTTGTGCACTACTTAGCAATATAAACTCTTTGAATATTTGTCGTTCCTTTTGTTCAAAACAATTTAAATCTTTTGTTTTGGTTGTACTTTGGTTACGATGTCTTGGGACTACGCTACTCTGACAAATGTTTTTGGAACGATAAATCTAAAACGTCTCTTTTCGAGTCGTTCTTTATAAATTATGTGTTGTTGTATCATTGTTTAGCACCCAAAGATGTATTCCGCTGCGTGTAAATTTGGGGGTGTTAAAGATTGGTACCAGAGCCATGAGTGATAGAGAACTAGGTCTTTTCTAAAAACCTAAACTATAGCTGTCGGTTTTATTTTTCAAAGAGTCGGTGCACATGATTTCGCGTGACTTCAGGTTCAAGCTACTTCTGGGATTACAACTTTAGTATACATTATTATGTTGCCTTATTGCTAAGTATTTCTAAATAAATACTATAATCCTTTATCGATATATATTTATGTCGTTAAACTTTTCGATAAAAGTTTATCATTTATTAATGATTAACTTAAATAAATACAATGAATTTTCAAGATCTTTCTGTATTTATTTTTGAAGTATTTAAATTGCTTTTATTGCAAAAATTTTATATTATGACCTTACATACCTTCATCTGCGCGCGTTACTTTCATTGTTTAACCCTTTGTGATATCTATATAGATATCCAAATCGTCTTTCGGCTGTTTGTGTTTGGACGTCTTTTAACGTAATCTCCAGACCATTGTGTTAGTCATACATTTTGAAACATTTCTTAAAATAGTGTTGAATAATACCATGGTTTTTCATAATATTTTGTTAATTTTTATTATCGTTTTATACGACATACGAAGATTAAATTCATTGACATTTATATGTATCGACTCCGAAGTGTATTGTTCGCATATATCTTGGTAACGTCATTCACCGTTTTTCTTCCTAAATTTCGTGTTGAATACCTTGAAGCATCTTATGTCATTCATTATACTATATTTTTATTTGATGCTCATTATGAGATTTATTTTTCATTGTTGTAATATCCACAAGACATGTGTGTATATATATATTGAGTGGTTAGGAAGTGTCGAAAAATATATATAATGAAGAAACTGCAGGGGGTGTATAAACAGGTCAAAACTTAAAAGTAAAACCTGCGTTTTTAAAATAAAATAGTCAAACCAGCACAGAACTTGCAGGGGTATTTTGGTCATTTTACATTGGTTTTCAGGTCTCGGGTAAAACTAGAAAGTCGTCTGAAACGTCGTTTTGCATCAAAATACTTTAGACTCCGAGTCTTGGAGATGTTGTTTATCGGGTCAATTAATCGGCTTATATTAAAAAGTTAAATCTGATAGAAAATTCAGAACATGAGTTTTAAATGTTTATAAGCTGTTTTGATTTCATTTGAGATCGTAGATTTTTAACAAATATTATTTTACAACTAACGAATACTAGTTGCATGTGAAAATGTTTAAAATAGAAACATTACAGTATTAGCAATTACCGGATAAATGGTGTAAATTTGAAAATGAATAATATACTTTTTAAAAGCATGTTGTGTCGAGTATCTTACAAAGAATACACATGTGGATTGTTTTATTCTTTTCATATATATATGACTCATTTGTCATTCGATGTTATTTTATTTTCGTTTTCTTCTAACCTTCCACTGATTTGAGTTGAGTTTTGAAGTTTTGCCTTCACATTCTTCGTTGACATTCTTATCGCGTATCTCATGACGTTTTCGTCTAAACCTTATAACCTTTTGAAACCTTAACAACTCGTAACCATTTCATTGGTTGTTTTATGAGCTGCTATTTGCTACTTGTTACAAACCTTTGGCTACTTTATACGTTGGTATAATGTCACCTTATAAATAAATCTGATATTGTTTTACGATTATTTTCACCAATTGTTTTTACTTTGGTCTTATAAAATACTTTTCGTAACATTAAAAGTTGCTTATTGATTATCTCACAAATTACTTGTATCCTATAAATTTATAAACTATTTTTAAATTCCATTTTACAAATGGCATGGTTTATATATAAACATAAGAAACATAATACTTTTCGACGAAACTGAGCACTGCATTGCTATTCCTAGATTATACATGGCCTGATCACCTATGTCTAATTTAGAAGGAGCCATGGTAGGCTGAATAGTAGTCATCTTAAAAATCTTGATAATAATCAACTTTTTACTTGTATTATGATAAAGATAAATAAAATGAAATAAAGTGAAAAGTAGTTTTAAAAACCTTTATATTTCATGCAACTAGCGCAATTTCTATGCATCCACATACGTTTTCTTACCTTCCCTTGAACGAATTACGTGATTTTAAGTACGTTTTTACTCGATGATTGTTTTTCCACTTGTTACTTCATTTTGTCTTATAACTGATTTCTTTTGACTTCTCGTCTAATTATTGACTGTTGATAAAAGACTTGAAAGTCTCGATGTTTTATCCTTCCGTCTCGTCCAATATTCTTTATGCGACTGGGTAGATCTTTGGAATGTCTCCGCACGTGAATAATGAATTATCATTAGAGTGATTTCCGTATATCCGGGATGATGTCCGTCACTCTCGTTTATCTCGAAATCCACTCTTGAACCGTGCTTTGACTTCTCTCTTTAAACACTAACATCGTTCATTTGATTTGTTTTAATTACAAGTGATTATTAGGAATTTTCTTTGATTAAAATTTTGTATGGATCTTATTTCCGATCATGTATCGACCACCGCTAAGTTAACGAGCTGATGTTGGTGAACCACCGACCGCACTAACAAAATTGACAACTTGTTTAATCTATTATTTCTTATCGTCTTACCATCGACACCTTTATTTTATTATTCTCTTTAAGAATTCATACGACATCTGCTTCGTCCTCTTTTGTACCGCTGATTTCGTACTAATTGTTGACCATTATTTCCATTCGTATTCGTTTATTATCTTGTCACATTTTGAAACCCGAATATATCCCATGTTTATTTTGAAATAATAAACACCTTTATGTATTTCTACAACTTATTATAAAATTTTCATGGAACTTTTATATATTTTTCCAATGATTATTAATTATCGAAATAACCAACACAAGTAAAAGGTCAAATTATTACATCATATTCTGTATAACTAAAACTAATGTTTAAAAATAAAATTTTGTTCTACCTTTTGAACTAATTGACTTATCATACTTTACTTTAAATGTAATAAAATTACCGGTTTAATTTATATTCCTAATAATGATTTAATTTGGAAATTATATTTTCTAATTGTAACCATCAATACGAATTTAATTAATAAATTCATGTCATTGTTTCAAAGTTTCTTAAGACAACCAAAATAAATTATGAAGCTATTTAACTTCTATTTTTAATATATCATCTTTATCAAGAAAGTACCTCAATTGAATTTTAAGGTAATACCAAATCCGAGATGGATAATTGTGACAAATGTTACTTTAATGTTAATATATAATTCTTTCATCGCTCTCATTTTTCTAGTATTATGAATTATTATCTTTTACGGTTACGTGATTCGAGATCCCTCGTCGATCGTCAACCTTAAATCATTTTACCACATCTTGTCCGTTTATGCGTTTATTGAATTCATTTTTATCTCGTTATGTTCCTCGTATTGAAGATTACTATTTTATTCTGAGTTTAAAACAAATCTCAGGAAGCAGTGTATAAGAAGAAACGATAAGTGTCACCAGGATTTATGCGTGTACTTGTGGAATGATTGAGGACCGAATCTCTTAATGAATGGAGTTAATAAATTTGTTACAGCCTCGAGGAGCATGTTCAAGCCGACACCGCAAGTGGAAAGACTCTTGTGATCAAGTGGTTATTATCAAGGGTTCGTTCAAGGTTTTCTCGATGGTTAACGATGGAAATCTATACTTGATGTGATTGTTCGACCTTTTATTTTTATGTACTTATGTGGTATGTGATCTAGTCAAATGATCGTAAGTTGTGAGAACTTGAGACGGCATCATCCGAAGACGTCCGATCATGTAGAACATATATTATGTAATATCTTTTTGACTTTAAACGACGATGTTTATTGAGACTTTAATGCGCGTTGGCGAAAGTGAGATGGTGTCTTTGTATTATCTTTTGAGTGAGGACCCGCGTGTGAGCACCCTCCGATGACGAAAATGCTTTTCTTGTTAATTCTTTTTGATGTGTGTCCATGGCTATCCGGCCAGTGGCTATCCTTTAATTTGCAACCTTCTTTTTAACTGGACTTACCCGAAAATCCTGTCATCCATTCTTAATGTCGAATGAGCTTCGTGTGATTCATAAAATTTTCATGTGTCAAGCTTGACGGGTGACTGGTGGATAAGGATTTATTTATTCCTTTTTGGTGAGATACAACTTGACGACAAGTTGCGTTTTGTAAAAGAACCAGTGGAGATCGTGGATCGAGATTCACGTGGGAACGTGAGGACTTCTTTCTAAGGAATACCCTCATCCTTCCGGGTAGTGAACAACTCGAGTATGAGGCGAGTTGAGCGCCGGGACGTCGCTCCCTTAAGGTGGTGAGGATGTAAAATCCGTAAAAATAAGGTCATAATTTAATTCTATTTTTCAATTATTTTGAAGTATTTTATAACATTAAATATTATTATGTTTAACGGTTTTAGTTGAAACCGATATTAAATATTATATTTTAATATTTTGACGAGCAACGAGGACTACTAGTGATCGCGATACCGACGGATGCCAAAATTTTTATATTTTATTATCGATAGTTTCGATATTTAATACTTTCGTAGATATCGTTTTAATTACGTATCGAGTCGTTATATTATTATTTTTCGTGTTCGTTTAAACTTTAAAAAAAAGTATTTTTACGAAACCCGAGTCTCGTAAATATTTCAAAATTTACATTTTACATTTTCTACCCTTTTAAACTATTTTATTACATTTTGGACCAAAACTATCACAAATTGGCAAAAACTACCCTAACCTTACACTATATATAAAATTTTCACTAGCAAAATTCATTTAAAAATCACTAAAATAAAAACAACCAACTCTCTCTTCTCCCTTTGTTTTTAGCCTTCCACCATTAACACCACAAACTCCTTAATCAAAATTTTTCTAGCTTGATCCAAGAGAAACCAAGCAAAGTCCCATCCTCCATTTTCAAAGGGCTACAATTTGGTATAAAATTTTCATACATGCAACCATATAAATTTTTCAAGAAAAGTTGGTTATGTTTGATCCAAATTTGTTGTAGGCATGTGTTAGTAGTGATGATCAAAAGATTTTCATGCTATGTTTTTGTTAAAAAGTTGATTTTTAATTTTTGGGTTTTTGATTTAGATGATGATACAAGTGTTAGGATTAGATTGTGATGATAATAGGATGTTAGAATGATGATGAAAGTTGTTGGTTTTGATCAAAAACTTGATTTTGTATGGTTTTTAAATGACCAATTTTAGGCAGTAGGTTTAAGGCCATTTTCGAGGGTCTTAAGTCTGGATATAGGATGATATTATGGGATTATGTCGTAGAAAATTTCGTTAGCTTCGATTTGATATAAAGTAGGCCTTCCAACTCCAAACGAGGTGGAAGTTACACTAGTTTGATTTTCGTGTACCGGGAGACGAGTGTCGACACAATCCGAAAATTGTCGTCGATATTTGGATCGAATCTCGGGGACTATAAAATGAGTTTCAAAATGATTCAAGGGCTGTTCTCAGGCTCCAAGTTTAGTATTTTGAGTCTATTTTAGAATCAAGTGGCGGTTTTACAAATGGAGTTGTTTAGAATGGTCAAAATAGTTTCGTAAGTCAAGGTCGCTAAACTGTCCGGATTTTGTGATTCAAAGATGAGTCGGACAGGGAACTTTAGAAGTAAAATCTTTTGATGGGCTCTTGGTAGGACTTTATACATATAGTAAGTAAGTTCTCTGAGTAGTATCATAAAAGTTGATGTGTCTAAGTATGGGAAAACGGCTTGGACATTCGGTATGTTCCGGCAGATTTTTATTAAAGGCGTAGAATAATAAAATGAATATATAGGAGAGTGTAATAGTATCACTTGTATCGTTTTCTCTCGATTTTTTCGTGATTTTATGAGTCGAGTTTTATATTCTTATGTATGGGTTATTTCTCGAGTCTATTATTAAAAATGAACGCACCTCATTTGATAGGTTGCGGTTCTCGTGTTTGAAAGGCATCATCTATCGTCGGCGATCGTCTCATTACCACTATTGGCTGAGGTGAGTCTATAGCCTCGCTTTATACTAGTTATTAAATGATTTTAAACCCGCGAGGGGGAATACATGTTTTTATAAACTTAGAACACAAGATTTTTATGGTATGCTTTGTCCCTCTATGAATGGACCCGTGGTTGCCTTTAAATTGCATTAAGTGATTGACTTTGTTAAAACCTCAATTATGGACCGTTAATTAACCTATGATGGGTTAACCGCTAGTACAATAAATAGATCTATGGGGGAAGCCGCCCCAGTTCAGTTTTTGTGGACTTGTCATAGAAGCTTAGGCCCGACCTCCATATTGTTTGAGCATATTGTATTGAGAAGTCAGGTATACGGCAATGTACCAATAATCTGGAGGTAACCGAAAATTAATAAATCTCTCGTCTTATTAGACTGATATGGGAGTGTCTAAGGGCTCGGTTCCATGAGCTTATTGCAATTTATGCTATATACAATTATCATTGTTGATGCAAATTATTATTTGATGCTTATAAGCATGACACAAACTTATAATCTTTGCTTGTGTTCAAATTGATTTCATAAACCTATAGATTCACTCGGCATTTTTGCTGATTGTTTTACTCACATGTATTTCAGGTAATCAGGAAGGGTGAAGCTTGGAAGCCACGGGAATGAATGTTGTGCACTACTTTGCAATATAAACTCTTTGAATATTTGTCGTTCCTTTTGTTCAAAACAATTTAAATCTTTTGTTTTGGTTGTACTTTGGTTACGATGTCTTGGGACTAGATACTTTGACAAATGTTTTAGGAACGATAAATCTAAAACGTCTCTTTTCGAGTCGTTCTTTATAAATTATGTGTTGTTGTATCATTGTTTAGCACCCAAAGATGTATTCCGATGCGTGTAAATTTGGGGGTGTTAAAAATTTGCACCGATCCTAGGATATGGAGACTTGGTTTAGGGGAATATCACTATCAAAAGGGTTTACTACGTCGAAGGGCTCAATCACAATCTTTTCTCGGTTGGTCAATTCTGTGATGCGGATTTGGAGGTTGCTTTTAGAAAGAAGACATGTTTTGTTCGTGATTATGATGGGAATGACTTACTTACTGGAACACGGGGTACTGATCTCTACACTATTTCACTACAAGACTCCACATCTTCAACTCCAATCTGTTTCATGGCTAAAGCTTCAACGACTCAAGCTTGGTTATGGCATCAACGTTTATCTCATCTTAACTTTGATATCATCAACTTGGTTTCCAAGAAAGATATTGTGCGAGGCCTTCCTAACTTGAAATTCATCAAAGATCATCTTTGTTCTTCTTGTGAGCTTTGTAAAGCTAAACGGAGTAGTTTCAAGACAAAGACTACACCAAGCTCTAAAGGACGGTTAGATCTTCTTCATATAGATTTGTGTGGTCCCATGCGTGTTCAAAGTATCAATGGGAAGAAATACGTTATGGTAATTGTCGATGACTACTCAAGGTACACATGGACTCACTTCTTGAGGTCCAAGGATGAAACACCCGATGTTCTCATCAGCTTCCTTAAAGTGATACAACGTGGTCTTCAATCTCAAGTTATAGTGGTTCGTACTGATAGAGGTACAAAATTTTTGAATTCAAAACTGAGAAATTATTTTGAAGCCGAAGGAATTGAACATGAAACATCTATTGCTCGAACACCCGAACAAAACGGCGTTGTTGAAAGACGAAACCTTACTTTAGTTGAGGCTGCTCGAACATTATTATCCGCTTCAAAACTTCCACTATACTTTTAGGCCGAAGCCGTGTCAACCGCATGCTACACACAAAACCGCTCCTTAGTTATCCCAAGACACGAAAAGACACCATATCACATAATTAATGATCGCAAACCTTCACTCAAACACCTTCATGTTTTTGGATGTACGTGTTACATTATTCGAGATGGTGAAAATCTGGAAAAGATGAAAGAGAAAGGTGATGCATGCATTTTAGTGGGATATGCAACTCAGTCTAAGGGATACAGAGTATACAACAAGAGAACAAAATTGATAGTCGAGACTATTCATATCAGATTCGATGAATTACAAGAAATGGCACTTGATCAAAGCAGTTTAAGTCCCGATCCACAACGACACACGACTTCCGTTCACAACCGCACGGAACTCGGAACTCAAGACCACAACAATGAACCGTCAAGTTCAAAGCTGGTTCCTGAACATGTTCCTAGAGCAGATATGACAGTGGACACGACACTTGAAGAGTTGGAAATGTTATATGGACCAATGTATGATGAATATTTCACGGGGGAGAAACAAGTTGCATCGAAGTCTTCCGCTGTCACTCATGATAAGAATGATGATACCTATCATCATCATCAAAAGGATACAACTTCATCTACTTCAACACGGGTTGCTGCAGATTTACTTCCTCAGAATATCACATTAACAATAGATCCTACAACATCCACAACTACTGTCATTGCTCCAGAGAACACACATCAAGCAGACGATGCATTATCTGACGAAGACGAATTTATCAACCCATTCGGTACACCGGTACACGAAACTGGAGAGTCTTCTACTCGCCATGTTGATCCGTCAAATATGCATACGTTCTATCAGCGACATCCTTCAACACATCATTGGACCCGAGATCATCCTTTGGTTCACGTAATTGGAAACCCTTCACAACCTGTTCGTACAAGACGACAACTAGAAACCGATGGCGATGTTTGTATGTTCGCATTCGCCGTGAGTACAGCTGAACCGAAAAACATCAAAGAAGCCATGGCTGATCATGCTTGGATTGAATCGATGACGGATGAACTTCAACAATTTGAAAGACTTAAAGTCTGGGAACTTGTTGACAGACCATACGATGTGACTCCTTTAAATCTTCGTTGGATCTGAAAAACAAGATGGATGAAGAAAACACGATCATCAAGAATAAAGCTAGGCTAGTGGCTAAGGGGTATGGCCAGAAAGAGGGAATTGATTTTGATGAATCATTTGCACCAGTTGCTCGCATGGAAGCGGTCAGGATTTTCCTTGCTTATGCTGCACATAAGGGATTCATTGTCTATCAAATGGACGTAAAGACGGCGTTTCTTAACGGTCCTTTGAAGGAAGAAGTCTATGTCACGCAGCCGGAAGGATTTGTCAATCCTCATTATCCTGACAAGGTGTATCGTCTCCACAAGGCACTATATGGACTCAAGCAAGCTCCAAGGGCGTGGTACGACGAGATCTCGAAATTTCCTGTATCCAAAGGTTTCTCAAAAGGTTCCATTGATCTAACTTTGTTCACTTATAAACATGGGGATGACATTTTGCTTTTGCAAATTTATGTTGATGACATTATTTTCGGGTCTACAAACCCAAAACTTTCAAAATGGTTTGAAAAAGTAATGCACAACAAATTTGAAATGTCAATGATGGGCGAACTAAAATTCTTTCTAGGAATTCAAGTTCACCAATCCCAAAGTGGTATCTTTATAAACCAAGCTAAGTATTGTCAAGAGATAATCAAAAATCATGGTATGACTTCATGTGACCCCGTTGGGACACCATTATCAACCACATCGCTAGATGCTGACTTGGAGGGATTACCCATAGATCAAATGAGATATCGTTCCATGATCGGGTCCCTCATGTACTTGACAGCAAGCAGACCTGATATTTCACATGCTACGTGTTATTGTGCACGTTATCAAGCACGACCCACTGAAAAGCACCTCAAGGAGGTTAAACGGATTTTTCGGTACCTCAAGAATACCATTCATTTGGGACTCTGGTATCTGAGGGAAACCGGTTTATTTCTAACGGTCTATTCAGATTCTGATCATGCAGGGTGTCTTGATACACGAAAAAGTACTTCTAGTGGTGCACAACTTCTAGGTCAAGATAAGCTTGTGGGATGGTCTTCCAAGAAGCAGGATTGCACGTTACTTTCATCCGCCGAAGCGGAGTATGTGTCTCTATCTGCGTGTTGTGCTCAAGTTCTTTGGATGAGAACACAACTCACGGATTATGGCTTCCACTTTGATAAAGTACCTATGTATTGTGACTCAAAGTCGGCCATAGCCATCTCCTGCAATCCGGTACAACATTCCCGCACGAAGCACATCGATGTCAGATACCACTTCATAAAGGAACAAGTTGAAAGAGGTATCGTTGAATTATACTTTGTTGGAACGGATTACCAATTAGCCGACTTGTTTACGAAAGCTCTGTCGAAAGATAGGTTTGAGTACCTCGTTAGGCAAATTGGTATGAGATGTTTGACTCCAGCAGACCTGGAGATTCTGGCAAAGGTGCCTGCTTGATTTATCTATCAAACATCAACCTCTAAATATCTTTGAAAAAGAAAAATACAAAAATATAAAACACATAAAAGCAAAACACAAAATTAAAAATCTTTCAAAATCCAAAAATATTCTTCTCGACATGCCTTTCAGTATCGATAATATGGACGTGCCTAGAAATGTCACTCAACAACGACACGGGTGTGTACATAAAGCTCGAAGGAAAGTTGTAAATATTTTTCAAAACATGTCATTTCTTCTTTTAATAAAGGAAATTGTCTATTTTGGAAAAATATTTCCAAACAACGGGTAGAGCAATCTATCACGGGTTGAGCTTGTCACAAAACATTCAACGTTTTGAGCTCAACACAATGGCTTGTAATCACTTTCAGATTGCAACCCGGATCGATATTCACGGGGGAGTGTACGATTTAGTACCCTTACCCTCAGCAAAAGAAGAGAAATCTTCTTACACTTGAGTGGATTCGTTAAGACATTCAAAGTCTATGAACTCAAGTTTATGCTTTAGAAAAACCTTTCGACAAAAAGAATTGATTTTTCAAAAAGCGTTGAACACAATTTTTTCAAGAATTTTTCAATGATATTCAAAATCTTTCAAAAATTGTGTGTTCAACAACTCCCATCCTCAAAAAGCGAAATGTGGATCATATCCTCACAATGACAATTCAATTGGATCAATTTTTGAGGGGGAGCATTTTAACTTCATGCAAAAGATTAACACATCTTTCTCCCAGAGATTTCAAGACTTTTTTTCACAATATATTTTAATCAAATTTGGTATCTCTAATATCAAAAGATTTTATATATTAGAGATAGGGGGAGAAAATGTGATTAAAATGTGATCTAATATAAGACTCAAGCACTTTAACTCTTACCTACATGTGCGAAACACTTTCGATTACCGATGCACATGTGAAGGGGGAGCATTTCTAAAACGACAAAACTAGCAAGGTGTTAAATGTTTTTTTAAACACTTTGTTAGAATTTAAAGTGGTTTTCATGGTTACGATCAAATACCCACAACATCTTTAATTCACGACGTTATTGGTGTCAAAAGGGTGGTTAGGTTAAAGTCCTATGATCCAACCAAAACCGGAGGGATCTTCCCAGGAACAATCCAATAGATTATTAGAAGTCCTTAGGAAAGATGGAGTAGAATGTGAACGTAGCTGAATACCGACTAAGTACTGATGCTAGCACTGGAACAATCACAACAAGGTGCTAGTAATGATGTCTTGGTAAGCATTGAAGGGGTTGAAGAATGTAAAAGAAATGTAAGGATAAAGGGTGTAAAGAAAGAAGCCCTCCATACAACTTAGGCAGAAACCGGGTCAACTCATCATGAAGACAAACTCATCATGGACCCAGTGATGTATGCACAACCCTTTCCTAGCTACTCAGGCTTCTCTCAAAAGAAGTTTGTTTTATTGTTACGGAGAACAACATGACTACTTGATTGTGGTAAATTACACCTCTTGTTTACGAAAACAAAGGAGGGTAAATGAGCGGTAAGTATCGAGTGATGATTTAGGAAAATCAAGCACTAATGACCCTTATGGTGTGAAAGTTCGTTTCCCAAGGAGGTATATGTGTGTGGCAAAGATGTAAAAGATTTGATATTAATATTTGGTTTAGAAAGGGATGAGAAAAGAAGATGACGAAGACGTAAAAATTACTACTAGAAAGTTAAAACGTAAAACCTTAAAAACTACAAAAATAACAATTAATTCTAAAAATTACCAAAAATTCACCAAAAATCAAAATTAATAAACAAAGAGTTTACCAATGATCAAAACTTTTTCAAACCTTTTAAATAATTAAATATTCAATTTTTAAATGCTAATTAAAGCCCTAAAAATCAAATAAATTATCAAAAAGCTCAAATAAAGATTTTTCAATTGGTAAACCTCTAAAATGACCTAAAAAGATTAAAAACAATTTTTAGAAATTTTTAAACTAATAAAAACTATTTAAAATGATTTAAAAACTATTAAAACTTAAAATAATTATAAAAATTAATCTAAAAGTGATAAAATTATTATAAAAGTTGCTAAATTCCTATTTTAATGTAATAAAGCTAAGAAAAATGTAAAAATTTGAAAAATGTGAAATTTGAAAAATAATAATAAAATAATATTAAAATAATATTAAAAATGCAAAAATTATAAAAAATTCTAAAAACTTGCAAACTAGTTTATTTTAACCTAAATAATCAGAAAATCAAAGTGAAATGACCAGAATACCCCTATTGGGCCCTCAAATGGGCCAAAACCAAAAACAGTCAAACCAAATGGGCTTTTGGGCCCAAAAAGTCAAACTTGGCCCAATTGACTTGGAAAAGCCCTATCTGACTCAAAATTTAATTCTAAGAACAAAACTCTAAAGGCTCAAAAGCTGAATGTGAGCTTATCACAGCTTATTAAACACACAGCTTATTCTTATTGGGCTTTTTAGCCCATTAAGCAATAAGCCAATGCCATAAGCTCTAATTTGACACACAACCTTCTTTTGGGATACTTATGAGATCTGTAAAAAGAAATTTTGAAGAAGCACACTCAATAAGCCAGAAATAAGCAAAGTAAAAATTCACTAAAAGACAAAATAGTCGGGTTTGAGATTTAGGGCACCTCAGAAGCTCTAGTTTGTTGCAAAAGCTCACAAGTAGCTTAACTAAGAATAATCAATCAATAAAATCACAAAAAGCCAAGTAGAATACGTTGTAAGAGCAAATAAGCTGGCTGAAAAAGCCAAATAAGCTAGTTTTCTAGCAAAAGCTTAACCAAAAGACTTGTAAACTTCCAGATATGATATTAAGCTAAGAAAAATGATCTCTATTACAAAAGCCAAGTTGTTGCATGTGCCAATAAG
Source organism: Glebionis coronaria (assembly GCA_025667525.1). Lineage (NCBI taxonomy): Eukaryota > Viridiplantae > Streptophyta > Magnoliopsida > Asterales > Asteraceae > Glebionis > Glebionis coronaria. The sequence continues at coordinate 371,690,577 of CM046876.1, forward strand.
CAGTTCTAAAAAATAAGCCAATAAGTGCTTATTTGACCAAAAGTCAAAGTGCTCCAAAGTTTACCAAATGATCAGGAATGGTGCAAGGGCTTGTTATAAGCAAATTTTGTGAAGGACTCAAGGAGGAGGCCTTGTGAATCAAGAGGTCAGTTGACCTTTTGATGACAGATTTTGGAAATAAGGACTTAATAAGCCAGTTAGCTTATAAGCCAGATACAAAGCATTCCAAATAGCAAAATCCAATCACAAGCAGCACATAAACAAGTTCCAAGCAGCAAAATCACAAGGCATACACTAGGATAACAAATGCAAGCACAAAATGAGGTGGTCACTTTGCTGATGCAAATGACCACTTCAGCAACTTTTGATAAGCTATAAAATCCACAATAAGCCACCAAATTCAACAACCAGATAACCAATAGATAGCTTATCACCTAAACTATTCCCAAACCAGATTTCAGACCTTAGATCCAACAAACAAAAAAGTTATTGGATCTGATGTGTTTGACCAATTTCAAAACCACTTTTATCAGATTTTTGCAAAACTTCAAATCCCTTTTCCAAACTTTCAGAAACTTAACCAATGACTAAAACTTGTATATTAAGACTTGTTTAGACCTCCCAAACCCTAAGAACCAAGGGCACAAGGCCATAAGGCCTTATGAACCAGTAATCCCAAACAACCCTTAATCAAGGACTTTTCAAACAAACTTTTGATTTTCAAACACAACCTACTGATTTTAATGATCAAATAGCTACACTAGGTGACAACTAACAGAAACCAGCCTTAAAACACAAAGCACAAACACAAGAACTCCAAATCATATACCAAAGCACAAAATAAGCAGACACATGAAATTTTGGGAGGAATCTTAACAAGAGGTTATACATGCCTTCCACAACATCCTAGGAAGGCCAGCTATGCTCCTTAGACCTTGTTCAACAACGAGAACAAGACCAAGGTACTTCAATAAGAAAGATGATGAATGCCTTGGTTGATGTTTCAAAGCAGAAACTCAAGGACTTGATGTCTTCAACACAAGCTGCAAACAACTCAACCAAGGGCTCTAATCCCTTCACAAGCTTGGTGTCAACAAGCTTGCAAGAGCTTATAGCTTATGGTTAAGGGTTAGTACACAAAAATAAGCAAAATCAGAACCTCCTTTCAAGCTTTTTTCAAACTTGAAAAACCATACCAAACATAAACGTCCTTGATCCAAAAGGTTCAAGCACACTTATAACAATTAATGAAACTCAGAATCACCCTTTAAACAACACCAACTTTCAAAAACATAAAAAGGAATTACAATTTTCTCAAAATACCAACTTTTATAAATTTTAAAAAGGAATTACAAGTTTAAAAGGTAAAGACTGGAACAAAGGGACTCTCACATGTTGAGGTCTCCTTTTATAGGCAAATGCCAGGCTACACTATTCTCAAACCCTAGAGGTGAATTCTCTAGAATGCCCTTAAGTCCTTGAGGCAGTTTATTGTTGATGAGCTGTCCAAAGTGATCCCAAACGTTCATTTTAGCTTTGTGATCAAGCAAAGAGTCTTGGCTGTTGATTTTGCCACATAGGATTACTTGGAGGGTAAGTTGCATTATGATTGGGTGACGTGTTGAATGGTGGGGTCTCTTGGTGAGTGGGAGTGAGGGTTTTGAGGTTGGGATGTGTTTAAGGTGAGGTGAATCAAACGTGTGCCAAGGTAATTGCAAATTACCCTTTGTTTTAAGTGAGGTAATTCTGGGTGGTGAAAAGTGAACAGTAACACGTTTGATCCGTTTTTGTGGGATGGAAAGTTGTTTGGCGCAATAAACATTTGAATGTTTCATTTGCCCACATTTGGCCCTTGTGTTTTGGGATTTTTGGTAAAACAAGTATTTTAGCCCTAAAAACGATTTTCCTTTGTAAATAACTTTCACACATTGGCAGTTTTGGCACAAACTTTTGGAAAAAGGTTTACAAGGGTTGTTTTTGACATTTTGAGATATTTCAAGGGCTGATCTTGGACATTCTTGATCTTCAAAGGTCTTCAATGTATCTTTGGCTTGATGAGGGACCATAATTGACAATTTGGAATTGTTGAGGGACCAATCTTGCCATTTCTTCAAAGTTGAAGGACCATTTGTGTAATTTTGACAAACTTAAGGGACCAATCTTGTAATTATTAATATATAAGGGTTTTAAGTGTCATTTCTTCAATAAACGAGGATCAATCTTGTATGTCTTCAAGTCTTCAAGGGTATTTGTTGACTGCTTCATGAATTAAGGCTCGGTTCTTTGTACGGCTTCGTTTCTCGTGTCCGTTTTTCCTTGTATCTTGTGATCTTTTGTCTTTTTTCACGATATCCATACCTAAAATACACAAGTAAACAAACACAAGCATATATATGGTATTTTATGACATTTTTATGCATTTAAAGCCCGAAAAGAACGATGAGATCATGTATAAATGCCATCTCATCACTCCCCCATACTAAGCCATTGCCGTGCCCTCACGCAATGCTAGAATAAAGTATCTAAGCATCACCAAAGTTCAATTTTATTAACCTTTATTGAAGAGTAAAAAGACTTGCAACATACTACGAAGATGTGAAAAGACATAATGTATGATTTTCATCACAAAAAGTGACTTTTAGGGTCAAAGAATAGAAACAAGTAAATGTCCCTTAGAGTAAACTTCGTCATCCTTGATTGTCATACATTCCATGCTAAGTGCAAAAACGAGATCATTGTTGGTACAAGTCACAATGCTAACACTACTCATAAGTCCAAATTGTGTAATACTTTTTCTCCCCGCAATCCTAGTTATTATAAAAGGAAAAGGGTTACTAGCATTTTTTAACTATTTGTCATGGATCACAAGTGATTCATATTGACTTATTTGAGTAGTTATTAGTCCGAAAGCAAAGTAGCACGATTTGATCGATAGTTAGCCGAAGGACAAAATCTTTTAAAACGGCTTCTCGTGTATCTCCTTAAGTTCATATCTTGGCATAACTCGTTTCACGCTTTGAGACCTTTCTCGGACCGATATTTGGCATGTACTTCATACTTCAAATCTTGGGAAGACGTTCTTGAAATTATGGTCTTCTCCTCTCATATTTGGAATTTCTTCACTTGACGTTTTTGAGAGATTCTTCATATTAGGACCACGACTTCATCATTTTTCTTCAATCTTTACTTTGGATTTTGATATACAACGATCCGCCTCCTTTTCGGACTTGGATATATTTATCCTCATACCTTGTAAGAGTCTTTTTGGATAGACTTTCTCCATGATCTTTAGGGGAGTAATTGCTTTTCGTCGTGTGTCTCGATCCTTCATATTGATTTAGGAATAATGATACTTCACATCATCTTTGGATCTTTAGCAAAAATAGAGCTCCTCATGCCTTGTTAGGGCCTTTTTGGATGACCGCCAATCTTCGCGTCCCGCTTCAATAAGTTATGCCTTGGCTATGAACTCTATTCAACCCCGAGCAACTTTTAAACGATCTTGCGCTAGAGGCTAAGTAACCTTTCAAATCGTACGACCTTACTTATTGCAATTATGATTTATTCCTAATGCATTGATCTTATGAGAAGAAAAAGCCACAATTAAAAACATATGAGTTTTTGAAAGAACATTTTCATGTTCTACGTTTAGCATGATCACTTGTCTAACTCTATCATCTCTCGTTCTTCACTATATGAAGACCTCTAATTAAAGAGACTCGTGAATACTTAGCCATGCAAGTCAAAATTAAGCCAAATTTGGATTAGCTTTCATTAAGACTATATCACATCAAAGTTTTGGGTTTTCAAGCCACCTATAGGATCTTGCACTTTCTTGGACTTTTTCAAGTGTAGAGAATGCGTTTTAAAGTTCCCTTGATAAGTGACTTTCTAGGATCAATTATAGGAACTTGCGAAAAGTTCTTGTTCTTAACCCGAATGAATTAAGACTTTCGCGTTTTAAAGATCCCTATATAAAAGTCTAGCAAAACTTGAATTGAGCGGGTTAAGGAATGTAAATGGCTCCAAATGCCCATCAAGTAAAAAATTAACTCTTATTCTACCCATCGGAAAATATACATTCGTGTCTTAAAAACACTTATGAAAACTAAGAAAAATTTTAAAATTTGGCCATTTTTAGCCTTATTAGCAACAAAACATTGAAAATTGGAAAGCGTGAGGGCGTAGCAAAGCAAGTACCTATTCACCCCCCATACTAAAAGTAAACATTGTCCTCAATGTTTCGAGTCTAAAGGTGGAGCACCCCCATACTAGAGACGAAGAGTCGAATGCTTAGGATCTAGCATGGAAAGGGTGATCAACAATATATCTAAAGTCGTTTATTAAGTATGCTAAAAGATAATTGTTAGAACAATAAAGGATATGTCATGGATTCGTGAAAAACTTCTTCAAGCAAACGATGGAGGCTCACGTAAAAGAACACGAGAGTCTTCAATCGTAGATGATGATGATGATCTAGATAACACAATCACAAACAACCACGAGACAACGAGTTGAAAGGGTACAAGTCCCCTTATTAGTGAATAGTAAGCATAAAGGATAAGCATGGGATCTCCCCCACGAGGCACCTCGTTTTTGATTACCGAGTCATGAGCTCGACTCGATCCCCTCAATGCTAATTATCATTGGGGAATGTGACTTGGTCGAGGGCAACCATTGAAGGAATTTCCCCACCAAAGTAGTGCTTAAGCCTATGTCCATTCACCTTGAAGTTAGGACCATCATCTTGAGCTAGCTCGATGGTCCCATATGGAAAAACTTGTGTAATGGTGAACGGACCCGACCAACGAGATTTCAATTTCCCGGAAAATATCTTAAGTCGAGAGTTAAAAAGCAACACTTGATCACCAACGTTAAAAACACGGTTTTTAATCTTTGAATCATGAAACTTTTTAGTCTTTTCTTTAAAAATTAATGAATTTTCATAAGCATTATCTCTTAATTCATCCAATTCATCCAATTGTATTTTCCGGTGATCTCCCGCGGTCTTCAAGTCAAAGTTTGCATGCTTAAGGGCCCAATATGCCTTGTGCTCCAACTCAATGGGCAAATGACAATTCTTCCCATAGACTAACTTATAGGGAGTGCAACCAATAGGTGTCTTATAAGCGGTCCTAAAGGCCCATAAAGCGTCATCAAGTTTGTCGGACCATGAAGCACGGTTTTCTCCAATTGACCTCTCTAAAATCCTCTTCAAAGCTCTGTTCGAAACCTCGACTTGCCCACTCGTTTGCGGGTGATAAGCCATAGAAAGACGATGAGTAACTCCATATTTCTTTAGAACCTTTTCGAATTGGTCATTACAAAAATGGGTTCCACGATCGCTTATAATAGCACGAGGGGTTCTGAACCGAGAGAATAGTTGCTTCAAAAACTTCACTATCACACGAGCATCATTAGTAGGCAAAGCCTTAGCTTCCACCCACTTAGAAAGGTAGTCCACCGCGACGAGGATATATTTGTTGCCATGAGACGATGGGAACGGCCCCATAAAGTCTATTCCCCATATGTCAAAAATCTCACACACTTGAATTATGTTTTGCGACATTTCATCACGTTGAGACAATTTTCCTTGACGTTGGCACGAATCACACGACTTCACAAGTGCGTGTGCATCACGATAGATAGAAGGCCAAAAGAAACCGGCATCAAACACTTTCTTAGCCGTGAGATTAGCACCGTGGTGACTACCCGTGGGTCCCTCGTGACAAGCTCTAAGGATATTAGAAGCTTCGGCACCAAACACACAACGTCGAACGAGTTGATCCGCACAAACTCGAAAGAGATAAGGGTCGTCCCAAAAAATAGAACTTGACGTCACGAAAGAATTTTCGTTTTTGTTGTGTCGTCATACCCTTGATTATGAAATTGCCCGCATGGTAATTTGCAATGTCGGCAAACCATGGGGTGGCGTCTTTAGAATTCACTACACCGAGAGTCTCGAGAGGAAATGTTTCGGTGATTTCCTTGTTCTCGAAAACATCTTTATGAGGATCTTCTAGACGAGAGAGATGATCGGCCGCTAGATTCTTGGCTCCTTTTTTGTCAAGCACGGTGACATCAAATTCTTGGAGGAGGAGCATCCAACGAAGCAATCTCGGCTTAGCATCTTGCTTAGCTAAGAGATACTTGATAGCCGAATGGTCGGTATACACGATGCTTTTAGTCAAGACAAGATAAGGTCGGAACTTCTCAAAAGCATAGACCACGGCAAGGAATTCCTTTTCTGTTGTGGTGTACTTTAATTGAGCCTCGGTCATCGTCTTACTAGCATAGTGGATAGGACGGAAATGCTTGTCATATCGTTGCCCTAAGACGGCCCCTATAGCATAATCACTTGCATCACACATGATTTCAAAGGGTAATTCCCAATTAGGAGCAACAAGAATGGGAGCTTCGGTAAGTTTCCTTTTGAGAGTTTCGAAAGCTCTAACACAATCTTCATTGAAGTTAAAAGGAGCATCCTTCTCGAGAAGGTGTGTCATAGGTCGAGAGATTTTCGAAAAGTGCTTGATGAAACGACGATAAAAGCCCGCGTGGCCTAGGAAACTCCTAACTCCCTTAACGGTTTTGGGATGAGGTAACTTGGCGATGACGTCTACCTTAGCTTTATCAACCTCAATCCCCGCCTTCGACACTTTATGTCCTAAGACGATTCCTTGTTTACACATAAAATGACATTTTTCCCAATTAAGCACAAGATTGGTTTCTTTACAACGTTTTAACATTTGCTCGAGATTATATAAACACGACGTGAACGAATTGCCAAACAACGAGAAGTCATCCATAAACACTTCCATCGACTTCTCGATCATATCGTGAAAAATCGCCATCATACACCGTTGAAACGTTCCCGGTGCATTACAAAGTCCGAAAGGCATCCTACGATAAGCGAACGTTCCATAAGGACACGTAAACGTAGTCTTCTCTTGATCACGAGGGTCAATAGGGATTTGAAAGTAACCGGAAAAACCATCTAAAAAGCAATAGAATTCATTTCCCGCAAGTCGCTCCAACATTTGATCCATGAAGGGCAAAGGAAAGTGGTCTTTACGAGTGGCGTCATTTAACTTTCGGTAGTCAATGCACACCCTCCAACCGGTCACAACACGAGTGGGAATTAACTCGTTGTTTTCATTAGGCACAACGGTCATTCCTCCCTTTTTAGTGACACAATGGATTGGGCTCACCCATGGGCTATCGGATATAGGATAAATCATTCCCGCGTCAAGGAGTTTAAGTACCTCCTTTTTAATGACATCGTGAATTTTGGGATTCACCCTTCTTTGACTTTGAATTGCGGGTTTGTAGTCCTCCTCCATTAAAATCTTGTGAGTACAAAATTTTGCGTCAATACCCTTAATGTCGGAAATTTTCCACGCAATTGCCCCTTTATGAGCCTTAAGAACTTTCAAGAGCTCGGTTTTTTCATCATTAGCAAGACCTCTTGCAATAATAACCGGCAACTTGTCATCACCTTCCAAGAATGCGTATTCAAGGTGAGAAGGAAGATCTTTCAATTCAAGGATAGGTGGTTCCTCGATTGAAGATTTTGGTTCAACACTCATAACTTCCATCGGCGGAAGAAATGGTGGAATAGAAATTTCATCACTAATTAACACCTCATCTTCATTGTCGATTTCATTTGAAGTGAGATCGCCTCCTTGGAATGGAGTGAGATTTGGTGTGGAATTAGCAAGAATCGGATCCAAAATAGTGGGATTGCCACTTGACGGGCTATCGGAAAAACCTAACACTTCTTGTGAAAACTCATCGAAAACCACATCAACGATGTCAATGTGATTGATGGTAGCGATTGCATAAACATGAGAAGGTTTCGAGTTTTGAGTAGCATTTATAACAAGTTCCTCTTCGTTGAATCTCAAAGTGATAGTTCTTGCATGAACATCGATAAGCGATCTCGAAGTGTCTAAAAATGGTCGACTTAAAATCAGAGGAACTTGAGGATCCGCGGGGATGTCAACTACTATAAAATCAACGGGATAGTAGAACTTCCCCACTTTCACGAAAACATCTTCGGCTACTCCACATGCTAAAATCGTAGAATGATCGGCCATCTCGATAGACATGTTCGAAGGAATAAGAGCCGGAAGCGAAAGCGATTTCCAAATGGAAAATGGCATCAAACTAATGCTCGCACCAAGATCGGCCAAGGCGAGGCATTCTTTCATATCTTGTATGTCACAAGGAATGAGGAACTTTCCGGGATCACCAACTTTTTCCGGTATGCGATTAAGATAAACCGAAGAACAATTAGCAAGCTTTGAAAGCTTTTCCTTATCGCTCATCATACTTTTAAAAGTGGAAGCGAAACGAGGCATATACAACAACGCGTCGGCTAAACTCACATCAAAATGCACTTGTTGAAACATTTTTATAAAAAGCTCGATTTGTTGTTTGTTACGTTCTTGCAATTTCTCTTTGTTTCGTCTCGAAGGGTAGGGTAAAGGTGGTGTGGGTTGGTCATTAGGCAACGGCCTTGGAAACTCGGATTCCACAATTGGTATTGGTTCAACCGTAGGTGTGGTTTGAGCGGTACTTCGTGGGATTGTAATGTGCTCCTTTTTGACCATCACCTCGGGTTCTTTCTCGATTTCCTTCTCCGTAGAAGTACTTGGACAAGAGATTGGTTCCTTGAAAGTTTTACCACTTCGTGTAGTAATAACCTTCATTTCTCCCTTCGGGTTTGCAATGGTATCACTAGGAAGACCACCCGAGGAAGAGGGTTTACACATGATTCCTTCAAACATCTTAGCCATTCGGTCCTCAAATTTTGATTGCCTAGCATCCGCTTTTAATAACTCTTGCTTAATCTCATGTTGTCCTAATTCCATCTTTTGTTGATTTTGTTGAAGACGTTGGACATTTCCTTCCATTTTGTTTGCATGAGTTTTAAGTTCATTTGAAAGTTCATTTTTTAGCTCGTTTTTCAACTCGGATCTTAAGCTAATCATCTCACGTTGCATGTTATCAAACTTAGCATCATTTGCTTTAGCATAATCCAAAAATTCTCCTTGAAGATTTTTAGTGTGAGCATTTTGAAAACCTTGTGTGGTGTTTTGAAAATCAGGGTTTTGGTTTTGATTAGAAATTTGTCCATTCCCATTTTGATAATTCCCCTTGTTGTAGTAACGTGAATTGCCTTGGTAATTACCACCTTGGTTGTTGTTTCGATAATTATTAGCATTTTGATTTGGTGGAGCTTGATTTGGGCGGGAACCTTGACCGTTTTGGTTGTAAGTTCCCGTTGCTACATAAGCACTCGAAGTGTTACCATCCGCGGTAATGCACTCGGAAAGATCATGAGCTCCACCACAAGACAAACAACTCTTAGCAACCGCTTTAACCGAAGCGGAATTTGAAGCTTCTTGAGCTTTCCAATGGGACATAAGATTAGCAAATCTATCAAAAAACCAATTTTCCTCATTAGCTTCATCATGTAAGGCATTAATGCTACGAGACGATGACGATGAAGACGAAATCAAATTGGCAACACTCGGTGTGTTACGAGGTCTATAAACCTTAGATCTATTCTCGATGATTTGTAAAGCCTCATTTGTCGTCTTGCACAAAAATAACACCCGCGGCGGCATTCACATAATCTCGTTCATGATCATTAAGCCCATTATAAAAAGTATCAATTTGATGTAATTCCGTAAAATCATGGTGTGGACATTCATGTAACATTTCTTTAAAGCGTTCCCATGCCATTGAAAAACTTTCATTATTTCTTTACACAAATCGTGAAATCTGATTTTTCAAATGTGTTGTTTTAGATGGTGGAAAAAACTTGTTCACAAACTTAGAAACGAGATTGGCCCATGTCAAAATTGAATTTGGCGGTTCTTTCTCAAGCCAAATTTTTGCGGGTCCATCTAACGAGTATGGAAACAACATCATCTTAATGGCGTCATGTGGAACATCCTTAAACTTGCTAGTAGGGGTGAGACGGTTAAAATTCCTAATATGATAGTGCGGGTTGTCTTTCTCGTGACCTCTAAACTTATTTGCTTGCAACATCGACATTAAACCCGTCTTAATCTCGAAATTCTCTGCAAGGATGGCGGGAATCACAATAGCCTCTCCAAAACCCTCGGTGGGTGCTTGTAGCAACTCCATCATAGTACGATTAGCCATGACGACTTCTTGTTCTACAATAGGTTCAACAATTGGAGGTTGTTCTTCAATCAACGTCTCTTGATTGGCTTGCTTTTGAAGACGTTTACGAGCTCATTTTGCTTGATTACGAGTGATCATAAACTTCACGAAGAATGGAAGGTGAGCAAAGAAGATTCTTTTTGGGTGTTTTGTGAATTTTTAATTTTTTGTGTTTTTGATGATATTTAATTTTTTGGATTTTGGTGTATCTTCGTAGACAACAATCTACAAAATCTCTCCTCGAATCAAACTCTTGATTAAAGAAGCCTCAAAGGAATGAAAACGATCACGTGGAGTGAACGCCTTCGAATGAATTTAGAACTTTGGTGAAAACCAAATTGTTCAAGAGGGTTTAATCACAAAGAAACCAAGCAAATATATTATACGTAATAATACTTTGGGCGGCAAAACCCTCGATTAGCCTTCAATCTCAAAATACTCACAAGCAAGCGGGAAAAGGAGGCGGCGTGAAGCACTTAAGAGCCTTTTTCTTTAGGGTATATTTTATAATACCCGCCTTATACCCACCTTATAGTTTGTATTTTTCAAAATCGAGCTTCACGAAAGTATTTATCTATTTTTTCCTTTTTTCTTTTTGCTTGAGATTCGAATACAATAACTGAGTGATGAAATCCCAATTAAGGTTGTGTTTTCACACTTTTAGAGATATTGTTTATTTGTTGTGATACTTAATACAATATAGTAATAATATTTTTACAAGAAAAACCAAGAAAACTGATAATACGTATTAGTAGATTTCTACTAATACAAATACTATTTATGGTTAATATTAAAAACAAAAACTCAAATTAATCACGACACACCTCCCCGGCAGCGGCTCCAAAATGATTGTGGTAAATTACACCTCTTGTTTAGGAAAACAAAGGAGGGTAAATGAGCGGTAAGTATCGAGTGATGATTTAGGAAAATCAAGCACTAATGACCCTTATGGTGTGAAAGTTCGTTTCCCAAGGAGGTATTTGTGTGTGACAAAGATGTAAAAGATTTGAGATTAATATTTGGTTTAGAAAGGGATGAGAAAAGAAGATGACGAAGACGTAAAAATTACTACTAGAAAGTTAAAACGTAAAACCTTAAAAACTACAAAAATAACAATTAATTCTAAAAATTACCAAAAATTCACCAAAAATCAAAATTAATAAACTAAGAGTTTACCAATGATCAAAACTTTTTCAAACCTTTTAAATATTTAAATATTCAATTTTTAAATGCTAATTAAAGCCCTAAAAATCAAATAAATTATCAAAAAGCCCAAATAAAGATTTTTCAATTGGTAAACCTCTAAAATGACCTAAAAAGATTAAAAACTATTTTTAGAAATTTTTAAACTAATAAAAACTATTTAAAATGATTTAAAAACTATTAAAACTTAAAATAATTATAAAAATTAATCTAAAAGTGATAAAATTATTCTAAAAGTTTCTAAATTCCTATTTTAATGTAATAAAGCTAAGAAAAATGTAAAAAGTTGAAAAATGTGAAATTTGAAAAATAAAAATAAAATAATATTAAAATAATATTAAAAATCCAAAAATTATAAAAAATTCTAAAAACTTGCAAACTAGTTTATTTCAACCTAAATAATCAGAAAATCAAAGTGAAATGACCAGAATACCCCTATTGGGCCCTCAAATGGGCCAAAACAAAAAATAGTCAAACCAAATGGGCTTTTGGGCCCAAAAAGTCAAACTTGGCCCAATTGACTTGGAAAAGCCCTATCTGACTCAAAATTTAATTCTAAGAACAAAACTCTAAAGGCCCAAAAGGTGAATGTGAGCTTATCACAGCTTATTAAACACACAGCTTATTCTTATTGAGCTTTTCAGCCCATTAAGCAATAAGCCAATGCCATAAGCTCTAATTTGACACACAATCTTCTTTTGGGATGCTTATGAGATCTGTAAAAAGAAATTTTGAAAAAGCACACTCAATAAGCCAGAAATAATCAAAGTAAAAATTCACTAAAAGACAAAATAGTCGGGTTTGAGATTTAGGGCACCTCAGAAGCTCTAGTTTGTTGCAAAAGCTCACAAATAGCTTAACTAAGAATAATAAATCAAGAAAATCACAAAAAGCCAAGTAGAATAAGCTGTAAGAGCAAATAAGCTGGCTGAAAAAGCCAAATAAGCTAGTTTTCTAGCAAAAGCTTAACCAAAAGACTTGTAAACTTCCAGATATGATATTAAGCTAAGAAAAATGATCTCTATTACAAAAGCCAAGTTGTTGCATGTGCCAATAAGCAGTTCTCAAAAATAAGCCAATAAGTGCTTATTTGACCAAAATTCAAAGTGCTCCAAAGTTTACCAAATGATCAGGAATGGTGCAAGGGCTTGTTATAAGCAAATTTTGTGAAGGACTCAAGGAGGAGGCCTTGTGAATCAAGAGGTCAGTTGACCTCTTGATGACAGATTTTGGCAATAAGGACTTAATAAGCCAGTTAGCTTATAAGCCAGATACAAAGCAATCCAAATAGCAAAATCCAATCACAAGCAGCACATAAACAAGTTCCAAGAAGCAAAATCACAAGGCATACACTAGGATAACAAATGCAAGCACAAAATGAGGTGGTCACTTTGCTGATGCAAATGACCACTTCAGCAACTTTTGATAAGCTATAAAATCCACAATAAGCCACAAAATTCAACAACCAGACAACCAATAGATAGCTTATCACCTAAACTATTCCCAAACCAGATTTCAGACCTTAGATCCAACAAACAAAAAAGTTATTGGATCTGATGTGTTTGACCAATTTCAAAACCACTTTTATCAGATTTTTGCAAAACTTCAAATCCCTTTTCCAAACTTTCAGAAACTTAACCAATGACTAAAACTTTTATATTAAGACTTGTTTAGACCTCCCAAACCCTAAGAACCAAGGGCACAAGGCCACAAGGCCTTATGAACCAGTAATCCCAAACAACCCTTAATCAAGCACTTTTCAAACAAACTTTTGATTTTCAAACACAACCTACTGATTTTAATGATCAAATAGCTACACTAGGTGACAACTAACAGAAACCAGCCTTAAAACACAAAGCACAAACATAAGAACTCCAAATCATATACCAAAGCACAAAATAAGCAGAAACATGAAATTTTGAGAGGAATCTTAACAAGAGGTTATACCTGCCTTCCACAACATCCTAAGAAGGCCAGCTATGCTCCTTGGACCTTGTTCAACAACTAAAACAAGACCAAGGTACTTCAATAAGAAAGATGATGAATGCCTTGGTTGATGTTTCAAAGCAGAAACTCAAGGACTTGATGTCTTCAACACAAGCAACAAACAACTCAACCAAGGGCTCTAATCCCTTCACAAGCTTGGTGTCAACAAGCTTGCAAGTGCTTATAGCTTATGGTTAAGGGTTAGTACACAAAAATAAGCAAAATCAGAACCTCCTTTCAAGCTTTTTTCAAACTTGAAAAACCTTACCAAACATAAACGTCCTTGATCCAAAAGGTTCAAGCACACTTATAACAATCAATGGAACTCAGAATCACCCTTTAAACAACACCAACTTTCAAAAACATAAAAATGAATTACAATTTTCTCAAAATACCAACTTTTATAAATTTTAAAAAGGAATTACAAGTTTAAAAGGTAAAGACTGGAACAACGGGACTCTCACATGTTGAGGTCTCCTTTTATAGGCAAATGCCAGGCTACACTATTCTCAAACCCTAAAGGTGAATTCTCTAAAATGCCCTTAAGTCCTTGAGGCAGTTTGTTGTTGATGAGCTGTCCAAAGTGATCCCAAACGTTCATTTTAGCTTTGTGATCAAGCAAAGAGTCTTGGCTGTTGATTTTGCCACATAGGATTACTTGGAGGGTAAGTTGCATTCTGATTGGGTGACGTGTTGAATGGTGGGGGTCTCTTGGTGAGTGGGAGTGAGGGTTTTGAGGTTGGGATGTGTTTAAGGTGAGGTGAATCAAATGTGTGCCAAGGTAATTGCAAATTACCCTTTGTTTTAAGTGAGGTAATTCTGGGTGGTGAAAAGTGAACAGTAACACGTTTGATCCGTTTTTTGTGGGATGGAAAGTTGTTTGGCTCAATAAACATTTGAATGTTTCATTTGCCCACATTTGGCCCTTGTGTTTTGGGATTTTTGGTAAAACAAGTATTTCAGCCCTAAAAACGATTTTCCTTTGTAAATAACTTTCACACTTTGGCAGTTTTGGCACAAACTTTTGGAAAAAGGTTTACAAGGGTTGTTTTTGACATTTTGAGATATTTCAAGGGCTGATCTTGGACATTCTTGATCTTCAAAGGTCTTCAATGTATCTCTGGCTTGATGAGGGACCATAATTGACAATTTGGAATTGTTGAGGGACCAATCTTGCCATTTCTTCAAAGTTGAAGGACCATTTGTGTAATTTTGACAAACTTAAGGGACCATTCTTGTAATTATTAATATACAAGGGTTTTAAGTGTCATTTCTTCAATAAATGAGGATCAATCTTGTATGTCTTCAAGTCTTCAAGGGTATTTGTTGACTTCTTCATGTATTAGGGCCCGGTTCTTTGTACGGCTTCGTTTCTCGTGTCCGTTTTTCCTTGTATCTTGTGATCTTTTGTCTTTTTCATGATATACATACCTAAAATACACAAGTAAACAAACACAAGCATATATATGGTATTTTATGACATTTTTATGCATTTAAAGCCCGAAAAGAACGATGAGATCATGTATAAATGCCATCTCATCACTCCCCCATACTAAGCCATTGCCGTGCCCTCACGCAATGCTAGAATAAAGTATCTAAGCATCACCAAAGTTTAATTTTATTAACCTTTATTGAAGAGTAAAAAGACTTGCAACATACTACGAAGATGTGAAAAGATATAATGTATGATTTTCATCACAAAAAAGTGACTTTTAGGGTCAAAGAAGAGAAACAAGTAAATGTCCCTTAGAGTAAACTTCGTCATCCTTGATTGTCATACATTCCATGCTAAGTGCAAAAACGAGATCATTGTTGGTACAAGTCACAATGCTAACACTACTCATACGTCCAAATTGTGTAATACTTTTTCTCCCGACAATCCTAGTTATTATAAAAGGAAAAGGGTTACTAGCATTTTTTAACTATTTGTCATGGATCACAAGTGATTCATATTGACTTATTTGAGTAGTTATTAGTCCGAAAGCAAAGTAGCACGATTTGATCCTTCTAGCGTCAACATCAAACAGCGCTACGGTAGGTAACTTGCGAGATTCTTATGAATCAAGCTTGTGTCAACTGGAAAGCAACAATAGTAAGATTCTTAATGAATCAAACTTGTTCCAGGAATTTGAATTGACGACTTTAATCAAGCGGATATTTATCCAATTGATTCACTCTTTATGTTCGCGGTCTTGCTTTGAGACGGTCGAGTAAAGAGAACGGCTAGTACAGCAGCGAAACCCTGTCAAGGAGATTCTTAATTGAATCTACCTGATCACAGGTCCGATATTTACTATCGTATAACGGTCTTCACCGACCGGAGGTAAAACGCTACCGATTTAGGACGAATGTCAAAGCCATTCTGTCCGTGTCTATGTTTTGTCTCGAGAAGGTGGCGTCACGGTGTACTCAGCAAAGTCAATGATTCAGAAACCACATACTCATGACTAAAGACATATTCAACAATTAATAGTGTGAGCATGTGGATGAAGACACAAGACCGCAAGATGGAAAAGACAAGTCAAGGATGATTTGAAGATCTCAAGCTTAAAGACAAAGTCGAAAGACAACGACAAAGGCTCAAAGATCACAGCATGAAGGAACAAGACTACTATTACACGTTCAAGACTCATTTATGGCGAGATTAGTAATCTCTACAAATTTCCTAAATGACTAAGGTTTATGACCTCTCATTAGTGGAGATTGTTAGCCTCAAAATATTGAGTCAAACAAGAATGCTTGGTCATATGTTTATTATGTATCGTATTTTAGAACATTGTAATAGGTAGTATATTAGTCGTGTTATTACGGGCTTAACTTTAAGCTAAGGTTCATTAATAAGTAACCAAAGCCCAAAAGGAAAGCCCGGCCCATGATCATATAGCCTATTAAGCTACATGTAAGCAAAGGCTATATAAACCCTTCCTAGCATGTTAAGAAGGGTGGTTGGTCATTTCATTTTTCTCCTAATCTAACATTCCACAAGTTTCTCCAACCATTTTCTCTCTACTTTCTCTCACTACTTTCTCTCTCTAAAATTCATCTCATATTTACCTTTATTTCTTTAATTCGTGTATTATACAATCATCATATATTAGGGACAACAAGACAAATACACGTCAAAAGATCAAAAGTGCAAAAGAACGGAAGTCAAAGGCCTATTCTGAAGAATTATTGAAGAAAAAGACCAAAGACGGAAGTTTAACAAGTTTTATTTATCGACGAATCCCAAGAGAAAGTCGAGAAAGACGAATTTATTGTCTAGACGAGAAGACTAAAGAAAAGAAAGAAGGAGCAACATCACTTAACTCTCCTCCACTATATAAAGACCTCATATCCTTGCATTTTTATCATTAGTTATTAGTTATTAGTTTTTAATTAGGAGTAGG
The DNA here is from genome assembly GCA_025667525.1 of Glebionis coronaria. Taxonomy (NCBI): domain Eukaryota; kingdom Viridiplantae; phylum Streptophyta; class Magnoliopsida; order Asterales; family Asteraceae; genus Glebionis; species Glebionis coronaria. The sequence continues at coordinate 371,707,355 of CM046876.1, forward strand.
TGTAATTTGAATTCTCTCATTTTTCTTAAAGCTTTTTATATTTACAACTCTTAATCTTTCTTTAATCTTCCATTGTTAAACCTTTAATCTTAATCTCTTCATTAAGCTTTTCATTAATCTCATTCTTCCTTTCTTATTTTAAATGTGTTTAAATTGATTAATCATTTTTTGGCTTATATGTGCTTATTACTTATTTGATTGTGTTGCTTATTCCTTATTTTTATTACTTTTTATGTAGTTGATTTTTATAGCTTATTGTGCTTATTTCTTATTTTATGTTTGGCTTATTCTTATTTGAGTGGATTTGTTAGTTTAATGTTTTTAAAATAGATTTTTATTTTTTTGCTTATTAGGAGCTTATTAGAGTTTTTAATTTGTGTTTTGTTTGGCTTATTTTATAGATTAATTTAGCTTAATTTTTTGCTTATTTGCTTTTATTAGTTTTTGCTTATTTTTCATTTGAAGTTAAAAATCCTAATTCCGACTTATTTAAATATTTTTTATTCTAACATTTTAGAAAACCTTATCCCGATATTTTCTAATATCATATTCCGACTTTTACTAATGTTATTACATATTCCGACATTTAATAATCTTTAGAATCTGACTTTTTATATTAAGTTGACATTCCGAATTTGAGCCATTCCCTTATTCAGACTTTGTAGATTTTCCCAAATAATAGCATTCTGACATTATACTCATTTCCCTCTAGAAAACTAGCACCAATTCCGACTTCTTATTATGTAAAAAACAATTCCGACTTTCTTGTAACATGCAATCCGACATCTACATAGTAATTTTTTTTTCCCGCCATTACTAGAGCATGCGTTCCGATTTTAGCTTGATACAACTTTTTCCGACATTTCATTTTCTTTTTGAAATTCCGACATGTTATTTCTTAGGTAGAATCCGACTTTTATTATAATATCTCCCGCTTTTTTTTTTGCTCCCTACTTTCCAACATATATGCAAAGTTTTTAAAACAGAATCCTACTTTTGGTAACTTTACTATTCTGACATTACTTCATTTTTTTCCCGCCTAAATAAATATGTTATCCGACATTATATAACAATGTTTCCGACATTTGAATTTTGTTTTTTGTTTTTTTGGTAACCCATATTCCGACTTTAAGCTTTTTAATTAATCCGACTTTTAATATTTTTACTTATTCCGACTTTAGTTTCATTTTATTTTATTCTGACTTACATTTTTATTTAATATTCAGACTTTTGCTTTTTAAATTTAATCCGACTTTTATATTTCAAATTTATTCATACTTTTACGTTTTTATTTTATTCCGTCATTTATTAATTCCAACTTTTATTTTATTTTGACATTTTTCTTACTTATTTTTTTTATTTTTATTATTATTTTATTTTATTCTTTTTATTCCGTCATTTGTTTACATTGTTTTATTTTTACTATTTTCCTTTTACGTTTATTCTTTTTATTAGTAGCTATAGATAACCAAATTTTCTTTTATTCATCAAAAACGACTGAGTCCAGCTTTGAACCAAAGATCAATTCGTCAAGAATAGACATATCAAGAACATTTTCTCCAGTCCGACAAAACGGTAGACCAAAAAATTTTGTATCGCCAAATTTTGAAATTGAGCTAGAAATGTCCTAAAACTAGTATGGAAAAAATTTGAATTTACTTGACGGAAAAATTTTAACTTTTTTTTAATCTTTGTGTAAATGATGTTCCGAAACTAGTCTAGATGGTGGATAAGTCTAAAATTTACTCAAACAAAATTTAGCTAAACATGTCATCGGAATGTCCATCGGAATGTGCCATCGGAATGTCCATCGGAATGTTGGCTGTCGGATTGGTTTGATCGCAATGCACTGTCGGAATGTTTAGATCGGAATATGGCTTAGATCGCAATGCACTGTCGGAATGTTCAGATCGGAATGTCCTTCTGTCGGAATGCTTAGATCGCAATGTATACCTGTCGGAATCCCAGATCGCAATGTTTACCTGTCGGAATGCTTAAATCGGAATGTTCAGATCGGAATATGGCTAAAACCAATTTGGCAGAGTAACGACTCAAAAGTCCCTTGAAACCGTCGGAATCCCAGATCGCAATGTACGATCGGAATGTCCAGATCGGAATAAGGTATCGAAATCCTTAGATCGCAAAGTAGAACCTAGTGGTTATTGCGATCTGGCCTCACTCCCTTTGTACTTTCCGATGGTGATACTTGCAAGAATTTCGGAAAGATGAAAAACAAGAAATTTCTCAACATTCGATCCAAAAGACTTGTGTTTTAGCCAAAAAACCAAGATACCCAAGTCACTACGACACGATTAAAGAAGATATACGACTGAACAAACACTAACAAACATAAAAAGTCTTAAATTCGTGGAAGAAATAAGGTTCAAATCAAATAAATCAAATGAAAACACAACAACCAATCACAAAACTACCCTATGGCGATTGATACCAATTGTTGTCCCTAATATATTGTGATGTAATACGAATTTATAAAGAAAGAAAGGTAGAAATGAGATGAATTTTAGAGAGAGAAAGTAGAGAGAAATGGTTGGAGAAACTTGTGAAATATTAGATTAGAGAGAAAATGAAAAATGACCAACACCCTTCCTAACATGCTAGGAAGGGTTTATATAGCCTTTGCTTACATGTACCTTAATGGGCTATTTGATCATGGGCCGGGCTTTCCTTTTGGGCTTCGGTTACTTATGAATGAACCTTAGCTTAAAGTTAAGCCCGTTATACACGACTAATCTACTACCTATTACAACGTTCTAATTTACAATACATAATAAACATATGACCGAACATTCTTGTTTGACTCAATATTTTGAGGCTAATAGATTGTTTGAGAAAGTTTACCATACTACCATTGCTTGAAAATATTATTACAACCTCTAAAAGAGATTTTAATTAATTAGCTAAGAGTAAAATTATCATTGTGCTAAACGAATACACTTTTTTTAAACTATATGTTTTTTTATCGAAAAACAATAATTTTGCAACAGAAAAAGAAAAAAATAATAAAATAATAGTGATAATAAAAAAAGTAAAGTTAACTTTACCAGTTGGAACATTAGAGCGCTAGGTATCATACCAAAATCACCTCCTCACTTGGTCCCTACGGGGTGTCACGTCACTTGACACACTCACTTACAAAAAGCCCATGCTATCATGACATACCCTCCCTCCTTATTAGGCCCTACCACTACCTATTTTATTTTCTTTCCCTTATTTTAACAAAAATAAATTCATTTCATTAAATTTCAAATTACATAAACACAATAAAAAAAGCGTATGAAATTAAAAAAAACATTAAAAGAAATAAATACATAATGCTCAAGGATGTTGTACCGCTTGTAGTAGAATTTGTTCTCATGTATGCTCAATCATATTTCGTTAAAGTTTTGCATGCGACCGTTTATCATGAAGTTCTTTATCTAGTCGCCGATGTGTTTCACATCGCTCTTCCAAAGTCCGGAGCAAATTATTACGTGGACAAATAGATATTTCCGCCTTCTCCGATATTGCAAATTTTTTATCTTTCAATATCATGTTATGCAATATAATGCACGCGTACATGAGACATCGTATCTTGTTGAAGGTATATCCATGAACCCGGTTGAGCTATAATATACCATCGGCCTTGGAGCACCCCAAATGCTCTTTTGATGTCTTTTCTAGCACTTTCTTGCCTACATTTAAATACGACATTTTTTTTCTGAATTAGCAACAGAAAAAGACTTCACAAAGGATGACCATTGGGGGTAAATATTGTCAGCTAGGTAATACCCTTGTTCGAATGTAACCCCGTTTACTTGAAACACCACCATTGGGGCGTTGCCTTCAAGTAGATCGTCAAATAAGGGAGATTTATTCAAAACCGTTAAATTATTATTTGCACCTGCTACCCCAAAAAAGCATGCCAATCCAGAAATCATTTGATGCGACAGCTTCTAGCATTATAGTTGGGTATTTCTTATCACCTCTATGAAATTGTCCGTGCCATTCTTTCGGACAATTTTTCCATTCTTAATGCATACAATCAATGCTTCCAAGCGTACACGAGAACCTATGATACGTGTTATGTTTTGCGTATAGCCTTTGAATGTCGGCAAGAGTTGGAATTCTTAAATACTCGGGCATAAACAATTCAACAACACACATAGTAGAGAAATTTAAACAATCCCGAGCACAATGCTCCCCCATTTGTAAATACTCATATAATGCGTCAGGTGATGAGTTATATGTCAATTGGCGTATGACGGATGTGCATTTCAAACGAACACTAAAACTCCAACCCGTAGCATCACGATGTTGTCTAAAAAAATCAAAATGTGCAGGTAAAGCAGGAGAAGTAGTGGCAATTTTGTTTTCAATACCTCTGACTATTTTAAGAAATACTTTGCTGCTCATTCGAAACGGCGTCTGAAATAGTATTCCGGGTATCTTGGGTGATCAAAAAAATAATCAGCATACAAACGTGCTTCAGCCTTAACACGATCCCGGTCAATGTAATTATGCAAGCGTGAACTTTTGGCTTCTTGTTCAGAATTAAGGATATGCATAAAAAATTTATAAACGTCAAAATCATCGAGATCAGACATCCCACCTTCACAAGAAGAATCACTCATGTTTTTGGAATGAATATTATTTGGCATGGGTTGAAATGTGTTATTTTTTTGATGGTATATGAAAAGAGAATGGTTATATGGGTTATTTAGATTAATTATTTGATATAGAAAATAAAAATAAAAAATTAGCAACGGTTATATTTGCAACGACTAAAAACATTGTAACACCCCCATTTTTACCTTGACGTAGTGGAATAATATTTCTGGGGTATTACTTCATGATATGAAAGCATAGTAATAGAAAAACAACTCAAAAGAGTGTTTAAATAAACTTTATTTTTTCCTTATAAATTATCATTCAAAGTCAGAGGTTTTCAATAAAATAACTTGTACATACTATGTACATCACAGGTTCCCGAGATCTAGAAAATAAGTTTGAATGATAAACTTGTTGGGAATAAAATGAGCCAAGACACTTAGACGCTGACAAGAGTTATTTGGACGTTGATAAGAAGAAATCAAGCGTTGACAGATCAAGCGTTGATAAGAAGTATTCAAGCGTTGATAAGAAGAAGTCCAAGCACTGATAGGAAAACTTAGTCAACACGTTTGTTATTTAGAAAAGATATATTAAGATATTGTATTTTTTATATTTATCTTTTCCTAATATAGTTTATAGGTTATCCATTGTACACGACTCCTTATGATATAAAAGGAGGTCGTAGGGTTTATAGAATATACATTATTATTCAATATTTGACTTTCATTGTAATCAAGTTTGTTTCATCAATCAAGAGTGAAAGTTTGTTTTACTTGTTTTGCTTGTTCTTCATTCAAGTATTAATTCCGCATAATACTTGAATTGTTCATACAACAAAGTTTCTCTAAGTGTTTAACTTGATCTAATCTCGTTAACACAAAGCTAATCGATCTAAGTTTAGGATCAACAAGTGGTATCAGAGCTTGTTGAGGAACTTTGATCTAAAGAACACGAAACCCTAAAAAACCCTAAATCGCTAAAAACCCTAATTTCTCAAGAAACCCTAATAACCAGACAATAATTCTACTCCAGATATGACCTCCTCCTCAAGTCACAATCTAAAGATCCCCATGCTAGACCCTGAAAACTTTGAGATATGGAAGTTCAATTTTGAACAGTACCTTTAAATTCATGATCACACTCTCAGGGAAATTATTGAATATGGAAACACATTCGATAAGGCTGCTAAGATTGCTACTGCTATTGCCTCAAGATCAGTTGAGGGCTCAGTTGAAGAGGATCGAAAAGAAAGACCTTCGGATGGGAGAGCTGTCTCAACTAAGGATATTGCAAAGAGAAGGAATGACATGAAAACTTTAAGCATTCTCAAACTTTCTTTGGGACCAAGCAATCAGCACAAGTATAGAGGTTTTGAGTCTGACAAAGAACTTTGGGAAGCTCTTCAAGTCAACTATGGTGGTAATGATGATACTGCCTAGGAAAAGAAGAAGCAACTCTTGCATGAGTATGCTGTGTTCAAGGCCCTTCCCAATGAGAAGCTAAGTGGGGTGAGAAGCAGGCTTCTAGACATCACCAGCAAATTATCCTTTATGGGAACAGTGTATGATGATGCTGATATCATTACCACCTTCTTTAAAAGTCTTGGTGATGCATGGAAAATTGAAGCTAGGTCTATCATTGCTACCAATGCTCACAAGAGTTCTACTTTTGATGACGTCTACAATAAGCTAAAAATTGTAGAGAATGAAATCCTGGTGGATCATGGAAGCAAATCTACCTCTGGGAATATGGCTTTCATCTCACATAGTGAAGCTCAAGTTGATAAGAGAGAAACATATGTGCATCCTGTTACTGAATCACCTTGTGTTAGCGGTGGATCAACCTTTGTCAGCGCCTCACATTCAGACACTGACACATGCAATAATGACTCACCAAGAATTAAACCTGCTGGCATTGATCTGGACACAGTTTGTGCATACATTGTTGCATTTCCCAATGGCTCAGTGATTACATATGAGGACCTTGAGCAAATCAGTGAGGAGAATTTAGAGGAGATGGGTATTAAATGGAATATTGCACTTGCAAGCATAAGGGCCAACAGATGGAATAGGAGATTCAGGAAGAAGATGACCTTTAATGTTAAAGACACTACTGGATTTGATAAATATAAGGTTGAGTGTTATAATTGCCATAGAATGGGTCACTTTATGAGGGAATGCAGATCTCCAAGAAGATCTGATGCTGGAAAGCCTTCAAGCCAAATCACTAAGGTTGAAGACACAAAGGCTATGGTTGCCATGCAAGACATTGATGGTGTTGGATGGGACTAGAGCTTTATGGCAAAGGAGGTGGAAGAGAACAAGGCCTTGATTGCAGAGAAGGAAGAAGAAGAGCATGTTCACTTTGCTCTCATGGCACATTCTTCGTCTTCATCAGATAATGAGTTATATGATGATGCTTTCTGTAGTAAAGGTTGTCGTCTAAACACTGAAAAACTTAACAAATAAATTTTTAAGTTAAAGTCAGATGTTTTTGATGAAAATGCAAGTTATCTAATTATCAAATGGCACTTGTTCAAACTAAAAAGACTGTAGCATAATATAAGAAAATGGAGCTTGACCTAAAAGGTCAAATTAATGTTTTGTCTCATGACCTCAAAGTTAGTATTGACCTTAGGGACATATCGGAGAGATCCAAAGGAGTCATACAAACTAAGTTAGATGAGGCCATTAAAAACAAAGAGAATGCAGGGCTTAAAATTCAGTAGTTTGATAAATCATCTCAAACACTAGAAAAATGTGTAAGTGAGCAAAGAGACTCTAAGGATATGACTGGGATTGGGATGAAAGAATATGTTGATGTTCCACCACCTGCTGGAAACTTTCATGGTGTCCTAAGAAAGGATTTGTCTTGGACTTGTATACCAGAACTCCAAGAAAAGGAATTCATTCCTCCACCAAGAGTTCTTACTCTAGTAGAGGAGTATAAGCAGAAAGTTACTGACCTAGAACAATGGAAGAAAGCCAATCATACATTGTTTGTTAAAGGAAGAATGCTTAGTGAGAGTCCATTGAGTCAACACCCATAGTTGTGACCAACCCTTCTACTGGAAAGCCTGTTGATCTTGGCTCATATGCCAATAGAAAACCTAGTGTTAAGTATGCTAAAATGTATAGGAAACATAGGTCACCACAAAGCCAAGTTAGTGATAATGGGACATGTTTCTTTTCATCTAGACCTAGGGTTATGTATAGAAAAGCTTGTTATATTTGTGGAAGTTTTTCTCATTTGGCGTATAAATGTGTTAGTGCTTCAAAAGTAAACGCTGACAAAAAGTCAACCATGGTCCAACCCAAACCTTTTGTCCAAACAAGTCCACAAGTCACTAGACCAGCTCCATTCTTTACTAAAGGGTCTAATACTCATGGACAGAGGCCCTTTTAAAAGACCAATACATGGTCTAACAGACAATGGATTCCTGTAGCAAACCCTAGTTTTGGCGCTGATAAGTACAATTTCAGCATTGACAAGAACAACTTTAACACTGACAGGAATGTTTCCAACGTTGTTAGACCAAGTAATAACAAGTACTTGCAGCCAAAGGGAAAGGGGTCTAAAGCTTCATCTAGTTTGACATGGAGACCCAAACAAGACCAAAACCCTAATTCTGATGGGATTTCTATGACTTGTAACATGTTTCATTATATTTCAAAAGTCATAACTAAACCAATTGGAGTTAACTGGGTGTTCAATCCTCAAAGGGATGAACAAGCGGTTGTAATAAGGACTAAATTTGTTCTTGTTGAACAACCAAATGAATCCAAATATGGTACAATTTCTGGAAAAGGCACTCTTATCACCGATAATTTGCGTTTTGAAAACGTATTTCTGGTAAAAGAACTTGATTATAATCTGTTTAGTGTATCACAAGTTTGTGATAACAAGAATAAAGTTCTTTTCACTGATACTGAATGCTTGGTGTTAAGCAAAGACTTTAAGATGCCTTATGAGAAGTTTATTGATTATAGAATACCAAGGCATAAGGACATTTATAATGTAAATCTTAATGGAATTAGGATGAACAACAATTTTTCATGTCTATATGCTAAGGCTTCAGTAGATGAGAGTAATCTATGGCACAGAAGGTTAGGGCACATAAACTTTAAGAACATAAACAGACTTGTGAGACATGGTTTAGTTGATAGTTTGCCTGAAAAGGCTTTCCACAATGATCATTCTTGTGTTGCATCTCTTAAAGGCAAACATCACAAAGTCTCATTTAAGTCTAAACTTGTGCACTCTAGTTCTAAACCACTTCACTTGCTACATATGGACTTATTTGGTCCAACTAATATAGAAAGTTTGAATGGTAAATACTTTTGTTTTGTCATAACTGATGATTTTTCTGATTTACTTGGACTTTCTTTTTGGCCTTAAAAAGTGAAACTGCCACAGTTTTGATTAAGTTTATTACCCAAATTGAAAAGAAAACAGGGAATGAGGTTAAAATACTTAGAAGTGATAATGGTGGTGAGTTTAGAAACAAATTGTTAGATGACTTCTATGTCAATAAAGGGATTACTAGGCAGTTTAGTATAGCTAGAACCCCACAACAGAATGGGGTGGCTGAAAGGAGGAATAGAACACTCATAGAAGCAGCTAGGACAATGTTGATTGATGCTCATTTTCCCATTGCTTTTTGGGTTGAGGCTGTGAATACAGGCTGCTATGTTCAGAATAGGGCATTGATCAACAAAATCCACAATAAGACACCTTATGAGCTAATTTGGAATAGGAAACCCAATATTGGTTTTCTTAAACCCTTTGGATGTCATGTAGTGATCTTGGATACTAGTGATGCCTTAGGAAATTTTAGTGCTAAAGGTGATGAAGGATATTTTATGGGCTATTCAGTGGAGAGTAAAGGATATAGGGTTTACATTAAGAAAAATGTATACTTGAAAAGATACATGTTAAGTTTTTAGAGAGTAAACCTAGTGATCGTGAGAGTGGACCAAATTGGTTTTTTGATTTAGAACCTCTATCTAGAACCTTGAATTATATGCCTGTTACGAATCCAGACATTGTGAAAGAGGATTCAAATGTTGTGGAAGAACCTATTGTTGAAATTTAAGGTAAACAGGTTGACAAGGAAGTAGGAACACATGCAGTCAAATCATCTCCCATACTAGAGTATGTTACCATTCCTATATGGACAGATGGATTTGCAGCTGCTGCTGCTGCTGGAAAGGAAAAATATGGTCCACAAGAAAAGCCAACTGATGAAAACATGCATGAATCTTCAAGCGTTGATAAAGGAAAATCCGACGCTTACATGCCAAATTCAGGCGTTGATAGCTCAAACGCTGACAACCCAAATTCAGGCGTTGACAACCCTTTTGACCATTTATTCTCTTCCAATACTTTTGAACAAGGTGAACCTTCCATAGTTCATGAAGAGGTTCATTCTAGTGATGATGGAGGAGGCTATGAAGATGATATTGGTGACATTGAGACTGAGATTAAAGACAACACACTTATTGAAGGATGAACACTTACATCTACTATCAAAAATCATCCTCCTTCTCTAATCATTGGTGATGTCTTGTCTCATGTTCAAACAAGAAGGTCTCATCAGAATCAAGGAGGTTTTATTGCCAATATCCACAAGAAGGTTGATACCCCTCTTGTACAGGCATGTTTGTTTGCTTGTTTTTTGTCATAATAGGAACCCATGAAGATTTTTGATGCTCTCAAAGAACCAAGTTAGGTGGAAGCAATGCAGGATGAGCTTCAGCAATTTGCTATTCAAGATGTTTGGGAGTTAGTGGACTGTCCTAGGTATGTTAGACCTATTGGGACTAGATGGGTTCTTAGAAACAAGAAGGATGAAAGAGGGATTGTGATCAGAAACAAGGCACGTTTAGTTGCTCAAGGCTATACACAAGAGGAAGGGATAGACTATGAATAGGTTTTTGCATCTGTTGCAAGGATTGAAGCAATAAGGATTTTCCTAGCCTATGCTTCTTGCATGGGCTATTAAATGGATGTGAAGAGTGCTTTTCTTTATGGAACAATTGCAAAGGAGGTTTATGTAATGCATCATCCTGGTTTTGAAGATTCAGAACATCCAGACAAAGTGTATAGGGTGAAGAAAGCAATGTATGGACTTCATCAAGCCCCAAGAGCATGGTATGACACATTGTCCAACTATCTGGTGGAAAATGGATTTAAAAGGGGCACCATAGATCAGACATTATTTACCAAGAAGATTGGTAAGGACTTTCTACTTGTTCAGGTCTATGTGGATGATATTATTTTTTATTCATCAAGTCCAAAAATGAGTGAAGACTTTTCCAAGCTCATGATAGACAAATTCAAGATGAGTGAAATGGGAGAGATGAACTTCTTTCTAGGTTTACAAGTTCAACAGAAAGAAGATGGTATCTTTATCTCTTAAGACAAGTATGTAGCAGAAAATCTTGAAGAAGTTTGGATTTTCTCCACATGAAAAACGGGCTAGCACACCCATGGATAGGGAACACCCTTGGGGAAAGATTAGAGATGGAAAAGAGGTGGATGTCAGGCATTATAGATCAATGATTGGATCATTGATGTATCTTACAGATTCTAGACCTGACATCATGTTTATTGTGTGTGCATGTGCACGCCATCAAGTAACTCCCTAAGAGTTTCATCTTCATGCTGTCAAAAGGATCTTTAGATACCTTAGGTGCTATCCCACCTTGGGATATGGTATCCAAAGGATTCTCCATTGGATCTTATTTTTTATTTAGACAGTGACTGTAACACCCCATTTTGGTAAATGAAATGTCACGCGTGATTATGGCGTGTCATCAAAGCATACAAGGATAAATGTATAAAACATCACATGACCATAAAGGAAATACCGGAACCAAACATCGGTACCCCAAAAGTAGAACTCATCACACACAAACATAAGTACTGTAAATGAAAAGGACTAAACAATGTCCATGGAAATGAGTATCAAAGTATAAAGAAATGCATAAAGTAAAGAAGGGTAGGAAGCTTCCAATCCATATGCACGTACGCTTAAAGTCTACGAGCGTCCCTGAGTACCTACCGTTTTGGGAACATGAAAGGAAAACGGCTGAGCATAACGCTCAGTGCACGAATATAAAAGTAAAGCATGAATAATATAAGCATATAAGCATGAAACAGCGGAAAAGACTAAGTCCTGAATAACCTGGCATGTCTTATTAAAACTGGTTTTATAGTTTGAAAAGCCTTATGTTTATATTATAAAAACTGTTTAACATGTTTACCATTGGCCAATATAGGTCATGAATTATCAACGTGCATGAATACTTGGAGGGGTGACCTCGTCATGCAAATTAGAGGAGCTGCCTCTAATTTAATATAATGGTTTGGGTAGGAGGGATCAGCTCCTTGTGAAGGATGTAAGGCACACACCACATTCACTGAATAAACTGCTGAAAATATGTAAACTAGGATGCACCCATACCCCCCACCTGATAATAATAATAGGGCCAAAAGCTGAAGGGACGCCACGAGCTATCACTCCGTCGTGGTGGAGTCATAACACTGGTGCCTCCAGTGTTATGGTTATGGTACCTCCATAACTAGGTGAAACTGGTCATGCATGTATATGGCTTTAGGTATCTAATTAAACATAAGCAATTCAAAAACATATAAAACATATACTGGGGAAAATAGTTGGCTGCATACGAGGAATCCTAATAAGGAAGAATGTCCATACTGAAAGGACGAAGAATCCGTACCTTGTGTCCAGTGAACGAAGAAGACGAACGGAAGAGAGTCCTACTTCGGTATCACTAATGCTACATAAATACATACATGTATAAGTATCTGATTACTGAGTACGTAACTGGTTTTATATCATGTCTTAGCTTGTTTTATATGTTCATGTCATGTTTTACTGATTAAAGCTTTATACTATGTTTATCATGTATTCTGTCTATTCTGGTTAAGTATTTCTTGTAATTCTTGTTTTATTATACTTGTTGTGTGTAAAACTCTCAATTTTCGTATCGGTACAGCGGAAGGGTCTTTTAGAGTGTTACGGGATAGCACAATAACTCCAATCATAGACAACACATAAAAATGGTTGTACAACGTTCAACATACATTCATTCGATAAAAAGTTTTAAAGTGTACAACAGGTCCCAAATTATACAGGTCATTATGTTTACAAAACATAGATCAAATGAACATTTTTAATATTATGTGGGCCATCAGAGTCGATCTCCATCTGGATTACCTTCAAGCACCTGAGATAGAAACATGCAAAAATCATATCAGCGAATACCGAGTGAATTTATAGAGTTTAATAAAACCGTTATATAAAACAATCGTTGAAATCAGAACACAAGTATAATATCGGAAGTAAGTCCTCGTATTGTTAGTCAGGCAATATATAAATCAGGCATACATCTTAAACCGTCCATGAGACCGTAGCCTCAATATTACCATTATAGGTAATATTATTATCGTTATTCATATCGTTATAGGATCACCTTAGATTCATTTGGATTATTATTATCCGCATGACATTGTTACCTTACTATCACAACAACGGGCCGCGAACCCGACAAACAATTTGCCCATCTAACTTAGCGTGTCGTCACAAAAATCACGCTATGTAAATCTTCTCATACATAAATTCGCTTACCAATCAATGTGGTACGACGGGGATCAACCGTCAAGGCGCGAACTGGGGTGATCGTCCCCAAATAGTACTATCATATGCATAAGCGTCTACCAAATCCCGGTAGTTCATAATTCATGCTAATGGGACTTTGAGTGACATAACCTAACTACTAATAATCCTTTTTATCTCATTTATAGGGTCATAGCATCATTCGGGTCCATATCATTAAGCATACCATCGGGACTACTTGTGTTCTATTTTTATCAAAAACTAGCATGTTATCTCCCTCGCGGGTTTACAAATCATTTTATAAAACATTTAAAAGAGTGCGAGGCTATGAACTCACGTTAATAATGAAAGGCGGATTATCGACTACGGGCGTGCTTCGGTCACGGAAACCTATATAAATAATAATCGGTCTTAGACTTTTGTCCAATGAATTTATCAAAATAACAATATACATATGATGATTTTGTACATATGATGATGATCAAGTGGGTTTATATATCCTTGTTTACTCATTTTAGTGTTTATGTATTGGTAACTTTTTACTAGTTTACAAGTTTTACCTATTTACATATTTTAAGTCCAATAAGCTTATTATAAGTTCTTTAACTTGTATTAGTCCATTTTATACTTGTATTATCAGTATTTATACTTTACATGTTGGGCCCAAATGGGTTAAGCCCAATAAGGACTTTTTTTATAAGTGTTTAACTTATTTAGTCCAATTATTAGTCCAATATGCTAACTTAGCTCGTTAATGTCCGTATGCCCTATAGTTCGGGTTTTATCGGTTTTTACTTGTATTAGATACTTATATATCAGTATATGACTTTTAAAAACTTTACATTAGACGGGTTTGATCGTCTAAGTTTTAATTGGCGAAAAACGTTAATTTTACGGTAATAGCCGAAAAAGTCGTAAAAATCATGTTTATAGTTTTTATAACTTATAAATATTATTCAACTACCATTTTTTATAAAGTGTCCATTTATTTAACCTTATACATATTTATATAAATGAAATTCATAAGTTAGTGGGTTTTAATTTCACATTTTATACTATATAATTTGAGTGCTTATATAATAGTATTAAACATTAATTCTTCAAAATCTGATTTTTAGTTTCATCTTCACCATTTTTATCATATCTAGAGTTATACAATGAATTAGAAGCTCATTTTTGGATGGCATGAACTTCATATTATGTGCTACAAATAAGTTAGTTATAGCTACTGCTCATTTTATGTTTAACTATCCTTAACAGTCCCTACAAAACAGACTATTCAGATTAGCACACTCATCTTGTTTTGATCATATCTCACTCATTTTGATGATTCCATTGCATAGCCAACTCTCACATGTGTATGACATCTTATACTTACTGTAAATGGATTCCACCATTCAAATTTATCAGTTTAAGTCTTGGTTACTTACTGTTTTTATACAGCCAACAAATTAAGCATGATTTTAGTCTTGTTTCTTATGGTTATTAATCTTTTTAAGCATATTTATCAACACTTGATCCTCACACAACATTTTTATCATCATATATTCATCAAATACATATACAACAAGAAAGAAAATACATTTGATCTTTACAAAAATAACAAGAGAAATGGAAAGGATGATCTTCTTTACCAACCAAGATTATATCTTGTTTTTGGAAGACAACAACTTGATGAACACCAAATATATCTCCAAGATCATCAATCACCAAGAAAGTTTGTTGAGAAATTAGCCCTGGGACACAAGCGAATCACCTCCTTTGTTGTTAAAATGGCCACCAAGCAATCAAGGCTTCAAGGTTACTCCATAATATAGCTAGATAACAAGTAACTTGTGGCTAGAAAAGATTAAATGGTGGTGTATAGTGGTGTTGTGGGACGGCAATGGTAGAGAGTGGGAGAGAGTTTGAGGTTGTTTTGCATGTGTGAAGTGGTGGTAAATGTGAAGGTTAAATGGTTTTGTTAGTTAGTGGAATGAAGTAGCTTCATTTTGAAGCTTAAGTTTACACTTGTAAACTTAATGAGTGTAAAGATGCCACATCTTTGATGTGGTGTCTATGTTTGGCTGTCCCTTTGTATAGTGGGGTGGGATAAATTATTTTGTCCCATCCCGCTAATTTACGGGTATTCCTCGATTCTAGTTTCCTCGATTTGCGTGCCCTCGGGTCATTTTACGAAAAACGTTTTTATAAATTGTGAATCAACGGCACAAAACGAATCTAATAAAAGTTGTCTCATCAAAAACGAAGTTCAAAAACGTAAATACGTAATCCTAAGGTTTCCGGTTTAGTCGTAAAGGACGCTAAATTATGCACGTAAGCCCAAATTTAAATCCGTAAATTGTGAGTTCATCAACCAACACAAAAATAAGTTTCAAAATATTATACGAGAAAATAATTCACTACCTGAAAATGTTAGATTGTCACAGCTTTTCCTCCAAAAAGGGATCAACGTCCTCGTGATCCATTTCATTTTGATGTCCGTTTCTTATTGAAATCGAAGAGGTGCGGATATTTCTTCCATATTTAATCCTCTCGTTCCCAAGTATATTCCGGCCCATTCTTTGAATTCCATCGGATCTTGACAATAGGTATCCGACTTTTTTCAGTTGCTTTACCTCACGATCCATAACCTCTACGGGTTTGATGAGACTGCTTTTATACATAGTCTCATCGTCCAAATTGGGCTTAAAATGCATTAAATATCATTAAAAATGCCAAATATATGCTCGTGTTTGTTGCTTGTGTATTTTAGGTACGGATATTGAGGAAATGACAAAAAGATCACAAGAATCAATCAAAAACGAACACGGGAAACGAAGCCGCACAATGAACCGGACCCGAATCAAGGATTTTCCAAAATGACCCTGAAGAATTGATGAATGTCAACTTTGGTCCCTCATCTTTGAAGATTTGGCAAGAAAAGACCTTGGAGAAATCATCATTGGCAAGAGAAGTCCTCCATGTTTGAAGATTATACAAGTTATGCCCTTGAAGAATGCAAAATATGCATAAATGGTCCTTGTTAACAAGTTTGCAAACTTAACATGCCATATTTGACAAGTTGACAAAAGTTGATATAAAGGGAAAAGAGTTATTTGCTGATTAAAACTTGATATGCCAAAATTATGGAAGTCAGGGGACCTGTTTTGCCATAAACCAAACCCATACCCACTCCATACCCGGCTTTAGCCCACCTTTTATCACCCTAAGCCCAATACCCATTAAAACCCGACCCAACACCCCACGTTTATTACCCAGGTTTATTACTAGGTCAAACAAAGTCAAACCCTAACTTTTCACACTAAACATTTTTTTTAAATAAACCCACCCCCAAAACAGATTAATTCCCCCATAATCCCACCATAAAACCTAGCTATCCCCAGTCACAATCAAGGCGAAAACAAAGGGGTTTTTCCCCAAAGATTCCAGATTAATAATTCACCTTGTCCTCATCAAAACCCACTCCCCATTTACCTCTCCCGTGACCACATGAGGGCCCCCCATTGTCCCCTGCTCCCCCAAAAATGGCAATCTTCGAACCTTAACAGTCTATCAACGCACCACAACGTTTTCTTGCTCCCAAAGCTTAGATAAACGACTCAGATCAGTCAACCACAACTGGCAATTCACATGCTCACAATTTGACCAAGATTCCTCACAAGACTCAAGGGCATTTATGGCAATTCATGTAATAGGGTTTTAGTATCTAGAATTTTCTATTAGCTAGTATAAATATGGGAGGTATGTGTCCCATATGAGTTGTTCCAGTTTTTAGCCTTTCACTTGTAGTTCCTTTTTATAATTTAAAGTTGGTATTTTCTTTTTCATGAATTGTAATTCCTTTTAAAAGTTTATAAAAGTTGGTGTTGTGAAGGTTAATAGCTGAGGTCCATTATTATTCACATTGGTTTGTGTTTTAAGTTTTACAAATCATAATTCCTTTTTCATTAAAAAGTTGGTATTTTTGAAAACTTGTTTCCAAAAAGTGTTGTTTGTGAATCCTGTTGAGGATTGAAGTAATTTCAGGTTTATGATTGAGTTGTTTAAGTCCTAAGAAAGAAAAAGTTTTTAAGAAAAGAAAAGGAAGAATCTGATTTTGGTTGATTGTTTTCTCTTTCACGGCTTATTGCTTATATAAGCTGCTCATAAGCTGATATAAGCTTATGAGCATCAGCTTGTATAAGCCTTAAGTGCTTTTTGATTTGGTTGTGGTGTGCAGGTAACAAGAAGGAAACAAGCCTCCATTCATATCCATTTCTTTTCCATTTTTTCTTGTACCAAGTAATCTCTACACCAGCAGCTCATTTAGTTCTGCACAAGCCCGAGTTTGTATGGAGATGTCTTTTCAGCCATAGTGGGACCTGGATTGTAGGTCCCACAAGGTAACTTGGCTTGTACCTTGTTTTCAGTTTTCAAAATTTATGATTTATGTGATTTGGTGAATTTGCATGAAATTTGTCTAAATGTTAGTTTATATGTTTGTTCATGTTTGTTTTAGGTTTATATGCATGTTAGATTAAGTTATAATCAGTTTGGGTAGGATTTGATAGCTATTAGTTTGATAAATTGAGTTTCTGAAAATTAAGGGAGTGTTTGGGAATAGGGTTTAAACCAAGTTGGTGATAGATTTTGATGTTCAATCCTACTCTTACACACTTTAATTGTTAGTTAAGGTTGTTAACAGTAACAAGTTTTGGTTTTGATAGGGTTTTTAACAATTTGTCCATTTGTGTGATTTTTATGTGTTTGATCTGGTTACTTTTTGCTATAATCTGACTCCCCACACTTCCATGAGTGTGGGGGTGCCTTATTGTCCAAAATAAGCCATCACATAAGCTTCCCTAAGCTTATTGGTCAACTGACCAAAATTTTCACTAACAGTGGGAACAAAGTTCCACCTGCTTATACATTGGTTACCACTGCTACACTACTGGACAAAACCTTGTCACATGTCACTATCAGGATCTTAGTTTTTTGTCTTTTGTGGGCAAAAATAGGAATTAGGGTTTCAAATTAGTTTCATTATTTTTCTAATTTAATTTTTGATTTTTAAGTTTAATTTAATTTCCAGTTACTGTTCATCTGGTATTTTTTGGATTAAATAGCTATTTTAATTAACTTTTTAATTTCTGTTTTTGTCTTTTAGTGACAAAAATTATTATTTTTCAGTTTTAAAAATTTTCATAGACTTAGAAAAATAATTTAAGATTTTTAGTTTAAAAAGTTTTTACTGTTCACTTTTTATTTAATTTTTAGAATTAATTAATTTAATTAGGGTTTAATTTCAAACTGTTTTTGTCTTTTAGTGAAAAATTTTATATTTTTCAAACTTTTTCATTTTTCTACTGTTCTTTAGTATAAATTAGGATTTTTAAAATTGTCAAATTATTTTTAGCATTATTTTATTATTTTTTATGTCTATTTTAGTTTAAAAATAGTTTTTAGTGTTTTAAAAATAGAAAAATAGTTTTGAAAATTTAGGAAAAATAATTTTTAGTCTTTAAATAATATAAGTAACTTATTAGTTCAATAAAATAATATTTTGGACATTTTGTTAATTATATTTGATTTTAGGGCTTTAATTAGCATTTAAAATTGAATATTTAATTAATAAAAGGTTTTAAAATATTTTTGTTGGATTTTTATTCTTATTTGTATTATTTTAGACTTACTTTTAACTTTTAATTAATTTTTAGGTTTAAAGTTTTTAATTTGTAGCTTTTTACGGTTTTAGGTGAACGACCTTTTCGTCTTAGTGTAATCCGTCATCGTAACCGTCATTCTCTTTTTACCTCATTTCTATTTTCTTTTCTCATAACATTAAAATCACAAAGATAATCATTTCATCACACAACGCACTAGCCTCCTCGAGAACGAACTCACTTTAGGGTCATTTACACACGGTTTTCCTAAATCGTCGTGCTTACCCTATTTTTGCCATCCTTTTCCTAAAGGGTATACAAAAACTCAACCATCAATTTTTGGCGCCGCTGCCGGGGGGGCGTGTTGTGTTTTGATTTGAACAAATTGTTGTTTTTATATAGCCATAATAAGTATTTGTATTAGTAGCACTCTACTAATACGTATTATCCGTTTTTCGTTTTTTGTGAATACTATTACTATATTGTATACGTAGAACAATAAATTCACAAGTACTCCAAATACGTGAGAAATCACAACCTTGACTTGGGAGGTCATTACCCAATCATTGTATTCGAATCTCAAACCAAAGAAAAAAGGCAAAAATAGATAAATACTTTCGAGAAGCTCGATTTTGAAAATACAAACTATAAGGTGGGTATAAGGCGGATATTATAAAATATATCCTAAGGAAAAAGGCTCTTAAGTGCTTCGCTCCGCCTCGTTTCCCCCCTTGCTTGTGAGTATTTGATTTTGAGAGCTAATCGAGGGTTTTGCCGCCCAAAGTATTATTAAGTATCATATATATTTTCTTGGTTTTATTTGATTAAACCCTCTTGAACGTTTTGGTGTTCCACCAACGTTCTAAAGTCATCGAAGGCGTTCACTTTACGTGATCGTTTTCATTCCTTGAGGCTTCTTTAATCAAGAGATTTGATTAAGGAGGAGATTTGTAGATTATTGTCTACCTAATACAATTCCAAAATCCAAAAAAAGTAAAAACAATCAAAAATCCAAAAAAATTGAAAAAGTTAAAAACACCAAAAGAATCTTCTTTGCTCATCCCTACGTTGTACGTGACGTTTATGCTTACTCGTAATCAAGCAAGACGTGCACGTAAACGAAGAAACAAAAAGGAGGCAACACCTACTCCTAATCTTTCTAGTGAAGAGACTCCAAGTGAGGAACCTATTGTAGAACAAGAAGCTATCATGGCTAATCGTACTATGATGGAGTTGCTTCAAGCACCCACCGAGGGTTTTGGAGAGGCAATTGTGATTCCCGCCATCCTTGCGGAGAACTTCGAGATCAAGACGGGTTTAATGTCTATGCTTCAAGCCAACAAGTTTCGCGGACACGAAAAAGAAAACCCACATTATCACATTAGGCAATTTAATCGTCTCACCGCAACAAGCAAGTTTAAGGATGTACCACACGATGCCATTAAGATGATGTTGTTTCCATACTCGTTAGATGGACCCGCCAAGATATGGCTCGAGAAAGAACCCCCAAATTCGATTTTGACGTGGGCTGATCTCGTTTCTAAGTTTGTGAATCAATTTTTTCCACTATCTAAAACAACACATTTGAAAAACGAGATTTCACGATTTACACAAAGGTCTAATGAAAGTTTTTCAATGGCTTGGGAAAGGTTTAAAGAAATGTTACATGAATGTCCACACCATGATTTTTCCGAATTGCATCAAATTGACACTTTTTATAATGGGCTTAATGATCATGAACGAGATTACCTAAATGCCGCCGCGGGTGGTAATTTTTTGTGCAAAACAACCGAAGAGGCTTTGAAAATCATTGAAAATAGGTCTAAGGTTTATAGCCCTCGTAACACACCGAGTGTTGCCAATTTGGGTTCGTCATCGTCTCGTAGCATTAATGCCTTGCAAGATGAAGCAAATGAGGAGAATCGGTTTTTCCATAGGTTTTCGACTCTTATGTCCCATTGGAAAGCTCAAGAAGCTTCAAATTCCGCTTCGGTTAAAGCGGTTGCCAAGAGTTGTATTTCGTGTGGTGGAGCTCATGATTTTTCCGAGTGCATTACCGCAGATGGTAACACTTCGAATGCTTATGTAGCCACGGGAACTTATAACCAAAACGGTCAAGGTTCCCACCAAAATCAAGCTCCACAAAATCAAAATGCTAACAACTATCGAAACAACAATCAAAGTGGTGCTTATCAAGGAAATCAACGTAACTACAACAAGGGTAATTATCAAAGTGGAAATGGGCAAATTTCAAACCAAAACCAAAACCGTGATTTTCAAACTAGCACTCAAGGTTTTCAAAATGATCACACCAAAAATCTTCAAGGAGAATTTTTGAATTATGCTAAAGCAAACGATGCTAAGTTTGATAATATGCAACGTGAAATGGTTAGCTTAAGATCCGAGTTGAAAAACGAGCTTAAAAACGAACTTGCTAATGAACTTAAGACTCATGCTAATAAAATGGAAGGAAATGTTCAAAGTCTCCAACAAAATCAACAAAAAATGGAGCAAGGTCAACATGAGATTAAGCAAGAGTTGTTAAAAGCGGATGCTAGGCAATCTAAATTTGAAGATCGAATGGGAAAAATGTTTGAAGCTATCATGTGTAAACCTTCTTCTTCGGGTGGTCTTCCTAGTGATACCATCGTGAACCCGAAAGGAGAATTGAAGGTTATTACCACTCGTAGTGGTAAAACTTTCAAAGAACCCATTTCTTGTCCAAGTACTTCTACGGAGAAGGAAAAAGAGAAAGAACCCGAGGTGGTAGTAGAAAAGGATGTTGGAAATGTGTTTTCCCAAAGAAAGTCTCGGTCACATCATTATTAGCATAGATCACGAGCCATAGAATATTTAGAACTTTGTAACTTGGAGCGACCTCCCTTAGGGGGAGATTGTTAGAAATACGTTTTACGTATTTATGAAGGATCGGTCGCTCCAACGATAATTATGTAATGGGCTCGTGGTCCACTGTGTAATGTATAGTCCATATAGCCCACATGTAGGGTGGGCTATATATATACCCCTCCTAGCATGTTAGGAGGGGGTTGGTTTAGTTCATTCATTAATTACTTTTCATTAATCTAATCACTTTCTCTCTCTACTTTTCTTCCCTCTCCTTTCTCTCTCTATACCTAATCTCCTTCTTCCCCATCTCTTCCACCAAATCCATAGATCTAATCCATCTTTTACCAAATCCTTAGATTTCATAGGCCTTCAATTGGTATCAAGAGCCATGGTTGAATCTTAGGATTTGCTTATTTTTTATCTTTTGATTTGGTGGTAAAAATCCTTTCTTTTCTATTTTTTTTTATCAATCTTTTCATCATTGGATCAACTTTTTATCAATTTTTTTTATAAATTTTATCAATTTTCATTTTTTTATCAGTTTTTTTTTTCTTTCTCGTGTGTTATCAGTTTTTTTATTATCAAGTTTTTTAATCATATCATTTTTTAATCATATCATTTTTTTATCAGTTTCTCAATTTCTTATTTTTTTTATCAGTCCAAAACAGTCCAATCAGTGTTCTCTGTCTAAATAATCAGTTTTTTTTTATATATTCACAACTTTGTCTAATCAGTTTGCTTAATAGATTTTCTATTTTTTCTTTTTTGGTCAAATCGGTCCAAAGTCTCCGGCTTTTATTCCTTCAATCTGTCCAAATCTTTTTCATATCAGATTTCCACATTTTTTTTTCCGCATAGACAGTTTTCCGCATAGACAAACTTTCAGAATAGACAAACTTTCCGCATAAAACAAAAAAAAAAAGTTCTGAATAGGGAAAAAGTTCCGAATAGGAAAAAAGTTCCGAATAGGAAAAAGTTCCGAATAGGAAAAAGTTCCGAATAGGAAAAAGTTCCGAATAGGACTTTTCCGCATAGACAAAAACAACAAAGACTCGACAACCAAACCCAAACCTCGGACAAACACTCTCGACAAACACTTGGACTACCACCCCACCTCTCGTCTCACACGACTCATGATCCAGAACAGCAAACTCGACTCATCTCATCTAAACAAGAACCTTTCCCCCCCCCCCCAACCCAGTTCACCTTGTCTCGTCACAACCCCCCAATCTCTCGTAAACCCATCGACACACACACCCTTACAATCCTCGACTCACCCCAACAGACTCTCACATCTCTCGACATCAACATTAACTAAAAATATAACAGACTCAACAACTGACTTGATTACCCCCCACCCTCGACTCATGTACCCACAGACTTGACTAAACAATCAACCCAAACCAAACATCTACAAACTCGATTTACACAGAATCGATTAACAAACCCATACTCTCGTCTCACAAAAGACTCGACTCGAATCCCCAACCGATACTCACACAACACTCGAACGACACCCCTCACTCTCTCCCTCGAACGGACTCCCTCAAAAAACACCCTCGTTGAATCCAAACAGACCCCCCACCTTCGACTCAACTCTTACAACCATCACACCTCAAACGAACCCCTCAATCACATAACAGACCCAATCTTTCGACTCCCTCTCTCGACTCAATCCTCACCAAAACTCCCTCACCCTCGACTCGACTCACACACACAAACCCACCCTCGTTTACCAAAACAAACTCTCAATCAACACTTCACAAACATCAAGATCTCAGTTTCAACAAGAAAAAACTTTCATTGATCCAAATTACCTCACTTTCGACTCATTCAATTGACTCACTGTTTGCGACTCGACAAACACAAAAAGACACAACCCAAAACATCACAGAATGACACTACAGTAGAGAGAGAGACTCAAACCAACAAACACTTAAGTTAAAATACCTACCTGAGATCTTTCTGAAAAAGACCTTGAATCTGTCTTCGCTTGATAGTGGGTAATCCGACTACGAAGATTATGATGAGATTGATTTTTGAGGAGATGTGGTAAGCTGTGATAACATTAGGATGAGTTTGATTATTTTGTATCTGTGATGGAGGATTTGAAGAGAGGAGGCGGACAAAACAAGAGAAGAAGAGATAGGTTTAGGAGAGAGCGTGTGTGCGTGTTTGCAAGTGAGGAGAGAGAGAGATTAGATTGAGTTTATCTATTTCAGACGGAGAAAACAAAGCTGGTTGAATTTTTTATCAATATTAATTTTGACGGAGTTTACAAAGGGTGAACAGATATAACTCTGCCACGTCATAACATCGCATTTGGGTCACGTCTATTAGTTATCAAGATTTTATTTTTTTTCTTTTTAGTAACGTAATAATTTTTAGATTAAGTTTTCTTAAAGTTAATTTTTAAAAGTTTATTTATTTTTTTTATTTTTAGTTAAATTAATCCTTTTTTATTTTAAAATATCACATTTTATTTTAAAAATATCACATTTTATTTTTTTTCGTATTTTTGTCACTTTTACATTTTTATTTTGTCACTTTTATATTTTTAGCATTTTGTTTAGTAATTTTTGGCAAATCGTGTCGAAGCGGGTATTTTCAAAGTTTAACGTGAAAAATATTTATCGGGTTAAACGTTTTTGTGGCCGGATTTAAAGACAAACGTGTCGAGTCAAAGTGACGAGCTTCATTTATACCATCCATCAAGGAATTTTACGTATTATTTACGGGTCTTTCGTTTTAATCGATCTTTAATGGATTCGTTCGATTCGACATGTAAAAAGGGAGAGTTGTATTTAAGGCAAAACGAAGTTAAGAAAAGTGGCATCACCTCCTTTCAACTACTCCAGTCTCATCTTGTCACTCTTTCGGGGATTCAAGGAGGGAGCGAATTTGTGACAATCTTTGGACAAGATCGTCATATATTCATCGACTCCATTTTTACCGCTTTGACCCAACTCGCCGAGCAACTCAACCATGGAAACTTTAATCACTCTGCATCGGTACTTGCATATAAGGCTCTTGTGACACACCTCACGCCTTTCCTCCAATTTAATATCATCAAGCCTGAAAGTTCAATGATTTGCCAATCGTTTCTTCGAGATACACATACCGAGCTTCGAGTTTTCCATGATATGATTTTGAAACTCATGTCATCGGTCTCGTCTTCGATATATCAAAGATCACAACTTCAGCAAGTGTATGTTAATGGAGTGCAAGAATCAATGACGCAGATGCAAGAGGATAATGGTCATACGGTTGACAACTTGGAGCCTAACGATGGCACGAGCACAGAATCAGGAGGACAACATGATGCCAGTGGCACGTCAGGGAATGTTCACGAGATTTCTCTTGATGACACCTTACCCATTTATGACGCAGAGCCTGCAAACATGGTACAATGTAATGTGGTTTATGATGTATATGCTGATGATATGCCGCATTTTGAGGATTCTGAACCTAATTATGACAAACATGGGATGGAAACGAGTGATAGCAATACCACTTCTGATTCATCCGATGTAAGTCATAATGGGGGAGAGATTGTTCAGAATGCTAAACATCATGATAATTATCCTATAACTGCTTCATTGATTGCTTCTGATTTCAAGATTAGAGAGCTCGATACAATTGTAGCTCAACAATCAAAAGATCTTGAGGATGCCAAACTTGAATTTTCTAAGAAAACGGTCAAATTTGAAACATACTTTGAAAAACTTGAAAAATCAAACGTTGTTCTTGAAAGAAAATTGGATCAAACTGTTTTAGATTCTAAAGCTGAAAAGGATAATCTTTTGAAACAAATTCAACTGCTTGAATCTAAGTTGGCATCCCAAGATAACGTGCTCAAAGAAAATGAAACATTAAAGGCTCAAGTACAGGAAAAGGTTTTTGCTATAGCTGCGTTGAAAAACGAGTTAAGGAAAAGTAAAGGACCTAGTGTGGACATTAAGTTTGAAAAACCATCAATCTTGGGGAAACCGCCTACAAATCAGTTCGTCAGACAACCGTTTGTCAGACAACCTACTGCATTTAGATCCGAGCGACCACAATCCTCGAGACCGCGGTTTGCCTCCCAAGTTGATTTGGTTCATCTTATTAGACCAGTCACTCCAGCAACTAGGCCCAATGTGATCACTCCAGCTTTAGCAAGACCAAATCATATGATTGCCTCTAGTTTCCCTAAAAATACCAAGACCACGTCTAGAACTAGTTCAAATGACGTTTGCCATAAATCTGGTCTTGGGGAAGCTAAGCAAAAGACACATGCAAGAGATAGCAATGTCCAACCTAGTCAGATGCCTTCTAGATTACCCAACACTGCTAACCGTAGCATGCCATCTTCTAGGAGCATCGATCAATCATCTAGAAATTATTCAGACATTAAATATGCTACTTGTAAAACATGTAGAAAATGTGTCTTTACGGCAAATCATGATGCTTGTGTCAAAAAATTACTTGATGAGGTGAACTCCCGTGCTCGAATTAAGTCCTAGTGGATAGCTAAAATCAAACCCTTTGGTAAAGTTTGGCGCCCCACTGGTAGAAATTTCACTCTTGTAGGAAACGAGTGCCCTTTAACTAGGATAGTCTCCGATTCTACTAAGTCTACTAGGGAGGAAACTGATAAAGATGATACTTCACTTACGCCTAAACTTAAGATCTTCTATAAAAGGAAACGTTTGCCAACTAAAACAAGTGAATCATCCCCTCAGGCCACCTCTGACACAAGTAAAGCCAACTGTGAACCCCCACGTGCTTCAAAAATAGATATCTCTAACCCGTGCAAAAGTATACAAACTCCTAATGAGAATGCAGGTACCAAAGTTGATGTTCCAAAAGAACGAAGCGGTCCAATCGTTGTATACCGTTCAACTAAGGACACTCTTAGAGTTTGGTTGCTGAAGAAGCAGATATCAGAGAAACAAATGTCTCAGGGGATTCATGGTTAAGCTATACAAGGACTTATAGTCACATCACAGACTATAACTCGATCATCAAAGGCAGGAAAGTTTATCGCCGATGATAAACTTATCCTTACAACGAGAAATTAATTTTTCTCGGGCATGAGCTTATATCGAAAACATTCCAAGTTTTTGAGCTCATGCACAATGACTTACAGTTAAATGTCAGACTGTAACTCGAACTTCAAATAAAGGAAAGTTTATCATTAATGATGAACTTATCCTCATAACGAGAAATTCAATTTTCTCGGTCATGAGCTTGTCTTATAACATTCGAAGTTTTAAGCTCAGAAAGGAAAGTGTATCTTTTAAATAAGAGAACTTTTCCTCATAACGAGAAATTAACCTTTCTCGGTCATGAGCTTTCCGTTAAAACAGTCAAAGTTTTCAAGCTCATGAAAACGACTTCTAAGTAAATGTCAGCTTAGGACTCGTTCTTCAGATAAAAGGAAAGTTTATCGCCGATGATAAACTTATCCTTAACAACGGGAAGTTTACAACTTCTCGGACTTGAGCTCGTTTTATAAGATATTCAACATCTTAAGCTCAAGTAATTGGTTTTCAAAACTTTGAACATAATTTTTCGAGAATTTCTCAAAAGGTTTTTCTAAATCTTTCAAAATTGTGTGTTCAAAAATGTTTTGATAAAAAGAGCATGTCTTCTGGAATCGATAATATTTACGAACCTAGAAATGTCATTCAATAATGACACGGGGTTGTAAATAAAGTTCGAGCAGAAGTTCAAACTTTTAAAACATGCTCAAAATGGTTTGCTATCATTTCAGATAGCAACCCGCTTTTCATAATCAAGTCAAGCATTTCATCGGAAAGCTTTGACTCAACAACGGGAATTAATTTTCTCGGGGACGTGACGAGGTGACCAACATTCGTGAACAAGAACCATGTGCTTCTTTCATATGATGTTCTCCATTATTCAGGTCCAACCTCGTACATTGCTAATCTTGTGAATTCATCATCATATATTGATCTTTGCACGTGTTAAATACCTTACACTTGTGTTTAAAAGGTATTTAATTTACGTTTCAAGTACACCCTCATTAATTTGAGGGGGAGCTTGTTAAAATCATGAAGATAATTGGATTTGCATTTTTCTTCCCAAATTTTCTTAAAATACTATTAAATCAATTGATATTAAAAACATCGATTGGGTTAATATTTTTAATATGGGGGAGAAAATGTGATTTAATATGGGAAATGATTAATCACAAATGGTTTGACTTAACGTGTTAGCTCATCCCGACATGTGCGAAATGTTTTCGAATATCGTAGCATATGTTAAGGGGGAGCAAAATGGATTTGCACTTCAAAATGGATTTCATAGTGACATACACTTACCCAAAACATCTCTATTCACAACGGTGAAGATTGTGGTGACATAAGGATGGTAGGATAGGTTAAAGTCCAATGATTTCTCTAGAACCGGAGGAATCTTCCCAAGGACATTCCATAGCTAGAAATAGTAGTCCTTAGGAAAGATGGAGGAAGATTGTGAACGTAGCTGAATGCCGACCAAGTACTTAAGTTAGCACTGGAACAATCACAACAAGGTGCTAGTTATGACGTATTGGTAAGCATTGAAGGGGTTGAAGAATGAAAAAGAATTGTAAAGATAAAGGGTGTAAAGAAAGAAGCCCTCCTTACAACCTTAGGCAGAAACCGGGTCAATTCATATGCTATTGAGATCATTTTTAATGATTCTTGATATTGAAGAAAGACATCATGGACCCAGTGATGCAATGCACAACCCTTCCCAGCTAACTCAAATATCTCTCAAAAGGTATTTGTTTTAATCACACGGAGATTAACACATTATCTACTGGTTTATTCACTCCGAATAAATTGGTATTGAAAAGGTGGCACTCCTCTCCAGCCTCCGATCACTAAAATCCAAAATGCACGATCGAGTCTAGAGCCATTTGAGATCATCAAATATCTCATTAGGACACACTTTCATATCTACTTGCTTCTTCACACACTGTGAAAAGTAAGAAAGTTCTTAAGAGTCCTACGCAAAATCTTCATGATCTTGCCTGAACATCCGAGTAATACGAAAGTATTTACAATGAATATGGAAATCCTTCTTGAGCGAATATCAAAAAAGCTCATGCTAGGTGACTTGTGCGATTCTTTATGAATCAAACTTGTGATAACTGGAAAGCAACAGTGGTTTAATTCTTAAATGAATTTAAACACGTTCCAGGCCTCTACGCATTATCATATGATCTTGCCAGAACACTCAGAGTGACTCTTTATTGATCACAGTGACGAGTGGAAATCCTTCTAGTGTTAACATCAAACAGCACTTGGTAGGTAACTTGCAAGATTCTATATGAATCAAGCTAGTGACAACTGGAAAGCAACGATGGTGCGGTTCTTAATTGAACTTCACTTGTTCCAGGAACATGAATTGACGGCTTCAAATCATGCGGATAATATTATCCAAATGATTCACTCTTTACGTTCGCAGTCAGCTTTGGACGGTCGAGTAAAGAGAACGGGTTTACCCGCGAAATCCTGTCAGGAAGTTACTTAATTGAAACTATCCGTCACGGGTACGATATCTAATATCGTCCAACGGTCTTCACCGACTGGAGGTAAAATGCTACCGAATTAGAATGAAATGTTCAAGGCCATTTCATCCGTGTATATGGTTTGTTGCTAACTGTCTTATGCAGCGTAACAAGAAGGTGGCATTGCGGTGTATAATCCAGAAGAAGTCGTCACCACATGCTTGTACTACATACAATTAGTACTTCAACAAATTCAAGAAAGTCTGAAGGTCAAGTCTTCCGCTGTATCAAACTCTGAAGCTTTCAAGAATTTAAAGGTATAAGTATGTGGAACATGAAGTCACGAAGAGGCAAATTTCACAAGTGATGAATGCACAAGGTCAAGGCAAGGAAACATGCTCAAGACTAAAGTCAAAGATCACATCAAGCATATTCACAAGAACAAGATCGAAGACTCAAGCATAGTATGCTAGGTTTAAGATTTTGTAAAATGGTGTGACCTCCCTTAGGGGGAGATTGTTGGAAATGTGTTTTCCCAAAGAAAGTCTCGGTCACATCATTATTAGCATAGATCACGAGCCATAGAATATTTAGAACTTTGTAACTTGGAGCGACCTCCCTTAGGGGGAGATTGTTGGAAATACGTTTTACGTATTTATGAAGGATCGGTCGCTCCAACGATAATTATGTAATGGGCTCGTGGTCCACTGTGTAATGTATAGTCCATATAGCCCACATGTAGGGTGGGCTATATATATACCCCTCCTAGCATGTTAGGAGGGGGTTGGTTTAGTTCATTCATTAATTACTTTTCATTAATCTAATCACTTTCTCTCTCTACTTTTCTTCCCTCTCCTTTCTCTCTCTATACCTAATCTCCTTCTTCCCCATCTCTTCCACCAAATCCATAGATCTAATCCATCTTTTACCAAATCCTTAGATTTCGTAGGCCTTCAAAGGAGCAAATTCCAAGCCCACGAAGTACCGCTCAAACCACACCTACGGTTGAACCAATACCAATAGTGGAACCCGAGATTCCAAGGCCGTTGCCTATGCCCCAACCCACACCACCCTTACCTTACCCTTCAAGACGAAATAAGGAAAAGGCACAAGAACGAAATAATTATCAATTTGAACTTTTTATGAAAATGTTTCGTGACTTGCATTTCAATATAAGTTTTGCCGACGCCTTGGTCATGATGCCTCGATTTGCCGCGAACTTTAAAAGTATGTTGAATAACAAAGAAAAATTGCAAAAATCGTCTAGTTGTTCATCGGTTTTTCTTAGCCGCATACCTCAAAAATTCGGTGATCCCGGCAAGTTTTTAATCCCATGTGCTATACAAGATATGGAGGAATGCTACGCCTTGGCCGATCTTAGTGCTAGTATTAATTTGATGCCTCTTGAGATTTTTAAGTCGCTCAATGTTCCCAATCTCACTCCTTCAAGAATGTCAATCGAGATGGCCGATCATTCTACGATTTCAGCTTGTGGAGTAGCCGAGGACGTCTTCGTGAAAGTTGGAAAGTTCTACTATCCCGTAGACTTTATCATTGTTGACATTCCCATCGATCCTAAAGTTCCTCTAATTTTAGGTCGATCATTTTTGGATACCTCGAGAGCACTTATCGATGTGCATGCTAGGAAAATCACTCTTCGTTTCAATGAGGAAGAACTCGTCATAAATGCAACTCAAAACTCCACACTTTCTCATGTGTATTCTATCACGTCTTTGAACAATGTTAATCCCATCAAAAACATTTGTAAAAAGATTTCAAAAAGAGTTTTAGAAGTTGATGATAAAAATGATTTTCCGTCCCCTCCGCCGGTGGAGGTTAAGAGTGTTAAGCCTACGATTCCAATCACGAATGATTCCTCGAATGATGAATATGTTGACCCCGATGGGGAAGTTTTCTTTGTTGACAAACGTTTTGAGAACTTACCACCACCTAAACCAAAACGGTTTTCTAATGTGAGAATTTTTAGTGTGACTAACATTGCTTTAGAAACACCAAACATTTTTGACATAATTAAGTCGGGTTTTCATAAGGAGAGTTTAAATGATGAAAAAGGGAAAGATTTTAAATTGGATTTAAAAGATTTTTCTACAATGCTAACTACGTCATCACCTCGTGTTTTGAGTGCTACAAGCTCGTCTTCTCCTTTTGACGATGCTTTGTGTGGACATAGTGTGGGGGAAGCCCCTTATGTTCCCTCCCCTTTCTCCACCTAGGACGAGATATTTGATCCCGGAATTTCTTATAAAGGGAAATATCGGTCTTCCACCGATGCAATAAATGGAAAATCTTTTTATTTGATTGGTGCGAGTCTACCTCGAGTAGCTCATGTTTTTATGACTTACCCATTGTCCCACCCTTCTATTCTTCTCATCTATTTTCTTGAAACCCTTTGGGTTTGTGTTGACACATGATGAAGTGGCGTTGATTTGTTTTTCCAATGAAAACGAGAACGCCATCTTCGATCCCGATATTTTGCACCATCAAAGGACTTAGTCCTTAATACCGGTTGTTTTTGGGCCTTGTTTATCATGTAAGCCCCACCAAAAATTGACCATACCATGATTATCCCTAAATGATCACATTTATAGGGATTCGAGTCAAGCTTTTGACTCGGTTATAAAAAACGAGGTGCCTCGTGGGGGAGTCCCATGCTTATCCTAGTATATATTATCGCTTTCTAATGTAGTTAACGTGTGGGGATTTATGACCTTCCAACCTTTGTTCCGTTGTTGTTTGTAAATTGTGGACTTTAGATGATCATGATCTTCACGATTGGAGCCTCTCGTGTTCGTTTATGGGAGCACTCGATCGTTTGCTTTGAAGACTTTCTCAATATCCATGATATATCCTTTTGATGTTCTAACCTTAGGTTTTTAGCACACTTCATAAACGGCTATAAATTTATTGGTTGCACCCTTTCCATGCTAGATTAAGCATTCGACTACGTCTCTAGTATGGGGGTGTTTGCTCCCCTAGACTCAAAACATTGAGGACAATGTTTAACTTTAGTATGGGGGGGTGAATAGATACTTGCCTTGCCAAACCTTCACGCTTTCCAAAGTTTATCTTTTTGTTTATCGTTTTTGTTGCAAAAATAAGGCTAAAAAAGGCCAAATTTTAAATTTTTTCTCATGTTTTATAAGTGTTTGAAGACACGAATGTAGATTTTCCGATGGCGAGAATAAGAGTAATTTTTGACTCGACCGTGCGTGTTGAGCACTTAGCTTCGATTCCTTAACTACACATTAGGCTAAGTCTCTTAAATGAGGACGAGAAATGATAGAGTTAATTATAAGTTACTATGCTAAACGTAGAGTACTCGTATTCTTTCAAAAACTCATATGTTCTCGTTGTTTGCTTATTATCCCTTCACATGTAAATATTTTTTGCTTAATAAATATTGACTTAGCGGTTTAGTTGAGATTGTTGGGTTTCTAGTCTTTTCTAGTAGCTTCCGTGTAATTAAATTGGGAAGACATTAAGGTATCGCCAGCGTCACGGTTTTGAAGTATTGACACCCGAATAATCGAAAGCTTCACCCAATAATAAGATTTCAAGTGCTCACCTAAATCTAGCAAACAATTTGAAGCCCCACAAGGCCAAAAAATCTATGCAAAATTGAAAGTGAATCAAGCCTTAATCTTCGAAGCTTTAAAGATCCAAAATTCGCCTTAGCGTGAGGATATACGTCTTTGGCTAATAAAACCACCGATGAGGCGGATAATAAAAGGCAAGGCAAGACCGAAATCATAATAAAAGCTTCATGGCGAAGTTGAATAAAAGATGGAGGTAAACCAAAGATAATAAGGCCCTTCCGTTAGGGGGCGTATAAAATTCTTGGTAATAAGTCTCATGTTCAAAACCGTTATAAAACCGTGTTTATCGATTCTTCTTGTCAACTTAATTTTTTAACATCGTTGTCTACTAGGAGGGGTTATTGATTTGATGGTCTTGGTTACACCGTTAGGACTCTATTTTTAGACCTAAATATCTATTATCGCATAAGTCAAACAATGTATCCTCGTGAAACATTCAAGACAAAATAAAATATAAGAGATACAACTTAGGAATAATGGGAGGATAAGTACGTGATTAGGGCATATGAGTAGTGTTAGCATTACTAACTTATAATGACAATGATCTCGTTGTACGCTTGGCATGGAATTGGAGTGAAAATCGAGGACGATGAAATTATTTCTAACGAAGCATTCACGTGTTCTTATTCTATGAACCTAAACGTCCCATTTTGCGATGAAAATCATACATTATGTCTAAAACACAAGTAGTAGTAGTAATAGTAGTAGTGTAGCTAGTTTACCTTTCAATAAAAGTGAATAAAAATGAATACTGGAGGTGCTACGATACTTTATTCTAGCATTGCGTGAGGGCACGGCAATGGTTTAGTATGGGGGAGTGATGAGACTGCTTTTATACATAGTCTCATCGTCCAAATTGGGCTTAAAATGCATTAAATATCATTAAAAATGCCAAATATATGCTCGTGTTTGTTGCTTGTGTATTTTAGGTACGGATATTGAGGAAATGACAAAAAGATCACAAGAATCAATAAAAAACGAACACGGTAAATGAAGCCGCACAATGAACCGGACCCGAATCAAGGATTTTCCAAAATGACCCTGAAGAATTGAAGAATGTCAACTTTGGTCCCTCATCTTTGAAGATTTGGCAAGAAAAGACCTTGGAGAAATCATCATTGGCAAGAGAAGTCCTCCATGTTTGAAGATTATACAAGTTATGCCCTTGAAGAATGCAAAATATGCATAAATGGTCCTTGTTAACAAGTTTGAAAACTTAACATGCCATATTTGACAAGTTGAAAAAAGTTGATATAAAGGGAAAAGAGTTATTTGCTGATTAAAACTTGATATGCCAAAATTATGGAAGTCAGGGGACCTGTTTTGCCATAAACCAAACCCATACCCACTCCATACCCGGCTTTAGCCCACCTTTTATCACCCTAAGCCCAATACCCATTAAAACCCGACCCAACACCCCACGTTTATTACCCAGGTTTATTACTAGGTCAAACAAAGTCAAACCCCAACTTTTCCCACTAAACATTTTTTTAAATAAACCCACCCCCAAAACAGATTAATTCCCCCATAATCCCACCATAAACCCTAGCTATCCCCAGTCACAATCAAGGCGAAAACAAAGGGGTTTTTCCCCAAAGATTCCAGATTAATAATTCACCTTGTCCTCATCAAAACCCACTCCCCATTTACCTCTCCCGTGACCACATGAGGGCCCCCCCATTGTCCCCTGCTCCCCCAAAAATGGAAATCTTCGAATCTTAACAGTCCATCAACGCACCACAATGTTTTCTTGCTCCCAAAGCTTAGATAAACGACTCAGATCAGTCAACCACAACTGGCAATTCACATGCTCACAATTTGACCAAGATTCCTCACAAGACTCAAGGGCATTTATGGCAATTCATGTAATAGGGTTTTAGTATCTAGAATTTTCTATTAGCTAGTATAAATATGGGACGTATGTGTCCCATATGAGTTGTTCCAGTTTTTAGCCTTTCACTTGTAGTTCCTTTTTATAATTTAAAGTTGGTATTTTCTTTTTCATGAATTGTAATTCCTTTTAAAAGTTTATAAAAGTTGGTGTTGTGAAGGTTAATAGCTGAGTTCCATTATTATTCACATTGGTTTGTGTTTCAAGTTTTACAAATCATAATTCCTTTTTCATTGAAAAGTTGGTATTTTTGAAAACTTGTTTCCAAAAAGTGTTGTTTGTGAATCCTGTTGAGGATTGAAGTAATTTTAGGTTTATGATTGAGTTGTTTAAGTCCTAAGAAAGAAAAAGTTTTTAAGAAAAGAAAAGGAAGAATCTGATTTTGGTTGATTGTTTTCTCTTTCACAGCTTATTGCTTATATAAGCTGCTCATAAGCTGATATAAGCTTATGAGCATCAGCTTGTATAAGCCTTAAGTGCTTTTTGATTTGGTTGTGGTGTGCAGGTAACAAGAAGGAAACAAGCCTCCATTCATATCCATTTCTTTTCCATTTTTTCTTGTACCAAGTAATCTCTACATCAGCAGCTCATTTAGTTCTGCACAAGCCCGAGCTTGTATGGTGATGGCTTTTCAGCCATAGTGGGACCTGGATTGTAGGCCCCGCAAGGTAACTTGGCTTGTACCTTGTTTTCAGTTTTCAAAATTTGTGATTTATGTGATTTGGTGAATTTGCATGAAATTTGTCTAAATGTTAGTTTATATGTTTGTTCATGTTTGTTTTAGGTTTATATGCATGTTAGATTAAGTTATAATCAGTTTGGGTAGGATTTGATAGCTATTAGTTTGATAAATTGAGTTTCTGAAAATTAAGGGAGTGTTTGGGAATAGGGTTTAAACCAAGTTGGTGATAGATTTTGGTGTTC
Organism: Glebionis coronaria; assembly: GCA_025667525.1. Classification (NCBI taxonomy): domain Eukaryota; kingdom Viridiplantae; phylum Streptophyta; class Magnoliopsida; order Asterales; family Asteraceae; genus Glebionis; species Glebionis coronaria. The sequence continues at coordinate 371,743,038 of CM046876.1, forward strand.
AATCCTACTCTTACACACTTTAATTGTTAGTTAAGGTTGTTAACAGTAACAAGTTTTGGTTTTGATAGGGTTTTTAACAAGTTGGCTTGATAAATCTTGGGTAAAAATAGCATAAAAACAGTCAATCCATTTTTCTGTTTGATTTAGGTGTAATTTTGATCACCATTGTTGCAAGTTTGTTAGGAGATAGGTCCATCTAGGATTTAGTTCAGTTTTCATGTGCTTGGGTTAGGTTGTATGCAAGATTCAGTCATTTGAATCTCACTTTTGTGCACATTGCACCAGCAAGTACATCACAGCCCACCCTTTGCATATCAGTAACATTAATTTGTCCATTTGTGTGATTTTTATGTGTTTGATCTGGTTACTTTTTGCTATAATCTGACTCCCCACACTTCCATGAGTGTGGGGGTGCCTTATTGTCCAAAATAAGCCATCACATAAGCTTCCCTAAGCTTATTGGTCATCTGACCAAAAATTTTCACTAACAGTGGGAACAAAGTTCCCCCTGCTTATACATTGGTTACCACTGCTACACTACTGGACAAAACCTTGTCACATGTCACTATCAGGATCTTAGTTTTTTGTCTTTTGTGGGCAAAAATAGGAATTAGGGTTTCAAATTAGTTTCATTATTTTTCTAATTTAATTTTTGATTTTTCAGTTTAATTTAATTTCCAGTTACTGTTCATCTGGTATTTTTGGATTAAATAGCTATTTTAATTAACTTTTTAATTTCTGTTTTTGTCTTTTAGTGACAAAAATTATTATTTTTCGGTTTTAAAAATTTTCATAGACTTAGAAAAATAATTTAAGATTTTTAGTTTAAAAAGTTTTTACTGTTCACTTTTTATTTAATTTTAGAATTAATTAGTTTAATTAGGGTTTAATTTCAAACTGTTTTTGTCTTTTATTGAAAAATTTTATATTTTTCAAACTTTTTCATTTTTCTACTGTTCTTTAGTATAAATTAGGATTTTTAAAATTGTCAAATTATTTTTAGCATTATTTTATTATTTTTTATGATTATTTTAGTTTAAAAATAGTTTTTAGTGTTTTAAAAATAGAAAAATAGTTTTGAAAATTTAGGAAAAATATTTTTTAGTCTTTAAATAATATAAGTAACTTATTAGTTCAATAAAATAATATTTTGGACATTTTTCTAATTATGTTTGATTTTAGGGCTTTAATTAGCATTTAAAATTGAATATTTAATTAATAAAAGGTTTTAAAATATTTTTGTTGGATTTTTATTCTTATTTATATTATTTTAGACTTACTTTTAACTTTTAATTAATTTTTAGGTTTAAAACTTTTAATTTGTAGCTTTTTACGGTTTTACGTGAACGATCTTTTCGTCTTATAGTAATCCGTCATCGTAACCGTCATTCTCTTCTTACCTCATTTCTATTTTCTTTTCTCATAACATTAAAATCACAAAGATAATCATTTCATCACACAACGCACTAGCCTCCTCGAGAACGAACTTACTTTAGGGTCATTTACACACGGTTTTCCTAAATCGTCGTGCTTACCCTATTTTTGCCATCCTTTTCCTAAAGGGTATACAAAAACTCAACCATCAGGGTTCTTCGATAAAATGAAACTTCCCATCTATTCGAACCTTATCCAACGAAGTTTTCTCATCACTCAGTGCTAGACATTTCTTCAGATTAGATACATGGAATGTGTTGTGAACACCATGAAGTTCTGGGGGTAACTCTAGTTTGTAAGCCACCGGACCTACTCTAGATAAATTCTTAAAGGGTCCAATATAACGGGGATTCAATTTTCCTCGCTTTCCAAATCTTATAACGCCTTTCCATGGCGATACTTTCAACATTACCCGGTCACCCACTTTAAACTCCATCGGCTTCCGCCGCACATCCGCGTAACTTTTCTGTCTACTACGGGCAGTCAACAACCTATTCTTAATCTGAACTATCATCTCCGTAGTCTCTCGGATCAATTCCGGTCCCGTGAGCTGGGTATCCCCAACTTCACTCCAACATACAGGAGATCTACACTTCCTACCATACAAAGCAACAAACAGTGCAGCCTTAATACTAGAATGGTAATTATTGTTATACAAAAACACTGCTAACGGCAAATGTTTATCCCAATTCTTACCAAAATCTAACACACAAGCTCTCAACATATCTTCTAGTGTTTGTATCGTCCTTTCACTCTGCCCATCAGTCTGGGGGTGATAAGCAGTGCTCATGTCGAGATTCGTTCCCAAAGATCTTTGGAGAGATTTCCAAAAATTCGATGCGAATCTAGGATCTCGATCTGAAATGATCGATACAGGCACTACATGCTTGCATACAACATTCTCAAGGTAAATACGAGTCAACTTCTCCAGTGAGAACTGCTCTTTGACCGGAATGAAGTGTGTTGATTTGGTCAGTCTGTCGACAATAACCTAAATCGAGTTGTTTCCAGATGATGTTCTAGGAAGCTTGGTGATAAAGTCCATCGTAACTCACTCCCACTTCCATTCAGGAATCTTTGGCTGTTGAAGTAGTCCTGATGGCTTTTGATGTTCTACTTTGACTCTAGCACAAGTCAAGCATTGAAGAACATACATAGCAATATTAGATTTCATATTCGGCCACCAGTACAACTTCTTCAAATCATGGTACATCTTATCAGATCCCGGATGAATGGAATACTTAGATTTATAGGACTCTAACATAATCAAGTCTCTTAAGCCTCCAAACTTAGGTATCCACATACGACCTCTTAAGCATTTCACTCCATCAGCTCTAATCTCTAAAGGATCTCCTTCTCCTAGGAACCATTCATTAATAAAATTTTCTTTCTTACAGGCTTCTATTGCCGCATTTCTAATTTGCTCAGGCAAATTATTGTGCACGGTCAAGACTAGAGAGCGTACTCTGATAGGCTCTCTATCTTTCCTACTTAATGCATCAGCAACAACATTGGCATTTCCTGGGTGATATTTTATATCACAATCATAATCACTTAACAACTCTATCCATCTTCGTTGCCTCATGTTTAATTCCTTCTGGTCGAGAATGTACTGTAGGCTTTTGTGATCGGTGAATACCGTACACTTGGTGCCATACATATAATGTCTCCACAACCTAAGAGCAAAGACTACAGCTCCTAACTCAAGATCATGAGTAGTATAATTCTCCTCATTCCTCTTTTATTGCCTAGAAGCATAAGCTATCACTTTCTCTCGCTGCATCAAAACAGCTCCATAACCTCTAAGAGATGCATCACAATACACTACAAAATCTTCACTCCCGTCGGGTAATGATAAAATTGGCGCACTACATAATTTTTGCTTCAATGTCTGAAATGCTCCATCTTCATCATTTCACCAAACGAAAGGTTTATTCTTCTGGGTAAGCTTAGTCAAGGGTTGAGCTATCAAAGAAAATTCTTTAATGAATCGCCTATAATAGCCAGCCAATCCTAAGAACTGTCGCACTTCCGTTGGCATTGTCGGTGCAGACCAATTCTTAATGGCTTCAACCTTTGTAGGATCAACATGAATTCCATCTTTGTTAATCACATGACCAAGAATTTGCACAGAATCTAACAAAAAATCACATTTCGAAAACTTAGCATACAACCTTTCATCCTTTAACAAATTCAAAATAATCCTTAAATGTTCTCTATGTTCATCTTCATTCTTAGAATAGATTAGAATATCGTCAATAAACACAATCACAAATTTATCCAGGTAGGGCTTGCACACTCGATTCATTAAATCCATGAAAACCGCAGGTGCGTTAGTTAACCCAAATGGCATTACTTGAAATTCATAGTGTCCATAACGAGTTCTAAATGTAGTTATAGGAATATCTTCTTCACGGACGCGAAGTTGGTGATATCCTGACCGCAAATCTATCTTAGAATACACACTAGATCCTTGTAGTTGATCAAACAAATCATCAATCCTAGGTAAAGGATATCGATTTTTAATTGTCAACTTATTCAGTTCCCTATAATCAATGCACATACGGAAAGATCCATCCTTCTTCTTAACGAAAAAGACTGGAGCTCCCCAAGGCGACGAGCTCGGTCGAATAAAACCTTTATCAGACAACTCCTTAAGTTGTTCAGATAACTCCTTTAATTCAGAAGGGGCTAATCGGTATGGCGCACGTGCCACCGGTGCAGCACCAGGAATTAAATCGATTCGAAACTCAACTTGCCTTATCGGTGGAAGTCCGGGTAAATCTTTAGGAAATACCTCAGGAAATTCACAAATAATAGGTACATCTTCCAATCGTTTCTCCCTAGACTCATTCCCGGTCACTTGAGCTAAGAATAACTCACAAGCGTTCCTGATGTACTTTTGGACTTTAATATATGAAACGATTTTCAAAGTGATTCACCTCGATTACCATCAATTACTAACGTTCTATTCCTAAGAGGAATCTTAAATTTCTTCCCTCCGCATAAATAGTAGCATTATTCAACGACAACCAATCCATACCGATAATAATATCAAAACTACCTAATTCTATCAACATCAAATCAATCGGAAAGGAATAGTTCAAGAGATTTAGAGAGCATCCTTCTAATAGCTTATTAGTTTTCACTAATTTACCATCAGCCAATTCCACCTCGTAACTGGTATTTATCTCAACAGGTTCAATGTCAATAAGGGCACTAAATTTAGTGCATACAAAGCTCCTATCAGCACCCGAATCAAATAAAGCAACAACATAATGATTGTTGAGTAAAAACGTACCGGTAACGACATTTGGATCCTCTTTCTTCACCTCAATTGTTCCAAGTTGATAGACACCACCCTGGGGGTTTCTTCCAGGTACAATCGCTTTCAACTTGGGGCATTCCGATTTCCTATGACCTTCTTCATTACAGTTGAAGCAAATGGTTCCCTTCTTACACCTTTCAACCTTGTGTCCAAGCTTTCCGCCAATTCGACACTTCCAGTAATCACCAGCATGCCTCTTGTTGCCACACTTAGGACATCTATCATCGTTGCTCGGTGTGTTGTTGGTAAGAGCATTTGCATTCCCCTTTCTCTGGTTCTAACGGTGATTGAAATTCTTTCTATTATCACCTCTATCTACACGATCACCGTCTCCCTTTCTTTTCTCACCAACACGGGCTTCATCTTCCCTATCCTGAATTATCTGTCCAATGAGTTGGTTAGCCATTCGAACAACATCATCAATGGTCAGTGGTTTAGATGATGTCACGTCCCCCCAGATATTTTTGGTCAACCCTTTAATATATTTCTCAATTCGGATCTCTTCGGGTTCCACCAATCGAGGACACAGCAAGTCCAACTCATGGAATCGGTTTGTGTAACTATCAGTGTCCACACCTTTCATTCTTAGATGAATCAATTCTTGTTCTAACCTAATGATCACACTACGGGGACAAAACTCCAAAGTCATCCACTTCTTAATTTCAGCCCAAGGAGTAGCATTAGCAACATCAATACCCATGAAAGCAATTCTCCCGTTCCACCAAGTCAGCGCACGACCTTTAAGAGTAGCCATTGCAAAAGTCACTTTATCTTCCTCCTTACACTTACTAATCCGAAACACCGACTCAATCTTCTCAATCCAATGGCTTAATCCTACAGCACCTTTAGTTCCATTAAAAGGTAGAGGTTCACACTTCATGAACGTCATATAAGTACAACCACCAACTTCAGGTGCATTAGTTCCAAGTCCTCCTATATTTCCTCAGCATTAGCATTCACATTATTAGCATTCAAATTCACATTAGTACCACCAATTCCACTACCGCCAGCTCCACTACCGCCAGCTCCACTACCGCCAGCTTCATTTCTACCATTTGCCATAAATTCAGTCATAGATGCGGTAACTTGCTCCGCAATAATCCTACGTACATCATCCTCAGTTACAGCTTTCTTGGGCGGCATAGTTCTATAATTTCACAATTTCAAAGTATTAAGCATTCACCAATCGAGGGATTCATATAATATGGATTGAATTCATAATCAAGATACAAATAAGGCACAATATGGAATTCAAGACAAGATATATATTTCATTCGATTTGAAACAAAAGCATTGTCTTAATTACATCCCATATCAAAGTTCTAGCACTATACATACTCAAAATTTGTGCCAGATCTACTACTAACAAGTCGGTTTAGTCAAAGCTATAAAAGGTACAAAAGATACAAAGGTCACTACTAAACACAGACTGGTCTACTGAGAACCGCCAGATGGTCCATCATCCATCGTCTTCTGTATCTTTGTCGGACGATCACTAGACACATCTTCAGCTGGGCGCTTACGGATCACTCCTCTTTCAACCATGTCAGCATAAAATCTACTATTCCAACCCACAGATATATTCAACTCCTTCTCAGCTTTCTCACGCATCGCACGAGCTACATTCAACTGAATCTCCATAGAATTCACCTTTTTCTTCATAGCAGTAAACTCGCAACTTTCTAACACCGATAACCTCCTAAAAGCCTCATTCAAACCACGCTCTACATCAGTCAAATCCAAACTAAGCAATTCTCGCTCTTTCTCACCAACCTTAGTCTTCGACTCCAAATAAGCAACATGAGTCTGAACAACACCTAATCCAATCTCTGTCATACTACTCTTAACACGGGAAGGATCTAGATCACGTCTCAAGGCCCATGGTGCAAGACCATCAATATAAGTAGCCTCTCGAGTACTAGACGACTCTCCTGTCACACGTCTACGAGTAGCAATACCATCAGTACCGTCAGGTGCATTATCATCCTCATCCTCCTCTGATTCAGAATCAGATTCAAACGATTCAGACATTTCATCCCTAGGTAGCTCAACCTCAGAATCAGACAAATAAACTGGTGGGGGTAAGGGCTCGCCCTCTGGAACATCATAAGGGTAAATAAGCTCGGCTTCCTCATCATCATCAACCTCATCGTCTATACCTATATCCTCCTCGACATCCTCGTCGTCAATCTCATCATCTAAATTATCTAACCCAATCTCATCATCATTCTCAATATCAACATTATCAATCTCATCCTCTATCATATCAACCAGAGGGGAAATCTGATCTCCTAGTCCTATCTCGGGATCCTCAAATGGTTCTTCCTCGTCATCATCCATATCATAATCTACTAAGTCTAAATAAGGATCATCATCTACATTAGGTTCGGGAATAGCATAGTTCTCTACAAGAATATTAGGGTCAGCCATGACAATCTGCATTTATATATATATCTCGTATTAGGATAACATACTTATTAAACAATTACATACTGAAATCACGATATATACATATATATAAATTAAATTATATATATCAAAATATATATCTTCTCAATAGGGCTTGTTGGTAACGTCAGAGATCTTTGGCACCGTTATAGTCAAAAGATTTTTCAAATATTTTCTCAAATGTTCATAGTTAAAAGATTTTGAAAAGTTTTGTTCAAAACCTTGGTTTTTAAAATCTTTTATTCTCTATAACGAGAGCTCTGGTACCAAACTGTAACACTCTCAATTTTCGTATCGGTACAGCGGAAGGGTCTTTTAGAGTGTTACGGGATAGCACAATAACTCCAATCATAGACAACACATAAAAATGGTTGTACAAGGTTCAACATACATTCATTCGATAAAAAGTTTTAAAGTGTACAACAGGTCCCAAATTATACAGGTCATTAAGTTTACAAAACATAGATCAAATGAACATTTTTAATATTATGTGGGCCATCAGAGTCGATCTCCATCCGGATTACCTTAAGGCACCTGAGATAGAAACATGCAAAAATCATATCAGCGAATGCCGAATGAATTCATAGAGTTTAATAAAATAGTTATATAAAACAATCGTTGAAATCAGAACACAAGTATAATATCAGAAGTAAGTCCTCGTATTGCTAGTCAGGCAATATATAAATCAGGCATACATCTTAAACCGTCCATGAGACTGTAGCCTCAATATTACCATTATAGGTAATATTATTATCGTTATTCATATCGTTATAGGATCACATTTGATTCATTTGGATTATTATTAGCCGCATGACATTGTTACCTTACTATCACAACAACGGGCCGCGAACCTGACAAACAATTTTCCCATCTAAGTTAGCGTGTCGTCACAAAAATCAAGTTATGTAAATCTTCTCATACATAAATTCGCTTACCAATCAATGTGGTACGACTGGGATCAACCGTCAAGGCGCGAACTGGGGTGATCGTCCCCAAATAGTACTATCATATGCATAAGCGTCTACCAAATCCCGGTAGTTCACAATTCATGCTAATGGGACTTTGAGTGACATAACCTAACTACTAATAATCCTTTTTATCTCATTTATAGGGTCATAGCATCATTCGGGTCCATATCATTAAGCATACCATCGGGACTACTTGTGTTATATTTTTATCAAAAACTAGCATGTTATCTCCCTCGCGGGTTTACAAATCATTTTATAAAACATTTAAAAGAGTGCGAGGCTATGAAGTCACGTTGATAATGAAAGGCGGATTATCGGCTACGGGCGTGCTTCGGTCACGGAAACCTATATAAATAATAATCGGTCTTAGACTTTTGTCCAATGACTTTATCAAAATAACAATATATATATGATGATTTTGTAAATATGATGATGATCAATTGGGTTTATATATCCTTGTTTACTCATTTTAGTGTTTATGTATTGGTAACTTTTTACTAGTTTACTAGTTTTACCTATTTACATATTTTAAGTCCAATAAGCTTATTACAAGTTCTTTAACTTGTATTAGTCCATTTTATACTTGTATTATCAGTATTTATACTTTACATGTTGGGCCCAAATGGGTTAAGCCCAATAAGTACTTTTTTATAAGTGTTTAACTTATTTAGTCCAATTATTAGTCCAATATGCTAACTTAGCTCGTTAATGTCCGTATGCCCTATAGTTCGGGTTTTATCGGTTTTTACTTGTATTAGATACTTATATATCAGTATATGACTTTTAAAAACTTTACATTAGACGGGTTTGATCGTCTAAGTTTTAATTGGCGAAAAACGTTAATTTTACGGTAATAGCCGAAAAAGTCGTAAAAATCATGTTTATAGTTTTATAACTTATAAATATTATTCAACTACCATTTTTATAAAGTGTCCATTTATTTAACCTTATACATATTTATATAAATGAAATTCATAAGTTAGTGGGTTTTAATTTCACATTTTATACTATATAATTTGAGTGCTTATATAATAGTATTAAACATTAATTCTTCAAAATCTGATTTTTAGTTTCATCTTCACCATTTTTATCATATCTAGAGTTCTACATTGAATTAGAAGCTCATTTTTGGATGGCATGAACTTCATATTATGTGCTACAAATAAGTTAGTTATAGCTACTGCACATTTTATGTTTAACTATCCTTAACAATCTCTACAAAACAGACTATTCAGATTAGCACACTCATCTTGTTTTGATCATATCTCACTCATTTTGATGATTCCATTGCATGGCCAACTCTCACATGTGTATGACATCTTATACTTACTGTAAATGGATTCCACCATGCAAATTTATCAGTTTAAGTCTTGGTTACTTACTGTTTTTATATAGACAACAAATTAAGCATGATTTTAGCCTTGTTTCTTATAGTTATTAATCTTTTTAAGCAAATTTATCAACACATCCCCACACAACATTTTTATCATAATATATTCATCATATACGTATAGAACAAGAAAGAAAATACATTTGATCTTTACAAAAATAATAAGAGAAATGGAAAGGTTGATTTTCTTTACCAACCAAGATTATATCTTGTTTTTGGAAGACAATAACTTGATGAACACCAAATATATCTCCAAGATCATCAATCACCAAAAAAGATTGTTGAAAAATTAGCCCTAGGACACAAGCAAATCACCTCCCTTGTTGTTAAAATAGCCACCAAGCAATCAAGGCTTCAAGGTTACTACATAATATAGCTAGATAACAAGTAACTTGTGGCTAGAAAAGATCAAATGGTGGTGTATGGTGGTGTTGTGGGACGGTAATGGTAGAGAGTGGGAGAGAGTTTGAGGTTGTTTTGCATGTGTGAAGTGGTGGTAAATGAGAAGGTTAGATGGTTTTGTTAGTTAGTGGAATGAAGTAGCTTTATTTTGAAGCTTAAGTTTACACTTGTAAACTTAATGAGTGTAAAGATGCCACATCTTTGATGTGGTGTCTATGTTTGTCCGTCCCTTTGTATAGTGGGGTGGGATAAATTATTTTGTCCCATCCCGCTAATTTACGGGTATTCCTCGACTCTAGTTTCCTCGATTTGCGTGCCCTCGGGTCGTTTTACGAAAAACGTTTTTATAAATTATGAATCAACGGCAAACGAATCTAACAAAAATTGTCTCATCAAAAACGGAGTTCAAAAACGTAAATACGTAATCCTAAGGTTTCCGGTTTAGTCGTAAAGGACGCTAAATTATGCACGTAAGCCCAAATTTAAATCCGTAAATTATGAGTTCATCAACCAACACAAAAATAAGTTTCAAAATATTATACGAGAAAATAATTCACTACCTGAAAATGTTAGATTGTCACATTGTGTAATAATAAGTAACTTTCTAAAAATAGCAGGTTTCCTAAAATGGAAAGTTTCCAAAAATAGAAAGTTTCCAAAAATAGAAAGTTTTCAAAAATAGATTTACTGCTTAAAATAGATAAGTTTCTAAAAATAGAAAGTTTTCATAAATAGATTAGCTGCCTTAATTAAATAAGTTTCTAAAAATAGAAAGTTTCCATAAATAGAAATAAGTTGGATTATTAAGCTAATTATATAAGCTTAAGTGTTTACTGATTAATATTCTAAGTCATGTAATTAAATTGTATAGTTTATTAATTATTTCATGTAAATTAAATAAACTATAGGTTAAAGTATTTAATTAAATATAACATGATTTAATTAAATAAAGGTAAAAATACTTAGGTTAAAACATGTATTATTATCTATTAATAATATAACCTAAGTCATGTAAATTAATTAATTATAAGTCATGATTTTAATAATTAATTAATTATATAGTCTAAATAAAATGGTAATTACTTAGGTTAAAATTCATCTATTAATAATAATATTAATAACCTAAGTCATGCATAAATTAAATTAATCATGTACATGTTTTAATTAATTTAATTTAAATCTTGTTAAAATAATTAACCTTGTAAAATAATTAACTTGCAAAATAACCCATGAACCGAACCTGTGTTTTAATCTAAACATGTCGTGAACCGGACCGGTTTAACCCATGAACCTGACAACCAAATGCACCCTTGGTCTTGATTAGCCGTCGGCTAGCAAACGTTCCCACCGGCTAGCCGGTGGTTACCCCTGCTGCCGCGGCCTAAGGTTCCCCCTGCTTTCCTTATTTAGCCACCGGCTTAAGCCGGTGGTGGTCCTTGTTTCTGCTGTGACCCAACCGAACACCAAACATACCCCCGAAAAGGTCAGGGGTTCCCTTGCTCTTGCGGCTGAGACACACAACACACACCCCGACCTAGGTCTCGGTTGGTGTGAAACAAAAGCAAGCCGAGACCCCCTTGGTCTCGGTTCCATGCGTCGGCCAAAACAAACACCCCTTAAACACTAATTAATTTTACCCCTATGATTTATTAACATGTATTTACTTGTTTTAATATCACTCATGATTTCACGTGTTCTTGATTTACATAAAAACATAAAGAAAAAGGGTTTAAGGATTTACCGATTACGTGAAACAAAGGAAGATGAACACACTAACAACCTTGCGAGAAATCAATCACAAAAATCAACCAACACACCCTTGTGTGTGTTCTATACCCGGCGGCCAAGAGAGAACCAAAAGAGAGATTAGGGTTTTTCTTGTTTTCTAATTTTTTGTTATTATGAAAATAAATTTTCCCTTTTTCTTGTTTAGTAAAAATTTAAATGGACTTGGCCCTTGTCTTGTTTTCTAGCCGCGGGTATGATGGGGCCCACAAGGGTAACCACTAGTTTTCTCGTGTCTAATATTAAGTGTGTTCTCGTGTTCGTGTTTACATAATTTAAATAGTTATCGTTCGTGTCTTATTATATTTATTTATGATCGTAATAAATATACATAATACGTAATACTAAGCTCGTGATTATTTACGTTCATGATTTCATGTTCGTATGTTTGTGATTATGATTATTATAGAAATAATTATCGTGTCTTAATACGTATTAAATACTTATCGTGTTATCACACGTACGTAATACTTGTAAATCTTGTTCGTGAAACATAAACATTCTATAAAAGGAAAATTCTAATCATGTACGTACGATCATAAGGGTACTATTCATGGTAAAAGCATGCGGGTTTTACAACTCTTCCCCCCTAAAAATAATAATTCGTCCCCGAATTATAGATAAAGTAAACTAGAAAAGAAGAACATACCCGAATTTAAAATATGAAATGAGGGTAAGAAGTTCGAATAGATTCCTCTGTTTCCCAAGTGGCTTCCCGCTCGATATGATCCCTCCAAAGGATTTTGATGAATGGAATCGTCTTCCTTCTCATGACTCGTTCTTGTGTATCAAGAACACGTTCGGGTTCTTCTATGAAAGTGAGATCTTTACGAATCTGTTCCATTGGATACTGAACCATGTGAAGGGGATGATACTTGTACCCTCTGAGTAAGGACACATGGAATACATCGTGAACATGAGAAAGTTACGGAGGTAACACTAAACGGTAAGACACTTCATCGACTCATTCAATGACATCAAACGGTCCGATGAATCAAGGACTGAGATTCCCTTTGATTCCAAAACGTCTAACATCACGTGCCGGCGAAACCTTAAGGAAAACGTGATCTCATACGTTAATATGTAAGTCCCTACGATGCTTGTCTACATAACTCTTCTGACGTGACCGTGCTTCTTGCAGTTTCTGCTTAGCTACTGCGACCTTCTCATTAGTCAACTCTATCATTTCTGGTCCTTCAAGTGTTCGCTCACCAACCTGATCCCAGCAGATTGGGGCGCGACACTTTCTGCCATACAACATCTCGAAAGGAGCACACTTGATACTTACGTGCCAACTGTTGTTGTATGCAAACTCCACCAAACAGATATAATCGTCCCAATCACCCGTCCATTCCAACGCACATGACCTCAACATGTCTTCTAATTTCTGAATCATTCGCTCCGACTGCCCGTCTGTTTAAGATGAAAAGTCGTGCTAAGCTTAAGTTTTGTCCCCCAAGCTTTCTGCAGACTTTGCCAAAATCGCGAAGTGAACCGAGGATCTCTGTCTGAGACGATGCGGGATGGAGCACCGTGAAGTCTCATGATCTCCCTCCTATAAGTATCAGCGAGTTTACTGACCGAATCTTCCTTGCGGATCAGTAAAAAATGAGCTGATATGGTAAGTCGATCAACGATAACCCAAATCGCATCGTGCTTCCTCTTTTTCTGCGGATGACCGGTAACAAAATCCATGGTGATCTTGTCCCACTTCCACTCTGGAATATCTAACGGTTGAAGAAGACCGCCAGATCGTTGATGTTCGATCTTGACCTGCTGGCAGGTAAGACATTTGCAGACGTAATTTGCAATATCCTGTTTCATACCACTCCACCAAAAGTACTACTTGATGTCATGGTACATTTTGGTCGAACCTGGATGGATAGAGAGTAGGGAGCTATGAGCCTCAGCTAACAATGCTTCCCGAAGTTCTTGATCATTAGGAACACAAATTCTCGTGCCCTGCCATATACCGTCTACGTCTACTCGAAATTCTGTCTGTTTCTCCAAATTCTGAATTATCGCCTAGATTTCTCCATCATCTTTATGAGCTTCCTTGATCTTAGAGAGTAACTCGGGTTTCACTCTAAGATTAGCCCAGTAACCGTGTTGTCCACGTACCATGATCTCTATGTCTAGTCGCTCTAAGTCTCTTATAATTTCCTCCTTAATTTTAATGTCGTTTATCATTCCAGACTTTCTGCTAAGTGCATCTGCCACTACATTCGCCTTGCCGGGATGATACTGCAGATTAATGTCATAATCCTTTAACAGCTCTAACCATCTCCTCTGTCTCATGTTCAATTCACGTTGAGTGAAGATATACTTCAAGCTCTTTTGGTCCGTGAAAATGTCACATGATTCTCCATATAAGTAGTGCCTCCATATCTTCAATGCAAACACGATTGCTGCAAGTTCCAAGTCATGTGTAGGGTAATTTTCCTCATATGGCTTAAGCTGCCGTGAAGCATACGCAATCACTTTCCCATGTTGCATGAGAACACAACCAAGTCCCTTCCCCGATGCATCACTGTAGATCTGAAATCCACCTGTACCAGATGGGAGAGTAAGAATTGATGCAGATACTAACTTCTGCTTTAGGTCTTCAAAGCTCTTCTCTCTTTCTTCAGTCCAGACGAATTTCTACCCTTTCCGCATTAGTTTGGTTAATGGTAGTGCTAACCGGGAAAAGTTCTCCACGAACCTACGGTAATAATCAGCTAAACCTAGGAAACTGCGGACTTCAGTCGCTGATGTCGACCTTGGCCACTTGGTAATAGCCTCAACCTTTGCTAGATCCATCGTGATTCCTTCTGCTGATACAATGTGACCTAAGAATGCCACCTTGTCTAACAAGAACTCACACTTGGAGAATTTAGCATACAACTGCTTCTGGTGGAGTTTTTGTAGTACTGTACGAAGATGGTCTTCGTGTTCCTCCTTGGACATAGAGAAAATCAGGATGTCGCCAATGAAGACAATGACGAACTTGTCCAGAAATTCTGGGAAGATTCTGTTCATTAAATCCATGAATACTGCTGGAGCATTGGTAAGGCCAAATGGCATGACTACAAATTCGTAGTGGCCATAGCGTGTACGGAAAGCAGTCTTGGCGATGTCCTGCTCCTTGACCCGTAGCTAATGATAGCTCGACCTTAAATCAATCTTGGAGAATTGTTTGGCCCCTTGGAGTTGGTCAAACAGATCATCTATACGCGGTAGTGGATACCTATTCCTGATGGTAATCTTGTTGAGCTCGTGATAGTCTATGTAAAGACGCATACTGCCGTCCTTCTTTTTAACAAATAAGACCGGTGCGCCCCATTGAGATGCGCTCGGTCGAATAAAGCCTCGCTCTAGAAGTTCTTGCAATTGATCCTTCAGCTCCTTTAACTCTATGGGAGCCATGCGATAAGGAGCCTTTGAAATCGGCTCAGCTCCTGGGATGAGCTAGATATTAAATTCTACTTCACGTGCAGGTGGTATGCCCGAAAGTTCTTCTGGAAATACATCTGGAAATTCTGACACTATCGGCTGATTCTGAATTGATGGAGATTCAGCATCCATTTCATGAACAGTAGCTAGATAACCCTCACAACCATGTGAAAGTAATGCACGTGCTTGAAGGGTTGATATGATTTGTACAGACCTTCCAGGTACGAACCCGTTATGAATGTACTTTGGTGCATTAACATCACCGAAGATGACTCGATATGAATGGCAGTCTATGGTAGCATGATGCTTGGATAGCCAATCCATGCCCAAAATCATGTCAAAATCATTCATGTCCAGCGGAAGTGCGTCAACAGGAAGAATCTTGTCGTCAAACTCTAAGGGAAGGCTCTTGTACACATGGGTTATGCATACAGAGTCTCTTAAAGGCATGGAAATACTCAGTATATTCTCTAGTGGCATGGGGAGTATCCTAACATTCTTGGCATAAGCAGTAGAAATGACCGAGTGAGTAGCATTTGTATCAAACAGAACACATGTAGCTTGACCATACATATACAAGATTCCAGTGATTGTACTTGTAGACTTGTTGGCCTGATCACGAGATGTCGTGTAAACGCGTCCACTCATAGGAGGCGGCTTGGTATCAGCATGTCCTGATGTACCCTTCATCTCGCCCTTGCGGCAATCCTTCTTGCGATGTCCAGGAAGACCACACTTGAAGCATGTGTCGCTGTCACGGCAGCATGGCCCTGGGTGCCTAAAGTGGCAAGTAGTGCATAGAGGATGAGTATATCCTCCAGCAGGTGTTCTAACTGGCTGTGAGCCTGATAAGAACAATATACATGAGACATGATGAAAGGTACAAAGGACAATGCGGATAAATCGTAAGATGGAATACCAGTGATAGCTTGACGGTTAGGCTGTGAACCTCTTTGGTTCTGGTCCCTCCTGTTACCATGATTCTTGGTAGAAGATTTGCTAATGTGTCAAAATTAAGAATTATAGCATGTGTTCATAAGACAAATGAGTAAGTATAAGTGTAGGTCTACGGTTTCTTAGGATTACGTAATATATGGATTATCTATTGAATGATGGAAGAAATGAAGAACTTAGAGAGAGAAGGGTAGAGAGAGAAAGGAGAGAAAGAAAGAAATGGTTGATTATGTGAAATGTGTGTGAAATACAAAGTGACCAACCCCTCCTAAATATGCTAGGAGGGGGTATATATAGCCCACCCTACATGAGGGCTATATTGGCTATATTGGATCACGAGCCCAATATCATTTGAGTGACCGATCCTTTCTAAATACGTAAAAAAGTATTTCCAACAATCTCCCCCAAAGGGAGGTCACTCCAAGTTACAATGTCCTAAATAGTCTATAGCTCGTGATCTATGCTAACAATGATGTGACCGAGACTTTCCTTGGAAAAACGTATTTCCAACAATCTCCCCCAAAGGGAGGTCACACCATTTTACAAAATCTTAAACCTAGCATACTATGCTTGAGTCTTCGATCTTGTTCTTGTGAATATGCTGATGAGATCTTTGACTTTGGTCTTGAACATGTGTCCTTGCTTTGACCTTGTGCATTCATCACTTGTGATATTTGCCTCCTCGTGACTTCATGTTCCACATACTTATACTTTTATAAATTCTTGAAAGCTTTAGAGTTTGATACAACGGAAGACTTGACTTTTAGACTTTCTTGAATTTGTTGAAGTATTAAGTGCATATATTATAAGCATGTGGTGACAACTTCTTCTGGATTGTACACCGCAATGCCACCTTCTTGTTACGCTGCATAAGACAGTTAGCAACAAAACATATACACGGATGAAATGACCTTGAACATTTCATTCTAATTCTGTAGCATTTTACCTCCGGTCAGTGATGACCGTTGGACGATATAAAATATCGTACTTGTGACAGGTAGATTCAATTAAGAACCTCCTTGACAAGATTTCGCGGGTATACCCGTTCTCTTTATTCGAGCGTCCAAAGCTGACTGCGAACATAAAGAGTGAATCATTTGGATAATAATATCTGCATGATTTGAAGCCGTCAATTCATGTTCCTGGAACAAGTGAATTATTAATTAAGAACCGCACCATCGTTGCTTTCCAGTTGTCACGAGCTTGATTCGTATAGAATCTTGCAAGTTACCTACCAAGTGCTGTTTGAGGTTAACACTAGAAGGATTTCCACTCATCACTGTGAACACTAAGGTATCACTCTGAGTGTTATGGCATGATCACTAAGATATTGCGTAGAGGCCTGGAACGTGTTTAAATTCATTTAAGAATTAAACCACTGTTGCTTTCTAGTTATCACAAGTTTGATTCATAAAGAATCGCACAAGTCAACTACCATGAGATTTTTGATATTCGCTCAAGAAGGATTTCCGTCTTCATTGTAAATACTTTCGTATTACTCGGATGTTCAGGCAAGATCATTAAGATTTTGCGTAGGACTCTTAAGATCTTTCTTACTTTTCACGGTGTGTGAGGAAGCAAGGAAATATGAAAGTGTGTCCTAATGAGATATTTGATGATCTCAAATGGCTCTAGACTCAATCGTGCATTTTGGATTTTTAGTGATCGGAGGCTGGAGAGGAGTGCCACCATTTCAATACCAATTTATTCGGAGTGAATAAATCAATAGATAATGTGTTGTCTCCGTGTGATTAAAACGAATATCTTTTGAGAGATATCTGAGTTAGCTGGGATGGGTTGTGCATTGCATCACTGGGTCCATGATGTCTATCTTTAATATCAAGCATCATTAAAAATGATCTCAATAGCTAATAAGTTGACCCGGTTTCTGCCTAAGTTGTAAGGAGGGCTTCTTTCTTTACACCCTTTATCATTACAATTCTTTTTCATTCTTCAACCCCTTCAATGCTTACCAATACGTCATAACTAGCACCTTGTTGTGATTGTTCCAGTGCTAACTTAAGTACTTGGTCGGCATTCAGCTACGTTCACAATCTTTCTCCATCTTTCCTAAGGACTACTATTTCTAGCTATGAAATGTCCTTGGGAAGATTCCTCCGGTTCTAGAGGAATCATTGCACTTTAACCTATCCTACCATCCTTATGTCACCACAATCTTCAACGTCGTGAATAGAGATGTTTTGGGTAAGTGTATGTCACCATGAAATTCATTTTGAAGTGCAAATCCATTTTGCTCCCCCTTAACATATGCCATGATATCCGAAAACATTTCACACATGTCGGGATGAGTCAGCACATTAAGTCAAACCATTATTGATCTCAATATTAAATCACATTTTCTCCCCCATATTAAAAATATTAACCCAATCGATGTTTTTAATATCAATTGATTTAATAGCATTTTAAGAAAATTTTGGAAGAAAAATGCAAATCCAATTATCTTCATGAGTTACATAAGCTCCCCCTCAAATTAATGAGGGTGTGCTTGAAACGTAAATTAAATACCTTTTAAACACAAGTGTAAGGTATTTATCACGTGCAAAGATCATATATGATAATGAATTCACAATATTAGCGATTTATGAGGTTGGACCTGAATGATGGAGAAC
Organism: Glebionis coronaria; assembly: GCA_025667525.1. Lineage (NCBI taxonomy): Eukaryota > Viridiplantae > Streptophyta > Magnoliopsida > Asterales > Asteraceae > Glebionis > Glebionis coronaria. Next base: position 371,761,812 of record CM046876.1, read on the forward strand.
ATCATATGAAAGAAGCACATGGTTCTTGTTCACGAATGTTGGTCACCTCGTCACGTCTGAAGTTATCTTTTGACTCCATGTGTATGATTGATATCATTGTCTTGACACCAATATGTGAACTTGGCACTCTCGGCATCGAGGATTCTGAATGCTGGACAATTGCTCCCCCTCAAGTGTTGACCCGTGTTCTATTGAAAGAGCTGTAGTCACCATTTGAGTAGTCGCATCGTCGAGTATGTAGATATCAATTGTAAATTGCTACGGTTGGTGGAGATGATAACTTCATAAAAACAATATTTCTCTTGTTTTAACAAATAAATGCACTGACACGTACATATATTCGTGTTAAATTGTGTTATTTCGTAAGCACAATCTCATACATGGTTATAAAGTAAACCATGCCCGAGAAAATTAATTCTCGTTGTTGAGTCAAATCTTTCCGGTGAAATGCTTGACTTGAGTATGAAAAGCGGGTTACTATCTGAAATAATAGCAATCCATTTTGAGCATGTTTTAAAACGTTTGAACTTCTGCTCGAACTTTATTTACAACCCCGTGTCATTATTGAACGACATTTCTAGTATCGTAAATATTATCGATTCCAGAAGACATGCTATTTTTATCAAAACATTTTTGAACACACAATTTGAAAGATTTAGAAAAACCTTTTGAGAAATTCTTGAAAAATTGTGTTCAAAGTTTTGAAAACCAATTACTTGAGCTTAAGATGTTGAATATCTTACAAAACGAGCTCAAGTCCAAGAAGTTGTAAACTTCCCGTTGTTAAGGATAAGTTACCATCGGCGATAAACTTTCCTTTTAGCTGAAGAACGAGTCCTAAGTTGACATGTACTTAGAAGTCATTTTCATGAGCTTGAAAACTTTGACTGTTTTAACGGAAAGCTCATGACCGAGAAAGGTTAATTTCTCGTTATGAGGAAAAGTTCTCTTATTTTAAAAGATACACTTTCCTTTCTGAGCTTAAAACTTCGTATGTTTTAATACAAGCTCATGACCGAGAAAGGTTAATTTCTCGTTATGAGGATAAGTTATCATAAAAGATAATCTTTCCTTTATTTGAAGTTCGAGTTACAGTCTGACATTTAACTGTATGTCATTGTGCATGAGCTTAAAAACTTCGAATGTTTTTATTATTAGCTCATGCCTGAGAAAAATTAATTTCTCGTTGTAAGGATAAGTTTATCATCGGCGATAAACTTTCCTTTATTTGAAGAACGGGTCAATGTCTGACATTTAACAATGAACCATTTTACACGAGCTTAAAACCGTCGAATAGTTTTAAAGTAAGCTCGTGTCCGAGAAAATTTAATTTCTCGTTTTTGGGGATAAGTTTATCATCGGCGATAAACTTTCCTTTATTTGAAGATCGGGTCATCATCTGATATCTAATGAAGAGCCTTATACACGAGCTTAAAACCTTTGAATGGTTTTAGGATAAGCTCGTGTCCAAGAAAACTTAATTTCTTGTTAAGAGGGTAAGTTATCGTTGCGTAGATAAACTTCGCTTGTCTCTGAAGTCCGTGTCATCGTCTGTCATTTAACGAGGATCCATATACACGAGCTTAAAACCTTTGAATAGTTTTAATGATAGCTCGTGTCCGAGAAAATTTAATTTCTCGTTAGTGAGGATAAGTTTATCATCGGTGATAAACTTTCCTTTCTTTGAAGTCCGGGGCATAAACTGTGATGTGATTATACGCTATAGTGCATGAGCTTAAAAAACTTTGAATGTTTTTAACATAAGCTCATGCCCGAGAAAAATTAATTTCTCGTTGTTAGGATAAGTTTATCATCGGCGATAAACTTTCCTTTCTTGTGAGAGCGAGTTACAGTCTGTGATGTGACCATAAGTCCTTTGTACACGAGCTTAAAACCTTTGAATGGTTTTAGTGTGAGCTCGTGTCCGAGAAAACTTAATTTCTCGTTTTGAGAGTAAGTTATCGTTGACGAGATAAACTTCCCTTTCTTTGAAGCACGGGTTACAATCTGTGATCCGACTGTAAGCCATGGTGCATGAGCTTAAAAACATGGAAGGTTTTTTATATAAGCTCATGCCCGAGAATAATTAATTTCTCGTTGTAAGGATAAGTTTATCATCGGCGATAAACTTTCCTTTCTTTGATGAACGAGTTACAGTCTGTGAGGTGACTATAAGTCCTTTACACGATGTTTAATTGTGAATCCCCTGAGACACTTGTTTATCTGATATCAGCTTCTTCAGTAATTAAACTCTGAGAGTTTCCTTAGTTGAACGATATGTAAAGATCGGACCGCTGTGTTCTTGTTGAACGTGGACTTTGGTACCTGCATTCTCATTAGGAGTTTGTATGCTTTCATGTGGGTTAGCGATATCTATCTTAGAACCTTGCGGGGATTCACAGTTTTCTTTTCTAGTGCCAGAGGTGACTTGAGGAGATGATTCACTTGTTAAGCTGGCAAACGTTTCCTTTTATAGAAAACCTTAAGTTCAGGCTTAAGTGATGTATCATCCTTTTCCATTTCCTCCCTAGTAGTCTTAGTAGAATCAGAGAATATCCTAGTTAAAGGGCACTCGTTTCCTACAAGAGTGAAAGTTCTACCAGTAGGGCGCCACATTTTACCAATGGTTTTGATTTTAGCTACCCACTGGGATTTAAGTCTAGCACGGGAGTTCACCTCATTAAGCAATTTTTTGATACAGGAATCATGATTGGCTCTAAAGACACAATTCCTACATGTTTGACAAGTAGCATATTTAATGTCCGAGTAATTACTAGATGATTGATTGATGCTCCTAGGAGATGACATGCTACGGTTAGCAGTGTTGGGTAATCTAGAAGGCATCTGCCTAGGTTTGAAGTTCCTATCTCTTACTTGTGTCTTTTTCTTAGCTTCCCTTAAACCAAATGTATGGCGAACGTCATTTGAACTAGTTCTAGACATGGTCTTGGTATTTTTAGAGAAACTAGAAGCAATCATGTGATTAGGTCTTGCTAAAGCTGTTTTGGTCACATTGGGCCTAGTTGCAGGAGTGACTGGTCTAGAATGATGAACCAAATCAACTTGGGAGGAAAACCGCGGTCTCGAGGATTGTGGTCGCTCGGAACTAAATGCAATCGGTTGTCTAACGAACTGATTTGTAGGCGGTTTCCCCAAGATTGATGGTTTTTCAAGCTTAGTGTCCACACTAGTTCCTTTGGTTTTCCTCAATTCGTTTTTCAACGCAGCTATAGCAAAGACCTTTTCATGTACTTGAGATTTTAATGTCTCATTCTCTTTGAGAAATTCATCTTGGGATGCCAACTTAGATTCAAGCAACTTAATTTGTTTAAAAAGATTATCCTTTTCAGCTTTAGAATCTAGAACAGTTTGATCCAATTTTCGTTCAAGAACAATGTTTGACTTTTCAAGTTTTTCAAAATAAGTTTCAAATTTCTTCATTTTCTTTGAAAATTCAATTTTGGCATCCTCAAGCTCTTTCGATTGTTGAGCTAAAATCGTTTCAAGCTCTTTAATCCTAGAATCAGAATTATTTAAAGAAGTAGTCATAAGACACTTATCATGATGTTTAGCATTTTGAACACTTTCTCCCCCATTATGATTCACATCGGATGAATCAGAAGTGGTATCACTATCACTCTTTTCCATCCCATGTTTGGCATACTTAGGTTCAGAAAGCTCAACATGCTGTATATTGTTGAAACTTGGCACCTGAGAAGTTGGTGCTTGTGACTTGCTGCTTGTTTCATGCGTTCCTCCTGATTCCTTGCCATTGCTTACCTTGACGACCAAACTGGCACCTATTTCTTGCACGGGGCAGATGTAATCATCTTTTGACGACAACTTGAAGCATGTCTCTCTCTCATGTTCATGAGGTATTGCTGCATTTATTGACTTAGACGACTCCTTGATTCTTTGAATCTGACCATTTTTCAACCGTATCTCGTTGTAATTAACTAACGTGACCTCAATACGCTTCTCAAGTATATTGATGTGATTGAGTAAACCACTTCTAAAGGTTTCAGTCTGGCAACCCGTATGCAAGTTGAAAATCTGGTGAAGGATTGGAGTCGAATAATCAAAAGGAGGTACCATTGTTGAGGCAAAGAAATCCTTAAACTGAGTGCGAAAGATATCTAGACATATCTTTTCTTTAACCTCATGAAGATTTTCCCTTTCAAGTTGCAACTGTAACTCATTCAAATTATTGAAAATCTTCTCTTTAAAATTATCCACTTTGCCAAAGAATATTTGAACCATGGCTGGAAGTTCAGTCATGTTGTGCGGATAAAGAATTGCAAGATGTGTCTTGAGCTCGTGAAAGATTTCCAAAGTTTTTTGACGCAATTTGATCTCTTCGAGTTGCATGTGTTGCAGTTCTCCCTCGTGAAATGTCGAATCTAATGAATCCATTGAATATCAATGAAAAATGAGGTAAGGATTACTTATTGAAAGTAAGGATAAAATTAATAAATATATCCCTTAGAACCAAATCACATTACCAATATCAAATAGCTAAGCCCAAGTTAAAACGCGATCCAAAATACAAATACTGATTATACCCGATTATAATAAATATTTATTGAGCCAAAATACGTATTGAGAAAAATTTGTGAATAAACACGGCCCAAAACGTGTATTAAATTTGCAGCCCAAGATATTTGATTAATACTTGGATCAATACAATATATCCAAGACCCAATCCAACACTTTTAAATACACTCAGCCCAAAACCAAGTTCAGACCCAACACCACTTCCAGTCGGGCCCAATTAATCAGCCGGTCCAAAAGCTAAACCAGCCCAAGAAACAACAAATATTAAACCCACCTTGTTTAAAAAATATAGCTGCACAGAGGAGTTGATAATATTAAACCCACTACACTCGTTACCCTCAATCAAAGAAAGAAGCCCATGTGGCTTTGTTAAACCAAATACGTGTATCAGTTTGACTGTTACCCACCTTCTTTCCTCCGCCTAAAAATAATATATATAAACAACTTTCCCTAAAATCTTGTAACCTTTCTCAAATAATGAAATCACTTTGTAAACTCCGTCCCCTTGTTTTTCTCTCCCACAAAAAAATTCTGTTCTCAAAAGTCTTCAACCTAGATCTATCACAGCAGCAAAATACACCTCAAATTCTAAGTTTTTGAATCATCCAAACCACATCAGCCGACACCTCTCTTTCACCCAATCTCCAATCTCCTCACAAAATTAAGCAAAACTTTATATCCTTTAAACCTAGCAACTCAGTGAATAAGGACGGTTACTCATGGGGTAACACGCAGCTTATTCATTGAACGAACCAGAGTGAGAATACATAAGCTTCAAGATCCATAAGGGTCTCAAGTAAGTTGTAAATACTGTTTTTTTTCGTTATGGTCGGTCGATGATGTTTTTAAGAAACATAGAAAAGAGATCTTTGTTGCTGCTTAAAACGAGTGTTTAATTAAAAATTGGTCAGATATTGAAGTTTTAATAACAAAAGTTTGGTCAGAGAGAATTGATAAAAATGAGTGTTTTAAAAAGTTTGGTGTCCAAGAGTCCGTACTGTTTGTTTTTGGTTTGTGTATATGTCGAAGGTCAGTTTAAAAAATTGAGAGTGAGTTTGTGAAAGGTTGTCAAAGGTTGTGTGGTCGAGGGAGTCGTTGGTTGATTAGACAGTGAGTCGAGTGGTTGTGGTTGTTTAGACGAGAGGTTGTTGAGGTTGTGTGTTCGAGGGTTGTGAGGGGGTGTGGGTGAGAGTCTGTTGAGAGGTTTTTGATAGTTTTATTGATGTGTTCGAGAGATTGTTTTTGGCGAGTTAGTGTTAGACGAGGGTTGTGTCGAGTCGAGTGAAAGAGGGCGAGTGGTTGTCCGGGTCTGGTTCGTATCAGTAAGGGTTTTGAGTCATTGTGGGATGAGTCGAGTGTTGTTGATTGTTTTGAGTTGAGTCCTGATTGTCTTGGTCAAAACGAGTCAAGGTAAATTAAATTTCCATCGCAATATCTAAATTTTTCATTGAAATAAAGTGATTGCCCTTTCATCTCAATATATAAAGTCCATCGTAGTATTAACAAACCATTTTTCCATCGGAATGTAGCCAAAAAAATTTTGGCAGAGTTTCGTCGCAATGATCCTTAATCCCATCGCAATCACGATGGCAAAGTGCAATCGCAATCCACGTCAGAATAAGGCATCTGAATACTAGTGATCGCAAAGTAAAACCCTTGGTTATTGCGATCGATGTACAAACCTGGATGACGTTACGATCGGAATACTGATTTGAAAAAAGGCAACTTTCTTCGTAAAGAGTTGTGGACCAAATATCCAAGCGCTTTAATATATTGAAAACGTCAACAGATGATAGAGTTTTGACAGAGTTTTGACAGATTGGAAGAAAAAAAAATTTACTATATAAAAAATAAGATAAAAGCAATAGTAAACAAAGGTAAGATAAAAGCAATAGTTTATAAAAAAATAAAAATAGAACTTGATGACGAAAGTTGTGACAAGAAAATGATGATAAAAACAGTTTTAAATTTTTTTTAACAATTTTTGTTATTTTGTAAAAAGATTTACCACTACATCAATAGATTAAAACGTGCCAATCCGAAGAATCAACCAAGCTCTTGATACCAATTGTAGGTCTACGGTTTCTTAGGATTAAGCAATATATGGATTATCTATTGAATGATGGAAGAAATGAAGAACTTAGAGAGAGAAGGGTAGAGAGAGAAAGGAGAGAAAGAAAGAAATGGTCGATTATGTGAAATGTGTGTGAAATACAAAGTGACCAACCCCTCCTAACATGCTAGGAGGGGGTATATATAGCCCACCCTACATGTGGGCTATATGGGCTATATTGGATCACGAGCCCAATATCATTGGAGTGACCGATCCTTTCTAAATACGTAAAAACGTATTTCCAACAATAAGGACCTGCTGCTGTTGGAGTGTCCAGCGTTGTTACGGTAATTATCATTACCGCCACGCCTATCCGTAGCAGAACGGTCGTGAGTCTGACCGTTTCCCTTGGGCTGAGTAGGCTGTTGCTGAGTAGCCGGTTGAGACCGGTCCCCAGTCTTCTGCCTGGAAGATACAGTTTAAAAGAGATGAAATATTGACATGTACTGAAAGAATACGGATTGGTCACCGTTTGAATACGAATGTTTACCTCTTATCGGGTCTCTCTGCTTCCCCGAACTCATCTCTTTCCTGCAGCATCTCCAGCTTACGTGCTGCATCAGCCACTTGTGCTACCGTGTTGAACGTAGCACACAGCAAGTTGTTTGCGACCGATGTACGAAGAGCCTACCTGAAGTGGTGTGCTTGCTCTTCAGGAGTACCTGCTGCTGCACCAACGAAAACAGCCAAGCGAAGAAAGCGCTTAATGAAATCGTTGCTATTCTCCCCAGCTCTCTATCGAATTCCATGGTACTCCCTCTTCAGCTTGTCTTGCTCAGCGTTGGGAAAGAACTGTCCCATCAACAAATCCCTGAACTGAGCCCAAGTCAAACCAGCCACCCAATTATCACCTCCCTCAGACTGCTTCAGTGCCATCCACCATGATAGCACATCACCTTCGAACCTGTAGCAGGCCAACCTCGACTTGAAGACGGGGTCACAACCCATAGCATCGAAGATCTTCTCAATGTGATCCAACCAGCTTTCAGCTTCACTGGGGCTATCTGTTCTCTCGAAAGCTCGAGGGCGGAGCTTATTGAATCTCTCCAGCCATTTGACCAACGTTGCTGGAGGAGGAGGAGGAGGTACTGGGTGTTGCTGTTGGTTGTTGGCAGCCTGAACCTCAGCCCTGATTTCGTTCCTCAGCTGAGGAAGCATAGCTTGCATTGCAGTTTGGATTGCTGCATTGAGTTGTTCATGCTCGCGTGTGAGAACCATCTGACAGTATAACATAAAATACATGATTAAACTGATCAAAACATAAACTATATACATGAAAAAAAATTATACCAATAAATCATGAGAAAAATTTTATGTAGGAAAAACTAGTACATGAATGCATGATGCAGTTTTATGAAAACTTTTGTATGCGCGAGAGTGAACGCCTATGGTCAATTCACTCAAAACAAAAGACATGGCGAGGGGACGCCAATGGGTCGGTCCCAAAATTAAAAGTTTCGATAAAACACATGCGACTAAATAGGGCCAGTCCTGTACCAACCATTACTTAGTCATAAACCTGCGACAATGACATATATATGTATGCATGAAAATGATGAATGCATGAAAATCGACTGTCAGTTCTAGGAGGACCATAGTGACTACCCACTAATCATAGGTCGTGTTTTGAGAGCCTACAGGTTGAAGCCATTGCTCTGATACCATAATTGTAACACCCCATTTTGGTAAATGGAATGTCACGCGTGATTATGTCGTTTCATCAAAGCATACAAGGATAAATATATAAAACATCACATGACCATAAAGGAAATACCGGAATCAAATATCGGTACCCAAAAAGTAGAACTCATCACACACAAACATAAGTGCTGTAAATGAAAAGGACTAAACAATGTCCATGGAAATGAGTATCAAAGTATAAAGAAATGAAAAATTTAAAGAAGTCTAGGAAGCTCCCAATCCATATGCACGTACGCTTAAAGTCTACGAGCGTCCCTGAGTACCTTTCGTTTTGGGAACATGAAAGGAAAACGGCTGAGCATAACGCTCAGTGCACGGATATACAAGTAAAGCATGAATAATATAAGCATATAAGCATGAAACAGCGGAAAAGACTAAGTCCTGAATAACCTGGCATGTCTTATTAAAATTGGTTTTATAGTTTGAAAAGCCTTATGTTTATATTATAAAAACTGTTTAACATGTTTACGATTAGCCAATATAGTTCATGAATTATCAACGTCCTTGGAGGGGTGACCTCGTCATGCAAATTAGAGGGGCTGCCTCTAATTTAATATACTGGTTTGGGTAGGAGGGATCAGCTCCTTGTGAAGGATGCAAGGCACACACCACATTCACCTAAATAAACAGCTGAAAACATGTAAACTAGGATGCACCCATACGCCCCACCCGATAATAATAATATGGCCAAAAGCTGAAGGGACGCCACGAGCTATCACTCCGTCATGGTGTAGTCATAACACTGGTGCCTCCAGTGTTATGGTTATGGTACCTCCATAACTAGGTGAAACTGGTCATGAATGTATATGGCTTTAGGTATCTAATTAAACATAAGCAATTCAAAAACATATAAAACATATACTGGGGAAAACAGTTGGCTGCATACGGGGAATCCTAATAAGGAAGAATGTCCATACTGAAAGGACGGAGAATCCGTACCTTGTGTCCAGTGAACGAAGAAGATGAACGGAAGAGAGTCCTACTTCGGTATCACTAATGCTACATAAATACATACGTGTATAAGTATCTGATTACTGAGTACGTAACTGGTTATATCATGTCTTAGCTTGTTTTATATGTTCATGTCATGTTTTACTGATTAAAGCTTTATACTGTGTTTATCATGTATTTTCTCTATTCTGGTTAAGTATTTCTTGTATTTCTTGTTTTATTATAATTGTTGTGTAATAATAAGTAACTTTCTAAAAATAGCAGGTTTCCTAAAATAGAAAGTTTCCAAAAATAGGAAGTTTCTAAAAATAGAAAGTTTCCAAAAATAGAAAGTTTCCAAAAATAGATTTACTGCTTAAAATAGATTAGTTTCTAAAAATAGAAAGTTTCCATAAATAGATTAGCTGCCTTAATTAAATAAGTTTCTAAAAATAGAAAGTTTCCATAAATAGAAATAAGCTGGATTATTAAGCTAATTATATAAGCTTAAGTGTTTACTGATTAATATTCTAAGTCATATAATTAAATAGTATAGTTTATTAATTATTTCATGTAAATTAAATAAACTATAGGTTAAAGTATTTAGTTAAATATAACATGATTTAATTAAATAAAGGTAAAAAATACTTAGGTTAAAACATGTATTATTATCTATTAATAATATAACCTAAGTCATGTAAATTAATTAATTATAAGTCATGATTTTTAATAATTAATTAATTATATAGTCTAAATAAAATGGTAATTACTTAGGTTAAAATTCATGTATTAATAATAATATTAATAACCTAAGTCATGCATAAATTAAATTAATCATGTACATGTTTTAATTAATTTAATTTAAATTTTATTAAAATAATTAACCTTGTAAAATAATTAACTTGCAAAATAACCCATGAACCGAACCCGTGTTTTAATCTAAACATGTCGTGAACCTGACCGGTTTAACCCATGAACCGGACAACCAAACACACCCTTGGTCTTGGCTAGCCGCCGGCTATCAAAAGTTCCCACCGACTAGCCGGTGGTTACCCCTTCTGCCGCGGCCTAAGGTTCCCCCTGCTTTCCTTAATTAGCCACCGGCTTAAGCCGGTGGTGGTCCTTATTTCTGCCGTGACCCAACCGAACACCAAACATACCCCTGACAAGGTCAGGGTTCCCTTGCTCTTGCGGCCGAGACACAGAACACACACCCCGACCGAGGTCTCGGTTGGTGTGAAACAAAAGCAAGCCGAGACCTCCTTGGTCTCGGTTCCATGCGTCGGCCAAAACAAACACCCCTTAAATCCTAGTTAATTTTACCCCATGATTTATTAACATGTATTTACTTGTTTTAAAATCACTCATGATTTCATGTGTTCTTGATTTAGATAAAAACATAAAGAAAAATGGTTTAAGCATTTACCGATTACGTGAAACAAAGGAAGATGAACACACTAACAACCTTGCGAGAAATCAATCACCAAAATCAACCAACACATCCTTGTTTGTGTTCTATACCCGGCGGCCAAGAGAGAACCAAAAGAGAGATTAGGGTTTTTCTTGTTTTCTAATTTTTTGTTATTATGAAAATAAGTTTTCCCTTTTTCTTGTTTAGTAAAAATTTAAATGGGCTTGGCCCTTGTCTTGTTTTCTAGCTGAGGGTATGATGAGGCCCACAAGGGTAACCCATAGTTTTCTCGTGTCTAATATTAAGTGTGTTCTCGTGTTCGTGTTTACATGATTTAAATAGTTATCGTTCGTGTCTTATTATATTTATTTATGATCGTAATAAATATACATAATACGTAATACTAAGCTCGTGATTATTTACGTTCATGATTTCATGTTTGTATGTTCGTGATTATAATTATTATTGAAATAATTATCGTGTCTTAATACGTATTAAATACTTATCGTGTTATCACACGTACGTAATACTTGTAAATCTTGTTCGTGAAACGTAAACATGCTATAAAAGGAAAATTCTAATCATGTACGTACGATCATAAGGGTACTATTCATGGTAAAATCATGCGGGTTTTACAGTGATTAAGGAGGTGACAAGTTTGATAGAAAATCCACAACTGATGGATACCAATTTCTTGGGAGTAGATTAATATCTTGGCAATGCAAGAAACAAACAGTGGTGGCCAACTCTACAACTGAAGTAGAATATGTAGCTGCAGCTGCTTGTTGTGGACAAGTTCTATGGATTCAGAACCAACTATTGGATTATGGGTATAATTTTAGACATACCAAGATTTTTGTAGACAATAAAAGTACATTATGCATTATTAAGAATCCTGTACATCATTCTAAAACTAAACACATAGAATTCGACATCATTTTATAAGAGATTGTTTAGAAAAAGGTTTAATACACCCAGATAGGGTTGACACAGAAGAAAATGTGGCAGATTTGTTAACTAAACCTTTTGATGCTGGGAGGTTTCAATACTTGGTAACAAGTATTGGAATGATCAGTCTTACCTAAAATGTGTTTTTGGACCTTATTGTAAAAGTATGTATAGGATATGCACAGTTATTGGTCTTTGTACAAAATTAGGTTTTCCACTTTATTTTTCTAACGTTGACAAAGGTTATTTTAACGCTGATAAGTGTTAAAATGGACGTTGACAGCAATATGTTAGTTTTGTGGTTTTTGATCTAATTATGCAGGCATTATGAGCATTGTACAAATGGATACAGAGTTGCTTATGGATCTTTGGAGCTTACTTGAAGTGTGTTCAAGTTTATGGATGATGGTTGGAATGTTAACATTCCTATCTTGACATAAATTTTTGTTACATCATTTATTTTTGGCAACTTTGTATATTCTACTTTAAGGGGACGTTTAGGAAACCTTTAGGATTTTTGGGTATTCTTATAATACTCTCATCACAATTCTAGATTGTGTCCACTGGTGAGTGTGAGTTAGTTTTCTAAATCATGAGGCACTATAGCATGCAAAGTTGATATACTATGCACGCTGCCAAGAATTTTTGGCCTAGAATTGGATTCGGTCGGTTGGGAGACTTGGGTACGTTTTTATTGGGCTTACCTGGGAAGTTACAAGGGATTTATATGAGATAACTTCATTGTTAAGAACTTTGGTTAGCAAGGGACACTTGAGGGCAATTATGTCTATCTTGCTTAAGCAAGTGTGCATGATTGGACAGTGCTTGCCACCCTATAGTGATTTTCAGTCTATAAGTTATCTTCACTAGGATAAATTACTTTGTTAAGGTCATTTTTATTTTTAATTATTTTTATTTTTGGACGCTGACATTTTCCTTAAGACCAATTTTAACGCTGACATGGCACATTTCCAATGTTGACAAGAATATAGCCGTTGGGCGCTGATAAGTTGTTTTTAACCGTTGACAAACATTGGGTCCTACCCAGTTGTTATTTTTGACGAAAATATGGGCCGTAATTTTAGGAGTTGGTAACTTTTTATTAATGTTTGAGATAAGTTATATATTTTCAAGATTTTCCTAATTAATTTTTGAATATAACTACCTCACATCTTGACCAATCACATATTTTCACCTCTCCTATATATTTGGCTCATTTCTTTTAAACAGGGTAATTGCTTATTCTTGTCTAACTAAAATTACTCAAACCTTCATCTTCCATAACTTTTATCACCGCTTTCTTACCTCATCAATGGCACCTAAGTTTAAACCTACAGATTTGGAATTGGGGTTCAGGAGTCATCACAACATGGTAGCTTATTTACAAGCTGATAATACTTTGTTTCCCCAATATACTCAGATGGTTGAGTATTTGAATGCGTCCCCATTAAGGTATGCACTTTCACATACTCCTCTTATCCCTGTCACACACATTAAATAGTTTTGGAACACTGTCCGTTCCTCAACAGTTAATGAAGTGACTACATGACTGCTATTCTCCATGGGGTTCCATGGGTGGTTACTGAAGCCATGGTTCGCCAAGCTTTGCATCTTAATGATGCAGATGGTATAACCACCCTACCCATTGCAGAGCTAGAGCAAGGACTCCAAGCCTTGGGTTATCCTTTGCCTGAAGAAGGCCGTTTAAACAAATATTCAAAACAAGAATTTCCCCCGGCTTGGAAGTACTTAATACATGTCATTCTTCAATGTTTGAGTCCCAAATGCACTACACACAATGAAATCCACCGATCTATTGGGAGAGCCATTGTGTGTATTGCAACTGGGCAAAAGTATAACTTTTCAAAAATGATTTTTGATGGCATGTGTCATAATAAGGGTAACAAGATGACTCTTTCTTACCCAGGGTTTTTGCAAATGGCTTTTGATTTACAAGCGTACTGCAATAGGGATCACAATGATTTTTATACGATCCTGTTCAAAAGAAAGCAATTTTCGGAAAGATGAACTCTGAACCTTATAGAGACTACCCCTCACCCAAGCCATGCTTGCTGTTATAGAAGCAGCACACCCTCACCCACAACCTCAACCAGACCCTTTGCCTGAACAACCTCCATCACCCCAGCAAATGGAAATTGACCAAGAACATTCCAACGCTGACACTTCAAATGTTGGCGTTGACACTACATATCCAGACGCTGACACCACTTTACTACAAACCCAAACACCCCTTAACCTTCAAACAGACCCTTAATCCACTCCCTCTTCTACACCACCAAATTATAGGTTGCTAAAATGCCAAAGGACTACTAGAGTGTTCTCCTACAGTGGTCCTAGCCATGTAGTAGAGAGAACCACCACCACAAGTGTGGTTGGTGACATGGGTGGGGCTGGGACTATTGGTTCTAGCTTAGATGCAGGCCAAGACAGTCCTAACATCATTAAGACCCCATCCATGCCCCATGAATCTACTTTGGGAAGTCAAATTCCCATCCTAGAGGAGGGCAGATTGGAACCTTACATTATTTTGGAATTGACGGTGGTCTGCATTGGCTTACAAAAGCAAAATGCAGACCTTGTACAGATTGTCAAGTCACAAGGCCTTGAACTCAAGCAATTGAGGGTGAGGATAGTTATTTTGGAAGGAGCTAACACTAGGCGTAGGGAGGAGGATTCTTCCAAATAGGAGGATGAACAGGTCCATATGAGTGACAAAGGCTCACAAGAAGGTACTTCTTTTGGTGATTCTTTGGGTATAGCTGAGGCTCTTACAGATTTGAAGAGACAACCAGGTTTTGATGCTTCATTGGTTACTCCTACAAAGTTTTCTTTTACTGAAATGATGAAGCAGGTCATAGAGTCAGCCACTGACAAGAGTAATTTAAGTGTTGACACTCATAGTTTGGACGCTGAGAGACTTGCAGACATAGTTGATGTATCTCAACCAGCAGCTATCATTAAAGATGTCTCTACACAGGTACCACCAACTACTTTACCAACCATTGGAGCTAAAGACAAGGGTAAAGCAATCTTGGTGGAAGTTGAGAAGCCAAAGAAGAATGAAGCCCAGATTAAGTTTGATCAAGCTTTGGCTGCACAACTACAAGAAAAGGATTGGGCTACTACTACAGAGATAGAAAAAGTTGGTAGTGATGAAGAAAGCTCAGATTCTAGTATTATGATCATTGAAGATCCAGAGAGGCTGGAATATGGAAATGAGTTGGCTAAGGAAAGGCTTGAGGAGTTGAAAATGAAAGTTGATTATGAAATGCCTGAAGTAGCCAGTATGTACTTTGCATGGGAAAATAAGGTTATGGAGAATCCATACATGACAATTTCTGATCAAATTTTGGGTTTGGAGATTCTGTTACGAGTTCAACGTGATTGCAAGGTAATCTTGAAGCATAGGGCTAGCAAGGTTCTTTCACAGCTTAAGAGGGATAGAAGGGAGCTCTATTATATGCTTCTCATATGTCATCAAGGGGTTGGACTTTCAAGAAATTGCAGAAGTTATCCTTTGATGAATTGGAGTTTCGAGCTTATCCTATTTGGGCACGTATTCAAGAGGAGAATACTATCAGACTTCTTTCTGATGAAAGAAAGGAAGAACTTGAAGAAGAAATTCAGATCCAAAAGGCTTCAATTGCACCAAGGCCAGTGAACAAGGGACTTCCTATTGAATTCCCAGCTTTGGATAGAGTGAATCCTAGTGAATCAGTTATTAGAAGGAGTATTAACCTCTCACCATTGGAAGCTTCACATATTGCAGAGGTATTACCTTTTGATTCCAAAAACCCCATAGTTCACTATGAAGAAGATGCAAGTGGGTTCTGGATGATCACCAGATATGGAAAGAATGTACATAGTTTTAATTCTTTCATCTCTTTGTTTGCAAGCCTGGATAGAGAAGACTTGGTAGATCTTTGGGTATTGATGAAGGCCAAGTATGAGGATGAAGCACCTACTTCAGTCAATGGAATAAAGATTTGGTCCACATTCAAGAGAATGATTGAGCCAAATGATGCAGATCCAATATGGTTGGATTTGGATGATATCAGTGGACTTCAATGGCGTCTACATTCAGCAGCTGGTGTTTACTACTTGATGTAGGATATTGTAAATCTATGCTTATGTTTAGAGAGAGAAAGAGAAAGAAATATGGTAAGAACACACACACCTTGAGAGAGAAAGTGTAGAAAGTACACTTTTAACTATGTAAAAATATGTTAACCAACACCCTCTCCAACTAAGGAGAGGGTTTATATAACCAAGCCCATGAGATGGGCTTGGGCTTACAAGTTGGGCCGACCTACATAAGTTTTAGGCTAGGCTTGGCCTTGTTTGTTTAATATTAGTAAAACTAAACTACGAGCTATTACTTAGACTATTGTTGGAGTGACCGATCCTTTCTAATACGTAAAACTTATTTCCAACAATCTCCCCCTAAGGGAGGTCACTCCAAACAAGGGCGTTACCCAAGTTACAATAATAAAATAAACTTAGCATTCTATGCTTGTCTTGAGCTCGTAGTCTTCGTCTTTCTTTTCTTTCTCTTTTCTGGTGAACATGCTGATGTGATCTTTGATATCAATCTTTAGCATTAATCTCTTGCCTTGATCTTGTGCATCCTTCACTTGGGATCTTTTCCCCTTCTTGACTTCACGTCCCACATACTTATACCTTTGTAATTCTTGAAAGTTTCAGAGCTCGATACAGCCGAAGACATGACTTTTAGACTTTCTAGAATTAGATGAAGTATTAAGTGCATAAAGTATAAGCATGTGGAGACGACTTCTTCTCGGATTTCGCAACGCCACCGTCTTCAAGTGCCGCAACATAAGTAGACACGAACGAAATGTTTTTGAACATTTCATTCTAATTCGATAGCATTTTACCTCCGGTCGATGAAGTCCGTTGGACGATATAAAATATCGTACTTGTGGCAGGTAGATTTAATTAAAAATCTCCTTGACAAGATTTCGCGGGTAAACCCGTTCTCTTTACTCGACCGTCCAAAGCTGACTGCGAACGTAAAGAGTGAATGATTTGGATAAAATTATCCGCATGATTTAAGCCGTCAATTTCGATTCCTGGAACAAGTTTGATTCATTAAATAATCGCACCATCGTTTCTTTCCAGTTGTCACAAGCTTGATTCATATAGAATCTTGCAAGTTACCTACCAAGTACTGTTTGAAGTTAACACTAGAAGGATTTCCACTCATCACTGTGAACACTAAGGTATCACTCTGAGTGTTCTGGCAAGATCACTAAGATATTGCGTAGAGGCCTGGAACGTGTTTAAGTTCAGTTAAGAATTAAACCACTGTTGCTTTCCAGTTATCACAAGCTTGATTCATAAAGAATCGCACAAGTCACCTACCATGAGCTTTTTGATATTCTCTCAAGAAGGATTTCCATCTTCATTATAAATACTTTCGTATTACTCAGATGTTCAGGCAAGATCATGAATATTTTGCGTACGACTCTTAATATCTTTCTTACTTTTCACAGAGGGTGAAGAAGCAAGGAAATATGGAAATGTGTCCTAATGAGATATTTGATGATCTCAAATGGCTCTAGACTCGATCGTGCATTTTGGATTTTTAGTGATCGAAGGCTGGAGAGGAGTGTCACCATTTCAATACTAATTTACTCGGAGTGAATAAATCGATAGATAATGTGTTTTCTCCGTGTGAATAAAACAAATACCTTTTGAGAGATATATGAGTTAGCTGGGATGGGTTGTGCATTGCATCACTGGGTCCATGATGTCTATCTTCAATATCGAGCATCATTAAAATGATCTCAATAGCATATGTGTTGACCCGGTTTAAGCCTAAGGTTGTAAGGAGAGCTTCTTTCTTTACACCCTTTATCTTTACAGTTCTTTTTCATTCTCCAACCCCTTCAATGCTTACCAACACGTCATAACTAGCACCTTGTTGTGATTGTTCCAGTGCTAACTTAAGTACTTGGTCGGCATTTAACTACGTTCACAATCTTTCCACATCTTTCCTAAGGACTACTATTTCTAGCTATGGAATGTCCTTGGGAAGATTCCTCTGGTTTTGGAAGAATCATTGGACTTAACCTATCCTACCATCCTTATGTCACCACAATCTTCATCGTCTTGAAATAAATGGGTTGTGGGTAAGTATAAATCACCATGAAATCCATTTTGATATAGCAAATCCATTTTGCTCCCCTTAATATATGCCACGATACTCGAAAACATTTCGCATATGTCGGGATGAGCCATCAGTTTAAGTCAAACCATTTGTGATAATTTCCCATATTAAATCACATTTTCTCCCCCATATTAATAATATTAACCCAATCGATGTTTTTAATATCAATTGATTTAATAAAATATTAACAAAGGTTTTGGGAAGAAAAATGCAAGTCCGTTTTAATCTTCATGATACCAAATGTGTGAGATATGATATTGTTAATGCAATAAATGCCTAAAAACGTTACTTGCATTTTTCGGTCTCGCCTTGTTTTGATTACGACAATATGTAAAAACAAGCATTTACGAAAACAACGAAAAACAAATTCTTGAGTTCAAGTATTTTTCATTTTACCCATTTTCACTTAAGGTATGGATAAACAAGTACTAACCTTAATCAAGTGATCAAGTGATTTAATCTTTTCTTAAAACTCACTTTTTATTAAGTGTGACAAGTTTTTATTAAACTTTCTTTTTAAGAAAATGTTTTATTAAATTAATTATTTGAAATTTGAAAATGGCATATTCTTATTTGGTTAAGAATATCCTTTCAGGATATTTTTTATATCCAGATAAGACCTCCACCACTAAAGGACAAAAAGGAGTAGAGTCTAGTCTGGCGGTACCTTAGCACCTAGGCGCTACCTTATCGATAAGGTACCGCGGGCTAAGATAAGGTACCGCGGGCAGAACTAGCCGTTGGCTCCTTTGTCCTATAAATAGTGGACCATTCTCAGCTTTTCATCTCACCTCTTTTGCACATTTATTTCCAGATTCAAACCCCTTTTTAATCACTCAAATCTTTGATCATTTGTTTGATTATTACTTGTTTAAGAAGGGAATCTTGTTCTTCCATCCCTTCCTCTCCAAGTGCAAAGAGAAGAACACTATCCTTGTGAAGTGTTGAGTCCACCACCAAAGATCCATTGAAGATCTAATTTTATACATTTGTAGTTGTGTCATAGTTGTGAAGATCCAAGTAGTTGTGTCTATTTGGAAGTTGTGTATGTACTAAGTATAGTTGTGTAGATTGGTCCTAGCTACGATTAGGGCTCGACTTTTAGCTTAGAGTCGGAAATTGGTTAAGCGACGTGTACGGTTTTCTCCACCATAAGGAGCTTGTTGTGTAGTGAACTCTCGAGTAAGGAGTACTCGAGGAGTGGAGTAGGAACGAGGAGTGAGCTTCGTTGCCGAACCACTATAAATCCTTGGTGTTCGGTTTGATCTTTCTTTACCTTTAACTCTTTACATTCTTTATTCTTTATGCATATACATGTGTTAGTATTAGATTAGTTACACTATCATTCTTTATTCTTTGTGGATATATTTTTGTTAGTATTAGTTTAGTTACACTATCATTGTTCATATTGTGCATAAGTAGATTTAACATATTTCCTCAAGCCTAAGTTTTTGAAAAAGGATTTTTGGAAACCACATTTTAACAAGTAAATATAAGAAACTATTCAACCCCCCCTTCTAGTTTCTACAATTGGTATTAGAGCTGTTTGCACAAGAATTTTTAAAGTATATTGTATTTTAAAACTTGAATCGATCTATGGATTCCAACAAATACCTAGAAGAGCAATCTATGCAAAGACCACCACTTTTTGAAATCGATAGTTTTATTTATTGGAAAAATAGATTTGAAACTTATGTGAAATCAAAAGATTTAGATCTTTGGCATGTTATTACCAATGGTGATTTTTTACCCTTTCAATTTAATGAAGTTTCTAAAACAAAAGAATTGGTCACTTTTGACAAAGCTAATGACGATACTAAAAAGAAACTTTCAAAAAATAATGAGGCTAAAATGGTGATTTATAATGCTTTGCCTAAGAAAGAGTATGAAAGAATTTTTATGTGTGAAACCGCTAAAGATATTTGGAACACTCTTTTAGTAACCCACCAAGGTAATAGCCAAGTCAAAGAAAGCAAAATCGATCTTCTTGTCCAACAATATGAACAATTTGTCATCTTAGAAGATGAAACTATTGATAGTGCATTTGTTAGGTTTAACACCATTATTACTAGTCTAAAAGCACTTGATGAAGGTTTTTCTAGCAAGAACAATGTTAGGAAGTTTCTAAGGGCCTTACATCCAAAGTGGAGAGCAAAAGTCACGGCGATTGAAGAGTCGAAAGATCTCTCAACTTTATCACTTGATGAACTCATAGGAAACTTGAAGGTTCATGAGATGATAACTTTGAAGGACTCGGAATTAGTGAAAACCAAGAGTGAAAGGAAATCTCTTGCACTTAAAGCCAATAAGGCACAAAGTGACCATGATAGTTCCTCGGAAAGCGATGACGAGGAGTATGCATTGGCGGTGAGAGATTTCAAGAAGTTCTTCAAGAGACGAGGTCAACACGTTAGGAACCCAACTATGACAAGAAACCATTGTCAAATAATCGGTTTGTCAAGAACGAAAAAGTTGATAGGAATTGCTTTAGATGTGGTGATCCAAATCACTTCATTGGTGATTGTCCAAAGCCCGCTCGTGATAAGAACCACACGACGTTCGTTAGTGGCGCTTGGAGCGATAGCGGTGAAGATGATGATGACAACCCCAAAGAGGAGAAATGTCTAATGGCTCACACTTCTAAAGAGGTACATTCTGAAACCGAATATTATAGCAATGATAGTTCCACTTGTGATGATATTGAATTTGAAGGCAAATATGATAGTTTACACAAACTTAGTCTTAAATTCATAGAAAAGAATAAAACCTTAAAAACAACCAAAACTGTCACACCCCCAAATTCACTGCAGCGGAAGACTTGCTTTGGGGATTTGTGACTTCATGAGTAATCGAGAGCTTGATCCGAGAACGACCTCTACATGCCAAAAACCACAAAGTAGACTCCAAATAATCCCAATAGTCAAGTACCTGAAATACATGCTTAAAATGTCAACATAAAGTTGGTGAGTTCATAAGTTTGTTTTAAAACGTTTATGAAAAATTAGAGTTTTACCGACCACTGCGCCTTGCAGTAAAATATAAGGGTTTAAAAATCACAGTTTCTGTTAAATAAACTTTCTTTGACAATTTCAAAGTGTATTGATAAAGACAGAGTTTATTTATAAAAGCCGAGAGTTTACTGATATAACAAAGTTCACTAAAAATAAGTAGAGTTTCTGATAAGACAAAGTTCGTGGAAAATAAATTGTGTTTTCTAATAAAACAGTATTCACATGAAATAAATAGAGTTTATAGATAAAACAGAGTTCACAGATAATAGTTAGCGTATTCTGATAAAAGCAAAGCTCACTGATAAATAATAAAGTTTTCCAATAGAATAAAATTGTTTTATGAACCACAAGATTTTCCAACCACTTGGTGACAATATAACAAATACAAAGTCACTAAATAAAATAAGGCATTTATTATTGTCTAAGCTCATGACACCGAAGCGTTAACAACACCGGTAGTATAATCATATAATGCAGCCCCTACGGATGCCTAACCCATGACATCCGTCCACAGACTCAAATGAAACTGTGCCCGCTTGTCCTCTGTTGGACCAAGCCGGACAGGGGCGTCAACCCCGATAGATCTATCCATAACATTCGCGCTTTCGACCGGTCACCCGGTCTAAATTAACGGTTCATGATAATGGGCCAAAGTAATTGGGTTAAAGTGGGACTTAGACCAATACATAAAAGAGATATGCACTTGTGTTCATTCTTGCAACCATTGTCTCTACCCGAGAACCAATAAAAAGCAGTTAAAGTTTTGGGTTATGAAAATCACAATAGAAATTTTAGTATTAGCATTCATATGTATAACAATTAGAGGAGTTGACCACTCAGCACGTAACAATTAAACCAGTTTAAAGATAGTTTATGACCAACCAAGTAAGATTAAGATTAGTTTATGACAATCAAGTAGTGTATACACAGTTATTGACAACCAAACAAGTTTAATATCAGTTTCTGACAAACAAGCAAGTTTATAAGTAGTTTATGACCAAGCATGTACCTCCCCCAAAGAGCAATTATAAAACATTTATAACTCAATTCAAAGCAAGAAAAGGTGGGGTATGAACTCACCTCGACGAAGTAGCGCGAATAATAGTGATGCTAACAATACGCTCAGTAGAAACGGAAATCGATACGGCTCGGTCATGGTGTTGTGGTTTAGCTAATCGGCTAAATCCAATAACTTAAGAAAATGTATAGTTGAGTTCTCGATACACATGTACATCAACGTGACCCGTTGATAAAATAGTTAAGTTCTAAATTATAATAGTTCGGTGGTTGGTTAAATAAAATTAATAAATTAAGCACTCACAAAATATGTAATGTATCCCGCACACATTACGTATAACCATACGATGATATAATTCTTACGTTGAATTATATAATAGAGACAACCATCTTACAAAATAAATCAAAGTATATATTTATTTTATAGTTATTATATAATGATCGTGACAAAAATAATTAAACAACATAGCCCGACACATTTTTAAGAAAAACATCACTTAATAAATAATTGTCACTTTTAAGTAAAAATGTATGAATTTATTCTGTTTATCAATACAATAGAACCCATTTAATTTATGGGTTTACAAAAATAAAAGTATCTATTTATTTTATCTGTTACGAATATAATAGTATTTATTTTATCGGTCTACAAATATAATAATATATATTCGTTTTATCGGTTTACAAATAAAATAGAAGTTTGTAGCGAAAGATGCAAAGTATAGAATTTTATATATAAATTTTGACATAACATATTCGTTTATCCAACGTTTCCCATATTAACTAATTCTTAATATTTCCAATTTTCCAAACGATATACGTTACACTAGCCGAGTTTTAATATATATCCATTTAGGCTAAATGATCACCATAACTAGATAAAATCAAACACAACCTATGTGTTATAATTTAAAAGCAAACGCCCGACGTGGGCTATTTAAACACACAATTAATTGTATCCTTCTATTTATAGTTCTCGCATTAACGATAGCGTTCGACATATTTATTTAACCAATAAATATATATACCACCATTTTAATCCGCTTTAATACTTAATAAAGATTAGATATGTTATTAGCCGATCCTAAACCACAACGAACCATGAACTCAGATCGTGCCCGACACTTTAAACTCTCGACGACCCGCGTCCGAATGTACTCGAACACTAAAAATCAGCAAACCCAAACGCATCCGTAAGACCCTCCTGCAGTCCCAAACACCCCTGTAGACTTTTACTGCAGAACCGAACATCCTCTTTCGACAGTTAGCAGCAGATCCGAACGCCCTTAACGGCTAGTACATCAGCACATCCAACTCCCCTATCGGCTATTATAAACAACTGCAAACAACACACCCTCTTCGGCTATCATCACAAACGAGCGTCCTTCGTGTCTTTTCTGCCCAAACAAACGCACCCTTCGCTGGTCGTTTCCATAATCCAACACCCCCCCTGTCGTTTATTCCCGAGCCAAGCACACCCCTCGTGGTGTTTTCAGTCGAACCAAACGCACCTCATGCGTTCTAAACAACAGGGGACACTCCCTCGTTGTGTTTTTTGTCGAACCAAACGCACCTTATACGTTTTCTTGTTAAACCAAACGCACCCTATGCTGATTACTGTCATACCAGACGTACGAACCCAAGTGAGGCTGATGAAACTCGGATCGGTCATATCAACACCCACATCGGCTGAATATGAACCGAAACAAACACCCTCGTGGTGTTTTTAACCTGAGCAAAACGTCACTTGCTGGTCTTCATGATAAACCAAACGCTCTATTGCGTTTTCTTCCCAAAACCAAACACATGAACACCCGTGGGGCTGCTAGAACTCGGATCGAACGTATGCACGCTCCTAGCGGCTGAATAAATACGAAACAAACAGAACATCCCTACATCGGGGATACCAACAGCGAACAAACGCCTGCTGGTGGGTTTCGTCTGGTGTAGATCTGACGGTGGCGGCTACTTATCAAGTTGAATGAGATGGACCTGGTGGTTTAAACCACGACGAATATACTGGAGATGGTGGAGACGAATGGTCTGTGGTGGCATGGGATGATGTGATGGTCGGACAGTAGTGATGGTGGTCGTGTGATGACGGCTGCTGGATCTTGTGGTGTTGTGACTGGTGGAAACCACAAAAGTGATGGTGATGACGTGTGTAGTAGCAGCAGTGGTGGTGATATGGTGGCTGCTCGAGTGCAGCGAGGGTGAGGTGGAGTGGACGTCAACCGACGGATTTGATGAAGGTGGTGGTTGGTTGATGTAGGTGATGTAGTGGCTAGACGGCGGAGGTGGTGTACAACGGCGGCCAAACATGGTGGTGGCCAGAAAACTTATCCGGCGGCTGGAGAGAAAAAGGATGAGTATGTGTGTGTTAGGGTTATGTGTGTGTAAAGTGTTTAGGGTTAGGGTTTGTTTTTATGAAATGGAATAAGAAAAATTTCTATTTATATAAAATGGAAGTGTAAAATGTATATAGTTGAGGGTCGAAAACGTAGATAGTTTACTAACTTCCCTTTTATCTCGTTTAAACGTGATTCAGGACTCGACCGAGATCGATAAAATTTGATTCGTTTTACAAAATTTACGCCGTTGTTTTTAGAATCACTATTCCAATAAATTGGATTATCTACTCGACTAATTTTTGTAATCGTCTACATTTTTATTTAAACTAATTACTATATATCGGTTAACTCAAATAGTTGTGTTCAAAGAAAAATAATTTTCAACTTGAATGTTATTATTTTCAACGTACGTTACTAACACTAAAATTAAAAGTATCAGATATTTTAATAAATCTTTTTATCAATATTTATGAATAATTAAATATAAATTTAATCTGTATCGCGTCTGTTCTCAGATTTCGCGCAGTCTTTTACAGTATGTAAAATAAACTCCCGTTTTTGAATCAAATGACTTTGATATCTCTCGAAAACGAATTTCGTTTAATAAATAATATAATTTATTATTATTTAAAGTCTAGAAAATTCCCGGTTGTCACAGTACATCCGTGTTATTTGGAGTTCGTCCTCGAACTCAATCGTTGTTACCCAATTAGAAGTGTAGAGAAAATGATTTTGAGGTTCTACCCAAGTGTTATATCATCTGCTCACAGATAATTCTGCCCAGACTTTTAAAATTGTGTTACCCACCAATAGTTAATTAGGTAAGTAATAGGTAGAAGAGGAATATATCTTAGCGGTTTTAAATGTCAATCTGACAAATCGGTCGTCGTTCCTAGAACGATAAAATTCGAAACGAAGAGTTGAGAAAACTCGTTAGTTCTTAAACGTCTCTAAGGGTTCACCACCACCAGCCCGTTAGGTTCACTCGATCGGTATAAAGTCTCTAAAGATTCACTTAACAATTCGTGAATCAAACGAAGCCTAAATAATTACTCTTCAAAACGTCGTCATGATACGATAACAAGACGAAATACGATAAATTCGTATGACGAATCTCGAGTCAAAAGAAATACACTCCCGAAACTGGAGTACTAAATCAATACCATAAATACACAGGGTCACGTCGGATATCCTTAAGCCCACTCATTTATAATCTCATATTTGCATACAAGAGCGTCCTAATCCATGCAAATATGTTATTATAAACTCATGGTTCGGCGATTTATGATTTCTTTATTCAAATGCAAAGGCGTCCCAATCCATTTCAATAAAGACTTCATAAATCATCCTACTTAAGTGTCACCGGCAAAATACCCAATTCAAAATCGTTAGAATCTATAAAGGATATTATCCAAAATTACCAAAAGCAAAGAGCATGAGTTGACAATAAGTCGTCTTCCATAAGTAAACGTTTCGAAAGTACCGGATCGAAGAACATAAGTGTCGATAGGCGATAAAGCGATCGCATATGTATATCAAGTAAAGAAACTCACGGTTATAAGTAGGATAAGTATATATAGTAGTCGGTTCTAAATAAGCAATTATCCAATCACACAATTCTTTCTCATCCTCGAGGAAGACTCATCAAATACTAAGCTGAGTAATAACTTATCATAACCCAACCTCGAAACACACTCACAAAGAATGGCCCGGGTTTTGTTATGAATTATTACACATCTCAACTTTCGATGACTCAGCTCGACTCTGAAAATACAACACAATCTACATTAACACGTAATACTACGAGTCTTACCCACCCCCGAGGTAATTCATCAAAAATCATAGGTTGTGTAACGTCCCATACTTAACTCCATCTCGCACTCAATCAAACATGAGGCTCACTAAGGCATAGTTAAGTATTGTTACACCTCTCAACCTTTTTGAATGAATTAGCTCGACAAATTCACTGCAGCGGAAGACTTGCTTTGGGGATTTGTGACTTCATGAGTAATCGAGAGCTTGATCCGAGAACGACCTCTACATGCCAAAAACCACAAAGTAGACTCCAAATAATCCCAATAGTCAAGTACCTGAAATACATGCTTAAAATGTCAACATAAAGTTGGTGAGTTCATAAGTTTGTTTTAAAACGTTTATGAAAAATTAGAGTTTTACCGACCACTGCGCCTTGCAGTAAAATATAAGGGTTTAAAAATCACAGTTTCTGTTAAATAAACTTTCTTTGACAATTTCAAAGTGTATTGATAAAGACAGAGTTTATTTATAAAAGCCGAGAGTTTACTGATATAACAAAGTTCACTAAAAATAAGTAGAGTTTCTGATAAGACAAAGTTCGTGGAAAATAAATTGTGTTTTCTAATAAAACAGTATTCACATGAAATAAATAGAGTTTATAGATAAAACAGAGTTCACAGATAATAGTTAGCGTATTCTGATAAAAGCAAAGCTCACTGATAAATAATAAAGTTTTCCAATAGAATAAAATTGTTTTATGAACCACAAGATTTTCCAACCACTTGGTGACAATATAACAAATACAAAGTCACTAAATAAAATAAGGCATTTATTATTGTCTAAGCTCATGACACCGAAGCGTTAACAACACCGGTAGTATAATCATATAATGCAGCCCCTACGGATGCCTAACCCATGACATCCGTCCACAGACTCAAATGAAACTGTGCCCGCTTGTCCTCTGTTGGACCAAGCCGGACAGGGGCGTCAACCCCGATAGATCTATCCATAACATTCGCGCTTTCGACCGGTCATCCGGTCTAAATTAACGGTTCATGATAATGGGCCAAAGTAATTGGGTTAAAGTGGGACTTAGACCAATACATAAAAGAGATATGCACTTGTGTTCATTCTTGCAACCATTGTCTCTACCCGAGAACCAATAAAAAGCAGTTAAAGTTTTGGGTTATGAAAATCACAATAGAAATTTTAGTATTAGCATTCATATGTATAACAATTAGAGGAGTTGACCACTCAGCATGTAACAATTAAACCAGTTTAAAGATAGTTTATGACCAACCAAGTAAGATTAAGATTAGTTTATGACAATCAAGTAGTGTATACACAGTTATTGACAACCAAACAAGTTTAATATCAGTTTCTGACAAACAAGCAAGTTTATAAGTAGTTTATGACCAAGCATGTACCTCCCCCAAAGAGCAATTATAAAACATTTATAACTCAATTCAAAGCAAGAAAAGGTGGGGTATGAACTCACCTCGACGAAGTAGCGCGAATAATAGTGATGCTAACAATACGCTCAGTAGAAACGGAAATCGATACGGCTCGGTCATGGTGTTGTGGTTTAGCTAATCGGCTAAATCCAATAACTTAAGAAAATGTATAGTTGAGTTCTCGATACACATGTACATCAACGTGACCCGTTGATAAAATAGTTAAGTTCTAAATTATAATAGTTCGGTGGTTGGTTAAATAAAATTAATAAATTAAGCACTCACAAAATATGTAATGTATTCCGTACACATTACGTATAACCATACGATGATATAATTCTTACGTTGAATTATATAATAGAGACAACCATCTTACAAAATAAATCAAAGTATATATTTATTTTATAGTTATTATATAATGATCGTGACAAAAATAATTAAACAACATAGCCCGACACATTTTTAAGAAAAACATCACTTAATAAATAATTGTCACTTTTAAGTAAAAATGTATGAATTTATTCTGTTTATCAATACAATAGAACCCATTTAATTTATGGGTTTACAAAAATAAAAGTATCTATTTATTTTATCTGTTACGAATATAATAGTATTTATTTTATCGGTCTACAAATATAATAATATATATTCGTTTTATCGGTTTACAAATAAAATAGAAGTTTGTAGCGAAAGATGCAAAGTATAGAATTTTATATATAAATTTTGACATGACATATTCGTTTATCCAACGTTTCCCATATTAACTAATTCTTAATATTTCCAATTTTCCAAACGATATACGTTACACTAGCCGAGTTTTAATATATATCCATTTAGGCTAAATGATCACCATAACTAGATAAAATCAAACACAACCTATGTGTTATAATTTAAAAGCAAACGCCCGACGTGGGCTATTTAAACACACAATTAATTGTATCCTTCTATTTATAGTTCTCGCATTAACGATAGCGTTCGACATATTTATTTAACCAATAAATATATATACCACCATTTTAATCCGCTTTAATACTTAATAAAGATTAGATATGTTATTAGCCGATCCTAAACCACAACGAACCATGAACTCAGATCGTGCCCGACACTTTAAACTCTCGACGACCCGCGTCCGAATGTACTCGAACACTAAAAATCAGCAAACCCAAACGCATCCGTAAGACCCTCCTGCAGTCCCAAACACCCCTGTAGACTTTTACTGCAGAACCGAACATCCTCTTTCGACAGTTAGCAGCAGATCCGAACGCCCTTAACGACTAGTACATCAGCACATCCAACTCCCCTATCGGCTATTATAAACAACTGCAAACAACACACCCTCTTCGGCTATCATCACAAACGAGCGTCCTTCGTGTCTTTTCTGCCCAAACAAACGCACCCTTCGCTGGTCGTTTCCATAATCCAACACCCCCCCTGTCGTTTATTCCCGAGCCAAGCACACCCCTCGTGGTGTTTTCAGTCGAACCAAACGCACCTCATGCGTTCTAAACAACAGGGGACACTCCCTCGTTGTGTTTTTTGTCGAACCAAACGCACCTTATACGTTTTCTTGTTAAACCAAACGCACCCTATGCTGATTACTGTCATACCAGACGTACGAACCCAAGTGAGGCTGATGAAACTCGGATCAGTCATATCAACACCCACATCGGCTGAATATGAACCGAAACAAACACCCTCGTGGTGTTTTTAACCTGAGCAAAACGTCACTTGCTGGTCTTCATGATAAACCAAACGCTCTATTGCGTTTTCTTCCCAAAACCAAACACATGAAC
This sequence comes from Glebionis coronaria, assembly GCA_025667525.1. NCBI lineage: Eukaryota > Viridiplantae > Streptophyta > Magnoliopsida > Asterales > Asteraceae > Glebionis > Glebionis coronaria. The sequence goes on from CM046876.1 coordinate 371,791,061, forward strand.
ACCCGTGGGGCTGCTAGAACTCGGATCGAACGTATGCACGCTCCTAGCGGCTGAATAAATACGAAACAAACAGAACATCCCTACATCGGGGATACCAACAGCGAACAAACGCCTGCTGGTGGGTTTCGTCTGGTGTAGATCTGACGGTGGCGGCTACTTATCAAGTTGAATGAGATGGACCTGGTGGTTTAAACCACGACGAATATACTGGAGATGGTGGAGACGAATGGTCTGTGGTGGCATGGGATGATGTGATGGTCGGACAGTAGTGATGGTGGTCGTGTGATGACGGCTGCTGGATCTTGTGGTGTTGTGACTGGTGGAAACCACAAAAGTGATGGTGATGACGTGTGTAGTAGCAGCAGTGGTGGTGATATGGTGGTTGCTCGAGTGCAGCGAGGGTGAGGTGGAGTGGACGTCAACCGACGGATTTGATGAAGGTGGTGGTTGGTTGATGTAGGTGATGTAGTGGCTAGACGGCGGAGGTGGTGTACAACGGCGGCCAAACATGGTGGTGGCCAGAAAACTTATCCGGCGGCTGGAGAGAAAAAGGATGAGTATGTGTGTGTTAGGGTTATGTGTGTGTAAAGTGTTTAGGGTTAGGGTTTGTTTTTATGAAATGGAATAAGAAAAATTTCTATTTATATAAAATGGAAGTGTAAAATGTATATAGTTGAGGGTCGAAAACGTAGATAGTTTACTAACTTCCCTTTTATCTCGTTTAAACGTGATTCAGGACTCGACCGAGATCGATAAAATTTGATTCGTTTTACAAAATTTACGCCGTTGTTTTTAGAATCACTATTCCAATAAATTGGATTATCTACTCGACTAATTTTTGTAATCGTCTACATTTTTATTTAAACTAATTACTATATATCGGTTAACTCAAATAGTTGTGTTCAAAGAAAAATAATTTTCAACTTGAATGTTATTATTTTCAACGTACGTTACTAACACTAAAATTAAAAGTATCAGATATTTTAATAAATCTTTTTATCAATATTTATGAATAATTAAATATAAATTTAATCTGTATCGCGTCTGTTCTCAGATTTCGCGCAGTCTTTTACAGTATGTAAAATAAACTCCCGTTTTTGAATCAAATGACTTTGATATCTCTCGAAAACGAATTTCGTTTAATAAATAATATAATTTATTATTATTTAAAGTCTAGAAAATTCCCGGTTGTCACAAAAACTAAGCTTGAAAATGAGATCAATGAACTTAGGGAGAAATTGGCTAAACTTGAGAAAAATAAAGAGGTTGATTTAAGTTGCTTAAGTTGTGAGAAACTTAGATTAGAGAATGAAGATCTCAAGAGCACCTCCATTAAATTGGAAAAGTTCATGAAAGGAACTAGTGCTCTTGATGATATGTTAAACAAACAAGTTCATTCTAAGGAAAGACTTGGTCTAGGTTTTAACTCAAATGAAGCCTCAACTAGTGAACCAAAACAAGTCAGGTTTTCACAAAAAAACGCCCACTGTACGCGGTTCCAAATTGTATGGCGTGGTTCCTTATAACTATGGAACCGCCGCCATAGATAAGGTACCACGGGCAGAGGATGATTTTGGTGAAAATCCTAAACTTTCTGAAAAGTCTAAGTTAGATGAAAAACTAAAGCATCTTACTGTTAATAAGGTAAAATTACCCATACTTGACGACAATGTTATTGGTAAGTTCTACAAGCCATTAAGTAAACCTCTCATGGGAAATAAAAGTTTATCTAGACTATCCTCTACTCCACCTAGAGTACGGAATGAGTCTAAGCCTAGAAGTAAAACGACAACGCCTAGAAGGAATAATCATAACTCTAAACCTAGATCAAATACACCTAGGAGAAATAATGAACAACAAAATGGTTTCATGAATTACTACCCTCCTCCATTTTGTTCTCCATGGGGAACCCCTTCTTCATTCATGCATCCCAACCAAATGCAAGGGATGTTTGGAACTAACAATTTTGGACCCATGAGATATTGGGGACCAAATGTTTGATCTTGTGTGTTGTTACCTAGATATTCTTGGGAATTGATTTGGAGCCCGATGAGTGGATTAAGGATAGTGGATGTTCTAAACACATGACTGGTAATCGAAGTTTGTTCTCGCATTACAAAGAATATGATGGAGGTAACATCACATTCACTAGTAGTCTACGTGGTAATATCATTGGCAAAGGTACGGTTTCTATTGACTCTATGACCATTGAAAATGTTGAGCACGTAGATAACTTAGGATTTAACCTTTTAAGTATAGGCTAAATTTGTGATAATAAGTGTAAGGTCATCTTTTCGGAACATGACAGTGAAATCGTAAAAGATGGAAAGGTCATTGGAAAAGGTATTAGAAAGCATGGGCTTTATGTTATGAAGGTCAATAAGAAGTCAAAAGACAACATATGTCTTGCGACTATAGATGATAGTTCTACTCTTTGGCATAGGAGATTAGGTCACGCTAATATGCATTTAATTCAATCTTTAGTCTCTAAGGAGTTGGTAAGACACCTCCCCAAGATTAAGTTTGATAGTCACTTTTGTGATGCTTGCAAAGTTGGAAAGCAAGTTCACTCAAGTCATAAAGCCAAGAATTTGGTTTCGACCTCTCGGTGCTTAGAGCTCCTACATATGGATCTTTTTGGACCTTCCGCCATACGGAGTTATGGAGGTAACCTTTATACCCTAGTTATAGTTGATGACTATTCTAAATTCACTTGGACTAGATTTTTGGCATCTAAGAATGAAGCTTTCGATCACTTCGAAATCTTTAGTCGAAGAATTCAAAATCAACTAGGATGTTCAATTGTTTCTATTAGGACGGATCATGGTAGGGAATTTGATAATGAAGTGCAATTTGGTGCCTTTTGTGAAGCTCATGGTATTACCCATAACTTCTCGGCTCCTCGCACTCCACAATCAAATGGGGTAGTTGAAAGGAAGAATAGGACTCTCCAAGAGATGAGTAGGACGATATTAAACGAGCAATCTTTGCCTCAAAAGTTTTGGTGCAATGCCGTGGACACATCGACTTATATTCTCAACCGAATTCTTATTCGACCTTTCCTAGGAAAGACCCCCTATGAGATTATTAAAGGTAAGAAACTCTCATTAGAATACTTTAGGGTGTTTGGAAGCAAGTGCTTTATCCTCAACACCAAAGACTACCTTACCAAGTTTGACCCAAAGTCTTACGAAGGTATCCTTTTAGGTTATTCCCAAACTAGTAAAGCCTACATAGTCCTAAATAGAACCACGAGGGTTATTGAAGAATCACTCAACGTAACCTTTGATGAAACCCCTCCTTCGCCCAAGACACCACCATTGGTTGATGATGACTTGGATCAATTAGAAGTAGTTAAAGCCAAAGAGGTTAGAAAAATAGGAGTTGAAGACCTTAGTGTTGAAAAGGATGTAAACATTAAGGAGTCTATGGATCATACTCTCAATAATGTCATTGGTGACATAAATCAAAGGACCCTAAGATCTCAAGTTCAAAACCAAAGCAACTTCTTTTGTTTCGTCTCCTTGGTTGAACCAAATAATGTTAAAGAAGCTTTGTCGGACGAGAGTTGGGTCATTGCGATGCAAGAAGAATTGAACCAATTCGTTGTCAATGATGTTTGGGAACTTGTTCCTCCACCTAGAAGTTCTACCATTATAGGAACCAAATGGGTATATAGGAATAAGTTAGATGAAAATGGTGTTGTGTCTCGTAACAAAGCTACACTTGTAGCACAAGGCTATAATCAACAAGAAGGGATTGATTATGACGAGACATATACACCGGTAGCTAGATTAGAATAAATTAGAATCCTTTTAGCCTACGCTTGTGCCTTAGATTTTAAGCTTCAACAAATGGATGTAAAGAGTGCATTTCTTAACGGTTTGACCAATGAGGAGGTATATGTGGCTCAACCTCCCGGCTTCATTGATTTTGAGAAACCGGACCATGTTTACAAGCTTAAGAAAGCACTTTATGGACTCAAACAAGCACCCAAAGCTTGGTATGATAGACTTAAAGCGTTTCTTGTTAAACATGAGTATACCATGGGAATGGTAGACAATACACTCTTTACAAAGAAGAAAGGTCCTCACCTCATAATCGTACAAATATATGTTGATGACATTATATTTGGCTCAACTTGTCAAGAATTGTGTGATGACTTTGCCAAAATCATGCATGATGAGTTTGAAATGAGTATGATGAGAGAACTTAACTTCTTTTTAGGACTCCAAATTAAACAAATGGACGATGATATTTTCTTTAGTCAATCTAAGTACGCTAAAGAAATGCTAAAGAAATTTGGATTAGAAGAATCTAGACCAATGAAGACCCCTATGGCCTCGGATACAAAACTCACCGTAGATGATGATTGTGAGTCGGTAGACAACACCAAATATAGAGGTATGATTGGTAGTTTGTTGTACCTAACAGCAAGTCGACCGGATATCATGTTTAGTGTTTGCCTTTGTGCTCGCTTCCAAGAGGCTCCCAAAACCTCTCACCTTGAAGCGGTTAAGCGTATCTTCCGATACATTAAAGGCACTATACATTTAGGATTATGGTATCCTAAAGGGACCGGCGTAGAAACCATTGTCTACGCGGACTCGGATCATGCGGGAGACTATGTGGACCGGAAAAGCACTAGTGGAGTTTGTACCCTCATGGGTTGTTGTTTAACTTCTTGGTTCTCCAAGAAACAAACCGCTCTTGCAATATCCACCACGGAAGCCGAGTATGTGAGTGCCTGAAAAAGCATGCCAACAAGCTCTATGGATGAAGCAAGCGCTTGTTAATTACGGGATTTCTCTTGATGATGTTCCCATCATGTGCGATAATAAAGGCGCTATAGACCTAAGCAAGAATCCCGTGCAACATTCGCGAACCAAATACATAGAAATTAGACACCATTTCCTTAGGGATAATGTTCAAAAGGGGAACATTACTATTGAAAAGGTGCCCTCCGAGGATAACTTATCTGATATCTTCACTAAGCCATTTAAGAGGGAACCTTTTAATTACTTGCGTCTAGGTCTAGGATTAATGGAACATCTTCCTTAAATTCTTTTCTTCTTGTGTGTTTTCTTTTACCACTTTGAGTCTTTGAGTCTTTTAAACTCCTTTTGAAAAATCTTCTCCTCTCCTTTTCAAAATTCTCAAAGTCTCTTTCGAAAATGGTTGAGAAATTCGTTTGACATTGTTAATTCAATCTAAAAACGATTTTTCATAGATTCTCGCTATTAATCTAGAGCTTACATAATTCATATGTATGATTCTATCAAACATAGCAAGAACAAGATAGAATCATGGAGGATCATTGTGTCATGACTTAAGGTCTTGTCTTACACACCTCCTACATCGATTTTTTTTAATCCATGTATTTTGGTCAAATCTCTATTTGGTAAGTTTGCATATGTTTTCTTTGTCTATCTTTGCTTTTAAGCATATCCCTATGATAAGTTAGACTAGAAAAATAAGATTTGCTGAAAAATCTTCCTCCAAACACCAACTGCAGGCGGTTCTATATGTGAACCGCGGTACCTTATTGATAAGGTACCGCCTACAGTGCCTTCCTTTTTCGGGTTTTTGTCTGAAACTCCAGATTTGCTCCAACATTTTTGAGAATCTTTGTTTCAAACCCTTTGACCACCCCAAAAAAACCCTAAGCCTTCCCTATTTAAACCATAAGCATTTTGCATTACTTCACATCCAAAATGTCTTATTCTCCCAATGAAAGCCTTCAATCTCCTCCATTTTCTCCAATTGTTTTCAATCCAAACCCACCCAAGAACACTCTTAATCACATGTCTCCTACCAAGAATGTTGATTGTGGAACATCTTTTCTTCCACCACCACCCTTTAGTGTTCTTCCTCCTTCTCATGATAATGTCATGCATCATGGAACATATTGTCAATGTTGTCAATATCAACACCTTGCTATGACACACATCTATGAGGAGTTGAGCTACATCAAGAGTCTCTTAATCAAGCCTTCTCTTCACTTTGATTATGAGATCTCCAACAAGCCACCACCACCACCCTCCGCTATTACCTTGTCTTTCATATAAGCATTGGTTACTTACCCACAAGACACCAAATTCAAGCAAATATTAGAATTCTTGAATAACTAGGATAAGATTTATGCTTTTGGCTTGTTCCTTTTTCCATACTTCTTTGTATGATGTCCTTTTAGTAACCTATCTTGGATCTTTGTCTTTGTGTTTTCTTCTCTTTTATATTTTTATGTGACCTATTGCTATATATTGTTGGTTGTTTCTTTTGTTCAACTAACCCTTCTATGTAGCTTGTCACCATATCTCGATTCCTCGGTGCCCCAAGCTAGGGGGAGTAAGCACCAAGGGGGAGTCTTTGTGAAGTCCGTTTCTTCAAACACCGACTTATGCAACCTTTTTGCTTCGACAAAGGGGGAGAAATGAATAAAATCGTCTTCGAAAATCTTGTTTTTGTGTGATTGAGTTTATGTATTGTCGGAATCAAAAAGGAGGAGATTGTTAATGCAATAAATGCCTAAAAATGTTACTTGTATTTTTCGGTCTCGCCTTGTTTTGATTACGACAATATGTAAAAACAAGCATTTATGAAAACAACGAAAAACGAATTCTTGAGTTCAAGTATTTTTCATTTTACCCATTTTCACTTAAGGTATGGATAAACAAGTACTAACCTTAATCAAGTGATCAAGTGATTTAATCTTTTCTTAAAACTCACTTTTTATTAAGTGTGACAAGTTTTTATTAAACTTTCTTTTTAAGAAAATGTTTTATTAAATTAATTATTTGAAATTTGAAAATGGCATATTCTTATTTGGTTAAGAATATCCTTTCAGGATATTTTTTATATCCAGATAAGACCTCCACCACTAAAGGACAAAAAGGAGCGGAGTCTAGTCCGGCGGTACCTTAGCACCTAGGCGGTACCTTATCGATAAGGTACCGCGGGCTAAGATAAGGTACCGTGGGCAGAACTAGTCGTTGGCTCCTTTGTCCTATATATAGTGGACCATTCTCAGCTTTTCATCTCACCTCTTTTGCACATTTATTTCCAGATTCAAACCCCTTCTTTAATCACTCAAATCTTTGATCATTTGTTTGATTATTACTTGTTTAAGAAGTGAATCTTGTTCTTCCATCCCTTCCTCTCCTAGTGCAAAGAGAAGAACACTATCCTTTTGAAGTGTTGAGTCCACCACCAAAGATCCATTGAAGATCTAATTTTATACATTTGTAGTTGTGTCATAGTTGTGAAGATCCAAGTAGTTGTGTCTATTTGGAAGTTATTTATGTACTAAGCATAGTTGTGTAGATTGGTCCTAGCTACGATTAGGGCTCGACTTTTAGCTTAGAGTCGGAAATTTGTTAAGCGACGTGTACGGTTTTCTCCACCATAAGGAGCTTGTTGTGTAGTGAACTCTCGAGTAAGGAGTACTCGAGGAGTGGAGTAGGAACGAGGAGTGAGCTTCGTTGCCGAACCACTATAAATCCTTGGTGTTCGGTTTGATCTTTCTTTACCCTTAACTCTTTACATTCTTTATTCTTTATGCATATACATGTGCTAGTATTAGATTAGTTACACTATCATTCTTTATTCTTTGTGGATATATTTTTGTTAGTATTAGTTTAGTTACACTATCATTGTTCATATTGTGCATAAGAATATTTCACATATTTCCTCAAGCCTAAGTTTTTGAAAAAGGATTTTTGGAAACCACATTTTAACAAGTAAATATAAGAAACTATTCAACCCCCCCCCCTTCTAGTTTCTACAGATACCGATTTGTAAAACAATCACATATTCACCATATTAAAAAAAATTAACAAGGTTGGACCTGATTGATGAGAACATCATATGATAAGATCAAATGGTTCTTGTCGGCTAATGTTGGTCGTCGCGTTATGTCTGAAGTCATCTCTTGACACCACATGTACGATTGGTATTGTTGTCTTGACACCAATTTGTGAACTTGGCACGTTCGGCATCAAAGATTCTAAATGCTTAACAATTGCTCCCCCTTAATTGTTGACCCGTGTTCTATTGAAAGAGTTGTAGTAGTTATTTGAGTAGTCAAATCGTCGAGTATGTAGATACCAATTGTAGAGTGCTATGGTTGTAGAGACGATACCTTCATAAAAACAAGATTTCCCTGGTTTTAAAAAAATAAATGAATTGATGCGTACATAGATTTGTGTTAGACCAAGCTATAAAGTAAACTTGATCTCTTACAAGGTTTTAAAATAAACCTTGCCCGAGAAAATTAATTCTCGTTAAGAGCCAAAGCTTTCATAAGAAATACTTGACTTTAATATGAAAAGCGGGTTACAGTCTGAAATAACTAAAAGCCATATGGGCATGTTTTATGAAATATTTACAACTTTTGTACGAACTCTATTTATGGCGCCGTGTCAATATTAATCGAAATTTCTAAGGATGTAAATATTATCGTACCAAAAGACATGCCTTTGACAAATAAAGTAAAAAATATTTTTGGATTTTTCTAAATTTTTCAATTTTTATGGTTTTTATATGGTTTTATATTTTTTATTTTGCTTTTGTGGATAAAAATATAAACAATATATACAGATGATCATCAAGGATACAAAGAATAGTTTACCACCACTATTCTTTCGCTTCATCTGCCAGTTCCTTTAGAGTCTCGGGCGAAAAAGTTCTCAAACCTAGCTTGTCGGCCAAAAATTCCATTCGAGCACGATCTAAAGCCTTCATGAAAATATCTACCAATTGATACTCAGATCGGACAAAGTAAAGCTCGATCACTCCATTTTCCACTTGCTCCTTGATTAAGTGGTAGCGAATGTCAATATGCTTCGACCGGTAGAATCGAACATTTTCGCAGCATAAGGCAATTGCACTTTTGTTGTCGCAGTACATCGGAATTTTGTTGAAACCTAGACCATAGTCGGTTAATTGCGATCTCATCCAAAGAATTTGAGCACAGCAACCGGACATAGCTATGTATTCTGCTTCCGTACTTGAAATTGCAGCACTTTTCTTCCTTTTCGATGCCCAACTGATTAGTCGATCTCCTAGTAGTTGCAAAGTTCCACTCGTGCTACGCCTTGTATCTTGACAACCCGCGTGATCCGCATCTGTATATGCCATAAGTGCGACCGAAGATTCCTTCGAATACCAAAGTCCCCGATTAATGGTTCCTTTAAGATACCGAAAGATCCGTTTAACGGTTGCTAAGTGTAACTCAGTAGGCCTAGTTTGATACCGAGCACACATACATATAGCAAACTGAATATCAGGTCGACTAGCTATGATATACAGAAGGGTACCGATCATTCCACGATAAATTGTCGGATCAATTGCAATCCCATGTGGATTTGCATCTAGCTTAGTACATTCCACCATTGGAGTGTCCACGGGGTCGCAAGATTCCATCTTATATGATTCAAGGGCATACTTGGATTGATTGATAAAGATGCCTCTGGGACTCTGGGATATCTGAAGACCTAAGAAGAATGATACCTTGCCCATCATTGACATCTTAAACTTTGAAGAAATGAGTGTCCCAACCTCATCGGATAAGGTTTGGGTCGAGGCAGCAAATATAATATCATCAACATATATTTGTACCATAATCATATCTTTACCTCGTTTCTGAATGAACAGCGTGGGATCCACCTTGCCTTTAGTGAAGCCTTGCGTAATGAGAAATTGTGACAATAGAACATACCATGCGTGTGGAGCTTGCTTCAACCCATAGAGAGCCTTCTTAAGTTTGTACACATGATTAGGATATTTAGGATTCACAAAACCATCTGGTTGTTGAACATAGACCTCTTCCTTGATTTCACCATTAAGAAATATCGTCTTCTCATCCATCTGATAGACGATCATATTCATGTGGGCCACATAAGGAAAGAATAGTCTAATAGCTTCAAAATGGGCAACAGGTGCAAAGGATTCCATAAAGTTGATGCCCAATAATTGCTTGTATCCACGAGCTACTAGTCGAGCTTTAGTCTTCAGTATTCCGCCTAACTCGTCGAGTTTCATCTTGTAAACCCATTTCAAAGTGAGTAACTGCACTTGATCCGGGTATGGGACAAGTTCCCATACATCAAGACGTATAAATTCATTAAGTTCTTCTTGCATAACTTCTATCCAACAAGATTGGGTAAATGCTTGTTGCCACGTCTTAGGTTCAACTTCACTGAGAAAAGCATCAAAATGACAAAACATTGCACTTTCTTGTAACTGACTTCGTGTGGATACCGGACGATTAGGGTCACCAATTATAGAATCAAGAGGATGATCCTTTGTCCACTTGCTACCATGTTCACGAATCTGTGGATTGGAGTAAATAGTGGTAGGAGCTTCCTCTGAGGTGGACGACCCGACTTGATTAGAGTCGGGAATAGGTACACCAAAGAATGGAAGTTCACGCATTTGAGCGAATTCCAAATCGTGATCATCATCATCCTCTTCATCATCAATAGGCATGACATGGGTAGTTGAAACATGAGTTGGTTAAGAATTACTCGTTGAAGGTATATCTTGACCAATTGTAGGTGTAGACGTATCTGATTGTGCTTCGGTTGCTGGAGCTACAACTTCGATAACCGGAGCTATTACTTCAGGTTCTGGAGCAACAATACTTGGAGTAAAGAATTCATCAAAGAACGGTTAAAACAACGTATCCCATTCATTCCTAAAAGGTGGTGTAAATGATGATGAAGTAGGGTTGTTTAGGACAAGACCAGAACTAATGTTACTGGGTCCCATTTCATGAAGTGCGGGTTCAAAGCTGCTTTGCTCAGAAGCCATTGTTGTCAGCTCATCAAACTCAACATTCATAGTTTCGAGGATCTTACGAGAATTACGATTGTAGATTCAGTATGCCTTCTTTGTGGGTGCATAACCAATGAAAAAACCAATATATGCCTTTGGTTGAATTTTTCCCACATTGTCACCATCATTATTCGGATAGCAAAGAGAAACAAATACATGAAGATATGATAAATCTGGTACTTTTCCATGGAGAAGCTCATAAGGTGTTTTACCATGGCGTTTACGAATTAGTGACCGGTTTTGGGTGAAAACAGCTGTAGATACTGCTTCTGCACATAAAAACAATGGAGCCTTTGCGTAAATTAACATCGTTCGAGCAGCTTCCATAAGTGTGCGATTTCGCCTTTCAACGACACCGTTTTATTGTGGAGTGCGAGCAACGGATGTTTCATGAGATATGCCAACTTCTTCATAATAATTACGAAAGTTTTGATTCATAAATTCAGTTCCATTATCTGTATGAATGCGTCGGACAGTAGTTTTGAGACGCACTTGAATCACCTTGAGAAATCCGATGATGAATTTAGGTGCCTCATTTTTTGTTGTAAGAAATTTCACCCATGTAAACCGAGAGTAATCATCGACAATGACGAGGATGTACCTTTTACCACTAAGACTTTCAACACGCATTGGCCCACAAAGATCCATATGAAACATATAAAGTTTCTCTTGGTTGGTGTCTTCAGTCTTGGTTTTGTATGATTTCTTAGTGATTTTCCCCATTGTACACGTGAAACACAAATGATCCTTGTGAAATGTAAGTTTAGGAAGACCACGAACAAGTTCGTTTTTTTGCCAAATGATTAATAGCGTCAAAGTTAAGATGAGATAACCGTCGATGCCATAACCATGACTTTGTCTTTGATGCTTTGGAGAGAAGACATACGGGAGAAGCGACCATCATATCTCTTGTAGAGACAAAGTGTACAAATATTCCCCCGAGTACCTTTCAATAAATCAACCCCTTCCAAATTACGAATGAAGCAGGTATGCTCTCGAAAATTAACTTCTAGGTTTGCATCACAAAATTGTCCCACAGAAAATAAGTTGTGACCGAGACCTTCCACATAATACAATCTTGAAATTATAACATTGCCAATATGATATTTATCGTAACCCATTATCTTTTCAATATGATCATTCCCAAATCGAACAGTACCAAGAAACTTGCTGACAAAATTTCTGAGCTGAGAGCGATCTCCGGTCATATGCTTGGAGCAACCAGTGTCCAAATACCAGAGAACAATTTGGACCACCTGTTTTCAACAACAACAATAGACAATGCATTGGAAACTATTGGTTCCGGAGTGTTAGCATATACAGATATAATAATATCAGAATTGCTAACATTTGTTTGACCCTTAGATTTCCTGCATTTTCTAATGTGAGTTTTACCACTAACAGGTTTTATTGTTCCAACTTTCTGAGGTTTTGGAGTTTAGCAGGCACTACAGTGGGAGTAAACCTATTTAAAGGGCACTTGGTTCCTACGGTAGTGTTGGAGTTCCTAGTTAAATGACACGCTTGTGTTTTGGTAGCCTTGGTACTCCTAGTTAAAGGGCACGCTTTCTTCGCTTTAGTGGGAGTGATCCTAGTTAAAGGGCACGCATTTCCTACTATAGTGAAAGTTCTACCAGTGGGGCACCACATCCAACCAATATGGGTTAACACTTTCCTAGTCGGTTTCCATTCTAATCCATTTTTCTGGGCATTCATCTCATTCACATGGTCAATAAGGCAAAAATCATGACGACTAGAAAACATACATTCATTGCAATTCCAACATTTCAAATTAGAATTCAAAGTAGTCTTAGAACGCTACACAACCGCAGAGCCTTTAGGTTTAGCTACATGTTTTTTTTTATTCAAAACAGAAATAACATTCCTAGGATGGGCTTCTACTTTCTTCTTCACTTGACTACTAGATGGGGGCAAGATCCTATCATTCTTCTTGTTTCTTTTAAGCTTAGATCTTTGAGCCTTAGTAGTGTTGCTTACTCCTGTAGAAGGAAACACGGGAATATTAGAAGCTGGTTTTGATTTTGCCTTATCTTTAGTGACCAATGTTTGAGATGGTTTAGTCCTAGGGCCCTTGTTAAGTGGTGTGATGGCGATAAGGTTCTTTTTTATTGCAATAAAGGACGATGCTGAGACAGTGGCTGCGTTATCCACAACATTCTTACCTTTTAGGGTACGAAGTGTTTCCTTTAACTCAGTCAAAGCCAAATTTTTATCACAAATTTGTTCCCTCAAATAAGATATTTCCACCGACTTTTGATTTAATCGTTCAATCAATGATTGATTCTGTGCAGTGGTATTAGCACATGCGGGCTTTACTAAATCGAAGAGTTGTGTATTTTTCTGTTTTAAGTTATCATCTTTGGACAAAATCTTGAAAACTCGTTTATCTAGATCAACTTTAATATTCTCAGCGGCCTCAAGTACGTTCACACAGTTAAGCTCCTTAGATTTCTCTATGTCTATCAGCAAAGATTTAGCAACCTTGTCACTTGGCTGACGCTGTTTTGATTGTAAATCCAATCGAAAATTCTTTTGAAAATTTGCATCATCTATATTAACACCTTCGAAAGACGTTTCAAAAAGCTCTTGAATAAAAAAAAATTTACATTCAAGCGAAATACAATGTTTTTGAATCTCATCAAAATGTTTTGAAAGCGAAGAATACGAATCTTGAAGCTTTAAAAATTCAGCGTCAGATTTATGACAAGTACTATCTACCACATTATCTACATATTCAACATTATGCACAATAGAATCATTATCAACAATTTTATTCACACAGACGGAGACAATATCATGCGACATCACTTGCTTCAGAAGCTGGTCATTTTGACATGAAATTCGTTCAATTTCAATTAAACCGTTTTCATAAGCATCATCCATTTCATTGAAAACACGTTTAACTTCATTTATTTCCAAAACCAAATCTTGATCAATATTTCTAAAACAAGCTTTAATATTGTTTACAAAAAGAACAATTTCGTCTCGAAACGCAGCTCTAGTGTGCTCAAAATTCCATTCACCTTCCGTTATGGTCGAAGCCGTCGTACGTTCCTTAATGACTTTGTCAAAATCGGCAAAGTGTTGGTGCAACGCATTTAAGATGTTTGACACCTTACTTGTCGGTGGAATTAACTTAGTTAAATCCTTTTTGACAAGTGTAGGAGACGTACTAGGAAAGTTTTCATTTGACAAACTTTGGGGCACAACAACTGATAATTAAGCTAATTCCGTTTGTAATCGAATATGTGTATTTTTATTAAATTGATCTTTATTATGCTAAACATAATCAAGCTTATGGAATTTTGAAAGCATTTTAGAATGAGTTTCTTCCGCAAGTGACTGTGTCTCCTCGGTACTACGAACATAAGGTGCTTCTTTCGATTTGTCAATTACGGTCACATCATAAAGACAAGGAATATATTCTTGAGCTTGTTTTGCATAAACGGGATTAGGTGGTAAATCTTAAAAACGCTTATGTTCGAGTTCTTTAAACGATTTAGTTAAAAGATGAACCTTTTCTGTGGAAGCGTATTATTTTAAAAGCTGTTGTTCCTTGAATTTAAGAAGTTTGGTATCATTAATTTCTGATTCAAACTTTTTAGACTCGAGAGTTTCGAAATCCATTTTAAATTTCTGAAAATCATTTACAACCGACTCTTTTTCTTTTAATTCATTGGAAAGATTAGCTTTTAATGATTCTATTTCTTTTAAGTGTTCAATATTTTCAAAACGAAATTGGTCAAATTCAGAATAAGTTATTTTCTCTGCTTGTGGGACCATTTCAAAAGTTTTGACCTTTTCCTTATACAGCGCAAGCTCAGCGGTTAGGTTGGCATTCATATTTATGGTTTGTCGAACAGCCACATTCATGTTACCAATAATATGTCTAGGCACCATTACCAAATCACGTTGATCATAAGATTCCATACCCGTCGTAGCATTTGGTTGAGGTTCACTCAAATGTGTTGGATTGGATACCGCATCATTTGAGTTACTAGTTCCCAAATGCTGTTCGAGGTTGTCATGTTCATGCTCAACATGATGTGGATTATCATGTACATTATTAGATGTGTTTGGTACCTCACTGACGACATCAAAAACGTAGTGAGAGAGATTAGAAACGAGTGCAGCTTGGGCTGAGTGAATGTCATCACAATCCGAATCATATGCATCAAGATCATCTGCTTGATATGTTGCATTTGAAGTAGAGACGACTGCAATGCCTTCATTATATGCTGCCCATGGGTCTGCAAGAAATGCTAACTCCTCTGAATCCAAGATATTTCCTTTAAATTGACCATAGACCAAATACATCTTCTCACGAAACCATGTTGCATCCCTTCTCCTTTTCGGATGAGTGCATTCCCTAGCCATATAACCTTGTCCTTGGAAATTGTAGCAAGTCACAACCTTTTGAGAACCAATAGGGCTTCCATTTCCAGTAGCATGAGAAGTCACGACTTGAGTGTTCACGGTCCTTGTAGGAGGTCCATATGAATTTTGCCTACCCTGAATAGATTGCATTGTTACTTGACCATCTTGAATAGTGGCTTGTTGTCGAGGATTTGAAGAGGTACGGAGCTAATTGTTTGTTGGTGGAAATCCTCTAGTTGCAACAAGTTTTGACAAGTAGGCAGTGAGATGGTTTAGAATATCAGTTGGCATATCATTTGGAGTAAAGACTGGTGCTTCAATTGGTGGAAGTTCATTGGAGTAGAGGGCTTGTGCTTGTGGTGCTTTAATTGGAAAATATCATTGCTGATGAGTCTAGCCAATTAGATAAATGATAGCTTGTGATGGAGATGCCTGATGTGTTGGTTGCTGTGGAGAAGACTGTTGATGAACACTTTGTTGGAATGCTTGTTGTGGCATCATTAGTGGTTGATAAGATGGATGTTGTGGTTGCGGATAGTGTGTGGTAGTGGTTGCTGCAAGTATGATGGTTGTTGATAAGTGTAAGCCATGTTTTGTTGGGGAATCATTTGTTGAGAAGCATACATGGCACGTGGATCACGAACTTGTGGTGTAGACAACTGAGCCTCGATGATATGGCATTCGTGTTGTTGAAGAAAAGCTTGAAGTTGATCCACGTTGGTTTGATGCAAATCCTTAGCGAATTTAACAGCCGTCACGTACTTGCTCCATTCAGAAGGGAGATTGTTCAAATACTTGGTGTTTAATTGAAAAGTAGGAATTGCCAGGCCATAGATGTTAAGCTCATTCATCAAAAGAGTGAATCTCAAATGTAATCATTGAGAGTCTCCCCGGGGACATAGGAAAACTTATCAAACGTATCATATAGCTTACACTCTCGTTCTTGTTTAGTTAATGAGGTGCCTTGCATAAGAACACAAATTCTATCCCATAAATCTTTGGAAACTTTATGTTTACTCACAAGTTTGTAGACATCTCGAGGAAGGGCTTGGAGAATGATGTTTGTAGCTTATTTATCACACTTGTCTTGAATCTTAGCATCTCCAGTTAATTCACCCGTTGTGCGAGGACGAGTAACAGCACCTTCCGTCACAGTACCATATACCAATGGTCCATTGAGCACCGATGCCCAAATGAGATGTCCATTCTCTTTGTTCAACATATAAAGTTCCATTCGTGAAGCCCAATCCTCGTACATAGTCTTCACCAACATTGGTGGACGATTATCCGTACCCGAGAGGATGGACTTATCCATAAGAGATGTGTACTCTATTTCAATAAGTTAAGATTTACAAATGTTGATCAAACAATGAGAGAAAGTAAATGTGTTTGTTGTTGTGTGTTGAAGTCGAGAAATAATGTTAAAATCCCCTAATAATTGTTCTCGATAAACCAAAAATTCCAAGATAAAATTGCACACGATAAAAATTTTCAAAAACACGTTTTTGAAAAATGTTGATTAGGTTTAGGTTTAGGGTTAAATGGGAACTGATTCATTGTGCTAATATATTACCCTAAACAATCCTGATGGACCGGGTTCTATTCATTTGCAAAAATGATGGGCCGTATGATTTAACAATCTCTATACACGAATTTTTATCTCAAAAGTAATCATTTTGAATAAAATTTGTGTATTAAGATATACTTTGTTTATAATCGGGACGTGACAAGGTAACAAAGTGACGTGAAAAAAAGTCGAGACAATGTAAAAAAAATTATTTTGACGAGACCAAGAAAAGTGGTTATATTTTTTAGTAGCTACGGATGTTTAATCGGGTATTATTATTTGACAATGAAGACGGATTTTTCGAAGGCATGTACTTATTTTATCTTTCAAAGATAACTTTCTCGTGCTTAATCCTAGAATGAAGACTTGTTTATCTAGTTTCCGGGTTCGGGGTCGTTGGTTCATGACCCAGATAACTATCACTTTAATGAGCTACTTTATTGTACTCCATGTCACGCGCATAGTCGACGTGGATAATTTCAAGAGGTGTCGTGCTTATATACTTCTTCAGTAATGTATTGGGTACTTAGAGATTTCTCCACCGTTCTTCATTCAACAATAGTGCAAGCTTAAGTCACAAGATCGAAGGATTTTTATTCAGTTTCATGTTTGGTATATCTGGTTCATTCTATCAGTGGTCACTTTAAATTGCCTACAAGGGGTTGGTAAAGATAGCCATGGAAGAATTTATGAGTAGTGAATTTCGATCAGCAGTTGATTCTCACAAAATATATAATTCAGCTTATTTATTAATCTCACGAGATTTCAGGTACATGTGCGTACGATTTATTGTTGGTTCCGAGTTTCGAAACCATCAAGGGGGAAGAAGAAGACATAATTAAACGCACAACGAGTACACGTGATGAACTTCATACCTTCTTTTGATTTGAAGACATTCCGGGAAGACAATTGTCATAACCACAGAGAAAATCAGTGTTTTAACTCGTGACGTTATCAGTCTCTAGATGGAACACTATTTTTTTGATGTTTAATTGTTTTGATATTGCAATTATTCATCATCATTATCCTATATGAAGAGATATGTACTTCCGGGACTTAATTGACTCGGGTGCATCTCCGGAAGAAGATATGTGCATTTCCGGGACTTAATTGACTCTGGTGTTACGATGTCAACTTCATGAATAGGATAAAGTGTCTACTTCAGTATTTGAGCTTCATACATGGGATTGGTTTACTTTCTTCAACTACGTGGGGGAAGAAATGTTTTGATTCTTTCTAGTTTACATAACTTGAACTCTCAGGGGGAAGAAAAATTCAGAAGAACTATTCAAGCGTGAGAAGAGAAGTTGTTGATCTACTTGGTGTGCCCCAAACTTTCAATCCCTCATAGCAACATTATCATTTTATATGATGGGGTTTTCTTGTTAAATTTCGTTGTGCGCTTAATCATTCTAAGCTTTATTGAAAGCTTTGGATCTGCTTATGAGGATTGTCGGTTTAGGGGGAAGCTATTAAAAGCTTCTACATCAAGATTATGTGTCATGAATTAGGGGGAAGTTAATTCAGAAGCTTCTCCTTAGCCAAAAATATATGAGTTACTTAGCTCGTGCCATTACAGTATTTCTACTACAAGTTACTACGAAGATGAGTCACTCTGAAGTGAAGACTTGAAGTCAGAGGCCTCAGAAGACTTCATCAGCATTAGACGCTTCATGAAAGCTTTTGTTCTTAATCATTATGTACTTGTAAGGAAAAATATTGTAAGGAATCCTACACGTCGTTCCATGGGGAAAGATTGTTGGAAATTCACTTTATGTGACGACATTTAAGAATTCCCATTAGTTATCATAGTCACACATGCATAGACTAGACTAGGAAACTGTGTATAGTTTAGGTAGTGTGTGACTATATATACCCCTCCAAGGCTTCCAAGGAGAGGTTGTTGCTTGTGTTTTCATTTTCACTTTTATAAACCTTTTCTTTCTTTTACACACACAACTTCTCTCTCTATATTCATCTATGGCTGCCACCATATATCACCCTACTAGACCACCGGATCCATAAATGGCAAACCCACACTTAAGTACAACAAAGTTTTCAGAATATCTTCTTGTGGATGCTGAATATCCCATGTCCAAAGAAGTTTTGAGGAAAATGGTGTCAACACAGCTGGAAATGGATTATACAAGTGATGTTGGCAAAGATTTAATTAGGTTTATTCATTATCTAATTAACAAGTGATTTGTATTTGTAAGAATCCTCCTTGTACTTAGTTTTTATTCAGAAACTTGATTACTACAGTAGATATCAAGTTTAGGGGAGGATTTTTGGGAATAAAATGAGCCAAGACACTTAGACGCTGACAAGAGTTATTTGGACGTTGATAAGAATAAATCAAGCGTTGACAGATCAAGCGTTGATAAGAAGTATTCAAACGTTGATAAGAAGAAGTCCAAGCACTGATAGGAAAACTTAGTCAACACGTTTTTATTTAGAAAAGATTTACTCAAATATTGTATTTTCTATATTTATCTTTTCCTAATATAGTTGATAGGTTATCCATTGTACACGACTCCTTATGATATAAAAGGAGGTCGTAGTTTTCATAGAATATACATTATTATTCAGTATTCGACTTTCATTGTAATCAAGTTTGTTTCATCAATCAAGATTGAAAGTTTGTTTTACTTGTTTTGCTTGTTCTTCATTCAAGTATTAATTCTGCATAATACTTGAATTATTCATACAACAAAGTATCTCTAAGTGTTTAACTTGATCTAAATATATGCTTAAAGTCAACACAAAGGTTGAGTGAATTCATAGGTTTAAAAATAATTTGAATACAAGATCCTTTTTCCTAAGCTATGTTATTATTCGCTCGTAAACTCAATTAATCAATGCACTAAGCTTATGATACCGCGACTAGACATATCAGAAGCCCGCAATTGCCCTTACGAGGAAGTCTGCCAAACTATCCTACTTAGCAAAATAAAGTATGCTTGTTTGACACTGAGGTGCTAGCAAGTGCAACTTGCCCAGACAGGAGATGTTAGACACCAAATAGTACTATTTACAATATTAGCGCTCATTTCCAGGAAATGATTAACGGTTCATAAATAAAAAGGGACTTTTAAGGCAGCATACAAAAAACACTTGTATTCCATTTTAACATATATTTACCTCATGGTTTTTCAAATCATATAAAAGTAGTATACATTAGTGAGGCTCTGAACTTACCTTAGGTCCAGTAATCTTGTCAGGCTTATATCACATAAAATAACTTGAGCTAACAAATACGAACTTGATCTTACACCAACATGTTTAAAATATTTGGTATAGTATTAAGTCTTTAATTTTGAGTTCAACATTATTTTATATTACCTATGTATTCTTTTATTATGATAATATTGCATCATTGTTCAGGATATCATACTCAGAAGCCATTCTATAAACGTTTGGGGAGCGAGGACACTTTAAATCGTAAACTCAACCACTTAGTCAGAACGTAATATCGAGATGGAACATCTTTGTATAAAGTTCCATACTAACATTACATAGTAATATATATATTTTTAGAAATTTCTTCAATAGTTGTTATATTTCATTTATATTTACATATTTTTTCCTTTAGTTTCATAATTGGCAAAAATAGTCCTTATACTTTATATAATTTAGAAAATATGTTTTATCATATAGTTTCATAAATGACCAAAATAATCCATTAAGTTTATAATTTTAGATTAATTACCTTTTTAATGCTTAATTTCATAAGTTTAGCATATTTATAGTTTAAACCCCTTAAGTATATAGTTTACATAGTGTTGGAACTTAGCCGATGGAAGAGTGGACCAGTGTGAAGCTTTAGTTTCGTTGCCGGCCGCATCCAACCAAGTCTTTGACCAGGGAACGGGATAATTCACACTACCGCTGGCAGGCCAGCCGTCCCCTCGGGGAGCAACATGAGTCGCAGGCGGCACGCGTCCAGATTCCGGCCAGGCCGAGTCAGAAAGGCTTTGATGACTCAAGGTTCATATTAGGGAAAGGAGAGTGGGCTTTGATGACTCAAGGTTCATATTAGGGAAAGGAGAGTGAGGGGAGTCGTTTGGCACCTCGATGTCGACTCATCACATCCTGGGGTTGAAGAAGGTCCCCTTCGAGATCGATGTGTTGTTGGAAGAATGGCCAACAACAACAATAATTACAATTTCAACCATCAATATTTAATCTTAGGGTCTCAAACTTTTCAACTTTAATTCTTATAGCTTTAACTTTCACAAATGACACTTTTGGCCTAAAAAGTTAAATAGTTTCAAAAATGACAGTTTTAGTCCTTATACTTGTAAAAATCACATAACTTCTTTAAAAATGTACCAAATGATATAGGATTTTAAAACAAAGCTTCAAAACATATTTATAATCATAATAAAAACATTTTACCAGAATTATAGCTTTTGAAATGGGTTTTTACTCATTATTTCATGTAAAATACAAAACTAGGGTTTTAAGACATCTTTAGTTTATAACTTTTATTTAAATTGATGAAATGACTTAATTCTTTTTAGATTATCTTTCTAACATAGTTTTGGAATTATAACAAGTCTAATATATCATTATAACAAGATCAAATCTTACTTAACATAAGAATTACCTAGGTAGCTCCAAAATGGCTCCTTATTTCTTATGAACACTACTTGCTATCAAAGCTTCAAAACTTCAATGGCTTAATTCTACACCTGGTTTCTTGTCTTGGGGGATGTCCTAAAGCTTTTACAAAATTTCATATAAATAATGGGTAGGAGGTTCAGAAAAAACGGGGTGCAAGTCTTCAAGGTATGCCATACGGCTCTATTTATACTTGTAGCAACACTTAGGCTCCAATTCTTGGTTCTATACGTGTAATCTAGATATAAGAATGAGTAAGGATAGCTAGTGAAGCTCTATGCAAGTTTCTAGACTATATCTTCATTCTAATCTTCACTTATGGCTCTAAATAAGTCACGACATGATCTTGATAAGAATGGTGATGTGTAGCACCCTAGTAGGTGATGCACCTACTTTTCACCACCTCTAAAATATCCTACCACATGTAAATATCTTGTTTTTAAACTTGGAATGGGAGGGAAAGTGTTTAAAATGCGTTTTGGAGGGAAAATACAAAACCAACTTTAAAAACTAGGGTGTGTAACTTATGCTTTGTGATTTTGGTGATTAGGGACTTAGAAAAGTGATTAGTGAATGATTAGGGCTTAATTAGGGTTTAGATATTCTATTTAAGATATTTGGGCCCTTGGTTTTCTAACACCCCACCAAATGCTATGCGCAGCGGAACTACAACATTTGGGTGCTAGGCAGTTATCATCGCACACAAGATATATCGAACGACTCCAAAGAGACGTCAATTTAAAACTTAAATTAAAAATTGTTAAAAGATACATGTCTACAGTTTTTCCAACCCCAATTGATACAACAGAGTTTAGCGTTTACGGTCCCCATGAATCTCAACCCAAAAGTTACAGTTTTCATAACAACATAACATTAAAGTTAAACATGTTTACGTAATAGCGGGAGGAAAAACAAGCAGACTCCAAGCCATACACACAACATCCATCCAATGCACGCTCCATGCTACACTTCAGCGGTTACCTGAAACACATGCTAAATTTGGTCAACGAAAACATTGAGTGGAATTCATAGGTTTTACAATTCATTTTGAACATATGTGAAATAAAAACCATTCACGATCATTCATAGACTTGTCGATCAAACAATCTATATTCAAGATACTGGAAATTGTGTTTAAGCTCATGACACTAAACCGTTAACTCAATCACCCGCGTAATAATTACCGGCGTGATTAAGATGAAACCAAGGCCCCTAATAAGGCATCAGTTGCAATTATACCTTCTCTCTTATCACAAATTATCCGTCCGCAGGGGGTATCAACGTACTAGCCCTCGTCTCGGATAGGGTAGTCAACCCCATAGTACTATCACTTTGTATAAGCGGCTATTTCTAATCCACGCTAGGACTAAACAATAGTTAATAGTTCATGAATTTAGGGACTTTTGCAACTAGGTACTCAACACAATTTCAAAGGCAACATTCGGGTCCAACAATCATTCATGACATATGTTCATTTTAAAAACTAGCATGCATTTCCCTCGCGGGTAAAACAGTTTGAAATAATAATAAGCGAGGCTATAAATTCACACCTTATATAACAAGTAGTCGATAGTTCGAGAGACGGTCACTGACGACGATACGGATGCCCGGGTAAATCAACACCTATCAAACCAAATAACGCGTAATGAGTAATCTCATTTTAAAACCTTATGGTACTGTATAAAATACATAAATACTAGTCACTTATGACAATTACAACTCACGCCAAAACAAAACAACAAGCGTTACTCATTTTACACCATTTGTCCTTATTATTAACGTTATCCATTTTTATTCATTTTCGTCGATACTTACCAAAAGTACGGGCGGTTTTACCATACTTAACCATCTTTGTGAAATTTGACAAAATTCTCAAAAATACTATAAGACCTATAGAAAACACATATTTAATCCCAACAAAAAGTTTTACTTCTACGACCCGTTACTCAACACTTTTCCAAAAACTACGTTTTTAGGACTGAAATTGTACTTTGACCAAGTCGGACTCATTTGACCCGTTTAAAACACTCCATTGACCCATTTGACACCTAAGTCCTACAATAGACTCAAATGTGCAGGTTTGACACCAAAATTCAGCCCTTGACCATTTATCAAACTAGACTTATAGTCCCCGGGATTTGACCTAAAACCAAGCATAACTTCGGATTATGACGGTTTTCATCTCCCGGTACACGAATTTCAAAACGTCGTAACTTTTGACTCGTTAGGAGTCGTAAGCTCTACCTTATACCAAATCGAAGCTAAGAAAATACTCTACATATATATATCCTATCCACAAGACCTGTTTTCAAAATAATTTTTACGAAAATGCTTTAAACTTTCTGCCTAAAATCAACCTTACCAAAATCACACTAACGCTCGTTTTCAAACCCATTTGTCATCACTAGACATCATCCTAAGCATCCCTAATCACAACCGAACAATGTTTTCAGTCCCTAACCCCTATTGATCATCAACCTCATAAAACTAAAATTCTAGAAACAAACATGCAAGTAAATTTACCCATCTACAACATCTAAAAACATGATATTATACACAAAATCAAGCTCAATACATGAACCACCATGATCCCCAAACACCCCCCATTGAGCCGTGGGGTTTGGGTGATCAAAACCCACCAACCAAATTGATTTTGGTTGATTTGTTTGGTGTTCTAGCATCCTTTTAGCATGAATTGAACATGCAAATGCCCAATTAACATCAAAAACGAATTTGAAAAATCTTGAAATTTTTGGAAGAATTTTTGTTAATGCATGTGTGAAATGAGCATGGATTAACACTCACTAGATGATTTTAGAAGGTGGTCTTTGATTAGAATGGATCAAAACTAAAAAAAAATGGTGTGGTGGTGGTTTTGGGGTTTGGCCGTCGGCCTAAGGAGAAAGGGAAGGGGGGTTTGATCTTTTTTTTGTAAAAATGTGTTGTGTGTTTGTGTTTGTCCCCATTTTGTGAAATGGGAGGGACCTATGTGCAATTTCACCTTTCTTTTGGCCTTAAGCAAAAACGACACCAAAACTTTGCGGGATTGACTCACTAGTCATTTTAGAAAATTTTACGAGAGTCGGAAATTATTCCAAACACTCCAAAATACTTTTGGGATACTTTAAATGTACCCGGAAAGCAATAAAACTCACCCGACTCGACTTAACACGAACCGTAAGTAAAATTCTCGAAAAATTACATTATCGATAAAACGTCAATAATTATAGAAATTTGGGCATCCATCGGGATCGTATTCGTCATCGTCCTTCTTAAATCGTCAATCGTCAAAATTATAACCTCGAACATCGGTTTCAACCAAAATACTAAAATATATAGCAATTAAAATTTATTAAAAATTTCAAAAATTAGCGTAATTTAGGGTAATGTTAGTGACCTCGGTTCTAGGGTATCACATCCACCCCTCCTTAAAGAGAGCGACGTCCCGGCACTCGCCTCTTCTTATACTCACATTTCGCGCCGCTGGAACAAATGAGGATACCTTTCCTTGAAAAAGTCCTCACGTTCCCAAGTGTATTCCGGTCCACGCCTAGAATTCCATCGAACCTTCACAATAGGAATTCTACTACGCTTCAGCATTTTGACCTCTCGGTCCATAATTTCCACGGGTTCTTCCACAAAATGCATTTTGTCGTCCAGTTGAATCTCGTCCAAAGGAATCACCAATTCTTTATCCGCCAAACTCTTCTTCAAGTTCGATACGTGAAACGTGTCGTGAATAGCACTAAGCTCGCTCGGCAACTCTAACTTGTACGCTACTGGTCCAATTCGTTTAACGATCTTAAATGGTCCAATATACCTCGGACTCAACTTTCCTTTCTTCCCAAAATGAATTACACCCTTCCACAGCGATACCTTAAGCATAACCATATCTCCGACTTCAAATTCCAACGGTTTCCCTCTGTTATCGGCATAACTCTTCTGTCGGCTTCTCGCAGCAAGTAGTCGGTTCTTGATTTGCACAATCTTCTCGGTCGTCTCTAAAACCATTTCGGGTCCAGTCAATTGACTTTCTCCTACTTCACTCCAACACACAGGCGATCTACACTTCCTTCCATACAATGCTTCGAACGGTGCTGCCTTGATACTTGCATGGTAACTATTATTATACGAAAACTCCACTAGAGGCAAGTGGCGTTCCCAACTTCCCCTAAAATCAATCACGCACGCTCGGAGCATATCCTCCATCGTCTGAATAGTTCGTTCACTCTGGCCGTCAGTCTCCGGGTGATAATCCGTACTTAAACTCAATTGAATGCCCATCGCACGTTGAAGCGATTTCCAAAATTCCGAAGTAAATCTACTATCGCGATCCGAAATGATCGATAACGGCACTCCATGTCTGCAGACGATCTCCTTCACGTACACACTGGCCAGCTTTTCCATACTGTCCGTCTTCTTCATAGGTAAGAAATGAGCAGATTTCGTCAATCTATCCACTATTACCCATATCATATCACATCCACTAGGAGTTCTAGGTAAACCCGTCACGAAATCCATAGCGATTTTCTCCCATTTCCATTCTGGGATCTCTGGTTGTACCAACAACCCAGACGGTTTCTTATGTTCTGCTTTAACCTTCGAGCAAGTCAAACACTTACTAACGTAACGAGCAATATCCTCCTTCATATTCGGCCACCAATAAACTTTCTTCAGGTCATGATACATCTTATCCGATCCAGGATGTATCGAATACTTCGACTTATGAGACTCGTTCATAACCCCATACTCCAGGCTTTCCGTCTGACCTAATCACAAAAAGAGGTTTCAACATTCTTCCCAAGTTCTCAGCATCAACATTCCCTTTCATTAATCCCCTCTCTTGAGCCTTCAATATAGTTTCGGTTAAATCAACGCTCTCAGTCATCACCAAAGCTCTGACTCTCAAAGGTTTCTCTCGATCCTTCCTACTAAGTGCATCCGCTACAACATTCGCCTTGCCAGGATGGTAGCGAATTTCACAGTCATAGTCACTCAGTAATTCTACCCATCGTCTCTGTCGCATGTTCAACTCCTTTTGATCTAAAATGTGTTGCAAACTCTTGTGGTCAGTGAATACAACACACTTCGTCCCATACAAATAGTGTCTCCACAACTTCAACGCAAAAACTACAGCTCCTAGTTCCAAATCGTGCGTCGTGTAGTTTTCCTCATTCTTCCTTAGTTGTCTCGACGCGTAAGCTATCACCTTTTCACGCTGCATCAACACCGCTCCATAACCTTTACGAGATGCGTCACAATACACTACAAAGTCTTCGGTTCCTTCAGGCAATGACAATATCGGTGCGGAACATAACTTGTCCTTGAGCGTTTTGAAAGCGAATTCTTCCTCATCTCCCCATTCATACACCTTAATCTTTTCGGTAAGCTTTGTCAATGGCTTTGCAATCAACGAAAATCCTTCAATGAACCTCCGATAATACCCAGCTAAACCAAGGAATTGTCGAACTTCAGTCGGCATTGTCGGTGCCGACCATTCCCTGATCGCTTCGACCTTGGCAGGATCCACGCGAACTCCTTTGCTATCAATCACGTGACCAAGGAATTGCACGGATTCTAACCAAAACTCACACTTCGAGAACTTCACATACAACTTCTCTTTCTTCAGCAGATCCAAAATCTTTCTCAGGTGCTTCTCGTGCTCCTCCTTACTCTTAGAGTAAATAAGAATATCATCGATAAAAACAATAACAAACTTATTTAGATACGGCTTGCATACGCGATTCATAAGGTCCATGAATACAGCAGGCGCGTTCGTCAACCCAAACGGCATCACTCAAAATTCAAAGTGTCCATACCGCGTACGAAAGGCAGTTACAGGGATATCCTCCTCTCTTACACGTAGTTGATGATACCCTGATCTTAAATCGATCTTTGAGTATACACTAGAACCTTGCAATTGATCAAACAAATCGTCAATCCTCGGCAATGGATACCGATTCTTAACCGTCAGCTTGTTGAGTTCTCTATAGTCAATACACATCCGAAATGAACCATCTTTCTTCTTCACAAACAACACTGGCGCTCCCCATGGTGATGAGCTCGGCCTAATAAATCCTTTATCCATCAACTCCTTCAGTTGATCCGATAACTCCTTTAACTCGGATGGTGCTAATCGATAGGGTGCACGCGCAACCGGCGCAGCTCTTGGCACCAAATCAATTCGAAACTCGACCTCACGGGTGGGTGGTAAACCTGGCAGCTCGTCTGGAAAAACTTCCGGATATTCGCAGATAACAGGTACCTCTTCAATCCTCGCCTCTAAATCACCATCACTCGAAACTTGTGCCAAAAACACATCTCATCCACTCTCTACATACTTCATCATTTTCAAACAAGAGACCACTTTCAAACGAGAAGTGCATTCGTCTCCCTTCACGGTCAAGACTTTATTCCTCAACGGGATCTGAACTAATCTCTCACCACAGACGATCATAGCACTGTGCGCCATCAGCCAATCCATTCCCACAATTACGTCAAACGATCCTAGCTCAATAGGCATCAAGTCGATTTTAAAAGCGTAATTTCCTAACTTCAGGGTACACCCCTTCAGTATAGAATTCGTACTAATAATTTTCCCATCGGCTAACTCAACGTTATAACTAGTCGCTAACAACACCGGTTTTCTATCGATATGTCGACTAAATTTAACATCTACAAAACTCTTGTCGGATCCAGAATCAAACAAAACACTAGCATAACAAGCGTCTAGCAAAAACGTACCGGTAACCACGTTAGGACCCTGTGGTTTATCAGCCGTCCCTACTTGAAACACGACAGCAGCATTGTTACCTCCTTGCTTGTTTCCTGCCTTCGGGCAATTCCCTTGCATATGGCCTCTCTCTCCACATCCAAAACAACCCCTCACTCTTGTAGCATTCGCCCCAGTGGCTACCCCTTTAGTTCGGCAATCAGACATCCTGTGACCCGCTTTTCCACATTTGCCGCATGCAGGCGGGCAATTCCCTACATGGTACAAGTTGCATCGACCACAGTGGGGATTCACCTTCGCTCCTCTGGGGTTTGTCGCAGCTCTCATCCCTTCATTCCTTCGCTGGTTAAACTGCTGACTTCGGTTCTGACCATTGTTGTTTCGGTTTCCACCTCGGCTTTGACCCTGGGATTGATTGCTCTGTGCCGCTTCCCACTTCCTCTTATTTCCTTCAGCAATGAAGTTCTTCTTGTCTTGGAGTTTGACATCCATCAACGCGTGAGCCATCTGGACCGCCTCATCAAACGACCCAGGTTTAGACGAAGTCGTCTCACCCTTGATATTACTGGATAGACCTTTGATGTACTGTTTCATCTTCTTGGTATCATCGGCAAAAGTGTCTGGACACAAAAGGCTTAGTTCATTAAACCTCCTGGTGTAAGCAGTGATATCATTGTTTTTCAAAGTCAGTGCCTCAACTCATCTTCCAATTGACCTAACTCCTCTTCCGGACAGAACTTCTTGGTCAAAAGAGCTTTAGTTGCAGTCCATGTTCTTGCATTCGCTACTGCTAACCCAATAGTGGCTACTTGGGTGTTCCACCAACTTAATGCATCGTCAAGAAATGTAGCAGCCGCAAACTTGACCTTGTTCGCTTCTGAACAACCACTAATCTCGAAAGTACTTTCAACCTTTTCTAACCATCTCCTGAGTTCTAGAGCTCCACCAGTTACACGAAATTGCGTGGGACCACTTTTTATGAAACTAGAGTAAGTACATTCTCTTGGGGCTTGCTGTCTCCCCGCATTTCTGCCCTGGTCTTGATTCCTTCCTGCTCGGTCTGCTTCTAGCGCATTCGCAATGGCTTCCTGAATCATCGTGTTCACACGGGTTGCGGTCAGTTTTGGAGGCATGGTGCGTTATCAAATATATCTTTCTGCAAGACAGGGAAAATAGAAAAATAATGTAAGTATACACATCAAGATTAAGATGGATTTCTCTTTCAAGACATAATATAATTACAACGACACATCACTACAGCGTTACTAATATTCATCAATTCACATTACAAAAGATCAAATTTAAGACATATCACAGATCATGAAAGGTAAACATGGATTGTATTGATAATCAACCAAAATTGTGACAAGTATTGCCACTACAATCATTCACCATAAAACTTAAGTCCTCAAGTTTTTCGTCATAATGCCATCATACAAAAGTCTAAAACAGTTCTATTACAACGATCAAAGATAAAATACAAGACAAGCAACTAGGCATGTGGTGATCCACACGGCCTCTTGGATGGCGGTTCGTCATCATCTTCCTCGGGTTCCTCATCGCTATCATCCTCGTCCACATCATCCATTTTTCTCTTTCCTTTGTCGTTCGGCCCACATTCAGTCTCCTTTTTCGTCCCTGACGTAGACCCACACTCAACCGCTATATGATTTCCCACAGTGATACAAGCACCTCTGGCAGGTGGCTGGATCATGAAGTCATTAGCTTCCATTTCCAAATCGTCCACAAATCTCCAATCTGGGGGCAATGATGCTCTCACTCGATGCTCCCAACTCTGCATCCTAGATAATCTCACTTGATCTTCCCTAACACGGTCAAGACTGGCGCTCAAGTTTGCGATCATCGATCTTAGACTGTTGATATCACTTTTGTTTGCATTTCCATCATACTCAATTCTTGAAGTCCTTTCCAACAGTCCTTGGTGTGCCCTTTCATTTTCGTCGAATCTGTCAATCACCCTTGACTCCACTATGTACGCTCGGCCATCGATTCATCCAATCTTCTCACAATGCGTCGTACGTCATGATAAACTCTTGGTCCAGGGCACTAAACTCTTGAGATGCCCTGATGAAGAAAATTTGCGCTCGCTGCACCTTCGGATCTCCTGGGGATACCTGGTGCACCAACCAGATGAGAAGTACGCATAGGCCTGGGGCAAGTAGTTCTCCTTTGGTCGAGGTCCTGGGCTTGCACATCGTTCGCCTCAGCTTGTCCTTCAGCAGCTGTTCCAACACTTCTCCCTTCGTGACCCACGACGTAATCGTTTCCATTACCATTAGGCGGTACCTCGTCCATTCCTGCAATAACAGCGAATTTTGGAGGGTACGTAAGATAACTATACCATATTTATAAATACATGCATGCAAATGCAATGCAAAGGTGGTACATATGCCCAAAATGTAATAATATGATGCTCATGCATGATTGATACAAAAATTACGGTGTCGGATATTCCACGTATAATTTCAACGTCTACATATAGTAATTTCCATACTTACGTAATAATTACCCACATATATACTTCAACTCAAAAGTATACGTCAAATGCTATGAATACAAAAATAAATCTTACCGGAGCCATGCAGGATAGTTGTGTGTGCTTGGAAAATTTCTTACGACACCAAAAGTTATAGTTTAGGATTTTCAAAACGACCTAGTTCTCTATAACTCATGGCTCTGATACCAATCTCTAACACCCCACCAAATGCTATGCGCAGCGGAACTACAACATTTGGGTGCTAGGCAGTTATCATCGCACACAAGATATATCAAACGACTCCAAAGAGACGTCAATTTAAAACTTAAATTAAAAATTGTTAAAAGATACATGTCTACGGTTTTTCCAACCCCAATTGATACAACAGAGTTTAGCGTTTACGGTCCCCATGAATCTCAACCCAAAAGTTACAGTTTTTATAACAACATAACATTAAAGTTAAAAATGTTTAAGTAATAGCGGGAGGAAAAACAAGCAGACTCCAAGCCATACACACAACATCCATCCAATGCACGCTCCATGCTACACTTCAGCGGTTACCTGAAACACATGCTAAATTTGGTCAACGAAAACGTTGAGTGGAATTCATAGGTTTTACAATTCATTTTGAACATATGTGAAATAAAAACCATTCACGATCATTCATAGACTTGTCGATCAAACAATCTATATTCAAGATACTGGCAATTGTGTTTAAGCTCATGACACTAAACCGTTAACTCAATCACCCGCGTAATAATTACCGGCGTGATTAAGATGAAACCAAGGCCCCTAATAAGGCATCAGTTGCAATTATACCTTCTCTCTTATCACAAATTATCCGTCCGCAGGGGGTATCAACGTACTAGCCCTCGTCTCGGATAGGGTAGTCAACCCCATAGTACTATCACTTTGTATAAGCGGCTATTTCTAATCCACGCTAGGACTAAACAATAGTTAATAGTTCATGAATTTAGGGACTTTTGCAACTAGGTACTCAACACAATTTCAAAGGCAACATTCGGGTCCAACAATCATTCATGACATATGTTCATTTTAAAAACTAGCATGCATTTCCCTCGCGGGTAAAACAGTTTGAAATAATAATAAGCGAGGCTATAAATTCACACCTTATATAACAAGTAGTCGATAGTTCGAGAGACGGTCACTGACGACGATACGGATGCCCGGGTAAATCAACACCTATCAAACCAAATAACGCGTAATGAGTAATCTCATTTTAAAACCTTATGGTACTGTATAAAATACATAAATACTAGTCACTTATGACAATTACAACTCACGCCAAAACAAAACAACAAGCGTTACTCATTTTACACCATTTGTCCTTATTATTAACGTTATCCATTTTTATTCATTTTCGCCGATACTTACCAAAAGTACGGGCGGTTTTACCATACTTAACCATCTTTGTGAAATTTGACAAAATTCTCAAAAATACTATAAGACCTGTAGAAAACACATATTTAATCCCAACAAAAATTTTTACTTCTACGACCCGTTACTCAACACTTTTCCAAAAACTACGTTTTTCGGACTGAAATTGTACTTTGACCAAGTCGGACTCATTTGACCCGTTTAAAACACTCCATTGACCCATTTGACACCTAAGTCCTACAATAGACTCAAATGTGCAGGTTTGACACCAAAATTCAGCCCTTGACCATTTACCAAACTAGACTTATAGTCCCCGGGATTTGACCTAAAACCAAGCATAACTTCGGATTATGACGGTTTTCATCTCCCGGTACACGAATTTCAAAACGTCGTAACTTTTGACTCGTTAGGAGTCGTAAGCTCTACCTTATACCAAATCGAAGCTAAGAAAATACTCTACAAATCTATCCTATCCACAAGACCTGTTTTCAAAATAATTTTTACGAAAATGCCTTAAACTTTCTGCCTAAAATCAACCTTACCAAAATCACACTAACGCTCGTTTTCAAACCCATTTGTCATCACTAGACATCATCCGAAGCATCCCTAATCACAACCAAACAATGTTTTCAGTCCCTAACCCCTATTGATCATCAACCTCATAAAACTAAAATCCTAGAAACAAACATGCAAGCAAATTTACCCATCTACAACATCTAAAAATATGATATTATACACAAAATCAAGCTCAAAACATGAACCACCATGATCCCCAAACACCTCCCATTGAGCCGTGGGGTTTGGGTGATCAAAACCCACCAACCAAATTGATTTTGGTTGATTTGTTTGGTGTTCTAGCATCCTTTTAGCATGAATTAAACATGCAAATGCCCAATTAACATCAAAAACGAATTTGAAAAATCTTGAAATTTTTGGAAGAATTTTTGTTAATGCATGTGTGAAATGAGCATGGATTAACACTCACTAGATGATTTTAGAAGGTGGTCTTTGATTAGAATGGATCAAAACTAAAAAAAATGGTGTGGTGGTGGTTTTTGGGGTTTGGCCGTCGGCCTAAGGAGAAAGGGAAGGGGGGTTTGATCTTTTTTTTGTAAAAATGTGTTGTGTGTTTGTGTTTGTCCCCATTTTGTGAAATGGGAGGGACCTATGTGCAATTTCACCTTTCTTTTGGCCTTAAGCAAAAACGACACCAAAACTTTGCGGGATTGACTCACTAGTCATTTTAGAAAATTTTACGGGAGTCGGAAATTATTCCAAACACTCCAAAATACTTTTGGGATACTTTAAATGTACCCGGAAAGCAATAAAACTCACCCGACTCGACTTAACACGAACCGTAAGTAAAATTCTCGAAAAATTACATTATCGATAAAACGTCAATAATTATAGAAATTTGGGCATCCATCGGGATCGTATTCGTCATCGTCCTTCTTAAATCGTCAATCGTCAAAATTATAACCTCGAACATCGGTTTCAACCAAAATACTAAAATATATAGCAATCAAAATTTATTAAAAATTTCAAAAATTAGCGTAATTTAGGGTAATGTTAGTGACCTCGGTTCTAGGGTATCACAGGTTTGAAGTTTAACAAATTTTGATATGAAAATAGGAAGTAAACTTATGTAGATTAGGGTTTTCTAATGATCTAGGTTTAATTCTTAGTAAAATGCTTTATCCTTCAATTAGCTACTGATGTAAACTTAATTTAGGTCCTATACTTGTGTTTTAACTGTCCAATAAGTTCTCAAACTTGGTTTGATAGCTTAGTTTAAGTAAACATGTCTAAAGAGTGAAAATACCTATTTTGACCTAATTTACAAGTCATGCATTGAAATATTGTACCTTGTGCATTAGGGTACTTTTACATTGTCTTATTATAATCTTATAACGTTAATTAAGTACTATGGGTGTTTGTAAACTTATCCTAAAAGAATAGGTAATGATTCCATGTATATTTCTTAATATAAGAGTTTCTATGTCACTAATCCAGTTGACTTTCTATTTTGGGTAATTAGGGTTTATATATTTATGTACACTTATTCTAGGGATTTTATGATATGTTTATGACTTCTATGTTTTCTAAATTCTTAATTTAAGGGTTTATATAGGGTAAACATAATCTAGGGTTAATTATGGGAGCTTAAGATCCTATGCTTTGATAACTTGTACATTATGCTTTATGAACTTGTAACGTAACTTAAAATAAACATATTAACTTAATATGATACTTAGTTGATTTTTATAATTAGTTGCAAAAGATTAGACTTTAATTCATTATAGAATGGATTTTATATGCTAATTTAGTTTTAGGTCATTTTCTTGTAATTAGCTTGAGATTGGTGAATATTAGTACTTTGTGATTTCTTAACTCTTCTTTATATAGTAGATTAGAATAATATATTGTATGATTATAGATTCATTGTTGTTGTATAATTACATTGCTTGAAATATTGTTTATAAAGTTTTCTAGGTGATGATCTAGACTATTATGTATATTTATTTGTACTTTAGCTTTTTATGGTTTACATTTACTTATTCTTTGAATAACTTTATACTTTATATATGATAGTAAAATTCTTGTTCTCATTCCTTTTTCACTTGCTCATATGTATTATGTATTCATACATTTACAATCCTTGAGTTCATCATTCATTTATAGGGATTTTAAGGTTTCTAAGGGAATTTAAGGTATCATTATATTTCTTGAAATGTTCTTATTCAAAAATTACAACATATAGGAATACGTTGATATGGTAATTCAGGTTGTGAGAAGTAGTTCATCTTACCATGTAATACATAAAAAAGCAAAATTTTCTAATGGATTTTCCACTTTCATTCAAACATAACATATATCACACTTGTGAAATTTATGGGTTGTCATAGCCTCTTTCCCTTAAAAAAATCTCGTCCCGAGATTATAATAATAAGGTAGTGTACTAAAGGCAGATATAGTTCTCGTATTCAAAAATTCCTTCTAATATTCCATTCGTATACCAATGAATACAACTTTACTGTTTTTATTTTATCTCCAATCAATCTCTTTTACTAGAATTATTATAAATGAATATTTATGAAGCGTTAATTTATATTCTATTCATTAAGATCGTAACGTAATCTATAAAGATCATTAAGATAAATATAAATCGTATCACTAAATCAGACAAGTCTATTTAAATTTCAAAATACGAAAGGAAGTATGATTATTTCTGAATTCTTTTGGGAAAACTTTAAATCAATAAGTCATAGTTTAATTAAAAATTTGAATTGATTATTTCGTTTTTTCAAAATTCAACTTGGTTTATAAGGAAAATATCTTTCTAAAGTCGATACTAGGAAAAGAATTGAGATTATTCTTGATAAAGTTATCTCATAATTCACCATTAAAATTCAGTAGATAGCTAATAGTCATTACTTATTGTATTATAAAGTTTTATTCTAACAATACCTTTATAGGATAATTGTAATTCCAGGTAATATAATGCATACGTGGAGTATGAATTTCTAATATCTGGATAATTCTCTCACTTTAACCATAGGTATAAGGGATAATATTCTTGTTAATGTATTTATAACTACAAATATTGGTACTCTATGTCAACAGATTATTGTGGGTATAACCTTGTTAGAGTTTCTATATCATTAGTAAAATACAATTGACAATAATTCGGATGGCATCATGTCTTAAGAAATTTAAAAAATCTTATTACTTGTTCTTGCCTATCTTTATAAGGGAAATCCAGGTTTGAACATTTATAAATTCAGATTTTACAATCTTGTTAAGATATGAGTTAAATATTTAGTCATAAAGGTCAAATACATATTATTCAAAGTACATATATATTACAAATGAGTTGTACTACCAGATAATAAAATAACACTTACAAGAGATGTAATAAAAACACATAGATTTTATTGATAAAACTCACATATATTTATTACATTTATTTATTTACAAGATACGGAATAAAAGAAAACTTAGAAATTAGCCTTGCTCCAACAATATCAGGTTTGATGACCTTTCTTGAAGCAATTCCGACATTTAGCTTGGCAGGGTCCTTTGTGATGCAGTTGACACTTCACACAAAGAGGAAGCTTTCCAGAATAATTTTTGTGTCCTAGTATTTTAGGAATTTTAAATGATATGGGATTTGGGTAATATAAGTAAGGAAAATAGGGATCATACGAAATATTTAAGGGATTAGGTTTCGTTTCAGTAGAATCTTCTTCTTCTTCTTCACTAAGTTTACGTTTAATAGTATTTGATTATTGCACAGGATTGTGCTTCATTAAGTGATCCATTAATTTCTAAGAAATATTGATGGCTTCTTCTAAACTTTGGGGTTTAGAGATAGTAATCATTTTCTTGAATCCTTGGAGAAATCCTTTGATAAAAGCTTTCATCATTCTTTGGGAATTAGTGATAGGACATAATTCGGCTAACTCTTGAAATTTTCTCAAATAGGCATTGAGATCATTTCCCTGTGTTACTAGATAGAAAAATTCCTTTTTCACTTTCTCGATTTCTATGGAGGGATAATATTGGGTCATTGGAAGGCACTTAAAATCTAACAACTTCATATTTGGAGCTTCTTCTATTCCAACGAGTTGAGAATAGCAATTCCACCATGATAATGCTTCGATAGTTAAACTACTAACAGCAATCTTCACTTTACAATCCTCGGTACCACTACTTTGGGAGAAAATCGTCTCAGTTCTTTCAATCCAATGAGTGATACTAATAACATCTTTGGTTCCTTGGAATTTATATAACTATCTAGTTATAAAATTTTATGTTGAAGTAGTATTCTTCACTATCTTAAAAGTCATTATTTTCATAGCTACAGCAATTCGATCCAAAATTATTCGTTGAAGTCCTTTGGGAGTTTGGGTAGAAGATATCGATGTTCTTAAATGTGTTATTCTGAATTTAGAAGACAAAATTTTTGAAGTTTAGATATACTTGTCTTTAAGCATTTTCCATATGTGTATACATACAACACTTTACGAGCATATTTTTTTTCAAAAATTTAAAGATACATCATATAAGGTTAGGGAATAGGTTTATAGGGCTACGTAACTATTAACTCGTATTAAGATTCCTAAGTTATTTATCCTTTATTTAGATTAATAATTTCTTTTACCAAATAGACTTGAAAAGTCCTTTTTAGTTTAAGATAATATATTTCTTTTGCTATAATTCTTTTAAAGACTTACACTTTGTCAAGTATTTCTCTTTTCTAGAATGATATGCAAATAAAGGAAAGAAAAGGAAACTTTTATTTATAAACAATCCACTTTGCTGACTAATGCTTAGATTACTAGTTGAAAGTTCGTTATTCTCGGCGTCTTCTCGAATTGATTTCCGGTTCAAAGTGCGACTCAATTGTTCTTGGTAGAAATGAAAATGGTTTGGTTATCTATTACTAAGTAAAATGAAAATGTAAATTGCGATAAGTAAAAAGAATGCTGAAAGGAATGCTAAAAGGAATGCTGATAGGAATGCTGATTGGAATGCTAATAGGAATGCTAATTGGAATGTTGATTGGAATGCTGATTGGAATGTTGATTGGAATGCTGATTGGAATGCTGATTGGAATGTTGATTGGAATGCTAATAGGAATGCTAATTGGAATGTTGGTTGGAATGTTGATTGGAATGCTGATTGGAATGCTGATTGGAATGTTGATTGGAATGCTGATTGGAATGTTGATTGGAATGCTAATAGGAATGCTAATTGGAATGTTGGTTGGAATGTTGATTGGAATGCTGATTGGAATGTTGATTGGAATGCTGATTGGAATGTTGATTGGAATGCTGATTGGAATGTTGATTGGAATGTTGATTGGAATGCTGATTGGAATGCTGATTGGAATGTTGATTGGAATGCTGATTGGAATGCTGATTGGAATGCTAATAGGAATGCTAATTGGAATGTTGGTTGGAATGTTAATTGGAATGTTGATTGGAATGCTGATTGGAATGCTGATTGGAATGCTGATTGGAATGTTGATTGGAATGTTGATTGGAATGCTGATTGGAATGCTGATTGGAATGCTGATTGGAATGCTGATTGGAATGTAAAACCCTTTTCCAATCAAGGAGATTGGAATACGTGATTGGGAAGGGGTTTACCCTTTCCGATCTAACTTTTTGATCCGAAAATTAAGCAAAAGCAATAAGCTATGGTTAATAAGCTCAAACTAAAACTTGCACGAATCTAAATCGAAATTGACTTAATAAGCATGAATAACAACTTATCAAACTTAAAAATAAGCAAACTTTTAAATCAAACTTTTAAAAAGATGAACTTTTTAAGAAAACTTTAGATCAAATAAGCATTAAGATGAAAACAAATCAAGGATGAACATGAATCAAAGAGAAGCAAAGTAAGAAAGGGAGAAGAAGATGATTAAAGATAAGAACTTGATTAAAAGAAAAGATTCCAAAATAAAAAGACTTACTTGAATTGAAGAAATTAAAAGTGCATAACATGTAATTAAATTGCAAGAAATTAAATGACAAGAAATGAAAATAGTGGAAGTGTGGCTTGTCAAGCCACCAACAACTACAAAATGAAAAGATCTAAACTATATATAGGGGAGGAGGTGGTTAGTGGAAGGAAGCTTCCTCCCCTCTTTCCTCTTTTCTTTAATTGCACACTTAAGTCCTTTTCTTCTTTATCTTTTGTTAATCTTGGACTTTGTCTTCGGATTTCTTTAACTCGTCTTGATTTTTCTTTATAAATAAGACTCGAGTTCTTCGGCTTTTTAGTAAACTTCCTTCCTTTGACTTTTTTTCTTCGATAAATCTTCAGAATTGGTCTTGGACTTCCGTTCTTTTTCCACTCTTGATCTTTCGACTTCATCTTTCGTCTTTTTCTTCGATAAAAGCCCATGAATGCCGTGTTTTCTCCACTTTTCACCTTTTCGTCCTAAATTACAACAAAAACACAAACCACGCATAACTCCGACATAAATGACATAAAATACACGTTTTGGCTCGGTTATTACTGTAATTAAGTGGTAAAAAGGATAGGTGTTTTCACACCTATCAAATCCCCTACACTTAACCATTGCAATGTCCTCATGCAATGCACTAGTTACAAAGCACGTTCACACTTTTCATCATAATCAATCCGTCTTGGCCTTTATTAAACTACTAAGGAAAATTTGGAAGATAGAAAATGATAAAATGCAACAAGGAAGAAACTTGTAAAGAAATCTAAGACTTACATTAGGGCTTTGGTGTCGTGAATGTTTATCACCCTCAAGTTTCACGTTTCCCATGCCAAGCTTAAAAACAAGATCATTGTTAGTACAAGTTATCATAACAAACATTTACTCATGTGGTTCAATTAATCACTTAAACTCCCTTATTCCTACGGGTATCTCTTATATTTTATTGATGTCTTGAATGATCACGAGGATGCATTGTTGACTTATTGCGATAGTTTATTTTGAAATCAAAGTAGGACGATTTGATTAATAGTTAGCTAAAAGACAAAATCTCTTAAAACTGCTTCTCGGGATATCAAAAAGTTCATATCTTGGCATAACTTGGTTCACGATTTGAGACCTTTCTTGGGCCGATATTTGGCATGTACTTCATACTTCATATCTCGAGAGACGTTCTTGAGATAATGGTCTTCTCTTCGTTAATAGAGTGAGTTTCTTCACTTGGAGACTTTTGATGGGTACTCCAACTTTGTTGACCACGACTTCATGATTATTTCTTCAATCTCTAATTGGGATTTTGAGATACAACGATCCGCCTCCTTTTCGGACTTGGATCTATTTATCCTCATACCTTGTTAGGGTATTTTCGGATAGACTTCTCCATGATCTTTATGGGAGTTGATTGCTTTTCGTCGTGAGTCTTGATCCTTCATATTGATTTTGGGAATAATGCTTTTCACATCACTTTGGATCTTCAGCAATAAAATTGAATCCTCATGCCTTGTTAGGGCCTTTTCGGACTCGCTAATCTTCGCGCCCCGCTTCATAAGTTATGCCTTGGCTATGAACTCTTATCATTACCGAGCAACTTTTAAACGATCTTGGGCTAGAAGCTAAGTAACTTTTCAAATCGTACGACCTTACTTATTGCAGATAATTTATTAGCAAGTGATGGGAGAAAAAGATCATAATTAACTCACATAAGTTAATGAGAGAATACCAAACTTGTAACCAACTCTATCATTTCTCGTTCTCCACAATTTAAAATCTCAAGGAATGAGACTCGTGGATGCTTAGCCTAATAAACCAATTAAGGTCTACATGGTTAAGGATACTAGCTAGAGTGAACTTGGATAAGTAAACTCGGGTTGAGTCAAAATATTCACAACGGTCCTAATATATCTAAGATATCTAAACTTGCTAAAACCATTTTATTAAAATGCTAGAAAGTAACAAAAATAAAGGAGACTACAACTAGGCCAAAATAGATAAAAAAAAAATTTGAAAAATGTCGAAAAATTGATTTTCCGGTTAAAATGAGGGCAAATACAAGGAAAAGACCACTTAACTTCGATAGAAGTCCCCCTACACTTAATATAAACATTGTCCTCAATGTTTAAGCCTGTGGGAGTAAACTCCCCTACACTTAGGACATTGTGCACTTTGTTTAAATCTCGTTAAGGAAAAGACAACTAAAGAGATTCCTATTTTAATATTGAGAAATATAAAATAGTGAATCGAAAAGAGTTTAGGATAGAACCAGGAAGAAGGGAACACGGAATCACGGTTCGTCAAAAGTCATCAAGAGTGTGTCTTTGAAGCTCTAATCCCTACACATGATAAGAAAGAGAACAAGAAACACCAACGGGGCTCCCCCTACACTTATGGTGAAAACAGGAAAGATAGATAGATAATTGGGTTGCCTCCCAAAAAGCGCTTGTTTATATTAACCCAGTCACGAGCCTGACTCGTCCCCGAATTAAATGGTCCATGGGGAAGCCTCGTATGTAATACCGGGATCAAAGACCTTGTCCTCGTTCCCGGAGGACATCAATAAAGGAGAGGCAGGAGGATAAGTCTTGAATGGTAAAAAGGTCCTCTCAATACCAGAAAAGCAAGTGAAGTCCAGATTGACGGGAGGTGGGGTGGGTAAGGGAATCACATTGTCATCCTCCAAAGACAATGGAGGCCGACCAATTGGCAAAGCCGTAGAAGTATCAATCATAGAATGGTCCATGTCACCTCCCGAGTCAAAGCATTTATCCTCATGATCGTAGAGGAGTGTAGAAACTCGTTTGAGAAGACCACGATCAAGTACGAAACCATCATTCATTTGTGGGGATTGTTGATAAGTTAAATCCTCACGAATGGGGTAAACGTAATTCTCATAAGAGGAGTGTTGATTAGGTAACTCCTCGAGAATAGGATGTTTGGGCATGTGAGTTGGTTCGTCATTATTATGAAAAATAAGACGTTCCAACTCATCAAGTTCGGCATCGATGTTGGAAAAGTCGACCTCGCTTGTAGGTGGAAGCGGAGGCAAAAGAGCTAGCTCTCGGTCGATAATTTCCGCAATCTCTGGCTCGAAGACGAAATCATCATACTCACCACATGTTGAACTCTCGTTGGGAGGATCAAATATCGGATGTGGAGTTGTGAGTATGTGATCATTGACTAGCGAAGCAAACTTGTCCGTAAGCTCCACAAAAGTCGGCACATCACACAAATTTTCCGGAACACCCGCGGGCTCACTTGGGATGACGACAAGTTCCTCGACACTAGACTTTAGGGATTTGTCCGATTCCATAGCCGAGATAATGTCAAGATGCTGATCCTCCATTATGAGAGAGCCAACGGGCTCCTCGGGTGTGATAGCAATAGACGAAGGAGGAAGGGGAGAAGTTTTGCTTTGCTTTAGAAATTCCTCCTCGTCGAAAATAACCTCAATATCGTCATCGCTCTCCTCATTACCTAAAGGGCCAATAATAAGCTCAGAGATATGAGTACTCGTCCGATCTCGCTGCTGTAAAAATGACTCCATATAAGTTTGTAGCGTGTGTAAAAGCTCTTTGCTTTGTTCTTGAAAAGCTGCAGCAAGATCGTTTCTTTGTTCTTGAAAGGCTGTAGCAAGATCGTCAATTGGTTCTTGGTAACTCATCCCGTGACGAGGCTGATGATCAATTGGGTATTGCAGGGGTTGGTCAAAACTGGAAGGGGTATAATTATAGTAATTGTGATCCCCTGTAGGACAGTGAAAACTTTCGTGAGGACCCACACAGTTGTTGCAAAACGGGTGAGGAAAAAGACTGGGTGCGTCTTGTGGATAGCTATTTTCATTGTCATAATTGTACCCCGGTTCTTGCCCGTGACCATACGGGTATCGAACCAGGCACGAAACATGCCAATGAGAATCGCTTCCACAATAGATGCACGGGGGAACAGGATGTGGGTTCAAAAAGAATGAATTAGTCAAGTTGCACAAGGGACAAAATCCGAATTGTGTATTGTAGATATCGTTTCCGCACCGCTCACATGTACACCATTGACAAGAGTCGTTGTCGTACAGTTGTCTCCCACACCCGACGCAATGGACATAAAAATCCATGGATAAAGATAGATAAGCAAGAAGAATATTTTTGGTGCAAAACTTTGAAAAAGAAATGCTTTTTAAGATTTTTCAAATGTTTTTGGATTTTT
The DNA here is from genome assembly GCA_025667525.1 of Glebionis coronaria. Lineage (NCBI taxonomy): Eukaryota > Viridiplantae > Streptophyta > Magnoliopsida > Asterales > Asteraceae > Glebionis > Glebionis coronaria. Next base: position 371,833,788 of record CM046876.1, read on the forward strand.
TTTTTTTTTTTTTTTGAAAATTTTTGACTCGAAAAAATAACGTTCACAAGTGAACGGATCCCAAAAGCCAACGCGTCTCTCACAAAAAAACCGTTAATCTTCACGAAAAGAGCTGGCAGCGGCGCCATTTTAATGCTTAGATTTTACTAGTTGAAAGTTCGTTATTCTCGGTATCTTCTCGAATTGATTTCTGGTTCAAAGTGCGAATCAATTGTTCTTGGTGGAAATGAAAATGGTTTGGTTATCTATTACTAAGTAAAATGAAAATGTAAATTGCGATAAGTAAAATGAATGCTGAAAGGAATGCTAAAAGGAATGCTGATAGGAATGCTGATTGGAATGCTAATAGGAATGCTAATTGGAATGTTTATTGGAATGCTGATTGGAATGTTGATTGGAATGCTGATTGGAATGCTGATTGGAATGTTGATTGGAATGCTAATAGGAATGCTAATTGGAATGTTGGTTGGAGTTTTTGATTGGAATGCTGATTGGAATGCTGATTGGAATGCTGATTGGAATGTTGATTGGAATGCTGATTGGAATGTTGATTGGAATGCTAATAGGAATGCTAATTGGAATGTTGGTTGGAATGTTGATTGGAATGCTGATTGGAATGTTGATTGGAATGCTGATTGGAATGTTGATTGGAATGCTGATTGGAATGTTGATTGGAATGTTGATTGGAATGTTGATTGGAATGCTGATTGGAATGCTGATTGGAATGTTGATTGGAATGCTGATTGGAATGCTGATTGGAATGTTGATTGGAACGCTAATAGGAATGCTAATTGGAATGTTGGTTGGAATGTTGATTGGAATGCTGACTAGAATGCTGATTGGAATGCTGATTGGAATGTTGATTGGAATGTTGATTGGAATGCTGATTGGAATGTTGATTGGAATGCTGATTGGAATGCTGATTAGAATGTAAAACCCTTTTCCAATCAAGGTGATTGGAATACGTGATTGGAAAGGGGTTTACCCTTTCCGATCTAACTTTTTGATCCGAAAATTAAGCAAAAGCAATAAGCTATGGTTAATAAGCTCAAACTAAAACTTGCACGAATCTAAATCGAAATTGACTTAATAAGCATGAATAACAACTTATCAAACTTAAAAATAAGCAAACCTTCAAATCAAACTTTTAAAAAGATGAACTTTTTAAGAAAACTTTAGATCAAATAAGCATTAAGATGAAAACAAATCAAGGATGAACATGAATCAAAGAGAAGCAAAGTAAGAAAGGGAGAAGAAGATGATTAAAGATAAGAACTTGATTAAAAGAAAAGATTCCAAAATAAAAAGACTTACTTGAATTGAAGAAATTAAAAGTGCATAACATGTAATTAAATTGCAAGAAATTAAATGACAAGAAATGAAAATGGTGGAAGTGTGGCTTGTCAAGCCACCAACAACTACAAAATGAAAAGATCTAAACTATATATAGGGGAGGAGGTGGTTAGTGGAAGGAAGCTTCCTCCCCTCTTTCCTCTTTTCCTTAATTGCACACTTAAGTCCTTTTCTTATTTATATTTTGTTAATCTTGGACTTTGTCTTGGGATTTCTTTAACTCGTCTTGATTTTTCTTTATAAATAAGACTCGAGTTCTTCGGCTTTTTAGTAAACTTCCGTCCTTTGACTTTTTTTCTTCGATAAATCTTCATAATTGGTCTTGGACTTCCGTTCTTTTTCCACTCTTGATCTTTCGACTTCATCTTTCGTCTTTTTCTTCGATAAAAGCCCGTGAATGTCGTGTTTTCTCCATTTTTCACCTTTTCGTCCTAAATTACAACAAAAACACAAACCACGCATAATTCCGACATAAATGACATAAAATACACGTTTTAGCTCGGTTATTACTGTAATTAAGTGGTAAAAAGGATGGGTGTTTTCACACCTATCACTGACAAACAAGCTTCTTTGTTACATAAAAGTAAAAACCGAAAGCTAAAATATTTACAAGGATTTTAGGGAAGCTGAAATATTTTTGAGCTGGTTTTCTCCTTTTTCTTTAGATCTTTGATTATGGCTAAGAGTCCTTTGATATTGTCTTGGTGTCGTACTTGAATATCTTCAATAAGCTTTTCCATTGTTGCCATTCTTACTCGAGCTAAGGTAATTTCCTCATCATGCAACCTCTGCTTATCTCGTAACTCATAGTTCTCATTACTTACTTTTATTAAATCTTTTTCCATATTTTCCATTTCCTCTTGCATAATCGTCTTTCCATACTTAAATCCTTCAATTTCATATTCCGGATCTTCAATACACTTGGGAGGCACTTCACTAAAATAGTTGAACATATTCTCCATTTGTTCTACAAATATATTTTGGGTATTTGGAATATTATTGGATGCTTGGGATGAAGAAGTTTGACACTATAGAATATGTATATTATTTGGTTGAGGATTATTTTCTGGAGATAAAGGATTAGGGTAATTATTATTATTAGCAAAAAGGGCTAGTACTAAGGGTTTAGGTAAATCCATAAGGTAAATATTTTCTGGATCTGAATCTGATATGACGTTGGGATGAAAATAGGAAGACATATTTCTGAAGATGTCGATAAAATAAATTATTTATATTAGTATTTAGTATATTACTTACACATACTCTCATATAATCACATAATATTATCATTTAAAATCACAACTTAAAAATTATCACTTACAACTTTTGTAACAGCATGGTTTTGATGCAAAGATTTTCACTTGGAATTTATTTAAGAAAATCAGTTATAGTTAAGATTTTAATCTCTTCTTATCTATAAGTATAGCTCTGATACCACTATGTAACACCCCTATTTTTACCTTGACGCAGCTGAATAATATTTTTGGGGTATTACTTCATGATATGAAAGCACAATAATAGAAAAATAATTCAAAAGAGTGTTTAAATAAACTTTATTTATTATTTATAAATTATCATTCAAAATTGGATATTTTCAATCAAATAACTTGTACATACTCTGTACATCACAGGTTCCCGAGATCTAGAAAATAGGTTTGAATGATAAAAATTCCCAAGTCTAAATCTCTCCACGTCATCATTATGTTGCTCCATGTTATAATTATCAAAACCTAAAATATATGCCTAAAGTCAACACAAAGGTTGAGTGAATTCATAGGTTTAAAATAATTTGAATACAAGATCCTTTTTCCTGAGCTACGTTATTATTCGCTCGTAAAATCAATTAATCAATGCACTAAGCTTATGATACTGCGACTAGACATATCAGAAACCCATAATTTCCTTTACGAGGAAGTCTGCCAAACTATCCTGTTTAGCAAAATAAAGTATGCATGTTTGACCACTGAGGTGCTAGCAAGTGCAACTTGCCCAGACAGGAGATGTCAGTCTCCAAATAGTACCATTTACAATATTAGCGCTCATTTACAGGAAATGATTAGCTGTTCATAATTAAAAAGGGACTTTCAAGGCAGTAGTATACATAGTGTCAATAATTATAATTGAGAAGCATACCAAAAACACTTTTATTCCATTTTAACATATATCCCCCTCACGAGTTTTCAAATCATTTAAAAGTAGTATACGTTAGCGAGGCTATGAACTCACCTTAGGTCCAGTAATCTTGTCAGGCTTATATCACATAGAATAACTTGAGCTAACAAATACGAACTTGATCTTACACCAACCTGGTTTAACATATTTGGTATAGTATTAAGTTTTTGATTTTGAGTTCAACATTCTTGTATATTACTTATGTATTCTTTTATTGTGATAATATTGCATCATTGTTTCGGCCATCATACTCAGAAGCCATTCTATAAATGTTTGAGGAGTGAGGACACTTTAAATCGTAAACCCAACCACTCAGTAAGAACGTAATATCGAGATGGAACATCTTTGTACAAAGTTCCCTACTAACATGATACATAGTAATATATATATTTTTAGAAATTTTTTCAAAAGTTGTTATATTTCATTTATATTTACATTTTTTATTCTTTAGTTTCATAATTGGCAAAAATAGTCCTTATACTTTATATTAATTTAGAAAATATGTTTCATCATATAGTTTTTATCCATATAGTTTCATAAATGACCAAAATAATCCTTTAAGTTTATAATTTTAGATTAATTACCTTCTTAATACTTAATTTCATAAGTTTAGCATATTTACACTTTTAACCCCTTAAGTATATAGTTTTAATATTTACAGTTTCAACCCTCAGTATTTAATCTTAGGGTCTCGAACTTTTCAACTTTTATTCTTATATCGTTAACTTTCAAAAGATGACACTTTTGGCCCAAAATGCTAGATTGTTTCAAAAATGACAGTTTTTGTCCTTATACTTGTACAAATCACATAACTTCTTTAAAAATATACCAAATGATCTAGGATTTTAAAAAAAAGTTTCAAAAAACATTTATAATCATAATAACAACATTTTACCAGAATTAAAGCTTTGTAAATGGGTGTTTGCTCACTATTTCATGTAAAATACAAAATTAGGGTTTTAAGATATCTTTAGTTTATAACTTTCATTTAAAAATTGATGAAATGACGTATTTCTTTTTGGATTATCTTTCTAACAAGATCAAAGCTTACTTAACATAATAATTACCTAGGTAGCTCCAAAATGGCTCATTATGACTCTTATGAACACTACTTACTATCAAAGCTTCAAAAGCATCAATGAATTCCTTCTAGACCTGGTTTCGGGTCTTGAGGGATGTCCTAAGATGTTTATATAAGTGAATATGAAGAATGGGTAGGAGGTTAAGAGAAAACGGGGTGCAAGTCTTCAAGGTATGCCAAACGGATCTATTTATACTTGTAGCAACACTTAGGCTCCATGTTTCAGCTATGCAAGTTCCTTGACTCTATTTTCATTCCAATCATCACTTGTGGCTCTAAACTATTCACGACATGATGTTGATAAGAATGGTGATGTATAGCACCCTAGTAGGTGATGCACCTACTTGTCACCACTTCTAAAATATCCTACAACATGTAAATATTTGGTTTTCAAACTTGGAATGGGAGGGAAAGTGTTTAAAATGAGTTTTGGATGGAAAAATACAAAACAGGGTTTAGAAACTAGGGCTTGTAACTTATGCTTTGTAATTTGGGTGATTAGGGACTTAGGAAAGTGATTAGTGAATGATTAGGGCTTAATTAGGGTATAGATATTCTATTTAAGATATTTGGGTCCTTGGTTTAAAGTTTAACAAAGGTTTAATGTGAAAATAGAAAGTAAACTTATGTAGATTAGGGTTTTCTAATTATCTAGGTTTAATTCTTAGTAAAAGGCTTTATTCTTCAATTAGATACTGATGTAAACTTAATTTAGTTCCTAGAAATTGTGTATTAAGTGTCCAATAAGTTCTCACACTTGGTTTGATAGCTTAGTTTAAGTAAACATGTCTAATGAGTGAAAATACCTATTTTGACCTAATTTACAAGTCATGCATTAAAATCATGTACCTTGTGCATTAGGGTACTTGTACATTATCTTATCATAATCTTATAACCTTAATTAAGTACATATACTTGTCCTAAAATACTAGGTAATGATTACATGTAGATTTCTTAATATAAGGGTTTCTATGTCACTAATCCTAATGACTTTCTATTTTGGGTAATTAGGGTTTATATCTTTATGTACACTTATTCTAGGGCTTATATGATATGTTTATGACTTCTATGGTTTCTACATTCTTAGTTTAAGAGTTTATATAGGGTAATCATAATCTAGGGTTAATTATGGGAGATTAAGATCCCATGCTTTGATAACTTGTACATTATGCTTTATGAACTTGTAACTTAACTTAAGATAAATGTATTAACTGAACGTTTATGGACTTATATTTAATATTCGTATGATAGGATCGAACTCGAGATTACGAGATTACACACAATACGTAAAAAGTTAATTTATTTAATAAATATATTTATTATATTTATTAATTTATTAATTTATTTAATAAATATATTTATATTATTAAGTTAAACCGAGCTATAACTTTAACGACCGTTAAATAATTAAGAGTTAAGTATTAGTGAACGTTGTGGTACAAATAGAAAGAGTAAGAAATAGAAAGAAGAATGGAAGGTTCTGGAACACCCCTACGGGGTGTTTGGGCCGTCGGTTATGGAGGGGAAAAAAGGGGAAGGAAAAACTTTCCTTATAATTTTTTTGGACTACAAGATTTAGGTCTATATAAACAACACCCCACCCTCATAATTCAACACACCAATCTCTCTTCCTCTTCTTTCTAGTCGGTCGCAAGGAGAAACCCATAAAGGGTTTTGGTTGGTTTTCTGGTTTTTTCGATTTTGCTTATAATCTAGTCCTAGCCCCTCTCTGTTGATCCCAAACTTAGATCAATTTAGCTTTGTGTTAACGAGATTAAATCAAGTATAACACGTAGAGAAACTTTTTGTTTATGACAATCTAAGTGTTACGCGGAACTAAAACTTAGAACAAAGAACGAAGCAAAACACAATTTATACCAAACTTTCACTTGTATTGATAATCGAATGAAGTACAAAGAAAGTGTTAAGAACGTATATCAATAATGAAACCTAAGACCTCCTTTTATAACATAAGGAGTCTTGAACAATAATCAACCTATCAACTATTCTAGGAAAAGATAAATATAGAGAATACAATGTTGAACATATATTTCCTAAATATACAAATCATGTTGACTAAGTAGTTGACAATAACTGGGAATTCCTATGTCAGCGCCTTGATAAGTCTTGTCAGTGCTCTATCTGTCAGCGCCTCGATTACTCTTGTCAGCGTCCAAAATCCTTTTGTCAGCGGCATAGTGACTTAGCTAATTTTATTCCCAACATCCTCCCCGAAACTTGATACTTATACTAATTTTCAAGTTTCTGAATAAAAACAAAATACAAGAGAGGATTCTTACAAATGAGACCTACTCCTTAATCTGAGCATATACAAACCTTAGAAAGTCCATGCTAATGTCACTGGTGTAGTCAACTTCAAGCTTGGTGCAAATCAACTTCTTCAATAATTCTTGTGATAGAGGATATTCTTGATCTATCAACAAGTATTCTACAAACTTTGTAGTACTGAGATGATAAACACCAGTATGTGAATACAAATGCCACTTCAACTCACTTAAATCAACCAGTTCCAACCAAACTGGATCAGCAGCATCATGAACAAACATTCTTCTAAATGTTGTCCAGATCTTTATTCCATTCAAAGATGAAGGAGCTTCATCCTCATAGACCTCCTTCATTAAACTCCAAAGAGTTTCTATATCTTCCATATCCATACTAGCAAACAAAGAAACCAAAGAAGTAAATGTATGTACCTTATCACCAGCCCTGGTGATCTTCCAGAATCCCACATAATCTTCTTCATACTTGATTATAGGATTTTTTAAGTCCAAGGGTATAACAGCAGCAAGATCAGAAGCCATTAATGGAGAAAGCACCATATTCTTCTTCAAAACTGCTTCAGTTGGGTGCAATTGGTCAAGTTTTGGAAATCCTAGCTTGAACCCTTTCTTCACTGGCTTAGGCACAACCAAAGCTTTCTTGATCTTTAGCTCTTCTTCAATATCTTCTTGTCTCTCTGCAGACAATAACCTAAATGTGTTTGCCTCACAAACAGGCTCCCAAATGGGATAAGCATAATACTCCAATTGGTCAAAGGAAAGCTTCCTCAATTTTGCATAGGTCCAGCCTATTTGATGACACCTAAGAAGCATGTAATAGAGTTCCCTTCTTGTTGTCTTGTTCTTAGAAAGTACTCGATTTGCCCTATGTTCCAAATGATTTTGCAATCACTTTGAACTCTCAACAAAGTCTTCAATCCCCAAATTTGTTCTGTTAAGGTCCTGTTTGGATTTTTTGTGCAGACCTCTTCCCATCTGAAATACATATTTGAAACATGGGGAATGTCAAAATCAACTTGTTTCTTCAAATCTATGAGCTTTTCCCTTCCTAGCTCATCCTCCCCATACTCCAGTTTCTCCAAGTCCACCAAGTTGCTCATATCAACAGTTGATCTGTGTAAACTTTCATTATCATTACCAATCTCATTACTCTCAGATTCTGATGAAAGAATCTGAGCTTCAATGCTCCCCTTCTCAAGCCCTTTCCTTTCTTGCTCATGTAGCATATGAGCAATCATAGTATCATACACAACTTGGGTTGCATCCTTTGGAACTTGTTCTTCTACCAATATTGCTTTACCCTTATCCAAATGATACAAAGAGGGTAAAGTAGTTGTTACCAGAGTGGGGTGCTCCTTAATCATGAAAGGTTGTTGGGATAAACCAATCATAGACCTGTCAGTGGCTGAAATATGTGTGTCAGCGTGTGAAGTACCTTTGTCAGCGGCTGCAATCCCACTCACTTATAGCATCATTTATGTAAAAGACTACTTGATAGGAGTAACCAAAGATTGTTGTTCTTTCAAACCTGCAAGCACCTCTGCTACCTCT